>CM053789.1:585203572-585913572 GCA_028749045.1 Cupressus sempervirens
TATGTGATGGTATGCTCTATGAGATGTTTGTATTTATTGATTGTTATTGTTTTCCAGTCTTCTTGTGTGAAGCTGAGATTCATATGTATGAGACACTTGACTTAATCATTTTGAGTCATTGATCAATTATACTTGGGTTACATTCCAGTCATTGGATGGAATTGAATTGTTTATCTAATTTTGATGATGTCATGTTCTGACATGTTTGACTTGACCATTTTGGAGTCTTTGATCAGTATTATTTTGAGATACTTTTGGTTGCTTATTAAGAACCAATGATTATTGTGATTATCAGGGATACCTTTAGTTGCCAATAGAGAACTATTATGGTCATGGTTATCTATTATGTTTTTCAATTGCTCATGGAGATTTGATGTTTATATTGTGGATTATCTTTTGGTATTTTGTGATTTATGATTCCATGAGCTTAGGGTAGGTTATCTAATTGTAGTGATGGGAAGTGGCTTGCAATGGGGGTTGGGGCCCTAAGAGGCTGCCAGGATAACTCATTGTAAGTTGTCTTAATAAGTGAAAACACTCACACATAATACTGACTTAATGAACCTAATAAGATAATTGTTTTGTTCTCGCCCATGCCTTGAGTGCTAGTACAGACTAGGATGGGAGTAGAGAGAATGCTTGGTTGCGACCTTGTATTCTGTAGTATGCCTCATCCGTATGAGAGGATACTAGTGGCTGCACATGGATCACTAGGGGGCCGAGGTCTATTGGAGACTACCAGGGTAATTCTAGTGTGATCCATGTGATGACACTTTCTCGCTTGCATAGTAGGTTTCCTACATGTCTTTGTTGTGCCTCTAGGATTAGATGTTGGTTTGTGATTGGAACTTTTGAGTTAGTATACTTTTAGGATTCTTGAACTTAGAGGATATTTATGCTATGTGATTTTGATAACCCATTTGGGACTTGAGATTATCTCCTCGACATGGTGGGAGTGGTCCATTTAGGTTCCACATGGTCAGGTGGTAGTGCTTTTTCACTCTTATCATTTGACATCCATTTGAGACACTGTGGCTAATGCATTCTCTATGATGGTGGACACGTATCCTTACATTGATGACTTGCACATATTAGATGATGTTATCTTATGCTTTATTTTGCATGTTAGAATACTTTTTGCATATGATTTAGTATGATTTTAAGAGTGACATTCCTATTTGATAATACTGATGATCTCTTTGGTGATTTGAAATGTTACACATGGAGGGATGGCTAGGACCCATAATGCTCTAATGATGCTATTTACAGTTGGGAGGAACCGTGCACTTAGTTAATTATGTTTGTGATAAATGGTTATCTTTTATGATGATGTATCATGTATGACATGTGATTACCTTTACTTTTTTGCATCATGGATTAGATTTAGAATGATGATATACTTTATTTCACACATGTATATTCTTTTAAGCCTTTCATACCATGTGCAATGTATAGTGGATGAATGAGCAATCGAAAATGTAATTTAAGAACATTGGACTTTTCATTATTATTTCATATGGATGTTGTATTAGATGGATTCATTATTAGTTAATTTAGTTGTGATTCAACATTAAGGGATCCTTAAAGAATGTAACCTATTATGTATGATACGTTTACTTTCACTTGTATTGTTTCTATTGCTTTCGTTATGTATAAGCTATAAACGGTTTTTACTTTCATGAAAAAAAAAATGTTGCCAAACTTAGTGAAACTTTAGGTTAATTCTTTGGATCCCTTAGCGGGGCATTACATGGTGTGAGTTCATGGATGAGGAAATAGATGCAATAAAAATATATAAAACTTGGAAGATGATTTTTCTCCCAAAAAGAAATTTATTGAGGTTAAATGGGTTTATAAGACCAAGTGCAATGTTGAAGAAAAAATAGATAGGCATAAGGTATAATTAGTGGCAAGGGGTACAAACAATATTTTGGTAGAGATTATGATGAGACATATGCCCTTGTTACAAGGATGAAAACTATGTGATTTGTCATAGGAATTGAAGCCCAGCACAAATGAAAGGTTTTTCAAATGGATGTGAAGTTTTTCTTCTTAATGGAGTGTTGCAATAATATGTATATGTCAAGAAGCCACCTAGTTTTGAAGTTCTATTGAAGAAAACAAATTTTTTAGGCTAGAAAGAACTCTTTATGGACTGAAGAAAGATCCATAGGGATGGTACAACAAGATTGGCTCATATTTAATGAGTAATGGATTTAGAAAAAGTGATAATGAGCCTACTCTTTACATCAAAGTAGCTGATGGAAAAAATTAATTGTTGTCTTGTATGTAGATGATTTCATTTTTACTGGGGTTAGTGTATGAAAAGTGATTTTTAAATGTCAAACTTAGGTATTTTGAGGTAGTTTCTGAGCATAGAATTAAAACAAATGCATGATTATATTTTTATCTCTCAAAAAAAATATGCAAATCAGATCCTTGAGGGATTTAGAAAGAAAAATAGTAAGGAAGTCCCAACACCAATAGTCTTCGATTCAAAGTTTATCAATAAATATTGTAGCAATAATGTGAATCCAACATTGTATAAAAGTTAGGTTAGAATTTTGATACATTTCATAGCAACTAGGTATGATATAATGCATGTTGTAAGTTTGATTTGATTTATGGACACTTCAAAGGACTCTCATTGGCAAATGAGGAAGAGGATACTGAGCTATGTGAATAGTACCAAGGATATGGTACTTTTTGTATTGCTAAAAACATTTTTGGTCTGGTTGGTTGAATGGATAGTGGTTGGGATAGAAGTTTGGATGATAGGAAGAACACTTTCAGCTATATTTTTTATATGGGTTCCAATGTAATCTCATGGTCTTATAAGAAGAAACTCATAGTTGCTCAATCTATAATAGAGACTAAGTATATAGCAAAAAATACATCATCATATGATCAAGAAATTTGGCTGACAAAAATCTTTAGATATTTTATGAAAATATTTCCTCAATATCATTGAGAAAAAATCATGTGTTTCATGGAAGAACCAAGCACATTGGTATCAAGTATCATTTTATTAAAGAATTGGTTGAGAATGGTGATTTCATTGACAAAACACAATGTTATTTGCACATACTCAAAAATTCCTTGTTTCTTCTTTTCGCAAAAATATTCTTCAACCATTAATTAATGTTGGGAACATTCTTCCCTTTTGTCATTTTTTATCCAAGCAATTTTCCCCATAGAAAATTCAAACTCAAACTCATTGACATAAATGCAATTGAATGTTGGGGTTCTACATAAACTACAATGTCAAGAGCCAATTGGATATTTGAAATCAAAATGTATGTAGACAATATTTCAATTCCCTAGTTGGCTCCTAAAATTGCAGTGTATGTATATCCCCAATAGTAAAGTGAATTTATTTCTTGCAGATGAGTTTGAATTTGATTTTTTTGTGTGGGAATTTTGTTTTTCTTGGATAAAAAATTTAAAAAGGGAACAATGTTCCCAACATTAATTAGTAGTTGAAGAATTTTTTTGTGAGCAAAAGTAGCAAAGAATTTTTGAGTTTGTGCAGCAATACTATGTTTGGTCAATGAATATGGAATGAGTAGTGGTTGCTCCTAGAATTTCATGTAGCTCCTTGTGTGCAATTTGTAAGAGCTCTTAGGAGCTCCAAGATGTTCTGAGTTAGTTTGTAATTCATAGTTGTAGTCATTAGAATTTTTCTTTGAGTTTGTATTTTTAAGATTTGTAGTTGTAGAAGTTATTTTTAGAATTTGATAGAAAGCAAGAAAGAATCTTGCATACCTTTAGTCATTTGTTTTTTGGTGTCTCCATTTTATTTTTTATTTCATTGTGCATTCTCATTGATTGGAAAAATTAAAGTTACAATCTTTGTAGCTTCCCTCTTTTGGTGGTTTTAATTTCTTTCCAAAATAAGAATTGAATGAGATTTACTTTATATATTTTACATATCGCCCATTCATGAGAATACAAAGTGAAAAAGGTAGTGATTTTTGTCAAATCTTTACAAAGATGTACTTCAATAGTGTAATTGGAAAATGTGAAAATGGAATATTACAAAACATTAAAACATTCTTTGAATAGTTGAGGCTTAATAGCTATAGATACTCCCAAAAAAATTCAGAGACCAATGCAATAGTGATCTTATGCAAGCTTTAGCAGAGCAATGAGTGATTGTTCATGTGAGTTTTTTTCCACTACATCATATAGAATCAAATACCAATGTTTCAAGATGAAACATCAACTACTCAATCCTCTCTTGATATAAGGTCATCTCTCATGCTAAGCTTGCAACATAAAATCATGAAATTACTTCAAGGTTCCTTATGAATTGTGGATTTCATTCAATTTTATGGTGTGATATGTTGGTTATCACAAAAGGGCTTTCATTTTTCATTCGATGGATATCAACCCTCACACTTCTAAAGATGTAGCTTCAAAATGTGCAATGAAAATATAGGATCTAATTTCCCAATTTTTCACTTCAACTTGAACTTATTTCTACTTCTAACTATGAATTCAAGGAATCATGGATGCCTTGGATTCTACTAGATGTAGCTTAATTAGCAACTCTACCTACCTAGTGCAATATAATAAGGAGCACTCATCCTTTCAAATCCCATCAAATGGATGCAAACTAAAGAATCAATACCAATTGAAGCTAAGTGCATTTAATCATTGGACTACCACACAAGACACTCCTACCATCAACAAGAGGCTAATGGTTTAGATTTTTCAAGTGAAGCAAATAAACATCCACAAAAAAATTCATTAAACTAAACTACTTCAACATGAGTAGAAATCTACAAAAAAATGATTGAAGAAATAATGAAACATTTCAAATAAATCTACTCCAAGTGAAAGAATGAGGAAACCATGCAACACTTCAAAATAATATTAACTAATCCACCATGAAGAACCAACAATGAGTTATTAATTACTTTGACAAGAATTATAGGAACAACTTCATCAAGTCTCTCAATTAAATAGCCTACTCTAATCTTCTAGGTTTTCTACTATACCTCCAATCTCCTAAGCTAATGAATTACAAATAAGAAGGTTTTGGTCTTTTATAGATGTTTGGTTACAATGAAGAGCCAAGATTGGTCTAAGGTTAAGGATTGAGATTTAATACCACAAACCCTGATTAAGGATGCCAAATTTACAACCAATTACATGAGGGCACCACATCATGGTCCAATTAGAAAATTACAATAATTTTTCCAATTGACGAGAAAACAAGACACTTGGCATGATTTGATTGATTGTTCTTGAATGGGAATTTTTTGATTGGAACAAACAACTCAATGTCGCCCTATCATTCTTATCATGTTATTTAATCTATTTATGAAGAGAAAATATCCTTGATAGTCAACATTTCTAACTTTGACTAACTATTCTAAAATTATCAATCTCCATGAAGATGGTTGTGATGGCTATCAATCCCAACTTGCTTCATCTTTCAATTTTTCTCCACCTTCATTTTTTGTGGCCTGACTTAAATTGGCACCTTGAACTTGGATTGCATCACACTCATGATCTTAGTGATATCTCAATGTGGTGTGATCCCTTACAAACCTTGATGTATCTTGAACCATCTTGATATCAATTTGGGAATTCCCTTTGCTGATCTAGTTTGAATCTCCTTATCATTTGGAATTTTTGAGCTTGAAGCTTTGATTTTGAAACATTTATCATGCCTTCCTTCCACCTTGAAAAATAATAAAGGAATAAAAATATATTTTTTAAAAGCTAATCAATGAAATAAATCTCACAAATTCATGAATTGGAAAATTAAAACATATGTGTTGGGCTAGAGAGAAGTTTTCAATTTCACTATCAAATTTTGCATAACTTTATTAGGAATATGAAAGGAAGTGTGTTCTTTATTTTTTCTAAATGATGATGTTCTGACTTCATCTTACCACTACCCACTCTCAGACAACCCATCATTTTCTTAAATTACCTCAATGTCCTGAAAATGCACATTCCCATTTAGAAATAAATTCACAGTCTTTAGATGATAAATTTGTTATCTCCATTATTTTGAATTATGTTTAAATGATATGGAATAATCATGCTTAGTTTTGGGGTCCCATGGAGAGGGGATTCCTTCAAAATAAAGTGGGCAAGAGCTGAGATTTCTTTAGGAATATTTAATATTGAGCAGCCTCATGAATTTTTAAAAAAAAATTTAGCTGAATAAATTGAACTCCTAAATTTAAGGATACTAGTGGTCCCATGGATTTGAGAGTGAAGATAGTCAAAGATTTTAAATTTATTATCTATTTTTGGTGCAAAAGTATGGATAAATTATTGATGTGGAAAAATATCCCTCAACTCGTAGGGTTATTTCCAATCCCACCCCATTTCCACTCATTCAAATTAAGAGGGCTAAAAACTTAGAGCTCCTATTTTATAGGAAAAGATTCTAAATAGACCTTTAGCCCCTTAAAAAGAATCATATGAACTCCTCTACAAAATTAGAGGCCAACCCCCCTCCATAGACCTTGTCTTAAAAAGTGATTGAAGGGATGAATGAAGGGGGCACAGATCTTTGAGATTGGCTGACCTAGCAACGAAAACATTACAATTGATTACAAGCCTTGACATTGACTTGGTTGGGTTCATCAGAAATATTCATTAAATTAGGTCTTTTAATTAAATACAGATGGCTACATAGGCTGACTTACCACGAGAAAGAGAAATTATATTCATCCTTTCAAAATTAATGCTACCTAGGTCAAATTAGAAGGATGGCAAAATTTTAAGCCTTCTTAGAATAAAAGTCCTTGTGGAAGGGCAGAATCTACCATCTACAAAGGATCAACTTTGTCTATACCTTGTGTAGCCACCTTGCATTTTTCTAAAGTGTGGCTAACTTCTATCTAAGAGGATTATTGGGTTTTGAGTTTTTCTTATGGTAGTAGAGTTTGTACTATTAGGAGGATAGAATTATGAAACTCTAACCTAAAACATAAACTTGATCATTGTTTTTATTAGGTAAAAGTAGGTTTGAAGGAGACCCAAAACCCCAAACAAAAAGGAACCAAAGTTAGGAGTTGGTCTTACAGGGACCAGAAACCTACAATATCAAAGTAGAATTAAAAGGATGGTTTTATAGCAAACAGAAACCAAGTCAAGTTGGTTTTACAGGGACTGGCAACCAACATAAATCAACAAAACAGTAGAGACCAAAAGTTTAGAAAAAACCTAGTTAAAAACTTAGACCAAATCTTTAATAGTACCAGTAATAGATGTGCCTAAGACAACAACCTCTTTAAGAGAGTCTTGAATATTATTTGTAGGAAGCTAGAGGTCTTCTTTCTTAGTGATTTGTCTAGTTATTCTACTCGGACCACCAGCCAACAGTGGTGCATGAACAATCAAGTTAGCTTCATCTGGAGAGACTTTCTAAATAGAAGCACCAGTAGCTAGGATGGACGAAGTAACAACCTACATACCCATCTCACTATTCTTAATCAATTTTGTAAAGGAAGCTTCACAATCCTAAAGTTTAGTTGGGATGTTCCCAACTAGAGATTCTAGCTCCCTCTACTTCTTACTTTCCCAATATACTTAGTCATTGTTATTGTTGATCTCATTTTGGTTTTGACAAGGCAACAACAAAACACTTAGACATTATCTAGTAGAACTATAGTGCAATCCAAATGCATAGTGTATGTCGAGCATAAGGCTCTAGAGAATACATGTCGAGCAATATGATAATTAGTGCCAAGCATTGGTAGGTGTGATGCAAGAGCATCCTGGGTGTAAGAGCAATCTTGCATCACCCAAAAATATTTTCTATTTTAATAAGGGCAAGTAGACAAGGTGGTTATTGTTTATAGGAACTTGCTATTTTTAGTAAGTTTGTCATAAAAGCTTGGAATGTTCTCATTTTCTATATGAAGGTCCATTTTAGAGTTATAAGCCTACCATTAAAAACCTCATTGCTTCAGCTTAAGTATCAAAGAAGTTATTGCAGATTTTCGGTGGAAAAATTTGCAGAAAAATATTCAAGCTCACCATTGGAGGTCTTAGAGTGTCTGGATGAGGTCCAATAACTTGATGGAATGGTTCTTGCATAGTTCCAAGCCTATAGATTAGAGTTGGCATTTTTGAAAAGTGGTTATAATAGCCAATCAGAGCAATGGTTTGAGAGTTATGGCCTTCCAAAGTTGGGCTACCAAAATTTCTAAAATAATTTGTCAAAGATGTATTTAGCTGACTCTATATGTATTGTTAAGGTTTGTTAGCCCTAGGTATTAAGTTTGAACATATAGAACCTTCCCAAGCAACATAAAATTGCCTATTTAAGAAAGGCCTGAACATTGTCTAGAATAGCTCTAGGTGATAGTTTGTAGCTTATCTTGTAGATTATTGTAATTAAGGTGCCCATGTGGGTTAACATATTGTACTTGTAAATTTTGTAATTTCACATTTGCGTTACAAATAAGAAGTCCATATTTTTTCTCACATTTTTTGGTGTTTCTTTGTTTTCTATTATGGTTTATAGTATTAAGGGGAGCACCCTTCATCAAGTGTTATCAGAGCTAGAGTTCTTGAGTGTGTGGATAGATCCTTGACTATGGGGCAGTTCATACGAAGACCGTAGTTTGGGCTGAGTGTGTAGATAGATCATCGATTGTGAGGCAATTTGCACTAGGATTTTAGAAAAAGAACAAAAATGCCTCCACAAAGAGAGCATGGTGGAAGAGTTGTAGGTGTTACACCTAAGGATTTCCAAGCCCTCCAAAAACAAATGCAAGCATTGGAAGAAAAAATGCATAGAGGAATGAATCTTCCTATAAGAGATGAAAGTAAGGATGACGATAAAGTAGAAAAAAATGTTGAAGCAGAGGTAGTTCTAAACCCAAAGGAAGAGAGGCTTTTTAGGGCTATCTCCAAGATTGGAAAAATACCTAAGTTTGAGGTTCCCACATTTTAAAAAAATCTTAACCCAGAGGAGTTGATTGATTGGATCAATGAACTGGACGAGTATTTTGAGTATGAAGATATTGAGGATCTAGATAGGGTCAAGTTTGCAAAGGCAAAACTAAAGGGACATGCAAAGATCTAGTGGTAGGAGGCATAGTTGGAGTGAAATAGAAAGGGAAAGAACAAAATCATTAGATGGGATCATATGATAGCTATACTAAAGTGAGAATTTATTCTCATGGATTATGAGCTTGATTTGTTGAAGAAAATTTAAGGGATGTAGCAAGCAGGAAAATATGTTCAAGAGTATACTGAAGAGTTCTATCGAGTGTTGGCTCTTGATTTAATAGTTTTGGAAATAACCAAGAAACTAGATCAATACATCTAAGGTTAGAAAATTCCTATAATGGATGCACTTGACTGCAGTCTTGGGCCAACTATAAGGATAAATCCTTCTTCTTCTTTAGGCTTTGTTAGAACTAGGTGGGTGGAACTCAGACTCTTTATATGGTATCGTGTAAAGGCATACAACTAAATCTAGAAAATAGATAAAATCCCTTAATCTTCTATGTTTATGCAAGCATTCATGGATGAAATAGCCAATAAAAAAGCACATGAACCTGATAAACTAAGTGAGGGAAAAATATTTTAACTCTTAAACACAAAAGGAAAGATATTCAATTAAGATTTGTATCTCAACATCATCCAAGTATGCAAAAATAGAGAACATGTATCCTTCAAGTTGACCAGTCCCTTATCCATTAGGCATCAACTAAATCTTAACATGTAGATGGATACTTAAATTACACTCATATATCCAGGCATATGATCTATCTATTTGACTTGCAAATAGACATCAATCTTCATAACAAGTCTCGTACTTATGATGAAATCCTTCTAGTGTAACCTGTAACCCTATCAGTATAAACAAGCATTTACTTGGCTTCTTTGTTCCAACAGCAAATTTATCCTAATATACAACCTTAAGGGGTTGCAATTGAGTCCAAGCTCTTTGTTCTCAAACACAAAACATTACAGATAATAGAAAAAGGAGATGAGAATCAAAATGAAATTAAAAAATGTGAAGTTTTTGTATTAATTTCATTGAAAACAATACATCCTCTGCATATCAAAACACAAAAAATACACAAAGAATGACTATGTAATATAGAAAATGCCTCAAAAGATATAAAATATGTTGTTCATAACAGAAGAACACTGAGAAAATTGGTATCACAACTATAAGAAAACTCAGGAAATTGGAACCAAACTAGTCTCACAATCCTCCTAAAATCTTCAAAGAATTGGAACCCCTACAATCAGTAGAAAAGGAAGATATATAGGAGAGAAGATCTTTCTAGAATGGCAATCTAAACTTGACATTTGTCCCACTGAAAGAGTCTTCAATCTGGAGTTGCTGAAACTGAACTTCCTCATCTACCTATAATTGAAAACCAAAAATGAAGCCCAAAATATCTGATATATCTCACCCATATAATTTGTAAAATATTTCATGAAGGAATATCAAGAAATCATCATAATCTGTATTGAGGCTCCAAAAATCTGATCTCAACATGCCACATTTGCTTTGCCATAAAATGCAACTTGTGTTGTTGCCAAAAATATTTAATTGCTCCCAACTACATCAAAGACAATCAAATCACCCTTAAAATTTTTGGAGAAGTCATACATGATGAAATTATGTCTAAATCTGATTGCAATTTCATCTACAACATTAAATTTGCAATTTTCACTGAGAAGCCCCCGAAAATCAGCTTTGCTTTGTGAAGTTTTGTGCCCTAGATCCAGAAATTTTTTGTATTCTGATAGCCTTTTTCAATTTGGTGGTTCAATAAATAGTGAGATCATGAATTATATTCAAGCATTGAAATCACACGAATGAGCTTTGAACCAAATTAACTTCCATTAGCCATTTTTTCTCAAGTTGCATCAGAATTTCAAATCTTATCTGTCGATTTCATCGGATCGAATGGCCTTAATTCAAAAAATAAATAAGCCCTATGTCCTTAGGAGTGGGGCCACATGTCACATTATCACTTACTCGCATTCCATAAATTTCTTACATCTTAAAATAGCGGGTAAGTGCCAATCGTTGATCAAGACAAGATCAACGACTACACAAATTTACAGTTGACAAAGTCCCAATCAGCCGTTCTAACCAATAGGAAGTTTCCATGTGAGTCTGTGCCACTAATTATACCTTTAATCCTTTTGAGTTAGGAATAGTGATGTCACCATGGACACATGTTTCCATGGCGCATACCCACATTCCTTAAATTTCTTTCAAGTTCTCAATGCGAGCAAGTGCCCTCCGTTGATCAAAACAAGATCAATGGTGTAAAAAAAATCTACACTTTATGATTGCTTCATCTACTTGGGCCAATGAAATGACTACTTTCAATCCTCAAGCTCTGACCAATCTGACTACTACATTTATCTCTGAAACTTTTCATGCCCGTAACAAAAGTAATTTCACCTGGGCATATGTGTCATACAGCATGGCATGACTCAGCATTTTCCCTTAATCCTTGGCCCCACTGTGAAATGTGATGTAAAGGTGCATACACACATTCCTTATTTCCTCATGCACTAGCCCTTGAACTTTGAAGGATCCATGGTCTAACAAAACTTCAATTAATTTGGCAAATGAAACACTTTATTTGCATAACTGGCAGTACATATCAGCAATTGTTTAATAGCTTGGCACACCACAACATACACTGATAATTCTTGGCCCCACCTTGCTATGTGTCACCAAAGTGCATGCCCACTTTATTTCAAAGCCTTGCATCTCAACCTTTCAACTAGTTGCTACCTCGCTACTCACAGGTTGCATAGATTTTTTGATAGTGACTTAGCGAGTCATCAAAATTGAGGAGGCATACCAATTTTCCCTAAGAGTTGAAGAAAAACTAAAGAAGAAGTTTGACAACAAGAATAGTGAAAGAGGTCATGGTGGAAGATCTAGTGAACAATCTTATGGAAGCCATAATGATGATCAAAAGAACAAGGATGAGACTAGAAGTAGTAGTCAGAACCAAAGGGGAAACAATTTCAATCATTTCCATGATCAAAACAATAGACATTAGAGAGGAAGAGGTAGAGGACAAGGATCTAGAAGAGGAGGCTTCCATGGGAAATGTTTTCACTGTGGAGAAGAAGGGCATAGAGAATTTGAATGTACCTAGTGCCAAGGAAGGAAAAATTGAAGAACAAAAGGATAGGCCAGAGTAGCACATATTGATGAAGATCTTAGATCGTCACATTCTAAAGATGCTGAAAGAGGAGAAGTTCAAGTTAACAAAAGAGTCTTGTTGACTGGTGAGAATGAACCTGATCAAAGAAGGAGTTTGTTTCTCAAAAGGTGCAAATGTGAAGATAAGTGTTGTGATGTGATCATTGATGGTGGAAGTACTAATAATCTGGTGTTGAAAATGATGGTCACCAAGTTGAAGATGAAGAGGTAGATACACTCACATCCATACCATATTGCTTGGGTGCAAGATGAGCACAAGGTTATGTTCAATGAGTAGTGCTCTGTGAAGTTCAAGATTGGAGGCTACCAAGATGAGGTACTATGTGATATCATACCTATGGACACATGTCATATGTTTCTAGGTAGATCATGGTAGTTTGATAGATAGGCAGTACACCATGGGTGAGAAAATACCTACACTCTGAATAAGGATGAAGTGAAACATAAGTTAAAGTCATTGAAGGAGAAAGAAGAAAAGGTATTTAGTACTACTAGAATATGTTTTTTTCATGAAAAAGAGTTTCTCAATGGTATGAACGATGAGCATATGTGTTTTTCTATAATTCCAAAAGATAGTAAAGATGAAGTAGAGGAGATATTTGTAGAAGTTGTAGATATATTGAGAGAGTTTCATGATATTGTATCAAATAATGTACCCCATGGATTGTCCCCAAGGAGGAATATTAGTCACTAGATGGATTTGATTTTACAAGCAAGGCAGCACATAGAATGACACATGTAGAAAGTGAAGAGTTAAACAGGCAAGTTCATGAGCTGTTTTAGAAGGCATTGATTTGAGAGAGTCTAAGTCCATGTGTTGTACCATTCATATTAGCACCAAAGAAGAATGAAGAATGGAGGATGTGCACAAATTCTTGTGCTATCAACAAGATTACAATCAAGTACAAATTTACATTGCCAAGGATGGATGATATTATGGATTGTTTGAGTGAAGTTGAGTATTGGTGCAGGGCACCTAAGGCTCTTAGGCATGAATTCAAGGTGTTTAGTACGTTAGAGTTGTTAGGAATGAAGTTTGGTCCATATTTGTAATGAAGACTCAATTGTAAGGTACAATGGCACATTGGTGTGGTTATAAGCCAAGTGACCATTTGTAACCAAGGAGTCATTATTTATGAATTCTTGAGTATTTTACTATTTTTAGGATGTTTTAGGTGGATTTGAGTCATTAGGACACGTTTGAATTGAAGGTGTGTAAAAAAAAAAATGCAAAGGTGCAAAAAGTTGCAAAATGCAAAAAGTTGCTAAAGAGCAATTTTTGCAAATTTGTTGTCAAACTTAAAAAAAGGAAGTTGTATGGTCTTCCAACCATCCAAATGGAAGTTATAACTGTTGGAAGACACTTATTTAAGGTCTCCACACGTGGGGAAGGCCATGGTACGGACGGGTGGACAGCATTTGGTGAATAAAACTCAGAAATTCTGCAATTTTTTCTGTTTTTTCAATTCCGTACGGACTGTACGGATTTTTAGTGGTACAAATCTTATATTTTTGGAAAGAGGACTGAGTCAGAATTCTAATGCAATTGGTTTGAAGTTTTTATCTATTCTGGGTTAAAAGTTATACCTGTTTTAGTAGAGGTAGGTCTGAAATTGCTGCACATTGAGGGTTTCAACAAGATGGCCTCCTAACTTGCAAACCCACCGTGGGATTTCAATGCCGCTTTGTGGAATGCAAGTTAGGAGAGGTGACTTAAAGATGGAAGAGTTTCAGGACTGTAGGAGTTGGGCACCTATTTTTACCAGCAAGCCCTAGGCTGAACATAGTCTTATGTCTAGTCTAGTTTTGAAGGAAAACGAAGGATCACGCTCCCAAGTTGATTGATTTGACCCAAGTGAAGGGTGTAGAAGGACAAATAAAAGGTGTAGAAGAGATCCAAGGGGTTGAACCAAGTCTTTGAACCCATTTATTTATGCTTTCCTTGTAACCCAGCCTAAACTGGCCATTTAGGACTGTGACACAAAGCGGGCATAACTTGATGTTGGAGTAGAGTTGGTAATTGATCTTTTGGAATCTCATAGGAGTAGTTGAAGGGTGTTTGGTGATGTGAAAATATTGTATGTTTCTTTGTATTTTTTGGGACTTTGACCATTGAAACTAGGAATTGTTCTAATAAAAGTGCTGGTAACAATTTGTAATTTTCAGTGTTGGGTGTTGAGAAACTTCAAAGTGGGGGTTTTTCTTGTTGTTTTGAGTTAGTAAGCACCATTTCTATCATAATAATGGAGTTCTAACCCAATCTAAGAAACATTTTCTATTTTAAGCCTATTTGGTGTTAGGGAATTCGTAATAGGTGTGATTGTCCCAAGTTGTTTGTGAACCCTAGGTTTGAGGGTTGGACTTGTGAAGTGGAGTCCACTTTGAGGTAGAGTCTACCAATGTTAGAAGCCATTGGGTCAGTCATTAACCTTGGAAGAAAGCCTAGTTGCTGTTTGGAGGTTGGAAGCAAGTTAAGGTGCTGATCGGAGTTGGAAGAAGAGTTGGTGCTTTTGCTGCATACTCTGCATCAAGTATTTCACAAAGATAGATTTGAAGAGTGGGTACCATCAGATTTGTAGAGGAGAAGGTGATGAGTAGAATATTTCTTTCAAGATAAAAGAAGAATTTTACAAGTGGTTAGTCATGCATTTTGGGTTAACCAATGCACTAAGAACTTTCATGAGGCTCATGAATGAGGTACTAAAGAATTTTCTAGGTAAGTTTGTCATTGTTTACCTAGATGATCTATTGATCTTTAGTAAGACATTGGGGGAGCATTTGATTCATATTCACAAGGTGTTTGATAAGTTGAGGGAAGAAAAGTTCTGATAAACCTAAAGAAATGGAGTTTTTCAAAGAAAGAGTTGGTGTACTTGGGATTTGTAGTCTCAGGAGAAGGTCTAAAAATAGACCCAGAGAAAGTGAAGGCTATCCTTGAATGGCCTACTCCAAGTAGTGCGACAGAGGTAATATCTTTTCATGGATTGGCTAGTTTTTATAGAAAATTCATAAGAGGTTTTAGCTATATTTGTGGACCCTTGACTAAAAAATTAAGAGGGGATAGGAAAAATTTTAAGTGGACTATAGGAGCAACTAAGAGTTTTAATCTGTTGAAAGAGAAAGTTACTAAGCAGCCTAGTTTAGCACTTCTAGATTTTAACAAGGTGTTTTAAGTAGACTGTGATGCTAGTGGTACTACAATAGGGGTTGTTATGAGCCAAGAAGGTAGACCTATTATTTATTTTAGTGAGAAGATGAATGATGTAAAAACAAAATATAATTTTTATGATTAAAAATTTTATACTATAGTTCAAGCATTGAATAAGTGGAGACACTATCTTCTTTCCAAGGATTTTGTTTTGTATAATCATCAAGCTTTGCAATATTTAAATAGTCAAGGAAAATTGAACCAAAGGCATTTGAAGTGGGTTGAGTTTTTGTAGAGTTATACATTTGTTTTGAAACACAGGAGTGGGAAGTCTAACAGAGTTGCAGATGCTCTTAGTAGAAGACAACTTTTGTTAACAAAAATGCAGATAGAGGTGGTTGGGTTCAAGGAACTTAGTACTTTGTATCTATATGATCTTGATTTTGGTGAAGCGTGAAAGGCTTGTACAAAATCTATTACACTTGATAGGATAAAGTGGTTGGATTTTATGATCTAGGATAGTATGTTCTTTAAAGGAAGCTAGTTGTGCATTCCTAGAAGTTCAATGAGAGAAAATCTCATCAAGTATAAGCATAGTGGAGGATTGGTTGGACATTTTGGCAAAGATAAAACCATTTCTTTGGTTGCTAAGAATTATTATTGGCCATAGTTACAGCAAGATGTGAATAAATTTGTACAAACATACAGAGTATGGTAGATGGTGAAAGGACTAAAGTAGAATATAGGGTTGTATCAGCCATTACTTGTACCAAATAAGCCATGGGAGGATGTTAGCATGGACTTTTTCTTAGATTACCAAGGATGCAATGTGAGCATGATTATATTTTTGTGGTGGTTGACAGGTTTTCAAAGATGGTACATTTTATTCCTTACAAGAAGACTAGTGATGTTGTTCATGTGGCAGAGTTATTTTTCAAGGAAATGGTGAGACTATGTAGTCTGCCCAAGAGTATAGTTTCAGATTGAGATACCAAATGTGTTGGGTATTTCTAACATACATTGTGGAAGAAATTAAAGATAGAGTTGAAGTTCAGTTCATCACATCATCCATAGACTGACAGACACATAGGAGTTGTGAATCACAGTTTGGGAAACTTGCTAAGATGTTTGGTTGGAGACAAGCCAAAAGGATGGGATATGATTTTACCATAGGCAAAATTTGCACATAATAATTCTATCAAAAGGAGTACTAGTAAATCACCATTCCAGATTGTATATGGGAGTAGTCCCAAAAATGCTTCTGAATTATGAAAGTTGGATAAAGGAGACATAAGTAATGTTGAGGCAAAAGATTTTGCTAAACATTTGAAGAACATCCATGAGGAGGTGAGGAAGCACATCATAAAGATGAATATACAATATAAGGCTAAGGTAGGTGTAAAAAGGAGGTATAAGGAATTTTAGATTAGATATGAAGTCATGGTTCATTTGATAAAAGAGCATTTTCTAGTGATGTTGTTCATGTGGTAGAGTTATTTTTCAACGAAATGGTGAGACTACATGGTCTACCCAAGAGTATAGTTTCAAATTGAGATACCAAATTTGTTGGATATTTCTAACATACATTGTGGAAGAAATTGAAGACAAATTTGAAGTTCAGTTCATCACATCATCCATAGACTGATGGACACATAGGAGTTATGAATCATAGTTTGGGAAACTTGCTAAGATGTTTGGTTGGAGACAAGCCAAAAGGATGGGATATGATTTTACCACAGGCAAAATTTTCATATAATAATTCTATCAAAAGGAGTACTGGTAAATCACCATTCCAGATTGTATATGGGAGTAGTCCCAAAAATGCTTCTAAATAAAGGAGACATAAATAGTGCTGAGGCAAAAAAAAATTCTAAAAATTTGAAGAACATCCATGAGGAGGTGAGGAAGCACATCATAAAGATGAATATACAATATAAGGCTAAGGCAGGTGTGAAAAGGAGGTATAAGGAATTTTAGGTTGGAGATGAAGTCATGGTTCATTTGATAAAAGAGCATTTTCTAGTGGGTACATATAATAAGCTGAAGATGAAGAAGTTTGGACTGTACAAGATAGTGAAAAGGCATGATTCTAGAAATGTTTATGAAGTGGAGTTACCTACAGAATTAAATATTTTACCAATATTTAATATTTTAGATTTGATAGAGTGTTATGAAGGAGGTGATGGAAATGAAGTTTCAGAAGTGCAGTGGAGTATTCTAGTAGCTAGTTTGGCTACAAAGGAGATTGAGGAGATATTGGTTAGCCATATTGGTAAAAGTACCAGGAACAAAACTTATCAAGAATACCTACTCAAATGGAAAGAGAGGCCAATAGAGGATTCATCATGGCTAGCAAGGGAGGAAGTCTAACATCTTGGTTTTCCTCTGAACACCTGAGACGTGATGGATTCACTTCTCAAATTACCCTAGGTGTCTAATGTAGAAGCATCTTGGGTGGAAGAGAAATCTTGTATCATCCAAAAATATTATTTTTTTCATTTTTTTCTATTTTAATAAGGACTAGTAGATAGGATGGTTACTATTTATGGGGACTTGTTATTTTTAGTAAGTTTTTCATACGATCTCAGAATGTTCTCATTTTCTATATGAAGGTTCATTTTAGAGTTATAAGCCTAACATGAAAATATCATTGCTCCAGCTTAAGTATCGGAGAAGTTATTACGGATTTTTGGTGGAAAATTTTGTAGAAAAATCTTTAGACTCACTGTTGGAGGCCTTAGAGTGTCCAAATGAGGTCCAAAAACTTGATGGAAGAGCACTTTCACAATTCCAAGCCTATAGATTAAGAGTTGGCATTTCTGAAAAGTGGTTATAATAGCCAATCAGAACAATGGTTTGAGAGTTATGACCTTCCAAAGTTGGGCTACCAAAATTTCTAAAATAATTTGTCAAAGATGTATTTAGCTAACTCTATATGTATTTTTAGGGTCTATTGGCCCAAGGTATTAAGTTTGAACATCTAGAACCTTATTACATGACATAAAATTTCCTATTTAAGAAAGGTTTGAACATTGTCTAGAATAGCTCTAAGTGATAGTTTACAGCTTGTCTTGCAGATTATTGTAATTAAGGTACCCATGTAGGTTACCATATTGTACTTGTGAATTTTGTAATTTTGCATTTGCAACACAAATAAGAAGTCCATAATTTGTTCTCGCATTTGTTGTTGTTTCTTTATGTTTTGTTATGGTTTATGGTATTAAGGGAGCACCCTTCATCAAGGTGCCAAGTAGTCAATGTGTGTCAAGTCATTCAGGTGCTGAGCCAATAGAAGGAGTCGAGCAAACAAGTATGTTCTGAGTGATTCAAGTGTTGAGCTATTCAAAATTTGTGTTATAGCATTAAGAGCATAGTGAAGGTCAAGAATCAGAGTTTTAGGATGTATGGTTAGTTACTACTGAGAATGGAGAATCATCTAGAAGTGATGAACAATAAAGGTAAGAAAAATAAATGGTCCACTTGTCATAATTGTGGAAAATTGGGTCATACAGAAAATATCTATAGGAGAAAAACTATCAACCAAAATCCCAAGCAAAAATATAGAGGTTATTGCTACAACTGCAACAAACTAGGACATCATGCACGTGAATGCAAGAAAAAGACTATGAGCACTCAAAGATTTGAAGGATATTATTATAATTGTCAAAAATATGGCCACAAAGCATATGAATGCAGATCCAAGCCCAAGTAGACATCAAACAAGAAATCAAAGGTACACCATAATGGAAATTCTAACAATTGGGATTACAATACAAGGTATGGTTGTCACTTTTGTCAAGAATATGGTCATGTTGTTGAAAACTACATAAGAACACATTTTAGAGGCAATTACAATGGATGGTTGAGTGAGATTACATGCTTTAGTTATTTGAAGACTAGTCATGTCAATAAAAACCCTCCTACTTGGTCACCAGTGCTGAGTAATGAATTCAGAAAAGGTAAAGAAAAGGTTGATGTTGAAAAGGTGAATATGCAAATGAACAATACATGAAAAAAGAAGGAATATTGTAGCACATCAAGTCAAGATGAGGTCACTTCATCCAATGGAGGTCACTTCATCCAGGTGATCACATCACCCCCAACTAGGCAATCAAAGGTATGTGTGGAATAGATATTTCAAATGTAACATTATGCATCACTTCCAAATATCTAAGATCTGAAAAGATTATATATGCATGTGTCAAGATGAAATGAAGAAATTAGAAATAAGTCATTCTATAGATATGTTGTTTTCTATGTTGTTACCAAGCGTGGAAGAAATTATAGTTACTGTCAACTATGAAAGGAATTGTAGTGTAAGTCAAGCAATGGAGATATGGTAGTGTAAGTTGAGCTCACTGTGTTAGCCAAGAAAACTAGAAATCTTATTGTATGTGCTAAAATTGGTTAGACACACACTTCAACATAATCATTGTCTGTGAGGTTTATCCAAGAATAAAAATGAGATGTTCATGATGAACTTTTGCACAATGCGACCTATTGCCTTCTATCTAGATGGGGTTCTTGAATTGCTCTCAGAATTAAGAGTTCACTAAAACATAGACCATTACTATAATAAAGGATTTAAGAGAATGAATGCATCTATATTTTTGTATTTTCAATGCAAGTAAGTATGAAGTAATCTAGAATGATATGGAAAGAAACTATTAATCTAGATAAGTAAATAGAATTCTATTTTAACATGAATGCAACAAAAAGCTAGAATGAAAAGTTATTAACAATCTAAGAAATCTAATGCAAAATAATCTAGCATGAATTTGGCAAAATTTAATTACTCAAATTGTACCCTCTCTTTTTTTGAATGAGAGGTAGAAAGCCTCCATTTTATAGAAATTCAAATAAATCAATGGTCAAGATTGATCTGAATGAAAGGTTGAGATTGATTCAAAGTTGAGTTCAAATAGAAAGTTTCTATCAAAGAGGGAGCTTTTGAGAGATTTTAGGAAATAAGATTTAGCTAAGAGTTAGTTGAATGATTTATTTTCCTTTCTTTTTAAGTGAACTCAAAGTTTCCAATTTTTGAAATCACTTTGGAAGATATTTGAAGATTTAATTAAATATTACCTCATATTTGATGATTTGGTCAATGAATAAATTATTTAAATTCAATAATTGAAATGAGGAGATATTATTTAATTAAATATATTTTATTCCTATTGTGTATTAGCTAAAATGGGTGAATTTAGCTTAATGAAAGTACTAGGACTTATAATTAAATTAAATCAATTAATAGGTTTGATTTAGCTAATCCAATTAATAATTAGGAATTAAATAAAGTATGTGATTAATAAAGATTAGGGATTCTTTGCATGTGACACTTAGGTTGAGTAGAGATTATTGAAATCAGAATTGCCTCATAGAATAGGACTTTAAGTAAGATTGATAGACTAAAATTGTTTCAGCATACCAATGTACCAATTTAGGGGTATTACATTTTCGCTTCTTTGAATGAATGTGCAAGTAGCGCATTGATTCAAAGAAATTAGAAGTCTGAGAATATACACCAAGAAGTGAGATTGGTTTTGAGATTAATGGCATAGAGACCAATTGAATGAGATTTTTAAGATTATCTCTAGAATGAATCTTAACCTTCTAGAGTCTAGATAGTACACCTTGATACCAATGTGAAAGAACAAAGATTGTAAAACTTCAGAAAATTGTTCCTAGAATGAGACTCAATTTTTAGTAGTCAAGGTTAGACTATCCCAATACATGTCCATTATAAGATGACAAGATTAATCACAATTCATAGAATTATCCTCAAAATGAGGCTTCATCATTAAGATTCAGGGTTAGATTTCCCTGATACCTGTACACTAAATAGTGATTGAAAGCAAGACTTTAGAATTATCTCTAGAATAAAGCTTAACTTTCATTAAGAGTTAGGATTATCTCAAGAATGAAGCTTAATCCTCTAGAGTCTAGATAAAACACCTAAATATTGGTCCATAAAAGATAACAATATGTAATCACAAGTCATAGAATCATCCCTAGAATGAGGCTTGACCCTTAGGAGTCAGGGTTAGATTTCACCGATACCTATCCATCGAACAATGACAAGGACCATTATAAGTGTAACTAATCAAAAGATGAGATAGATGACACATGATGCCATATTGATGGAACAAAGAATCCCCAAGTGATGAGATGCCCCTTAGGACATAATGCAGATTGAGTTGAAACAAGTTCTAAAAGATCCAATGATGTAATCATTGTATATGTGAAATGCGGGCCTCGAATCCTCACACACGCTTCAACATAGTCATTACCTGAGAGATAATCCCAGAATGAACATTGAATTGTTCATCCAAGAAATCAAACAATGCAACCTATTGCCTTCTAACTAGAAGAATTTTGCCTTTTCTCTCAGATCAAGAAGTCAGCAACCAGACCTTTTAGTACAAAGGGTTTATGCAACTATATAGTAGTGCAATTAATCTAGGTGAAATGCAATTCTAATCTAATAACAAGAAAAGAAAATTACACTATATGAGTGCATTTTTTAATCTATATGATATTAATACTAAGCAATTATGAAAGCTATAAAAGTATTAAACAATTGAGTATCTATTTTGACAATAATTCAATGCAATTCAATTCCCCCCTCTAATGAGGAATTAGAAGCCTCTTAAATAGAATTCTTGAAATCAGTCAATGGTCAAGATCAACCAGAATGAATGGTGGAGATTGAAGATGAGATCCAGTCAAGATGGAAGATTCCCAATGTAGGTGCGGTTAACTAACTTAGATCCTAAGTATAATGAAGATTTAACTAAAATTCACTTTGAGTGTGAGAATAAGTTGACTAAGTCAATTCCAATTCGAGAGATAGATCACTTAGAATTCCCATTCCTAAACTGAAGATAAGATTTGGAAGATTATTTAATTTAATAAAATGAGATATGACTTCATAAATGCATATTTCTAATTAATTGAGTAATTAAACCCAATAATTGAAATAAACACATTATCTCATTAAATCAAAATATGTTTAATTCCTTCACACATTAGCTTAAAGAAATAATTTAATTTAATTAAACTATGAACACTTACAATTAAATCAAATTTAATCAATAGGTTTAATACAGCTAATTCAAGTTGATACTTAGGAATTAAATAGAGAATGTAATTAATGTAGATTAGGATTTTCTACATCTAACAATTAGGTCAAGTAGCAATAATTAGAATAAGAATTTCCTAGTAAAATAGGGCTTAGGGTTGATCAAAACATACCAAAATTGGTTTTCATGGCAATGTGCCAATTTTGGGGTATTAAATTTGCCCCTCTTTGAATGAATGTATGAGCAGCATGTTCAATTCAAAGAAATCAAAAGTATGATGTGAAGAACAAGAAATGAGATTGGTTCTAAAATTGATGATACGAAGACCAATTGACAAGATTTTAAAGATTATCTTCAAAATGAAGCTTAACATTAGGGAATCTAGATAGAACACCTAGATATTGAGATTGACAGGCTTTTAAAGATTATCTCTGAAATGGAGCTTAACCTTAAGGATCCAGATAGAATACCTAGATACTGAGATTGATCAGCTTTGAAAGATTATCTCCATAATGGAGCTTAACCTTAAAGGATCCAGATAGAATACCTAGATATCGAGATTGATAAGCTTTTAAAGGTTATCTCCAGAATGGAGCTTAACCATAAGGGATCCAGATAGAATACCTAGATACCAAGATTGATAAGCTTTTAAAGGTTATCTCCACATTGGGGCTTAACCTTAAGGGATCTAGATAGAACACCTAGATACCTAAATTGATAAGTTGTTAAAGATTATCTCTAGAATGGAGCTTAACCTTAAGGGATCCAGATGGAACACCTAGATACCTAAATTGATAAGCTTTTAATGATTATCTCAAAAATGGAGCTTAACCTTAAGGGATCTAGATAGAAAACATAGATGTCGATCCATAAAAAATAACAAAATCCCATCATGAGTCATAGAATCATCCCCAGAATGAGGCTTGACCCTCAGGAGTCAGGGTTTAGACTATCTTATTACCTATCAATAAAACTCTACTAAGGACTACTATAAGATGTGATCAGCTGATCAAAAGATGAGATAGATGATGTAGATGTCAGATAGAAAGGGGATAAGATGCCTCAAGTGATGAGATGCCTTGAGTGATGAGAACATAAGATTCAAATTGAGTTGAAATTCAGATTGAATGATGTAATCATCCTACCTCATGAGTGAAATTGAAAGATGACACACCAGAACAGTGATGTAGAGTAGTAAATGGAGAGAAAGGAAAGAAACTAGAGATTTAGAAGAATATAGAAGAAATCAGAATGATTAGAAGAAAATTTGGAGCCAATTTGCAGTGATTTCAAGGTCCAAAGGACCAAGTTTGACCAAAAGTTGACTTGAGTTGACCTTTTCCAAAGGTTTGGAAAAAAAATTGAAGAGAATTATGATTTAAAAAGATTCTTATATTCACAAAGTATTGAAAAAATTAGACTATACAAGCATTCAGTCGCATCTGTCCCAAAATTTTAAAATGTGATTTTGAGCTACTGAAGTGTGTTACATTTCGAATTCGATCGCAAAAATGGATTCAAAGCAGTCAAATTAGCTAGGGTGTGATTTTCACACCAATCAAAGCACTTTTAAAAATTGGGTCAAAACTAATATAAGGGCCCGAAGGGTCATTTTCAAATCATTTGCAATTTTGTCTTTTGTGGAGAATAGAGCTCTAAGGCAAAAATGGTGGTCCCCTTGTCTACACATCAATTTGAATGCTTTCGACAACATAGTCAGCCAACAGACTATGGGCATTCAGTGATTAGTCAATAACCTTGCTTTGAATTTAATTTTTCATGCTTTTTGAGGTAGTTTAGGTCATTTGTAGGAATTTTTAAATTGGTGTATTGTCAATTCTCGCTTAAGGATGTCTCTCCTTGTGTGAAGCCAATTGGAGTTCGCGCGAAGAAGTACCATCCTGGTACTTCATCGCATGGCTTTGTGGGTTTTCTTGCATGGTAGATACCCATTTGCCATGCAAAAAACCCTAATAATCATTGGCCTTTTTCATATTAGTTGAGTGGTTCTCATGCAAGAAAGTATATCCTCACATGAAAATGTGCAATCTTGTGTGAGAGCATGAGATCTTGTGCAAAAATATGGTGTTAAATGCAATTTTTAGGATGTGAAATTTAATTTTTTGTTTCAAATTTGCACTGTATTTCATCATGTTTATTTAGTAGAGACTGATCGTTTGCATGTTGTGTTCGTGTGTATGTGTAGGTTATCTTTCAGGATATCAAATTTTGATCCCATTACCCACCATATGGAGCATTGTTATGAAGACTTGATGATGTCAATATGGCTCACATTGAAAGATTGGGTTTATCATATCTTTGCTAGATTCCACCAGTGTTGGTGAATCATAGCCTACTGGCTACACTTGAGCATTTCCATTTAGAGATGAACACCTTCCATTTGCCCCAGGGGGAGATGATGATCACGTCAGAGGACATCTATCGAATACTAAGGATCCCATTCTATTGGTTGAGAGTGGTCTATGACATAGTGTCACAAACAAGCACAAAGGCACTAAGATCTATCTTTGAGGAGGACCTAATAATGGGTTGATCCATCACCTGAGATGAGCTTGTGCACACCTACAGGCATACGCATAGATTGGTAGCAATTTTGGGGATATTCATTAGTTGTTTCTTATGCCTAACAGAGGCTAGCACAGATTAGAGTTCGGATGGGATAGGATGTTACAAATGATGTTGGTGACACCAAAGAGATATGGGTGGGATCAGTGGATGCTTTCTCATATGTTCCAAAAGAGCATGAGATCGCCTACCACGACAGGAGGAGCATGGCAGCCGGTGTATACATTCTTCAAATATGGGCATGGGAGCACTTTCCAATTATGAGACTTATTTTTGTGGATAAGAGGCAACCCATGGAGCCATACATTTGTAGATACAAGGGCCAACTTACCCAGATAGCTTGGGGGAGGACTGAGTAGTGGAGGGCTCAATTAGATGACCTAGTGGTTGTAGTCTAGAGATCGTGGAGAGAGACAGAGGTCTGGGATGATGCTCAGGTAGAGCTTGGATATATGTTTACCTCCCAACCACTAATTGGTTGGTTGATATCAATCAAAGAGAGATTTCCTTGGACTTGCATGTGGTGACAATACGGTTGACCATAGGATATTTCACAAGAGTATTGTTCATATGTGCAACTGGCTACATATATAGATCGAGGGTGGTCACTAAGATTAGACTCTGGACAATCGATGATTAACATGCACACTCTAGTGTCCATCCAGTGGGACTATCTGCCAGTAGTAGTAAATGGAGGGATGACTCCATCTTATCAGGCCTATTTTTCTGGTCATTCCTTTCCATGGCTCACAAACCCACTTGGGATCGTTGCATCGATCCAACCAGTATAGGCACTACAAGGACTACCACAATAGCCATAATAGGAGGGTGTGAGACATAGGACATACCAAGTGTAGATCATGGCTTGGAAAATTAGAGTGGACCTAGGTGCGGGAGGTAGTGGGACAAGGCAGAGGAGGCCACAAGGGGAGATGGCATCTCTAGGACCCATAGGAGGAGATGCCCAGAGACCTTGAACAGAGGCAGAGTAGGGAGATGAGGAGATGTAGGACTAGCCTACTGTAGGGACCTAGGATGCTTTAAGGAGTGCTAGGGAGTGGATTTGCAGCATGTAGTGGTAGCTAGGAGAGCTACAAATATAGGTAGTTATGAGAGACTCCTAGATTGCTGATTGAGAGCATTAGATCTGAGAGTTACAAGAGTAGTTAGAGCTAGCAGTGTAGAGATCAAAGTAGCAATTGGATGAGATCTAGTTGCAGTTAGCTAGAGTGGCCTACTACTTTGTACCTTATTTAGTAGTTGTGCCAGATGAGGCCCAGTAGGTACCTCTATTTTCATGATATGTGTAAGAGTTTGAGGTTGCATAGTTAGCCATGAGACCTGAGATGCCTCCTCCTCCTCCTCCTCCTCCAAGAGGTGAGGGGGAAGGACAGAGTTAGATTCATTGCTTGTTACTCTAATTTTTTATCTAGCTCTGTATCAATTGGTGTACCAGCACCATTTTGTAATATTTTTATTAATGATGCTCAAGCAGCATCCAATTTTGCACTGTGTACCTTTTTGATATATATATATATATACAAGATTTTGAGTTGAGTACCATTTGCATGTGTTGCCTTTCTTTCTTTATAGCTTGATGTACATGAGATGTTTATGCTTTGATGCTAATGCATGAATGTAGTGTATCATGAGATTATGTATGAAATACAAAATTTTAATGAACTAACATCTCATGCAATGTTTTGTTTTTGTTGATAGTGACAACTACCCCATGAAGATCGATAGGACAAACCAAAGGACCGAATGCTTGTGCAGCTGTGAAGAAACATGATACTTTGAGGAAGCCGAAAATCCCTCATCACAAAGGATGTAAGTGAATTATTTATTGAACCATGTGCTTATGCAATTCAAGTCGATACTTGATGAAATTCCTAGCCTAGATGCAACCCTAGGTCTAGTTACCAAGCTTCAACAATTATCATCACTAAGCATATAGTGAAACCCTAGATGTCATACAATCCCCACTAACATTGCAATCATAGGAATATGAATAGAACATCTATTCTAGCTATGTTAGGATTAAATGTAAGCATTCAAGGCACAAGAAGCTAGAATGACCAGAACATTTATCCCTTTTAATGTAGCAAGTGAACATAAGCATCAAAGCATAAATGCTAGGATGACTAGAATATTTCTTGTGTGTAGACACACCAGACCCATGAAAGATCTTTCTTATGCTAAGTAATCAATGAGTATTCTATCCACAATGACCCTTGTATTTGTAACCTAAGACAAAAGTGTGCTAGATATACTCGCATGACTTGTACATTCACTTACCAGGATGAGTACCATGAGTAGTTTCTATAGCATAGAGAATTCACTCCAACAAGCAATGGAGAAGAACCAAGCTCTCTGATTTATCTAGATAAAAGGAGTCAAGGTATACACAACCATCTAATATGAGATAGAGGCTCTTATAGTGGACACCCATTTTATGTGGATGTTTCAAATCATTGGAACTAAATGACAAATAGAAAGCAAAGAAAAGATCTTGCCCCTAGTCCTTGCTTCTCTAGTCAAAAGTGACATCATTGAGTTGCTCATAGAGACATGATAAAGTGAAAGCAAAACAAAGAAAGAAAATATTGACATATTCAAACAAATTTAATGTTTTGAGTTCATTTTCTATGTTACAAGATTGATGTCAAGTGTTAATGTCCAAAACATGAATGAAAGAAATTACTTCAGTAGGGTGACAACAGTAGATAGACATAATTAGAATAACTAGTGACTAAAGTCAAAGAGGAATCTTGAGTAAGAACCTTAGTAGGAACTAAGTGATAGTAGATAGACACAATTAGAACAACTAATGACTGATGCAAGAGAGATCTTCCATGAGAAGAATCTCAAAAAGTGACACGAGTGATAGTAGACAAATGCAATTAGAACAACTGGTGACTATCATGAGAGATGTTCTATGAGAGGAATCTCTAAAGTGATACGAGCGATAGTAGGTAGACATAGTTAGAACAACTGGTGACTATCTCAAGAGATGTTCTATGAGAGGAATCTCAAAAGTGGTATGAGAAAAAGTAGGTAGACATAGTTAGAACAACTAGTGAATGTCACAAAAGAGACTCCTATGACATTGTAGGGTGTTGCACCTGAGTTATGACAAGATTCAATCCATAGATACATAAGCGAAAGTAGTAAACTATAGAAAGAAAGAAACTATATAGTAAGCTAGAAGATGTGTTACAAGATATAGCATTTGAAATAAGAGGTGCCTATTTACTAAGTTTTCATCTTCTTGGCAGAGATTCTTTTTTTGTTGCTACCATGATGCCTATTTGTCAGGTTTTCATCAATGGCACTTTTTTTTTTTCTCTCTTTTTCTCTTCTTCTTTTTTTTTGAATTTTACAAATTTTGTTGTAATTATCAAGGTGGCTATTGCTAGTTTTTCACCAAGATTATGATTTTGTCTATTACTTTTTGCAATTTTTAGACTTTTTTTTAGGAAATTTAGATATATATATATATATATTTATTTATATATATATATATATAAAGATTTTTTGAAACCAGATTAGTTATAGAACCATTTTAGGTGGAGAGTGTTGATGGGCTCCTTGAGCACCTCTCCCTTAGCTATTGAAAGTTGGTAAGCATCAAACCCAAACACTACAGTGATTATGTATGGACCAAGCCAATTGAGTTTGAACTTCCCTTTTTGTACCTTTTGTTGTTGATTCTTAGGGTTTTCTCTTAGAAGAAGATCAACTAGTTGGAAGTCACGTGACTTAACTTTCTTATTGTAATTTATGTACATACACTACTGATAGGCTCAAAGATGATCGCAAGCCACTTGTTGACATTCATCTAACAATACTAGCTCTTGAAGCTAAGATATTTTGTAGTCATCATCAGTAATGAGGCCCTTTATGGAGATTCTCAAAGTAGGAATCTCAACCTCAATTAGAAACATAGCATCCACTCCATAGACAAAAGCAAGTTCCAATACTTGTTTTGTAAGCCCATAAAGCTAGATTAATCTAAAGGTGTCAGTCCCTTCTAGATTTGCTAACTGTGTGATGCAAGATCTTAAGAATCGCCTTATTAGATACCTCCACTTGACCATTACCCTAGGGGTAATAGATAGAAGACCAATGTTGCATAATTCTAAACTTTTTGCATAACTCCTTAAGATCCTTATTTTTAAACTATCCTCCATTGTTAGTAATAATAGAGGAAGGTACACCATACCTACATATGATGTAATTTGTGATGAATAGAGTTATATTTTTTTCGGGGAATTGTCTCTACCCTCTTGGTGAAGTAGTCTACAACTTTAATAATGAACTTGTGTCCATTTGAAGAAGATGGGTGAATCTGACCCACAAGATCAAAGGCCCATTGTTGCAATGGCCACAATGTAATAGATGAAATTAGCTCCCTGGCTAGAGCATCAATCAGATTCCCATGGAGCTAGCATTGTTTACAAGACTTAGCATATTTGATTGCATCTTGCTCCATATTCAGCCAATAGTAACCAACTCTAATAAGTTTACAAGCTAGTGTCAAGCCATTAGAGTGAGATCTGTAAATGCCCTTTTTGATGTTGATTAATGCATGTTTGGACTTATCAAGTTCTAGAGACCTAAGGAGTGTTTCATTAAGACCTCTCCTAAATAAGTCATTAGCAATAATAACATACTAGGAAGCATTGCAGATAAGGTGACATTTCACATTTTGGGTTAGACTATCTAGAATAATTCAATCACAAAAGTAAGAGTATATATGGTGGTAGTAGGATGAATCAGGTTCTACAATAGAATAGATCATCTGAGATTCAAGAAAGTCATAGGCAAGGTAGAGTAACATTTCCATTAGGAACTCATGTCGAAAATCATTCTTTGGCATCTATAACAAGGAAACAAGAGTAGCCATGGCATCAGCCGCTTTGTTGTCTACCTAAGGAATTTGTTGAAAAGTGATATCCACCATGCATTTATAAGGGATCAATTTCTCATCCTTTATCTCATATATGTCATTGACCTGGTTAATTATGAGTTGTGAGTCACCAAAGATGTTCAATTGATCTACTCTCCATTTAACTATGATCTTTGTGGCATTAATGATAGCTTCATATTCTGCAATGTTGTTCTTACAAGGAAATAGAATCTTGTATGCATTAGGTAGTGAATACTTCTTTGGTGTTACGAACAATAGCCCAGTACTAGATCCTTGTTATGTAAAGGTACCTTCAAAGAATATCACCCAAGTTTGGTGCATGAGCATCAGAATTGATTCATCAGGAAAATCACTATTTAGTAGGAGAAGACTCTGCATCGGTGCTTCTGTTAGCTTATCAGCAATCGCTAGTCCCTTGATAACCTTTTATTCAACATACTGAATGTCAAACTCACTTAGTATCATGACCCACTTAGCCAACCTTCCTATTAGAGCTACCTTGCTAAGTAAGTACTTCAGTGCATCAATTTTAGCAACCAGTCACATAGTATGAGCAAGTATGTAGTATCTCAACTTTTGAGAAGCAAAGACAACTACCAAGCAAGCCTTCTCAATGATACTCTAATTCATTTTATAGGAGATCAATATGTGACTCAAATAGTAGATAGCCCTTTCCTTGTTATCATTGTCTTCTTGAGCTAGCAAGATACCCAAAGATGTCTCTGTTGCTAAGATGTGCAAAATCAAAGGCTTCAGGTAGATAGGAGGCATCAAGATTGGTGGATTAGCAAGGTATTTATTTATCTAAGTAAGACTCTGATTTTAATCTTGACTCTAGTTGTATTTCACACCTTTATGCAAAGTCTTAGTAAAAGATTGTAATTTTGATGCCATTTGTGAGATGAATCTATGAATAGATTGAAGTCTTCCTTGTAAGCCTCTCATCTGATTGATATTGCAAGGTGGAGGCATATCCATGATTGCTTGAACTTTCTCTTGTTCAACCTTGATTCCTTTTGTAAACACAATGTAGCCAAGTAATTTCCTAGATGTTACCCCAAATGAACATTTCTTAGGATTGAGTCTTAGACTGAATTTTTCCATGCAATATAGGATAGGTCCCAAAAATTTGAAGGTGAGTGTTGCATTTTACACTCTTAACCAAAGTATCATCCACATGGTCTTCCATTTTTTTATGCATAATGTCATGAAAAATTGTAGTGACTACCATATGATATGTAGTACCATTATTTTTTAGACCAAATGGCATCACGTTCCAACAAAAAGTTCCCCATGCACAAGTGAAAGCAATCTTTTCTTGATCTTCTAGTGCAATTTTGATCTAATTATATCCATAAAATCCATCCATGAGTGAGTACATCTCATATCCCACCCTCATTTCCACTATCATATCAATGTTGGGGAGTGGAAAATCAAGTGAGGTTGTTCCTCTATTCCCAAGTTGATCAGTTGTGTTGGTTCTATAAACACTGATGATCTTTGCTAAAAATGACCAAGAAGTGCATGAAATATATTGCCTGTGGGCATCTCAAAGAGGTTTTCACCCTTGAATACATCTTTTATTTTTACTTTTTAAAGTTCTAACACTACCACAATGTGGTTTTCACCATCAGACCTTCTATTTATTTTCTTTTTGATTGTATGACTGAGATATTTGATGTCAGCTTCAGTCATGTTGACACTTTGCACGTTGGTGGAAGATGTTACTGGTTTGATAGTGTGTAAGTAGTAGGCAAGAGCATAATCATTCTACATTGTGAGGACTTCATTAGATGCATTGGAATTCCAATCTATGAGCTCAAGATAGATGAGTGAAAGAGAGGTGGTGGGTTCAATTGCATTCATGGTATAGTCATTAAATTCTTGGACAAGAAATTTGAGACCTAGAGCGGCTTCATCCACAAATATGTTTGAATGCCTTTAAGCTAATTTCATTAATTAAACACTTGAGGACACATTTCTAGTGTATCATGACCTCAATATGTAGAGGTTGATTATGTGGTTGATTTAGTGAATTGTCATCCTCCTCGAAGAAGGACATATAGTAAGGTGAGGTCAAATGACCTACCATAGATCAAAATCACTCAAGATCAATATCTTGAATGACATTCGCCTTAGTGAGGGATTTTTCAAGAATTTTCTTATGAGCAGGCAAGATTTTGAATAGCTCAAAGATTTTGATTTGAGCATTAGTTCACTGTAATTGATCAAGCATATTGTAGCTGGTAGCTACAAAAGTTGTTGCAAGTTTTTCAACTTTGCTAGATGGACTAGCAAGGGGTTTATCTTTGTGTTATTCTAACTTAGGAGCAGAAGGTGCCAGGCCTTTGAGAATCAACTTAACATGAGAATGCATAACAACATTAACACAAGATTGTAATGGTTCATTGTTAGATGTATTGGAAGTAGAGCCCCTTAAGATAAATGGTGTCTTAGGTTTAGTGTTATCTTGTTTTCCCTTAATGGTAATAACATTACAATACTCAAAATCCATAGGTTCAACCATGTTGATCACACTTTCATCATTAGAATACGTATAGTTGACATTGTTGTTGGATTTTTGTGTTGAGTTTTCTCCTTTTTTGTAAGACAGAAATGGTTGTTAAAAGCATTGTGATCTATTTTCTTGTTATGCCCATCCACAACAATGTCTCCATCGTCAATTAGGTCTTGAACTTTGTAATGCAAGTTGATGTAGTTGCTAGTTTTGTCACTTAGTTTTGGTGATATTCACAAAATGTATTTTCATTCCACCATGGTGGTCGAGGTTGTGGATCATAAAGACGAGAGTTATCCAATGGAGAGATGAGTTTTTTTTTGTAGTAAGGTCTTGTAGACCACATCCAAAGGTTCACCAAGAGGTATATATTCTCATTTTGGACGTAAGACCCAAGAGGTGTTCTTTAGTTTGTTTCTAGATATCTTATTGTTAGAAGGAGGTTACTCAACATTCTTGGATGCTTTGAGATTTTCTGTAAGATTGAAGGTTGCCTTAGCAAGTTTAGGAGTAACATTGTCAATGACTCTTTCATGCACAACCTCTCAATTTCTATTCATGTGCTTGGATTTTTCCTCATTAGAAGTTAATCCTTGCTTAGTGTCCTTTTGAAGGGTTAGTTCACCCTTTTTGACCATGAATTCTACTATATGGATAGCTTGTGTGATCATGTCTTCAAAAGTGTGTAGACCTTGAAGTTGAACTCTATACCAAAAATTAGGTATGAGATTATCAGTGAAGATGTCAAGCTTTTCCATTTTAGGAATATTCCATGAATATTTGGTGTAAAGTTGTCTCCATCTCTAAAGCAATGTGAAGAAAGGTTCCCCAACTTTCTGTTTAAGGTTACATAAGTCTCAAATGTTAATCGAGTGTTGAATGTTGTGAGAGTATTGTTGGAAAAACAAGTTAGAAATCTCATCAAATGTTTTGATACTAGTAGACAAGTGTGAAAAACACTCCATAGCCTGACCACCTAGACTTCTTGGGAATAGACACATGAGATATGTCTAATTATGCATAAATTCCATAGACAAGGCCTTGAATTCCCACAAATGATCTTGAGAATCAATAGTTTCAAATTATTTATTGTACTTAGGTAACTCAAATCCTCTTGGAAAAGGAGGCATGTATATACTCTTGTCAAAAGGGAATGGACAAAGAGTGTCTAAGTTGTATGTTTTTGTAGGTTTGTCTTTATCACACATCATTTCAGATAACTATTCTTGCATGATCTTTAGTTATTTTTTCAATTTAGACATTTTAGTTTCCTCTTCAGTGTTATAATAGTTTCAATATTGAAGTGATGAGGTAGCTTAGCTCCCTCTTAGGAAATTTTGAGAAAGTATTTCTCTTTCTCTTCTTTAAATAGGATTTCCATAACTTTCTTGAAGTTTTTGTCCTTATGGCACTCTTTGATGTGGTCAAGGAGTATTTCAACCTCTTTCTCATCCTAATCAATAAGAAGAGGTTCCTTATGTTTTTCATTCCTACTTTGATCTTGGTCTCTACTATGTTCTCCCTATTCAGGTCCTTGATCAACCATTATAGGAATGTGATCAATTTTAGTATGTTTGGTTGGAAAGGTCCTCTAAATAAGAATTTAGCCATGTTGTTTGGATATGTATGACCTTATCTAGTTTTGGGATCCTCTTAATACAATGGGTTCTTGGTTTATTATAAGTTTATAGAGAACGTTCACTGAACACGAGGTGATCTGATAGGTGAAGGAGATCGTGAAGACTCCTCACTAGATGAATTGGACATAGACCATGTATAAACTAAAAAGTGACCTCTATCTTGATTATGACCCCTAGCTCTACCTCATCTAAGTCTAAGGGGATAAAACACATTTTTGCTTCTTGTTTTCATAGTCATAGACAAGGACAAGAATAAAAAACTTAGGCAAGGACCACACTAGATACATAGTTTTAAAAAGTGAGATAAAAGTATTGTATACTAAGGTGCAAGTAGTCTGAGTAATGGCTAGAATAGCCAAAGATTATGACTATCATGACATAGAGTATAAAAAAACACAAAAAGGACAAGGATAAGATAATTGACAGATGAGACTACGTTAAGTGTAGATCACAAGTTGTTAGCTAAACAAGGTGTCATTGTTTGACACTATTTTCTAACAAAAAAGTGGTAAAATGTTGCAAGTAACAGACTAGACTTAGAGTACAGATAGCACTAAAAAATAATTTTGACAATTTTTAAGACAAGATCCCCTGTAAAGATTCTTAGGGAACCATGTGAGAAAGTGCAATGAAGTAGGTGCATACACAGAACAACAATTTTGGACCAAGTTTTTTGTGCGAGTACTTGTACAGGACCATGCAAGGATGTGTTAGATTGACAAGAAAATGGGATTCTAACAAAAGGAAAAAGTTTACAAGATCTTGCATGTGAGGACTTGGACAAGGCCATGCAAAGAAGCACTGGCTAAAAAGGTACTCACATAAAATTTAGTAAAATTGGGCACAAAAATAGAGACCAAACTAACAACTAAGAAAAAATTTTGAAGAGATTTTGTAGGTTTTAGATAGTTCTAAATAGATTGTTGGTTGTTTTGACAAATTTCACACAGATACAAAAATATTTTTCAAGTTTTAGACAACATTTTGGTTTCAAAAAGATAGTTTATTTTCAGATATCACAGGAAGCAAGCAATAGTTGCAAACAATCCAATTGAGGGCAAAGCAACTCAAAGGGATAGAAGAGTCTTGACTTTTAGTTTGTTTTAACAAGTTTGGACAAGTTTAAGACTTGATAACAAACATGCTTTATCCCTATAACCAAAAATGGTAGAGGAATCAAAACTTTTGTCCCACAACTTATGTGCATGTGTTCACCTCACATAGTCGTGTCACCCCACTAGAGGGTGCCTTTGTTTTTGGCGTATTCCAAGGACTTAATAACATATACACTAAATGAACACTCTTGTGGCAGGGGTCAAGTGCATTTACCACCTTCCAAAACCCTAGTACATGCCTATGGTGAGTTCTACAAGAGAGATTCTTCCCCTTCCTTGCACAAAGATTATGCCCCCTTTCAGAGGTGAACCAGGTAGCAACTAACTAAGAGGTTTTTACTTGGCTTCTATTCATATTAACCCTTGGTGGCTTTGTAAGTGAAGTTGATGCTAGTAGCCTACACTAGCATCTGTAAGTATACACACTTGACTAGGAAGATTGGGGTCGGTGCCAGCCAGTGTAGTTTACAGAGCCTCTTCTTGATATGCGATATCAGAATGAAGAAGAGGGAATTAATATGGCTTTAGAGTCTTTCACTCTACAAAGCTTCTTTATTATAGTGAGTTGGAATCTCTGGCAAAAGGAGTGTGCTCACTTGGGTTGTTCTCAAAGGTTGGATCACTCTGTCAGGCCCTCTAAAGGTTGACTCAGACTGGTGGTTTAGATCTAAGGATCTGAGTTTTTGATTTTCCTCAAAGGTAAAGAGCATAATCCTCTACCTCATCACCTCACCCAAACACACAAGACATGTTAATCACTGAGTTAGCTTAATTGATCTAGACTTGTTCTTTCTCAAGATTTTGATTTCCTAAAAGGAAATCATTATCCCTTCATAGAAGAGAACTCATACTAGAGAACCACTAACTTGCTTTTCTCCCTCAGATACCATCTTTTAGAGGCTTCTAGGTTTCTAATTTACCCTTGGGCATGACTTCCAAGTGGTAAAGATCATACTCCCCTATTCCCCTATCTTGCACCCTACAAAGTTTACAAGCCCTAATTATACTATGTGTGAAAAGAAAAAAGAAGACATGATGTTTTGAGTGGGTTTAAACTAAGTCTTCAACATGTGTATCTTTAGCAAGCATCCTGCAATGACACAGTCAGTATGTGTTTGAAGTGTTTAGATAAAGGTGTGTTTCTCAAAACATCTTGCAAACCACTGTTATGTTGTAAAAAAAAAAACTATAAATCTGAAAGACAATGCTTTAGAGAAAACTATATTTTGCATGTGTTGTTGCAAAATTTTGCACAATATCCTGCACAAGCCCACACAAAAACTAATTTGCACCACATGAGAAACCACACAATTATGCACTTTTCACACAAGGAAGTACAATGAAAGGGACAAAAACTTTAGTTCTTCACATGGAAATCTAGAAATTTGTATGGACGAATGTGATAGAATCATTAAAAAAATAAAAAATAGAGCAAATGAGGCTAGAAAAATTGATTTGTCTAGCCCCATGTTGGGCATCAAAAATGCATATGTGAAATGTGGGCCTCGAATCCTCACACACACTTCAACATGATCGTTACTTGATAGATCATCTCGAAATTAACATTGAATTGTTCATCTGAGTAATCTAACAATAAATACAACCTATTGTCTTCTAACTAGAAGGATTTTACCTTTGCTCTCAGACTGAGAAGCGGGAAACCAAACCTTTTAGTATGAAGGATTTATGCAGCTATATGGTAGTGCAATTAATCTAGGTGAAATGCAATTCTAATCTAATAACAAGAAAAGCAAATTATGCTATATGAGTGCACTTTTAATCTATATGATATTAGTGCTAAGAAATTATGAAAGCTATGTATTAAACAATTGAGTATCTATTTCAATAGTAATTTGATGCAATTCAATTCCTCCTCTAATGAGGAATTAGAAGCCTCTTAAATAGAATGCTTGAAATTAGTCAACGTCGAGATCAAATAGAATGAACGATCGAGATTAAAGATGAGATTTAGTTAGGATAGAAGACTCCTAGTGTAGGTGAGGTTAACTAACTTAGATCCTGAGTATAATGAAGAGTTAACTAAAATTCACTTGAGTATGAGAAAAGTTGACTAAGTCAATTCCAATTCAAGAGATAGATCACTTAGAATTCCCATTCCTAAACTGAAGATAAGATTTGGAAGATTATTTAATTTAATAAAATGAGATATAACTTCATAAATGCATATTTTTAATTAATTGAGTACTTAAACCCAATAATTGAAATAAAGACATTATCTCATTAAATCAAAATATGTTTAATTCCTTCGTACATTAGCTTAAAGAAGTAATTTAATTTAATTTAAGTATGAACACTTACAATTAAATCAAATTTAATCAATAGGTTTATTGCAGCTAATTCGAGTTGATACTTAGGAATTAAATAGAGAATGTGATTAATGTAGATTAGGGTTTTCTACATCTGACAATTAAGTCAAGTAGTGATAATTAGAATAAGAATTTCCTAGTAAAATAGGACTTAGGGTTGATCAAAATAGACCAGAATTATTTTTCATGGCAATGTGCCAATTTTGGGGTATTATAATCATTCTACCCCCTTCGGGAGTGAAATTGAAAGATGACACACTAGAACAGTGATGTAGAGTAGTATATTCAAAGATAAAGATCTGATCAAAGATTCAGAAGAATGAAGATTAGATCAGAAGAGTGTGAATAAAATTTGGAGTTAATTCAAAGCGGTTTTGAGGTTTGGTTGACCAAATTTGAATTTTGATGAAAAAGTTGAGAATTTTGAGAAAATGTTGATATGATAAGATGTTTAGATGCATATTGCATTAGAAAGATGACTGTAAAAGCATTTGATAGCGTCAGTACCAAATTTTAAAAATGCAATTTTGAGCTATGTAAGTGTGTCAGATTTTGATTTCAATTTTGATTTCAATTTTGATCCCGAAAATGGGTTGAGAGAAGCCAAGAGGGCGAGTAATTGATCATTTGTGTAGTTAAGATGAAAATTTGATGCATATGAGAAGCCTTATGCCTCTCAAGTCAAGAAATGAAATCAAATGAGTTACCAAAAGTATGCCATAATGCAAGTCTAACATGAAATGGAGTCCTATGCTAGATGAAATCCCTAGGACTTGGTTTCTAAACCCATAATATAATGTATCATCATAGAGAATATAGCTATACCCAAAAATATCATACAATTCACACTAACATTGAAATCTTAAGAATATGAATTTGACATTGTCTTATTTTTGTCGGGAGTAAATGGAAGAATTAAGGCACTAGAAGCCAAAGTGACCAGAATATTAGTCCATTTTAATGTGGCAAGCAAGCATAAGTATTAGAGCATGAATGCTAGGATGACCAGAATGTTTCTTGCATGCAAACAAACCAAATACATAAGAGATCCTTCTTATGCTAAGTATTTATTAAAGATTATGTTCACAATGACCCTTATGTTTGTAACCTAATGTAAAAATGTGCTAAGTATACTTGCAGTGACCCATACATTCACTTAGCAAGATGAGTATTAGTATTTACTATAGCATAGAGAATTCACTCAAATGAGAAAGGAAAATAACCAACCTCACTGAAGTGTCCCTATAAAATGAGTTGAGGTACACACAGCCATCCAATATGAGATGGATGCTCTTATAGTGTCAACACCCCTTTATGTGGATGCTTTAGATCACTGGAACTAAACCATCAAACAAAAAGCAAAGAAAAGATCATGTCTTCACTTCTCTAGTCAAAAGAGACATCCTCAAGTTGCTCAAAGGGAAATGATAAATCAAAAGAAAAGAAAACAAAGAAAAGCTTGGCATATTTGAAACAGTATGATTTTTTCATTTCAATGTCATTTTTATAGGATTGATGTCAATTGTCGATGTTCAGAACATATGTGAAAAAAATCTCTTTAGTAGGGTGACGACAATAGATAGACATAGTTAGAACAACTGGTGGCTGAAGCTTAAGAGATTTTCCTTAAGAGGGATCTCTATAGTAAAGAAAGTGACAATATACAAACATAGTTGGAATGACTAGTAACTGACACGAGAGAGATCTCAATCTTTGTAGTAAAGCAAGCAACAGTAGGCAGACATAGTTAGAACAACTAGTGACTAACACGGAAGAGATTCCTATGACATTGTAGGGTGTTGCCCCATAGTTATGACAAGATGCAATCCATATATGCATGAGAAAAAGTAGAAAACTAAAGTAGGAAAGCAACTATACAAGAGCCAAAAGATGTACCGCAAGATGTAGCATTTGAAACAAGAGGTGCCTGATTACCAAGTTTTTCACCTTCTTGGTAGAGATTTTTTTTGTATTTTTGAATTTTTTGCATTTTTAGATTTTTGAATTTTTGACTTTTTTTTGTTATTACCTAGGTGTCTATTGCTAGATTTTTTTCAAGACTTTTTCAGGATATTTTCAAATCTTTACAACTTTTTTAGAGATTACTAGCTCTCAAGTAGGATCATATCATTTTGTTCTAGTGTCTAGGTGTAGTACAAGATGTGGTAGCAAGCTAGTGGATAAGTAGAGATGGATAGGCAAGGATTATGAAGCAAGTGAAAATGATCCTCAAGAACTGGCTCTCCAAGAGTTCCCAAGCTAGGGAAAATGTAAGATAGCCATATGAAGTGGGTTTTGGATAATCAATTAAATTCAATGAGTGAGATAGCATGATGGCATGAAAGAAGTGATCCAAAAGAGTGGACATGTCAAGAGGCCTCTAAGAACCATTTTTTCTTATTTTTCTTTTGATCAAGACTAAGAGGTCAAGTGGATAGGATAGTGATAGGAAAACATTATTAGAATTAAGGATAATGGAGGCTATGAGTGAGTGACTTAGGATAAAGAGGATGGTGACATGAATCTTGGTGGATCAAATAACCCATGCTCTTGAATAACTTAAAAGTGTCAAGATCAAAGAGGAAAGATGGAATGGATAGATTATGAAAGAATTATGCATGATGCCTATTTGCTAGGTTTTCATCATGGTACTTGTCCAAGGTGCCACAAGAAGTGGTTTTTATCCTAGGACAGATTTATTTATCTTTAATTTTGCTACCAAGGCACATGTTTCCACATTTTCACCGAAGCACATTTTTCCTTTTTATTTTGTTTTGGCTTTTTAGATTTTTTTGGAAAGAATCAAGCCTTTTTCAATTTGAATAGTACTCCTATTGGAAGGAGAAATTATTATAATCCAATACCATAGAAAGGTATGCTCAAAGATGTTGATAGGGTAATGGAAGTGAGATAATAGAAAATATATATGGAGGATAAGGTTTTGGGCTATGGATGAGATAAATGGGATGGAAGGATAAAAGGTGGGAGGATAGAAGGTGGAGTGGATAGGGTATTGAAAGGGATGTGCAAGGGTAGAAGAAAAAGTGGGCAAGATCAACATTGGCACACACCTTGAAGGGTAGTAGAATGATGGAGGAAATATGGATGAAATAGTTTGAGGTTTAGATATATAAGGTGGTAGAATAATTTTGGAGGAAGATGGAGTGGAAGGCTTCATCATCTTTTGAGAAAGATGTCTAGAAGAAGATGAAATGGAAGCCTTTGGAAGCTAGAATGTCAACTTTGATTTGCTTTAAAATTTCAAGTATTTCAAAAGAGACTTGGGAATCCATATAGCTTTAGAGTTTCTTCACTTTTGGATGCTTTAGAGCATTTCTTCAATGATGGATTTAGGAACCCATATTTTCTTCGATTTTGTTCTTTTTCTAGTGGACCTTTATGCTCTCTTGAATAGTTATGTTTTTGCATTCACATGTCCATTAGAGGAGACATATGATCATTTTAAAATGGATTCTCATGTTTATTTTTAAGTTGATCATCCAAATTGCTTCCAAAAGGCTTGGGAATTGTGGATGACGAAGGTTGATATGGTTGGTTTAGATGGAAATCTTTTTGTGAAGCAATCAAGGATTTGTGCCTTTTCTGATCTTGAGGTAGAGTAGGAGAAGTAGGAAATGAGTTAATAGTGGAATTAGGAAATGGAGGAACATATAGATGGAAGGTTTGAAGGCTTTAGCCTATATGGATAAGGACCAAGAATAGATTTTGAAGATACAAATGGATAGTGGATAGGGATATCAGCATCTATAGAATGAGCAACATGACCTAGACTATTAATAGACTCATGAATAACTTTAATGGGAGCAACACCTTTGATAGGAGAAATTAAATTTTGAGTATAATTTTGAAGTGGATGTGGAGAGTATAACAAGAGGGGATACTTTGATCTTGACAAGGATTTTCGGATAACATAGGAAAAGTATTTGTCTCATCATCTTCAGTAATCTCATTAGGGATGGTGGAAGGAATATCATGTTCTTGCCTACTAGAGAGGCATGATATGGGAGATGAAGAACTATGTGGCTCTTGAGATGGAGGGATGACATCTTGAGGGATATGAGAAGGTTCTTGATCTTTAGATTTTTTAAATCCTCTTGACATTTATCCACTTCTAAGGAAAAGGTAGAATGTGGAGTTTGCATGGTAGGCTCTTGAAGAGATAGTTTAGGGATAGTTGGAGTGGGAATAATAGGAGTAGAAGCACATGAAGGTTTTGGATCTTTAGTTTGAGTGATATGGGAGAGGTTTTCAGCTAAGTCAAGATTAGATTGAGTTTCTTTTAGAGGCAACCCTTGAGGGTACACATAGTCAATAGCAAAAGCATTAGATGCTTTGTTTGGTGGACGTATGTCAGAAAGTTTAGAAACTTAGAAGGTGAATGCATGTTGGAAGAAATATGAGTAGCATTTAACCGATTACTAGACATGGTTTCATGATGTTGGTCAAGCTTGAGGGTAATATCTTTGATAGACTTTTTTTTTTTAATTATGCCAACATCAAATAGATATTGGATTTTACTTTTCAACTCCATGCAATGTGAAGTTTCATATAGATTATGTCTATGATAGGCACAATAATTACTCATAAAGAAGACTCTAGCCAAAGTGACTTTAGGTAAAACAATGAATTTCTTTTGAAGTTCTTCCAAAGTTGATTCATAAGATCTTTCCAAAGGGGTGAAATCACAATTTGGTTTAGGTTCCCAAGGTTTTTCTTCAAAGATATTTCTAGAATTCTTGGGCGTTTGTGGATTGTTTTGAGGTGGCTTAGACTCAACATTATAGGAAGATAAATAATCTTGCCAAGAGAAATTTGTTCAATGATGTTTCATCTTCCTCCTTCAATATTTGTTGTTGAGCACTCATTGATTGGATTTATTTCTTCATGTTTGCAATAAGTATCTCTTCTTTCTCACTAGGAATGTTGGATTCAGTGCATTTTTTGTTAGCCATTGTGATGTCCTAAGTTTATGTGAAGTAAAAAACTCTCTTCCACCCTTAGTTGCAATAGTCATAGGTAGAAAACATTTGACAAGTTTAGACTAAGACCACACTTAAAATGTTGTCTCAAAGTTGGTGTAAGTGATAGCAAGGGTGATATTCTCCAAGGTATGAATAGTCAGAAAATTGATGGCTAGAAAAATTGAGATATTTGACTATCATGACAACAAGGGATAACAAAATAGTAGAACAAGTAGAATAGTGGAGCAAAGAGACTAGTTCAAATGTGGGTCACAAGTGTTCAATTGAGATAGTTTAGTTTTAGATAGTTGCAAATAGAGTTGTGTAGGGAGTCCTATACTAGTAAAGATTCAAGAAGATGGTGTAGTCATCATTTTCAAGCAGTTTCTCATTAGATGTTTAACTCACTATTTTACTAGTTTTGAGTTATTTGATGTTTATACAGATCTTGGACTTTGAATACTCAAGCATACCAAACACATCAACAATCATATCAAGGCTTTCAACTAGGACATACAAAGATCATGATGGGGACACAACCCAAGCATAGAATGGACACAACAAGAAAAGGGAAATTGTATTAACTGTGAAAATAAGCTAGTACATTCAGTACAGAGAAAATAGACTTCAAAACATGCCCTAAGGGCTTACAATAGCACAAAACTGGAGATAATTTCTCCCTTTGGTACCTCCTCTCAATTTCCACTCTGAACTACCTTTTACAATGCCAGAAATGTCCTTAAATAGACCCCGGAGGGTTAAGGACTAGGAATACATTTTAGAAAGTGATAGTAGGCATCCATCGACCAAGTAGAAGGCTCCAGAAGCCACGTTAGAAGTTGGTGCAAATCTCAAAGAATCTAAAAATGGTAACCGAACTTCCAAGAGGCATAACTTTTGAACTGTAGCTCCAACTGACAAACTGTTTACATTTTTGGAAAGCTCTCGAAGTGCTCTATAGCCCTATGGATGAGCTTCACTCATCCCCCATTTTTTGGCCTTTTTTGAAGTCATTTAATGCCCCTAAACTGACTTTAAAGCATTCTTAGGAGGTCTCCAAAACTCGAAAAATTGCGATAACTTTCAAACCGTGGGGCCTTTTGACCTGATTCTTTTTCTGGAATGCTCTAAATTACAATTACATTCATCTAGCCAATGTACACCTCCTAGTTCACCAAAATGATGGCTCGATTATATACTCCTTTTTTTTGGCATTTACACGTATCTCAAGGTGTTTAAATACTCTATCCTAGAACACTGATAGTGGAACTGTGAGAGTTGGAACCTTTATTTGACCCAAATGGGTATCTAGAAATGAAAACACATGAAACAGAAACTAAGTCTAAGTACTTTTTTTTGGGTGACACAGGATTGCCCTTATACCTCTGGATGCTCCTGCATCAGATCAACTATAGGGTGTCCTCAATATACACAATGTACATGAGACCCAAATCTATACATGAAAAAAAATAATGCAATAGGGCTGGGAGGAGACGGTAACCCAAATCTCCACCTTCACTTCTCAAAGGTATAAATTTGTTTGGGGCTTAGCCAAGAGTGAAAAGATTATACTTCCAAGAGAGGTGTCTTCCAACTCACCTCCTAATATTTATACTCTACCAAAACACTAGAGTTGAGGTCATCCCAAAGTGTGATGAAATCCCCAAGCAGGCCTCCTAAAAATAAAACAAGTTAACTTATTTCTTGTGCACTCAAGATCACCCAAAGGTGCAAGAGGAGTGAATACATAAAGGGCCTTGGGGTTTAAAAGACACTTTTTCTTTCCCAATGAATCTTTAGATTTTTAAATCTACTCTTCAAGACACTCATGTTTACCATGCAAGGTTCTTTCCAACTTACAACATAGTCAACATAAGAAATTGAGAGTTCATCAACAAAAGTAAATCAAGCATTGTCAACATAAGAAATTTATAGGGAAAAGAGCCAATTCCTTTATGAGTGTTCTTTTTAAGCACCAAACTTGAGTGTTAAAGATTCATTCCAATGAAAGCATGTAAATTTCCTTTAAGCATTCAAGATTGTGTTTTAGCATGCATTCCAGTAAAAACTTTAGATTTTAGTTCATGGAATTCAAGGTTAATTTTAGAAATATTAATTCAATGAAAGATTTGTCAATTTATTAATACATTCAAGATTGAATTTGATTGTTTTAAGTTTGAAGACATTCAAGACTATGTTTGGATTTAATTCAATAGCAACATTCATTGAAAGTTAGTTGACTGATTTGTTTTCCTTTATTTTTAAGTTAACTCAAAAATTCCAATTTTTGAACTCAAGATGAGATCTTTGGAAGATATTTGAAGATTTAATTAAATATTACCTCATATTTGATAATTTTCTCAATTAATAAATTATTTAAATTCAATAATTGAAATGAGGATATATTATTTAATTAAATATATTTAATTCCTATTGTGTATTAGCTAAAATGGGTGAATTTAATTTAATGAAAGTACTAGGACTTATATTAATTTAGCTAATTCAATTAATATTTAGAAATTAAATGAAGTATGTGATTAATACAGATTAGGGATTTTCTACATTTGACACTTAGGTCGAGTAGAGATTATCGAAATCAGAATTGCCTAGTACAATAGAACTTTAAGTAAGATTGATAGACCAAAATTGGTTCAACATACCAATGTGCCAATTTAGGGGTATTACACTTATGATAGTCGAGTACATTAAAAATCCTATATTGGTCGTTCTTATAGCTATATAAGCACTGAGAAATTAATACCAAATTTGAAGGGTTATAAAGTTGATTTTTGACTCATTTGCACCTGCTAGAGTTTGAAGAGCACAAAGAGCACGAAGGCAATTGGCAAAAGAGTTTTCAAGTGTTTGCAAACCATATTCAACTTCTACTCAACACTATTCTATGGATTCAAAAGGTAAAATAGCTTGTGTCGAGTTATGTTATTTTGTATTTTTCAAACCCTAGGAAGACAAAATGGTAGCTAGCTCTTATGCAACAGTTAGGAAAGAGGGGAAGAAAGTTTTCAATATTTAGTTGATTAGCAATGATGTCAGACAACCCTAAGATCCATTTGGCGTGCTATCTATGATACCATCAAATGTTCTAATAATTTAGGATGTGTGATGTTGTTATACTTGTAAGGTTGGTGAAGTAGGAGACATGGAAATAAGAGAAATATACAGCAAGTTATGTGACATTGGAGTGTTGAAAGAGGAGAAAAAAATCATCGAGAGAAAAGGATTAACGTGTGCCCTAGACTTTTCTTAATTCTTCAAAATTGATTGGATCAAAATCATTTTGAGTTGGATTCATGATATAAAAATTTGGTTAGAGAATGAACCAATTAGAATATCAAAAAGAATTGTGCATAGAGTAACAAGGATGTCAATTAGCACCATTATAGATCCCATTGTTTCCTTTGCAATTAGAGTAATAGCTCACAAGTTCTTTTAGTCAAGCCAATTGAATAGTGTCTCATGTATGGTAGTTGATTTAGGTTATAAAATTGTAAAGAGAGACCATTCCTATGACCTAGCTAACTTGCAACTACAAAAGTTATCAAAAAATTTGGAAGCCATCACGAAGGCCAAAGTGCATCTTGTAAGTTTGGTTCTTTAATTTTTTGCATATTCTTCTATGTGCAAAACACATTTCCCACTTTTGGTAAAATAGTTTAAAAGAACAATAGATTTGTTACACAGCAGATTACAAAGCTTATTGAGTAACTTGGAGATAATTTTGAGTCAGTTTCGACTAGTTATTTTGAGGATTACAAGAAATCCATGAACCAAAGAATGGGGATTTATGTATCATTAGCATAACAACATTTCAATGATGTGTGTTTCCTAGTTGATGTAGACTGTACATATGTGCAAGTAGCAATACATGGTTAAAACCCTTGCCATATGAGATAAATGTGGATGAGCCCTCTATAGGAATCACATCCCTATTAGCTAAATGATGAGGCCAAGTCTAGAATAACTATTAACTTACACATTACTTGATCAGGAAGAAAAATAAGATGGTGAAGAAACTCAAAGAGAAGTTTGGTGAAGGTGGTGAAGAAGAAAAACAAGGCCAAGCACCATTAGAACTAACACAAGGCCTAGGTGAAGATAAAGGTGATCATGTTGAAGGTGTCGAGGAAGTACCTAAGGAAATAGATAAAAAGAGGAAGGTAAAGAAAGAGGTAGTGGAGAAACCTAAGAATATTGTGAAGAAGTCTTAGAAAAAGCCAATTGTACCTTTAACTAGGTCAAGCACAAGGACAACTATTGCATGGGCTAAACAAGTTACAAAGCCAAAAGGAAAGAGAGAAAGTGCCATAGCAGAGCCAAGCAATCATGCAAAGAAGAAAAGGATGAAGTATACACCCCAAGAAGACTTAGATGAGGAGAAGACAGAGTCTAATGACTTGATTACAAGACATAATAACCTGGCCAAAATAACCCAACCATAATAACCCAAGGAAAAAATAACCCAAGGTCATAATAACCCAATCCAAAATAACTTGGAGTCAAAATAACCCATGGACAAAATAACCCCATAAGATTATAGAGAAGGAAAACAAAATTTATAAATTACAAGTATATTTCTAAGAAAAAAAATTATTCGAATTTTCAATTAAAGTGTCAAATTATGAGCAATGCCTCTTATATAATCTAAAATATTATTATTGTCATAACCATCAACTAGTCTTTTCAGTCTTTCTTTGATTTCTCTTTTTCTTATCACTCTACACACTCTTCATTCTTCTCCCCTTCTTCCTTCCTTTACTTCTCTAAGCTCTTAATTTTACCACTTTATATATCCTCTTAATGCCTCTTTATAATGCCTTTTGACTTACATCTTTTCATAATAACTCTTATTTAGCTTATTCCCACGAATTTGTCTTTATTTTTATAATTATTTACCATTTTATAAGTTATTTAAGCATATTAAAGATGTTTTAAGGCTATTTTAGGGGTATATAATAGATATATGGTCTAAAAATGACCCAAATATCCTCTATGGTGCCTCATAATCCCTTTTTAAGCATACTAACTTGATCTAGAATGACTATGGGTTATTTTGTCCATGGGTTATTTTGACCAAGGGTTATTGTGACCTTGGGTTATTGTGTCCTTGGGTTATTATGGCAGGGTTATTGTGTCCAAGGTTATTTTAGCCAAGTTATTATGTTCAGTACCCTAATGAATTGAGTCGATTCAAAGTGATAAGCCACAGTCCCTCTTCTGACATTGATAACTTGTGTGAAAATGTGAAGATCAATGCAAATTTGTTAGGTTTCACACATGTTGATTTTGAGCTAGTGAGTGTTGATAAAAATAAGGTAGAAGAGGTCATATATGATATGATGGCTACTTTTAAGACCACTCAACTAGATATTGCTACCCCTTTATACAAAAGTCTTTATGACAGAGTTGAGAAAAAGTGGCAATTCAATTTGACAATTGAGAGACAAATAAGGGAGGCTACATTAACCCATGTTATGCCTTCTTTAGATAATAATATGATGGCTAAAGAAATGGATAAATATAAAGTGATATTTTCTCCCAAGTACCGAGCATTTCATATATTGAAGAAGCAAGTAGAGGAAGTGGTGACCCAAAGCACATTGCTTTGGATAGTCATTTATGGGTTATGCACAAAGGCTATAGAGAAGAAAGGATATGAAGAGAAGCATGAACCTAAGAAAGATGATGAAGAGAAAGGAGAGAAAGAAAAAGAGAACCTAGTCAAGGAAAGTATTTTGGAGGGAATTGAAGGAACAATAAAGAAGGCCATGGTTGAAGAAGAAAAATAGGATGCACAATGTTGAGTGACAATTCCCCACATGGTGACCAAGTGGGTCAATAGGACTCACTAAGCACAAAGGATTTTCCAAATACTAAATTATAAAATGTAAATCCTTTGACTAAGTATGATCTAAAGAAATACTATAAGACTCTACTAATGGAGGAATTCTATGCAGTAATCCAATATTGGTGAGAGTGGATGAGATACAAAAGGAAAAACTTGCATCTGCAGGGAAGAAACAAAGAGACACATCAAATGTGCCCCGACAAACTATAGAGGTAAAGGAAGAGGAATCACATGATCTACATATAGATCAAAGGGTAAACCTTGAAAAGAAAGATGATAGTACACAGAAACAATCTGTAATACCAACTATTGTCATTCAGGTGAAAGAGGCAGAAGCACAACCTACAAGTATATCAGTGCCAAGCCTAAATAGTTTAGGTTTACCAACTCTAGTAATTTCTAACAAGGATAGAACAAAAGTGAACAAGGTTAAGGAAGAAATTCTTGTACTTATTCCACTATCATAGGGTGAAGTTCAGGAAGAAGGTAAAAATACTTAAGAGCCCACGTTGACTACTGACCCTAAGGAGAAAATTGCTATACAGAAATTGGTTACATTAACAGTCTCTACAACTTCTCTTAGTAGTCAAACTCTTCAAAGGTCGAGTACACATGCAACATCACTCCAAATATCAAGTCCTAGTTCAAGCACACCAAGGAGTGTTGATGCTACATCATTTTCAGATGTAAGCTTATATGAGGTGATTTAATTACCAAATTTTGATTTGAATACAATCAAAATTGGAGAAATGGGCATTCTTCAAGAAGCTCTACAAATGATGAAGAGGTAAGAAATCATAAGGAGGGAGCATAAGCAAAAGCAAGTTTTACATGAAATTAAAGACATATTCATCAATGCTTTTAGTCTCCCAAAAATAAATGAAGATAAGCCTATAATAGAGTAACTTGTCAATATAGCAGACAAGATAAAGGATGAAGACCTAGTTCTAATATCATATTATTAGAATGGTCTGAAAGGAAATTTCATACCAAGGTTCTAGAGAAGATGTCTAGTGTTATTGCACTCAAAAAGGTTGATCTAGCAACCACAATGGAAATTTTTAACAAGGTGTTAGAGAACATTTTCTCTCTATACACAAAGCTATGCAATTTTGATCTATTCACTAAGGAAAACTAACATGATATTGACCAATTATAAGGAGATATGCAAATCACAGTTACCACTCTAGAACAATCTCATGGTCATAGTCAAAAACATTTTCAAAAGCTACTAAAAAATTAGAGTAGGCTTGTCGAGCTACAAGAAACACATGGAAATATCATATCTACTCTAGTTAGTATCCAATCCACATTAACACCTCACACGAAAGTATTACACAAGGAACTATCCCTTGCAGAAACTTTGATGAAGAAAGATTTCCATCTTTCTAATCATGAAGGCTTAGTTGACCTAGTCGCTGATCTAGAAATTCAAGTTCATTCATTAGATGCAACATGTGATAACTGGAATGTAGCATTGAAAATAATAATGGAGCTACACAAATCATTTTTGTAAAAACACATTGTAAGTGTACAACCCAATTGACATAAGTGTCCAAAAAGGGGGATTATAGAATTTTGTGAAATTTTGGAGAATATTTGTCAAAGGAGATACTTACTCAACACGAGTCAAAATAGAAATGAAGCATTTACTCAAAGGGAGTAATAAGGTATGGCAGATAGATAGAAATTTTGCAAATTTTGAGAATTTTGTATGAAATTCAAGTCACAAAGATACATTGTTTGACTTATGCACATAACATGAAAAAGTTTTTTTTTTTCACTCATGTCAAAGAGGGAGATTGTTGATCTCATTTTGGTTTAGACAATGCAATGAAAAAACACTTAGTCATTATCTAGTAGAACTATAGTGCAAGCCAAGTGCATAGTGTATGTTGAGCATAAGGCTCAAGACAATACATGCTAAGTAATATGACAATTAGTGCCAAGCACTAGTAGGTGTTGAGAAATTAATATGCATCAATTCATTCAAGTTTCAAGCCAATAGACAGAGCCAAGAAAAAAAGTATGTGTTGAGTGATTCAGGTGTTAAGTAAACAATGAGTGGCAAGCTATTTAGAAGTCATGTTATAGCATTAAGAGCATAGTGAAGGTTGAGCATCCGAGTCTTTGGATGTTGAGTAACCAGTCCTAAGACATAGTTATTTGTGATGGCACAATCTAATATTTAAACCATTTTTGACTAACATAAACATTATTTTTCTATTATAGAAGATAAGGATTGAGTCATATTATGAATCCCTATGCAATTCATGCAACCAATCATAAAAGGGAATGAATTAGATCACAATAAGGATCAACCACAACCATTAATCATGACCTAGCCCATCTATGTCAATGATGTAGGTAAGGATAACAAAAACTAGGGCCAAATGCTCACCCAGCTATCCAAACCACCCTACAAGAGTTAACACAATGGAAGTAAACACAAAGAACCACAACCAAAAGAGGAAGAAAAGTGAAATACTTTTATTGATTCATCAAAATATCTTCATACATGCCCAATTTTAAGGTCTTCTGGGTTACGGTCAGATATAAATATGTTCACCTTCAAAGATCCAACAACAAATTTGCGCTTTCCATTTCTTCTCTCCAATCCTCTTCCAAAAACTACCTAACTCTAAGCCTAAACACTCTATATATACTTGCCAAAATAGCTTACAAATCATTCTAGAACATTACATAAGGGCAAGGCCAACCCAACAATGGTTTGGACACATCCCAAGAAAATAGCTTAACATAAATATCACAATCAAAATAAATTCTACAAGTCAATTCACAAAAATCACATCCAAATGTCGACACTCAGCATAAATAGGGCACATGAAGGGTCGCTCGGCATACACTGGGTAACTTGGCACATGAAAAGTCACTTGGCATACACTAGGTAATGCGACACCAACTAAGTGCTATAATAACTTGGTACCAACTAAGTGCTATAATAACTCGACACCAACTAAGTGCTATAGTAACTCGGCACCAACTAAGTGCTATAGTAACTCGGCACCAATTAGAGCTATAGTAACTTAGCATCAATATGCAGTATGAATAAAAATGAGTAGGATAACAAGGCAACCTAGGATGCTCATGCATCAGACAATCGGAGTTGAAAGAAATGATTCTCCTAAATCATTGAGATGTCACAATTCGAGTTGAATCCAACTCAGATTGAGAAATCCATGAAGCATCTTCAATAAGCATGTTCTTCCACTTCACCAAATATTCATAGTAATCTTTTCCTCTTGTGCTCTTACCAACTCTCTAATCCAATATATGTTCAACTTCTTCAATTTTCTTCTTAGGATAATCTTCTGATACAACAAATTCATCATCTGACTCATGATACTTATACAAATCAATAGTATTGAATATAGGAGATATATCCATGTCATCAAGTAACTCAACTTAATAAGCATTACCACTATCAAACTTCTTCAAGATCTTGCGAGGTCCAAATTTCTTCATCTTCAGCTTATTGTATGTTCCAATAGGAATTTTTCCTTTTTTTAAATGAGCCATCACCTCATCACCAACTTCAAAATCATGATGTCATCTAGACTTATCAACATTCTCCTTATAATTTTGATTACTTTGTTCCAACCTCAACTTCACTTCCTTATGCAAAGACTCCATAAAATCAGCAAATTCTTCTCCTATAGCGCTTCTCTTTTCTTCACTAGCAACATCTCTTAAATCTGATATACCTCTAGGCTACATTCTAGTAACAATATCAAAAGGTGTTTTCCCTCTACTCCTATTCATAGAATTGTAATATGAAAACTCAACTTGTGCCAACACTACTTTCGAATTACTTGGCTTATCTCCAACTAAACATCTCAGCAAATTACCCAAGCTTCTATTCACAACCTCTGTCTATCAATCTATCTGTGGATGGAATTTAGAACTAAACTTCAACTCAGTACCCATCTTCTTCCATAAAGTCTTCCAAAAATAACCAACAAACTTACTATCTCTATCAGAAATAATACTTCTTGGTAATCCATGCAATCTCATAATCTCTTTAAAGAAAATTTTAGCAACATGCTCTACATCTGATGTCTTCTTATATGGTATGAAATGAGACATCTTAGAAAAAATTTCCACTACAACAAATGTGGAATCATACCCCTTCATTGTCTTAGGTAATCCAAGAATATAATCCATAATAATGTCACTCCAAGGTTTCTCAAGAACAGTAATAGGTGTATACAAACCAGTATTTTGACTTACTCCTTTTGCAATTTGACAAACTCCACATCTCTTTACAAATTTATGCACATCCTTATACATTTGTGGCCAATAATACTTCTCTTTCAACAAACTCAATGTCTTATCAATTCCAAAATGTCTAGCCAATCCACCACTATGCTTTTCCTTAATCAGATTCAACCTCATAGAAATTCTAGGAATACACAATTGAGTGCCTTTGAACAACATACCTTCTTGAATGAAATACTCATCATACTTACTTATGTGATCTGTCAAATTTGGTGCTCTGCACTCTCTTCATGCCTCAGAAAAATAAAAATCAGGATCATACAACTCTTTCATTTCATCAAAATCAAGAACTTCAACCTTCATTTCAGTCAACAAAGAATGTCTTCTACTCAATGCATTAGTAACTCCACTCTTATGCTTGATAAAAAATGTAAAACTCTACAAGTACTCAACCCACTTCATATGTCTCTGATTTAATTTATGTTGACTTCCCAAGTATTGTAAAGCTTTATTATCAATATACAGCACAAACTCCTTAGGAATCAAATAATGTCTGCACTTCTTCAATGCTTGAACAATAGCATAAAACTATTGATCATAAATATAATACTTCCTTTTAGCATCATTTAGCTTCTCACTAAAGAAAGCAACAGGTTTACCTTCTTGACTTAATACAGCTCCAATTGCATTACCACTTGCATTACATTCAACTTGAAATACTTTGTTGAAATTAGGCAAAGCTAATATAGGTAATTCAACAACTTTATGTTCCAAAGTCTCAAAATTCTTATTAGCTCCATGTGTCTACTTGAATTCATTTTTATCTCCCCTCATTTTTTCAGTCATAGCATTACAAACAGCACTAAAATTCTTTATAAACTCTCTATAAAAATTGGCCAAACCATGAAATGATCTTACCTCACTCACATTCTTAGATGTATGCCATTCCAAAATTTATTTATCCTTCTCAGGATCCATCTTCAATCCCTCAGAGTAAATCACAAATCCCAAGTACACAATCTCCTCTTGCATAAAAGAACACTTTTTCAAATTAATCGTCAACTTTTTCTCTTTCAAACTCTACAATACTTGTCAAATATGCTCAAGATGTTCTTCCTTAGTCTTACTAAATATCATAATATCATCCAAATAAACAATCACAAACTTACCCAAAAATGTTTTTAGAACTTCATTCATCAACCTCATGAAAGTACTAAGTGCATTAGTCAAACCAAAAGGCATATCCAACCATTCATACAAACCATCTTTTGTCTTGAAAGTAGTCTTCCATTCATCACCTTCTCTAATTTTGATTTGATGATAGCCACTCTTCAAATCAATCTTTGAAAAATACTTTTCTCCACTCAAAAAATTCATTATGTCATCCATCCTCAGCATAGGAAACCTATATTTCACTGTTATCTTGTTAATAGCTCTACAATCAGTACACATTCTCTATTCTCTATTCTTTTTAGGTGCTAATATAGCAGGTACAACACATGGACTCAAGCTTGCTCTAATCAAACCTTTCTGGAACAACTCATGCACTTGTCTATTAAGTTCTTCATTCTCTGTAGGTGTCAATCTATATGATGCTTTGTTTGGCAAACTAGCTCCAAGAATTAGATCTATTACTTATACTTCTCATTGGCAGTAAACCATCAAGAATATCTTCACCAACAATATCCTTATATTCATTCAACAATTATGCAATCTCTAATGTCATACCAACACTCGGTCCTCTAGGAACTATAGCAAAAAAAACTTGATTCTTCTTTACTTTCTTTTCAAATTGCTTTCCATTAACCATGAAAACTTTATTTGCAGTACAACTGACCTCATCTGGACTTTCAATCAAAGGTAGCAATGTTTATTTCTTCCCATTTACCTAAAAAGTATATTGATTCAATCTTCCATCATGCACAGCATATCTATCATATTGCCAAGGTTTACCCAATATAATATGACAACAATCAATAGGCATAATATCACACAAAACTTCATCAAAGTAATGTCCAATCTTGAACTCCATTTGGGTAGCAAGAGGGTTGAATCCTCTTATGCCAACATGATATGATGGTGGTAGAGGATTCTCCATAATTTGAACTACATACTCTCTAAGGAAGAATTGGTTTTGACACTGATAGGAGGATTTTGAATGCTCCCTCATTCATCCAAACTTGGACTGATTATTGTGTCCTAGGGAGGAGCAGACAAGATATAGGATGGATGATAATTAATCCTCATGGAAGGGTAGACTCCACCCTCCTGTAAGGAATTCTATTTTCTTCCTTTGTAATCTCTCCAACATTCATCCAGCTTATAATTGCAGTCTTATCATCTAATAAATTCCTTAACATATATCCCACTTCATTTTCTTCTTCATAAAAATGATGCAAAATATTCCAAATATGACCTAAGCATTAAAAAGATATTATCCAATTTCTAATTCATGGATGTTGGATTATAGTAACATTGAATATTACCATAGAGTCTCCTCCATTTTACTATACAATGTTGCACTACTACAAGAAAACCATAGCTAGATCATAAGCCCCAACCCCTTTTTTGGTTCCATCTTTTGATTTCCTTGAAGCAACTCCAAAAGAGGCCCTAAAGGGTCTCCTCACACAACCATCTATTTAGATCCTAAGATTACCTTACAAAGAAATGTTAAAACTTACATTGTAGGAGTAACTTGAGTCCCTACTCCTTGCAAAGAAGCTTCAAAGTTACGCTTTTAGGAGCCATAGGAAGGAGTTTTTCCATTAATAAATTTTCCTTAACGATGACTTGTAATGAGAACATACCACCCATGAATAGAGAGAAGAAATCTTTTGTCAAAAACCTATGAAATGCAAGAACAAAACCATTTTCCTTTTCGATATTCTTCTTGTCATGTTAACATGATCACTCCTGAAGTGGTCATTTTCAATCTTTCCAACACTTCTTCTAAAGAAGGTATTCTATAATGACATACCTTTTGCTTCCTACTTTCAAAATGTTTCAAATCGATAGTGGACTAACCACTAAAGGCCAAGATGAATCCTTCGGGTTTCAGAGTAGGCTAACTCTTTAAAAAACTATATCAATCTCCAAGCAAGTGTTGAGCCAATTTACATAACATGGACAAAACCAAATAGTTAATTGCTAACAAGTTTTTGAGTCAGTAAGTGGTTCATAATTTCTTCATCCTTGTAGTGCATAGTGCACCTATAAGTATGATCAAACCCAACTTTTCTCAATCAGTCACCACTGATAATTTTTCTATGCAAGTTGGACTAAAAAAAGCTCATGCTTTAGGAAAACAAGCTTTCAGCCACCATTCTCAAATGGAAAATTCTTTATTCATACACAAATCAAAAGAAAATAACTATCACAATGTAGGCATTGGATTTAGAAGCTAGCTCATTTAATCAATATTTCTTCTTCAATGATAATTCATTTTGTTGTCAGGAGATCTTTTTAGCTCTCTATAATCATCAACAAGGAAAGGTATTTTTCTAAACAAAATCCACCATAGCATTTATTTGTTGAGGGTTTGATAGTCCCTAACCTTCCCCAGAAGATTATCAAGATAGATATTTCCTTCCTTCAAGTCCTCCCTCTCAAATAGGGGGTAGCTACCATTTTTCCAAGCTTCTCATATGCTTTCACTTCTATTATTCCTAATTTTTCAAGTAAAATCATTCTTATTTATTGTTGTATAATAGATCAAGAAAATTCATATTAGAACCTCTAGGATATATAGTCCACCAATATAACTGAAAGGGGGGTGAATCAATTATTCAACTATGATCACAATTGTTAGCCTTATTAAATCTTAACCATATGAGCAATATAATCAAAAACTACAAGAAGATACTCATGCACAATAACACCATATATGTTAACTAGAGAAATTCTTGATTAGAGGGAAAAATCTAGTGGGGATGGTGCCCATAAGATGATGTACTACTCTAAATATTCCTTGTTAGAGGATAGACCATGTTAAGAGTTTCTGAAACACATTCAATACATATCAGTCCATATTAGGAGACTTTGAATCTTTATTAGGAGATTCCAATCCTGTTAGGATTTGTGTCAACCCTGTTAGGAGTTGTAGAAAGTAGATGGACCCATTGTCTAAACAACTTTAGGGGAAAGACCAATGAACTCACTATCCAAATGATCTTTCTATTATTCCTTGTAGAATAATAGAATTGAACTTATTTTTCCTTCCTTTTTCTTTGTTCTGTCAACCATACTTATGATCTCAATACGAGATCATAAATTTTTCATCCAATAATCCCTTGAATCACTTACTTGCATTTTCTAAACACTCTTATCATGTTCACACTTCCTTGAACACTTCTCACTTGCTACACTCTTAACACACATTTTACAATCAAGAAAAATACTTTCCTTTATATCATATCTTCAAAATAATTCCTTGAGTCACCCTTGAGGCTTTCCCAATTAATTATCATAAGATAATTAATTATTTCACAATTACAATAGCATTATTGGCTCACAATCTACACAACTTCTCACATGTGTAACTTTAGGGCTTGCACATTTGTTGACATCATCATTAGAATTTCTTTTATCACTATCTAATTTTACAACTCCATATAATATATTTGTTAGAAGATATAATGTAATCATTAGAAATTTTCTTAGTAGGTACTCTATCTCTATACTTCTCTGTAAATCAAGCATATATTTTGCACATCTTCAACTTGTTTGATGTGCACTTAACTTCATCATTAGGATATAGAGTTAAACACATCCCTAACTGTGCATTGCCTGAACATCAAACCCCTATTTGTATGACCTTGATCTTGGTCTACTACTATTCCAGTCTACACAGAATTACTACTATATTGACATCAATGATAAAGATAGTCATGAATGCAATATGTTAGTATTTTCAAATGTTCACCAATGCATAGGATACTCCCTTGAAGGAATACCAATAGCATTCATTCTAATAATCTCCCCCTTTGGCATTGATGGCAACATAGATGAAAAACATCTATGTTCCAAGAATACCAAATAGTTCGTTGCTACTACTATTGTTCTCATATTTTCAAATCCTCTTCATCAATCAAATCTGAAACCCTCTAGAACACTTCTCTATTATTCATCTTCTTTAGTATCAACATTAGTTGTTCACACAATAAATAACTCTTAGCTTCTCCCCAATACTTGATTCATGTTGCATAGCTCCCCCATAGAGATATTTCATCTTCTTACTCACATGAATCTTTCTAAATCTTCCTAATAAGGAATAAGGATGTGCTCATCTCTCCCCATTCAACTATCTCTTCCCCATTCACCTAGAGGATGTTTTCAATGTACATATATCCCCCATTGACATCAATGACAAAGACCTCATTATGTAATTTACTATTCCAAGTCTTCAACTAGATCAAAGTGTCTAAAGACATTATTTAAGACAAATTACCAAGAGTCCTCGATGACTCTACTCATCACAGATACTCCTCCATTTAGGAAGCATTAGCATTCAGTCTAGTCAAATAATAGTGCTCTATACCACTGGACTGATGCAATCTTTGCATCATCTACTCTGAAGTAGATAGGGGCATAAGCCCAAACATACCTCTCAAGTACTCAAATGTATCTTTAGGTAAGGGCTTTGTAAAGAAATCTACAATCTAATCTTTAGTACAAGCATACTCCAACCTAATCTCTTTTTCTATTGCCTTCTCTCTCAAAAAATCATACTTAATAGATATCTGCTTAGTCTTAGAATGCAATACATGATTCTTAGACATACTTGTTGTACTTTTGTTATCACAGTATATGATAATAGGTTCTAAAAATTCTATCTCAATATCCTTCAGTATCTACATTATCCACATGATTTGATTATAATTATTTGTTGCTACTACTTACTCTACCTTAGTTGTATTCTACAAAATACAATCTTGTTTCTTTCTTGGCCAAGAAACCAATCTTCCTCCAAGAAAGAATGTTCCACCACTGGTGTTTTTTTTTTCATCCATACTTCCTACCCAATCCACATTAGTTTAAGCGCATGGAGTGAAATCACTTGATCTATCATACCATATTCCATAATCAAATGTTCCCTTCAAATATCTCAACATTCTCTTTACTGTTGCATAATGATACTCTTTAGGATTATCTTGAAATCTAGCTACAATCCCAATTGTGTTTTCTATATCTAGTCTAGTGTGAGTCAGATATTGCAAACCCTCAATCATGGATCTATACTTCTTTTGCTCAAATATAGGTGTCTTATCTTTCCTAGATAACTTGTGACCAATTGTCATTGCTGTACCAATAGGCTTACAATTTTCCAATCTAAATCTTTTCAACAAGTCTTTCAAATACTTAGCTTGTGAAATGAAAATGCCATCACTATTTTGCACAATCTATAAACCTAAAAAGAACTTCATTTCTCCTATCACACTCATTTCAAAATCATTCTTCATTTCTTTAGAAAATCTATCACTTGCTTTCACCATTGTCTCTAAATATTATGTCATCATGAAATATTATTATTATTGGCAAACCATTCTCAATTTCTTTCAAATACAAGTTACTATCCATCATACCTTTACCAAATCTAATTTTTGCTAAATACTTATCCAATCTTGCATATTAGGTTCTATGTGCTTGCTTTAGACCATATAGAGATTTCTTTAGTCTACATGCCATATCTTTTTCTTCTATCAAAGGGAAACCCCTCTTCTTCAAGTTCTCCATTTAGGAAATTATACTTGACATTCATCTAATATTCTTTGGATTTCTTATTTTCTACATAAGCCAAGAACATTCTTACTACTTCCATTTTGACTAAAAGGGCATAAGTTTTCTCATAATCTATTCCTTCTTGTTGTGAGTATCTTTTTCATACAAATCTAGGCTTATTTCTTATAACTTCACCTTTTTCATTCATCTTGTTTCTGAATACCAATTTGGTTCCTATAACATTCTTGTTTTTAGGTCTAGGAACTAACTTCCACGTGCCATTCTTCACAATATGATCTAATTCTTCCTTCATTGCTTGAATCTAATGATCATCTTTGCATTCTTCATCTACACTTTTAGGTTTAACTTGAGAAATCAAACATAATTCCTCATTGACTCCATTTCTTGTCATCACTCCTTTGTCTTTTCTTCCAATTATATGCTATGTTTGGTGATCCTTTGTCATATTCTTGTCAGAAGTAGGAGTTTTTAACTAAACTCTTATCTCTTCTCATGGTTCAGATCTTTGTTCTCCTCTTTGCTCAACAATTTGCACATCATTATGTAGATCATTGTTAGTCTCAAAGAAAAATTCAACATTCTCTCTAACAATTCTAGTATTTTCTTCTTCTTCATCAAAATTATAATCTATCATCTTTTCCTTAGTTCCAAACTTTGAATCAAATTTTACACTTGCACATTCAACTATTGTCTTGGTTCTATGATTAAAACATTTGTATGTTTTGATTTTCAATGAATAGACAAGAAACATACCTTCATCACTTCTTGGATCAAACTTAACAACATCATCATCTCTCTTCATGTAACATTTTCTTCCAAATATTCTTAAATACTTTACTAAAGGTGTTTGACCAAACCATAATTCATAAGGGGTCTTATTCATACCTTTTATGATCTATACTTTGTTTGTGATGTATACTTCTATATTTATTGCTTCTCTCCAAAATGTCTTAGATACATTATTTTCAAATGTCATTTCTCTTGTTTCCTCTAAGATGCTATTGTGTATGTCATGTTATATGACAAGTTGCATTATTACCAACTCTAACAATATCTCCATCATGATTCTTGAATTTGACAATCTTTCTCATATCATCATTCATGTGATGCAAACATCCATTGTCTATTATCTAATCAGATTTCTTTTCAACTTGGGAAACTAGAGCTTTTTCCTCTCTAATTTCTTTGTGAAGATCATCTTCTTTAATGCCTATAAATCCTAGCTCATCATCACTTTCACTCTGAACTCTTTCATCAGATTCCTCATCTTCATTCTAGGTTTAAATTTTCCCTTATACTTTTTCTCTCTTTTAGGACATTTAGATGCATAATGACCAAATTCATTACAAGTCTAACATTTAAAGATATTCTTACCATCTAGTTCTCTTCTTACAAGAAGGGCTATACCTTCTTTATTCTTCTTATCCTCATCAAGTTTGGTCCTCTTGTTGCTAGCGAAATCTCTATGAGTGCTTGCACTTCTTGATAGACATGGGAAAACCCTTAAGGTACTAAAATTTGTCTCCACTCTTGTCAATTCTCCAAACTATCTCAAACTATCTTCTACTACTTCTAATCTTCCAAGAAAATATTTCCTGGAAAAATTCTTAGTACATGGTATCAGTAGTTCAATTATCTGTGATACTTTCTTAAATGGTAGTGTCAAAGTTTTCAAGATATTCCATGCAACTTCATCTTCTTCCTTGGTTCCACCGTATGGTTTGGCTCCTACAATAATAGAGAGATGTATATTTTGGACTTGATTGTGTGCCATATTTTTGCATCAATGTTTCAAATCACACTTTGTGATCCATTTTTCTCCTCTAGCTCTTCACATCCTGATGATGGATCACAGAGTGTGATTTGAAATGTTGATGCAAAAATATGGTACACAATCGAATCCAAAATATGCATCTCTCTACTATGAATGATTGTGGAAATTTGTTCATGTTAATCCTACAATAATTTTAGATATCCTACCAACATAGCTTCTTACATATTCATCTTCCATCAAATTAGATTCTTGAAACAAACATATCCAATTCTACAATCTTATCCTTTTTGTATGTGTATCTCCTTCAAAACTAGATTCTAATGCTTTCCAAATTAGATGGTATGTTGCCAAATATTTTACCTGACTATATTCATTCTTAGGGAGAGATGTCAATAAGGCTTCTCTATCTCTCATATTGCACATGAACAAATCTCTCTCTACTTTATTGAATTGTTCAAGTTTTTCTTCTTCCACAATTATTTTGTCATCTTTTATTAAAATCCAATAACCTGGACCCATACATAGTAGATGAGTCTTCAACTTCTCTTTCCAGTTGTCATAGTTAGCTCCTTTAAGCTTAGGACTATCCTTTCTGAAATGACTCACCATTGATCTCCCAAAGATGTTGATCTTTCTCTTCAAGGACCCAAGGCTCTAATACCAATTGTTAGAATATATAGTCCACCAATATAACTAAGAGGGGGGTGAATTAGTTATCCAACTATTATCAAAATTATCAACCTTATTTAATATTTGACCATATGAGCAATATAATTAGAAACCATAACAAGATGCTCATGCACAATAACTTCAGATATGTCAACTTATAGGGAAACCCTTGATTAGAGGGAAAACCTCAGTGGGGATGGTACCCACAAGATAATGTACTAATATAAATATTCATTGCTGGAGGATAGACCCTATTAGGAGTCTATGAAATACATTCAATAGATATCAGTCCCTATTAGTAAAATTTGAATCCCTATTATAAGTTGTACCAACCCTGTTAGGAGTTGTAGAAGGAAAATGGACCCACTATCTAAATAGCTTCAGGGGCAAGACCAATGAACCCATTGTCCAAATGATCTTTGTATTATTCCTTGCAAAATTATAGAGTTGAATTGTATTGTTCCTTCCTCTTTCTTTTTCTTGTCAGCTAGACTTCTGGTCCTTCTAATCTCAATACCAGATCACAAAATTTGCATCCAATAATCTCTTGGACTGCCTACTCACATTCACCAAACACTCTGCTCGTGTTCACACTTCCTTGAACACTTCACATTTGATACACTCTTAACACATGTTTTACAATCAAGGAAAATACTTTCCTTTATACAATATCTTCAAGATAATTCTTTGAGTTGGCCTTGAGGCTTTCCTAATTAATTATAATAAGATAATTAATTATTTTGTAATTACAATAGCATTGTTAGCTCACATTCTATACAACTTCCCATATGTGTGACTTTAGGGCTTGAACACTCACTAACATTATCATCAGACTATCTTCTATCATTTTTTAACTTCACAACTCTAGATTATATCTCTGGTAGACGATATAATGCAATCATCAGAAATTGCTTAATAGGTACTTTGTCTCTATATTTCTCTCTATAAATCAAGCATATCTTATGTATGTCTGCAACTTACTTGATGTGCACTTAATCTCATCATCAAGACATAGAGTTAAACATGTCCCTAACTACACATCACCTAAACATCAAACCTCTCTTCGTATGACCTTGTTCTCTGACTACTACTCTACTAGTCTTCATATAAGTACTACTATGTTGACATCAATGAAAAACAGAGTCATGAATGCAACATGTTAATATTGTCACATCATGCTCACTAATTCTTGGGATACTCCCCCAAAGGAATACCATCATCATTCATGCTAAAAATTAGGAATTGTGAAAATATGAGCTGCTCATATATCCATATTTAGTTTTCAAGCATAAGACTTCACTTGTTCAAAAGACTAGAAAACATTACCCATGCTAGCTTGGCACCCAAAGTCTTATTCTTCTTAATCAATCATTTTGAACCTGTACCTCTATCAAATTCAAGATGGAAAACTATATCCCAAGCTAAAAGTAAAATTTTACTTTTATCCCATTACGATAATAGATATTTCCTCTTTCCTGTTAATGGTTATCTATTGTAATCTATTGTAACTATTAGGATTTTTGTAATATTTAGCTAGCTATTAGTTTTATGTTAGCTAGAATAGAATTTTTCTATTCTTTATGATCATTTTTTAAGGAAACATGTGTGTGTGTGTGTGTGTGTGTGTGTGTGTGTGTGTGTGTGTGTGTGTGTGTATACATGTGTGTGTGTGTGTGTGTATACATGTATAGATGTATATATATACTTGTATATACATATATATATGTATATATATACATCTTTATATATATACACATATATATACATGTATACATGTGTGTGTGTATATATATATATATATATACATGTGTATATATATATATATACATGTGTATATATATATATATACATGTGTGTATATATATATATATATACATGTGTATATATATATATATATGTGTGTGTGTGTATATATATATATATATATATATATATATATATATTGATCTCTATTAATATCGAGTAAGTAGTTTACCAATTACTTACCACAATATGATATTAAAGCTACCTTAAAAAAAAAATTTAAATTAAATTTCTTTTTGGAAATTTTTTGCTTAAATTTTTTGAAATTAATTTTTTTGGGCAAGAATTTTGAATTTAATTTTTCTAGACAAGAAAAATTGAAACTTGCAAAACCCGTCTAGGGTTCGTTAACGAGTTTTTTGGCTTTGTTCATGGGTTTTGTAGCTATGTATTTTTTGCAGTGTGGTTGTGGATTTTGTAGGCACAAATTTTGCCTAAAATCTCTATGTAGCTTGCATGCTCATTTTTCTACAAAAAATGACTGGTCTGAAGTCATCTTTTCCTACACTTAACATTTATGTTTGAATGTCATATTTCCTTTATCTTGGACACATTATTGACAAGAGTGATTTTTATTCTTTTGTGGCCCATTTTTTCTTTAAAAAAGTGATTGTTTTCACTCTTTTGGTAGTATCTAGGGTTTCCAAACCCTCTGTATTTGATATGAGTCTAGATTGTGCCATTTTTCCTATAAAACCTGTCATTTTTTAATCTTCCTTGGAATCGAGTATGTTTTTGTTGCCATCTATTTTTCTGGGTGCCTTGCTTTTTGCGCTACAATTTTCAAGCCAATGCATCCAAAATCTAATAGTTTATTCCTTCTAGATTTTTTGAGCTCTTTTTTGGGTACCTCTTCATTTTTATGGTTCTTTCAAAATTTTGCCTTGAAATATGTACCTTCATGGATTTTCACATTTCTTTTCACAAAAATACATGTTATGGCATCTTTGAAAAATATCCCTCTCAAGTGAAACCTAAAATTCAATGGTCAGAATTATGGCATTTCAAAGCAATAGATGCTAACAATATCTGAATATCAAAATATTGATTAGATTGTTCTAAGTGTTACACAGCATCTGACAATGACCAGTACTAATCAAGATACATTTGATTAAAATAATTAGGAGGTGGTGATGCATCTCAAATTATCTGTAGTTGATGATTAGCTCCCTCATGTTTTATCCAACAAGACAGTTGTTGAGATATGGGAGCATCTCAAGAAACTTCATGAGACTTCAGACAAAAGAAGGGCCTTCTTTCTCTAGAACACTCTATTTTTTATTGTTGTGGATGAGCAAAAATTGCTCCATAAACACCAAAATAAGATTTAGGAAACCCATTATCAGTTGTCTAGCATTGAACAGAAGATGGAGGAAGAGCAAATTATGGTAATAACCCTCAAAAGTTTACCCAAGTCCTATGATCATGTCATCTAGACTCTCGACATTACTTCTATTGGTGTTGATCTAAAAGTTCACATATTTATGAATGCTTCTACTTCTGCAAGATCAATGGAAACATAATTTCAGTAGTAGTTCCACCTCTACCTTCACAAAGTAAGTCTTTGTTGATAAATCCTTTCAAAAGGATAAGAGTGAATCTCATTCACATCAATATTCTTAATGAAAGTCATTTGCTCAAGCATCAGAAGGCTCCAAGAAAACTAACATTCAATGCATCTTTTTCCACAAGTATGTTCACATGAAGGTTGAGTGTCAAAAATGCTTAGCTACCCAATCTAAGTAATTTGTTTCACAGCCAAATGTGAATAGTGTTGAGAACACTAAGAAGATGAAATTTTTCTTTTACACCTTTATGGTTAAAAGACCTACAGATCATATGCAGTCATCTATGTGGTACATTGATTCAAGTGCCTCTCATCATTTCACCCATCGCAGAGACTAATTCACTAACTACCAATGCCTTTTATATTTAGCTATTTTTGTTGGAGTAGAATGTTGTTATGTAGAGCCTAATCAGACTCAAAGGTTAATTTTTCCCCACTTTATTTGGCCTAGTTTCCCCCAGATTTTACTATGGGGGTTTGGAGGTAGTTCCCCTTGTGGGGTCTTGGGGCAGAGCCCAAGGTATGCTCCCTGTCGTAGTACAAGGTGGGTTTGAGGGGCAATTCCGCCACAGGGGTTTTCAAGGGAAACGCCCCCAAGATTTCAACAAACTTTATTATGGTAAAAGACATCAAGATTTGCATTTCTCTTGGTCGACTTATTCTAGCCCTAATTTTATAAGAAGAAAATAAAATTGTATAAAATGGCTTAGAGTTAAGGATTTCATAATGTATGATGAGATTTTAGCTTCTTGCGGCAGTATTGAGATATAAGGGATTATGGATTGTTCTCAGGTTGTAATCACTAGATAATAATAATATTGGACTTAGTGTTTGGTGGATGTAGCTGAGAGTTTGGGTGAATCACATTAAATCTTATTCTTGTGTTCTCTTCTATGTGCATTATTTATTTTTAGATATTGGATATATTTGCATGTAATTATTATTTATGTCCATTATTAATCCTTATAGGGAAGAGTACACTATTGTTGGAAAAGGTAACATTTAGATTCAATCTACTGAGAGGAATTTTATTTTCCTAGATGTGTACTATGTTCTAGGGATGGAACTAAATCTACTCTTAGTGAGTCGGTTGCTGCGACACTCTCCATAGTTGGATGTCACCTTTAGTTCACACCAATGCACAAATATTGATATGGAGACTTGGTATGTTGTTGTAATTGGTCTTGAGGATCATGGTCTTTTCAGACTTGTTGATTTTGGCGCTTCTCAGGATATAGCCATGGCTTCTCAGCGATCTTCTATCAATTCACTTTGGCATCAATGATATGGGAACTTAAATGTGTATTATCTTTCTTATTTTTCTCAGGAAGAGTTTTTCCTTAGATTGCCAGAGATTCAGAATCAGTAGCTTGGAGTTTGTGATGTGTGTCAAGCTAGGAAGCAACAACACACACCTTTCAACTATGGTGATTCATGGTGGGCTTCTCAGGTACTTCAACCTCTTCATGTCAATATTTGTTGCCCTATGGCTATGGCCCTATAGCTACTCCTTTTTTCCTTGTGTCTAGGCATTTTTTATTGTTTGTTGATAATTTCAATAGAAAAATGTGGGCCTATTTACTTAAAAAGAAACTAGAAGTGTTTATTGTATTTCAAAAGTTTAAAACTCTATTTTAAAAAGGGTTTGGAAAATTTGTTATTGCTCTTAGGTTAGATAATGTGGGGGATATTTGTTTAAATGAATTCTCTAGCTTCTTTGATATTCATGGCATCAAGCACCAGTTAACCACACCATAGCAAAATAGTGTGGTTAAATGTTGGAATAGAATAGTCACTGAGATGGATAGATCCATGCTCAACCACATACATGTTTCAAAGAAGTTTTGGGCTGAAGTAGTTAACATTGTAATTTACCTTTTTGAACCAGTCACCCACTATGGTAGTCAAATGTAAGACTATGGAAGAGACTTGGTCAGGTCGCAAACCCAACATCAATCACCTGAACATTTTTGGTTCTCTTGCCTATGTTTGGATCCTTGATGCATCATGCACCAAGTTGGATGCCAAGAGTTAGAAACGCATTCATGTTGAATAAGTAGTCTTCACAAATTAACATTATCATATTTTCACAATCTATTTGTAAAGAAATTATTTTTTGAATTCATTTGTATATGTTTTTTAGTATTAACGTTGCGAATCAGACTAATTGATCCATCGTCCAAATGAGAAAATGTAGGATTAGAAATAGTAAAAATATGCAAACCAAGCCAAACTCTAGAGCTATAAGTAGTGAAGGGGAATAACATGCAAAAATATGCAAAGAATAAGAGTACAATAAATGTAATGTGAATGACAAAATTAGAATTAAAATTAAACAAGGGGTGGAAAAGTAACAACAGGTATAGGGGAACAACTAAGAAGGTGTACGTATTCTATGTATATGCATTTCTACATATCTATATTTAACTAATATATATAAAATAATGATATAAAAATTAAATGTAATATATAAGAAAATAAAATTTGAGAGAAATTTCTACCTACCTTAAGACAAAAAACAAGAAGACCTACTAATTAAATAATAGATAGGTCAACCACCACATGAAAAAATATAAAAACTTAAAAGGAAGTAATAAAGTGCACATATATATATATATATATATATATATATATATATATATATATATATATATATATATATATATATAATATAATATAATCTAAAAAGATAATACAATATAAAATAAATAAAAGAGATCTAAAAAATTAAATTAGCCATCTATAGATACACACACACACACACACACAATTATATAAGCACACACATAAAAAAGTTTAAGGCAGAGGAAATATAAAAGGGAACCACAAAACAATCTAAATGCACATAGGTATAGGCATAAACAAAGATTAAAAAACAAAAATAATTAAAGAAAAGAGAATTAAAAGATATCAAAAACACCCAAGACAACCTCGAAAACAAATAAAAGACCAAAAAAAAGCACACCCAAGCACTAGTCCTAGCCTCCTTACAAACTAGCACTAGACATGACATTCATGCACATTAGTCATGTTTGAGATTGAGAGAGAGAAACAAACCAGAATAAAGCCACTAACAAGGACTACAATAACCAAACATGAGCATGACTCAAAGAGTGGGTAAGAATGGGGGAGGGAGGCAAAAAAAACACATAACTACACAAACAACCAAAGAAAGAACAAGGTAACCAAGAGATCATCAAGGATGATGAGGTTGTTGAGTATGCCATGATGGAGGCTATACTCTGTACCTAGAAAGGGGTGCCAAGAATGGTTAATGGACCACACATCATCTCAGTTAAGGTTAATGGGATGGTAGTTGATGGCAATGGCCTCTTTCAAATTCCTCTTGAAATAATTATCCTCCTTGGACACTATTTTAGAATTCTCCAAACATATATGATGTTTGGTAGAAGAGGAGTGCCCTGCTAAGGCATATTTTTGAACCCTTTCATACTTGATGTTAGCACTATAATCATAGAACCTAGTGATAAAAGAGTGACTAGTTTCCCCTATGTAGGACATGCCACAGGAGAACTCAATCTTATACACACCAAAGTCTATAAGAGAGTTTTTGGAATCGTTAAGAGGGGGGACACAATTTCTTAACTTGGAAAAGGGTTTGAAGGCCGCACCAAGCCCCTTTACAAATTAAGATTTTGGTAGTTTTCTGGGAGATGCCATCAAGAAAAGGAAGGGAGGCATTAAGAGGAGGCATTGTTAAGAAAGGGGTAGGACCATAGAGAAAAAGAAAAGAGGAGATGGCTTGGTTAAGAGCCTAAGATATTTTCATATGAGAGTACAAAATAAGCTTGAAAACTTGGCGAAGATGGGGGTAAGCTCTTGGGATAATTGGTTTTCATCAAAAATTCTAAGGGCTCTTAGAAAGAGTCTTGAGGATATTAAATTTTTGCCAAGGGTGGTGGTGGGATGAGGAGTAGAGTTACAAGTCAGTATGGGTTCCTTATGATACACACAATGACCAAAGGTAGCATTAGGATTCTTGATGATAAGAACATCAAGGAAGGTTAACATGTTGTCTTACTCAAGTTCCTCAATAAAGGACATTAATGATGGGGGGAAAGTTATTGATGTGCTTGTGAAACTCTTCAAATTTGTCTAGCCCATGCGGAAAACAAACACTGGTGTCATCAACATAATGCTTCCACCATTTGGGTTTGAGGAGAAAGGAGTGGAGCATCATCTCTTCAAAATACTCCATATAGAGGGTTTCTATAACCAAGGAAAGAGGGAAGCCCATGGCCACCATTTCCACATGTTCATAGATGATATTTTGGAATGAGAAGAAGGTGGATCTCAAGAAAATCTCTACCAACATGGAAATATCATCACCAACCTATGCCTCACTATATGTACAGGGGAACCTTGGTAAAGAGGTAGATTACATCAAAACTAACCAAGATATCTTGTAATGCCTAGCTCGGAGATCCTTGGAACAAAGATAAATAAAAGCCAATACAATGTTTTTTAAGGTATCAAACATGGATTCAAACAACATCAACATGTAACCAATCAAAAGATTGCATTGGAAGAATTAACCAAACAATCCAAGCAACCAACGATCTACAAGTGTCACTACTTACCAACACATTCATTAACCAACTATGAAAGTTAAACAAACAAGAAACACTTAAGCTCCAAACTGTCAAGACCTAGGAAGGTGCGCAACCCAATAGGGTATCCAAAACACCTTCTGAAACACATCCAACAAGTCAAAAGTACTCATTGTTTTCTTAAGTAGGTTTTCTCATGGACCCTATGCAATACTTCTCTAGCATCATGCAATATTTTCCAATATTGTACAATACTATTCACTACTACCATGTGATACTTTACAAGTATCGTACGATATTTCTTACAACTACAGTGTGATACTTTCCAAAATTGCACAATATACTTTACTATTACCATGTGATACTTGACCAATATCGCACGATACTTCTAGCTACTTTCATATGATACTTTCTAGTATTGCACAATACTTTTCCCTATAGTCATGCGATACTTTTCTAGTATTGCCCAATGTTGAACCAAAGCCACCCAAGTTTGCAAAGAAACACCCAGCGATCAATTTAGAAGATAGAGTTAGAACCTCCACACTGGGGAGTTGCAGAACCACAAGAGTCAAGGAGTAAACACTTGAAAGCATAAGGAAGATCAATAGCTCTAACATCTAAACCATAGCATCTAATGTGATCATGCGGAAAGCAACATTGTAGTGAACATACACCTGCATAAATCAACTATCCCAATAAATAGAAATAACAAAATCACAAGTGAAAAATACTCTGGAATGGTACATAGAACCATGTGAACATCCAGCTCCAAAATTGAACATGGAGGAAGGCCAACTATGTAGGTTGGTCCCCAGTAGTAGTATAGGTAGCTACACCTCCCAACCACGTGGAACCTGTAGGCCCACTCTAGTCGTGTTGATGGAAATAGTGATCCAACCATAAACACACATAATACAGTCATCCATGGCTAACACTCACGCCAAATAGTATAGAGGACTAGAACCAAGATCATGAGATAATGCAATACAACAGGTCCTAGTCAGACGCTCTATGGGTCTACTACATAGGGACTCTAGTGGAGAGTAGATTTCTTAGGATTCCGAAGCTAAAAATTGTGTGGAAACTCTCCCTCAAGAGGCTATCATACTATGTCCTCGAACCAACCATATAGACACTTGCCCTCAAATGAACTAGACAAGCACATACCCTTGAATGAACTATATAGGCATTTCACATTTTATTATCTTAGTTTTATTACACATAAATTCATTTAGTTACCACTTGTTAGATACTTCTTCAAATCAAACTTGTCAGGAACATGACCCAGGGTTACGAGAGAAGCCCCTCCACTTGTCTGCCCTACATACCCATGCTCATCACATGATGAGTACCAATAGGCAATGCAATTTCTTAACCCAACCCCAATGAACATAACTCAACCGAAAGTAACCAGGAGTTCAGGACTTGCAATAACTTGACAAGTGCACACTCATGTGCTCATGTGTGGGCACACCAACTACACGAAGATGATAAACAACAAGGGTTGGATGAGAAACAATAAAATAATCAAGTATAAAATCAATCCACCAAGTGCATAGACAAGGGTACAAATTCGACATGAATCCCAATGCAAGAAGAATACATCTATAATTGAATTGGATTCCTGATAGATAATCTGAGTCCATGACCAATGTCAATGCTAAGAAACATGTAAGAAAATTGGGCAGCATGCAAATCAAGGTATAAGTCAAAAATACCCAAAAACCAACTTGGACAAAAATCAACAAAATTGAAACCCTAGTTCCAATTGGGTATAAAAACCCCAAATATCAAATAAAATTTAGCTTCAAAGTTCATATGCAAAAATAGTGAGCATAATAGTCCAAAACCCCCAAACCCCACACCAAAAGCAAACAAATGCTCATACCTACCCAACTGAGTAGAGTCGACATACAGGAATAGAGCGAAACACTAGTTCTTTGCCTCCTAACATATCAGTACCAAAAATAGACTTTAAAATAGAAGAGACCTAACTAGCAGCCAAAAGGGAAAAAAATAGGAATGCTCATAATAAAATAATTGCTCTAGGAAAACCATCAAAAATCTTTGCAAATCAAGGTCTCCCTGAGCCAAATCCAACAAGATCAATCTCGTAATGATCTCACATCTGTAGCTCCTACAACGAGTAAAACAACAATACCTCCTTAAGAGGATTTGAGATTTTTGCTCTCCAATTTCCAATTCGAAAGTGAGAAGTGAGGAATAATTTACTTTTTGGGATATATATTTACTTTAAAAGTGAAATATTAAAATATAAAATTAAGAAGTTGTGTAGGATGCTCTTGTGGGCAAAAAATGTGTTACCTTGGATAACTTGTCCATTGTCACCATGATACAATCATGTCATCATGATGACATAGGAAACCCTGTGATAAAATCAATGGATATAGTATCCCACTTCCACTTTAGAATGGTAAGCGGCTGCAAAAGGCTCGTCAGATATTGATGCTCTGCCTTCACTCTCTAGAATTCAAGACATTGAGCAACAAAATTAGCAACATCAAGCCTCATCCCTACCCAAAAGTACAACTTTCTAAGGTCAGCATGCATCTTCTTGACGTCGGGATGTGCGAAATGTGGTCCACGATGTGCTTCTAACAAAATCAAGATATAAAGATCACCAGACACTAGCAAATAAATGTGGCCCAAGTATTGCAACAGTCCATCAGACTCCAAGGAATAACCTGAATACCTCACCTCAAGGGTACATCCAGACTCAATCTCCTCCCTCACCTCCAAATACCATGTGTCACTGGGTAAGACCTCCAAGATACAGCCTTGTAATTTCACTCCCAATTACAAAACTAATATCTCATGTTGTCTCCTACTCAAAGCATTTGTGATGACATTATCTTTCCCCTTGATGTAGTGAACATCAAAATCATATTCACACATAAACTCCATCTAGCGACGTTGTCGTGCATTCAAGTTTGGTTGAGTAAAGATATACTACAAGCTACGATGATCGTTGTGCATCTCAAACCTATATCTCAAAAGAAAATGTCTCCAATGCATGCACAACCACCGCAACCACTAAATCATGAGTGGGGCAGTTAAGCTTATGGTCTTTGAATTTACTAGACTCATATGTAATCACATGACCATCCTGTATCAACACTCCACCCACACCCTCCAACAACGCATCTGTGAAAACCATAAAATCACCTATAGGATTAGGTACAACAAGGATGCGTGCACTAGTCAATCACTCCATCAGAGCCTTAAATGTTGACTTACACTAATCTAACCAAACATACTTCTTTCCTTTCCACTAAAGAGAAGTGATAGGATGAGCCACTCGTAAGAAATCCTTCATGAATCGACTATAGTAACCTACCAATCCCATGAAATTATGAACCTCAAAAATATTAGTGGGTGTCAGCCAATCCATGATAGCTCAGATTTTCTCCAGATCCACTATAATACCATCACCTATGATGATATGCCCCAAATACTTCACCTAGTACTAGAAAAATCCACATTTACCCAGGTTTTCATACAACTGATGGTCTTGTAAGCACTACAAAACCTGGCGTAAATGGACCTTGTGCTCTTCAAAAGTCTTTGAATAGATCAATATATCATCTAAGAAAACAAGGATAGATCGATAGAGGTACAGGTGAAATACTTCATTCATCAAACTCATAAACACCAATGGCACATTGGTCAACCTAAAGGGCACAACTGTAATGCCCATAGCATGTACAAAAAGTTGGCTGATGGATGTTAGCCTCATAAATCCAAAGTTGATCATATCTTAGCTTAAGATCAATCTTCAAGAACACTCTTGCTCCCTTCATCTAATCAAACAAGTCATCAATCCTCGACAAGGGATACCGATTTTTCATTGTCACCTTATTCAATTGTCCTTAATCAATGCATAAATGCAATGACCCACTTTCTTCTTTGCAAAGATGACTAGTGCAACACATGGGGATACACTAGGAAGAATATGACCCTTGGCCAACAATTCCTCCAACTATAGTCTGAGCTCACTCAACTCCTGAGTAGTCATATGATAGGGAGCTCGTGAAATACAATCCATTCTTAGAATTAGATCAGTATAAAAATCAATGTCACACTCTGGCGACATACCTAGTATCTCATCAAGGAATATGTCAGCATACTCACGAAGGAGTGAGTGTTTGTCCAGCGGCACCCCATAACTCTCAGCCTCCTTGAGGTCATTGAAAAAGACCACAAACATCTAACATCTATGTCACACACTCTGCTACAATTGCTTAGCTGAGATCATCTAAAGTGAGACTAGCCTCTAGACCCCTACAAGCTCCACCTACCCACTTGTGTCATCCACACATTGCACCAACTTACGTCGGCAATCTATATTTTCCTGATGGGCGGCTAACCAATCCATACCCAACACAATGTCATAAGATCCTAAGGATAGGATATGAAGATCAACTATGGTGGTGAAGGTGCTCAAGTCTAATAGACAACCACTGACTATGGTATCCATAGTCACCTTGGAACTTGTAGCTAACTCACCCTACCACCTATTAACCTGTCATGCATCCACTAGCCCACATCATTGAACAAGGGATGGTGAAATAAAAGAATATGAAGCACCTAAATCAATTAATACTATAGAATAATTTCCATGCAACGTACCTATAGCCTCAACTACGGTACCCTAGTTCTTAGCTTGACAATTTTCAACCACAGCAAAAACTTTGTGGCATCTACCTACATCACCCACGATAGGCTCAGACATGACTGCACCTCTGTTAGGTCCTCAAGAAGTCTTTAGAGGATACTCCACTAATCTATGGACAACCTAACCACATAAAAAACATGCTCCTCTAAAACTAGAACCAGATCCACAGTCACCCTAGGGAGCACTAGAATACAGTGTACCTGAACTCTATCCACCCTTAGGCTAATACGGACGGTGTTGTCGACACTGGTGACTACAACCACCTTGTGAGGGTGTTGACTGGTCTTGGCCTTGCCCTATAAACTATGTCTAAGGGGGTGGTATACTCTACCCTATAGATCATGTATTGTGGCTCTAACACTGAACCCCTAGCCACATTGCTCTTAGCAATTCTTGCCTTCTCTATGGCAAATGCAAGTGTCCTAGGATGGTGTAGACAAACATCCCCAATATGATAGTCTTTAAGACCCCTAAAAAAATGTTTTGTGAGGAGTATTGTAGTGCTTGCCCCTAGTTTGCATTTTTGTTATCATTGGTGACCACTTTAGATCAATTTTATGCTTATGATTAGTGGCATTGTTTTGAGATTATCAGATATTGTTTCAAATTCAACTTATTATATGATAAGATTACTTGGTACTTTATATTTCATGTATGCATGATGATTATTCAGTGATGTCAGTTATTGATGATGGTTAGATGATTTATTATCATATGTGTTTCTTATGGATACTTACCCCATGCTTGCATGTGTATGGTGTGCGTGTTTGTTTTCTTTTTGTATGGCGTTTCTAATGTGGTTAAGGAAGGGAGTTGTAGTCACCTGCTAGTTGTGATCTACACGATGTACCACTTCCTGCCATTGCTTGGTTAGCTTAGTATATACTGTGATTGTACATGCGTGGGTTTTATGCAGGTTGCAGGTACCGGGTATTGACTTCCCTGAATTGCTAGGATGAGCATACCCTATCGCACTATCTCAATGGTAAGAGAGGGGAGATAAAATTCTCAAGTCCAAATCTCAAACCTTTAAGCCATTTGTCCTAATTGAAAATTAGGACAAGTATCTTAGTTGAGTACCCTCCGAATACATCGGATGACGTAATTCATGATATTAACCCTTTTGGTTTGATTTTGTATGTGTTTTGCTATGATGGGTTTTCGTATTTTATTTTATGAGTCTTTGGTGTATTTTCTATTAATTAAGTCTAATTAAAAGATTTAATTAATGATTTAATTTAATCAAAAATTAATATGATATTTTAATATTTATTTTATTTTATTAATTAGAAAATTAATTAAATAAAAGAATTAAATTTGGAGATGAAAGTTATAAGTTTAAATTTGGAACGTGATAATATTTATTTAATTTAATAATAATATATTTAGAGTTCATTCTTAAATAAATGCTAAATATTATTATTATTTAAGTTAATAAATATTTTATCAATTAAGTTTCAAAAATAAATTTAAAAGTGGAAAATATATTAAAAATATTAAAAGATTCTAGATCATATGATGCATGCATGTGATTAAAATATATTAAGATAAAACAAGTGGATTTAATAAAGTGAGTGCATGAGATTTAAAATTAATAAATTAATTTAAAAAAGAGTCAAATGAATATTAAATAAAAAAATTAATTAAATAAATTAATGTGCATTATTTTAATATTTATTCACATAGGAGTATGCGAGTTCTTGGGAGTTGTCATGTTGACAACACAAGAGTTTGCACTCTAATTATGCACATGTTGTCTACACTTAAGAGTTAGCACATTATTTGAGCACATGGTGTCTACAACATTCTAGACACCTCATCATGTTTATCTTCTTACTGTGGAAGTTATGTGCTTAGTTGTCATGCTTATCTCTTAGTTCTTTCTAGACACATTCTAGATGCATCTTAGAGGCCTTTATATAAAGGCTCTCCTAGTGTGTATGGACATACTCATATGCTTCTACAAGCACTCCTAGTCATCGAGGGGGTTTGGTTCTTGGAGGAATTGTGGATGTTGGAGAAGGAAGGAATTTTTGGAAAGGAGAAGGTTCTAAGAGGAGGAGCTTCTCTAAAAAAATTTGTGGCGTAGCGAATTAGCATTAGTGTCCAGGTAGGCACTCATGATTATTTCGCATATTTTATTACGCTCTTTTTTCCTATCTTCATCATGTCTGTTATGTGTGTCTGAATAATTCTGTATGAATGAATCTTCAATTTTGTAATTTGGAATTTGGGCATGCATATTGTTTCATCCAATTATGGGAATTAAAAATATTATTGCAATCTTCCCTTAGTAGAATCAAGATTTGGAAATTGATTCGGGTTTGGGTTTGAATTAAAATATAATCTTATTATTATGCATTAGTTTTATATGATTTATTAACTAATCTAATTTAATTTAATTTAATTAAGATTAGTTAATAGTAGAAGAAGTGTAATTAATTATTAGTCAATTTTAGTAAATGGATTTTTTAAATGAGGGAAAATTAAAAGAAAAATTAATAAGTGTTTAGTGGAATTAAATAATTAAATTATTAATGAGATTGATTTTACTTAAAATCAATGAAGATTATTGCCTTGGAGTGTTTTAAGGAATTTGTAAATTAATTATTTAAAAAAAAATAAGTATTATTCTAGAGATTTGAATAATGGGAGATGCTCTTGGGATTAAGGGAGTTTCATTTAATTATTAGTAACATTGATTTTAGTAAAATAATGCAACGATTTTATTAAAAGTCAATGGGAATTAGTTTAATAATTTAAACAAGTAAATAATTATCTTTTGACTATTTTAGACAATTGTTTAAAATAATGGAGGGATAATTCTATGTTTTATTCGAAAAGATAAATGGGTTGACTTGGAGATTAAACGGAGAATCTTATACTCTTGAAATATACTTGAAACAAAATCTGAAACCTCATATTTGGCCTAACCATGTGATTGCAAAAACAAACTAGAACATGTATTTGCATCTTGTTTCTATGTGTTGTATTTTGTTCTTTATGCATATGTGTGTTTTGGGGTTTCGGGGTTTGTCCTAGCTTTGACCAGTCTTAGGTTGTTACCAGAGGCAAGGGGGTTATGTGTTTGTGATGTCATGCTGATGTTGATCTTGATTTTTTTAAAACCCAACCATGGTAATGTGATGGTATGCTCTATGAGATGTTTGTATTTATTGATTGTTATTGCTTTCCAATCTTCTTATGTGAAGCTGAGGTGTATGTGTATGAGACACTTGACTTAATCATTTTTGAGTCATCGATCAGTTATACTTGGTTTACTTTCCAGTTGCCTTGATGGGACTAAAGTATTGATTTATTCTTGATGATGTCATGTAGTGACATGTTTGACTTGACCATTTCGGAGTCTTCGATCAATATTATTTGCTTGATATGCCTTTTCGGTTGCTTGTTGAGAATCGATGGATATTATGATTATCACTAGATGATTTTCAGTTGCTCATGGAGATTTGATGCTTTTATTGTGGATAATCTTTTGGTATTTTTCCAGTCGCTTGTTCAGGATCGAGGTGATTTTGTGATTTGTGATTCCATGAGCCTAGGGTAGGTTATCTACTTGTAGTGTCAGGAAGTGGCTTGCAATGGGGGTCGGGGCCCTAAGTGGCTGCCAAGGTAACTCATTGTAAGTTGTTTTAATAAGTGAAAGCATTTACACTAAATGGGGATTAAATGAACCTAATAAGATAATTGTATGTTCTCGCCCATGCCTTGAGTGCTAGTACAGACTAGGATGGGAGTAGAGAGAACGCTTGGTTGTGACCTTGCATTCCGTAGTATGCCTCGTTAGTATGAGAGGATACTAGTGGCCGCATAGGGATCACTAGGGGGTCGGGGTCTATTGAGAGACTACTAGGGTAACTCTAGCATGATTCGTGCGATGACACTTTCTCGCTTACATAGTAAGTTTCCTACGTATCTTGTGTGCCTATGGGTATAGGTGTCAACCTTTTATGATGGAACCTTTGAGTTAGCATACTTTTAGGATTTCCTGAACTTAGAGAGTATTTGTGCTATGTGATTTGATATCTTGTTTGGGACTTGAGACTATCTCCTCAGCGCGGTGGGAGTAGACCATTTAGGTTCCACGTGGTCAGGTGGTAGTGCTTCTTCACTCTTACCATTTGAGATCTGTCTGAGACACCGTGGCTGATGCATTCTTTGTTGGCATCTATCTTCATTCTGTTTATGGATTATGTTGGTGGACACGTATCCTTATATTGATGATTAGCATATGTTAGATGATGTTATTTACTTATGCTTTATTTTGCATTATTAGATTTCTTATGCATATGTGGTAGCATGTTAGATTTCTTTCTACATATGATGTAGTATGTTTTAGGAGTGATGTCCCTACTATGATAATACCAATGATCTCTTCGGTGACTTGGGATGTTACGCACAGAGGGATGGCTAGGGCCCACGATGGTCTAATGATGCTATTTACGGTTGGGAGGAACCATGCATTTAGATAATTATGTGTTGTGTTTATGATTGATGGCTATCTTTTACGATGGATGTTTATATCTTCTATGATGATGTATCATGTATGGAATTTGGTTTCATTTACTTTATTGCACTTGCATCATGGATTAGAATAGGATGATGTACTTCATTTTCACACATGTATATTCTTTTAAGCCTTTCGTACCCTGTGTCATGTACAGTGGATGATTGAGCATTCCAAATTTAATTGCCAAGGGAACAAATGTGTAATATGGACATTGGACTTTCTATTTATTCTTTCATGTGGATGTGGTAGTGGTTAGACTTAGTATTAATTAGATTAAATGTGACTCAACGTCTTGGGATCCTTAAGGAATGTAACCTGTTATGTATGCTTTTAGATGATTACATGTTATTGCTTCCGCTACTATGTGTTTGATGTGAATGGTTTATCTTTCATGTTTTTTTTTTAAAAAATATTTGGCAAACTTAGTGAAAATTTAGGTTAATTCTTTTGGATCCCTTGGCGGGGCGTTACAAGTACTTCATCATAATGATAGCTCAAGTATTGTCTCAGTCGGAAGCTCATACTGATCCACTGAAATGTTCCCCTATTTGAGCTCATGGAACTCATTAGCACGAGCCTCTCAATATTGTGGAGATAGAATTTCTCCCTAAACCTCTCCTCAAAGATCTCCCAAGTGATTCGTTATGTTGATTAGGAGCTTCTCACTCTCCATATCCCACCATACATATCCATGGTCTCTTAGTTGTGTAACAGCACAACAAGCCTTCAAGTTGCTTTTGTACTGATGCAAGGAAAAGCAATGCCCTGTATCTAGTAACCATGTCTCGGCCTTGAGACCACCTCCTAGGCCATCAAACAGTGGTGGTTTAGACCTCTGAAGGTCTCTCATCATATCCATTCAGATGGAATCTCCATCACCCTGACCACGGTCTCTCCTACGATAATCTCCACCACCAAGTGGTGTGCGGGAACGCTCACATTCATGCCCATGCTCCTCTCTACCTTCATGCTCTGACATTTGGGAGTCTCCATGGTGAGATCCCTCCTCCTGGCCATGGTCTTGTCAATTTTCCTCAACTCAAGGTCCTAACTGAGCTATAAAATCCTATAACAAAGGTACCAATGCCTCAATAACAACTTGACTATTATTACCCTGTCCTCCTCCACTTCCTAATGTTCCTCCTCATGGTTTTCTTCTTCATCGTTATTCTATCAGTTACTTCTCCAACCACTCGGTCTACGTGCAGGAGGCATCTCTAAGGGAGCAACAAGATAAGAGTCAGAATCATACACAACAAACATAAGTATCGTAGTATAAACCAAAGTAAGATATTATTATGCGTAACCAAAATGATTTCATAGTGGGAGCATAATACAAAGATCCCAATGTTGCAACTAGGCTATGATACCAAATGCAATGCCCCGCTCGAAGATCCTTGGAACAAAGATAAATAAAAGCCAATAAATTTTTCTTAAAATATCAAGCATGAGTTCAAACAACATCAACATGCAACCGATCAAAAGATTGCAACGGAAGACTTAACCAAATAATCCAAGAAACCAATGATCTCTAAGCGGCACTACTTACCAACGCATTCATTAATTAACTAAGAAAGTTAAACAAACAAGAAATTGTCAAGACCTAGGAAGGTGCACAACCCAATAGGGTATCCAAAACACCTTCTGAAACACATCCGACAAGTCAGAAAGTACCCATTGTGAGCTGGTTTTCTCACAGACTCTATGCAATACTTTTCAAATATCGTACTATACAATAGCAAAGTCAACCAAGTTCTTCTAAAGAGAAGTGTGATCTGCCCCAATGAACAACATCAACCCCAAATACTTACTAAACAAAGTTCAAATTTGAAGTACATCTAATTAGCAAAATGAACCTACCAAACATGAGTTACATATATGATTTATTTTCATTTATTACTCAACCTCGAGCTACCATACAGGAGGATAGAACATTTTCAAAGTTGTCACTTCTTCCAAACTTGCTTCCTAAAATGGATTAGAATATTATGTCACATGGAAACTTATGGTGAGAAAAAGCATCTGTCATCTAAGTTGCAACAATACATTTCCATATCTCGGCCATAGCCTCATCATTGCTTCTCCCTACAACCTCTACCATGATAATGAATGGGAAAGAACATGGACCTTGCTAATTCAAAGAAACAAAATGAACCACCATTGCAAAAGATGAAAAACATTAGACTTGATATATAGCTAAATCCACTCTCTATTCCTTATTAAATCTAGGAACCTTCCAAAATTTTCATTAGAAGTGTTGATTGACTCTATCATAGGCTTAGTAGGTGTCTAATTCCACCACAATATTTTCAGTTTGGATATTACAACTAAGTTAACCACACCATGGATGATTCAATTGCCCCTCGTGTGACTACTCAATTTGGGGACAAACTACCCTTCTTCAATTGAGATGATAACTAGAAGGAGCACTTCAATCTAGATGCCATCACTGTAGATGTGACTTTGAATATAGTATTACAAAGAGATTTTTATAACTCTACAAAAGAGGAAGGAAAAGCATTCTACAAAAATAGAGTCCTAAAGGTGCAACTGAGATTCTTAAGCATTGTTCTTGAACTTGCCACACATCATTAATTCTCCCATCACTTTGGATGAAAGCAATTGGAAACCCATTCAGGGCAGGAGCCTTATCCATCCACATCTGACATTAAAAATTTTGTGTCATCTTCTAAGAAGGAAACCATTAGATCATTGTCTTGAACTTAAAAATTAGGGATATGATAGATTGGATCAGGCAATTTAAGCATTCAAGTCCAATGCTTACTAACTATAAAATATCCTCAAAATAACTTCAACCCCCCATCTGAATTTTCAATGCATATTCCATTTATGTAGTATTGATTTGTTGAGAGCTTCTATCTCTACCTATGTAGTGTGTTTCTTTTGAGTTTTAGTTCTATATGGATGCAATTGCTTGTATCCTTATTTGAAATATATATAATTATATCTACATGTGTGTTATAAATATAGCACTCTTGTATATGTTTGTATTTATATGCATTATATATAATTTTATGTGTATGTGTGTATTATTTAGAACTTGTGTGTGGGTGTGGGGCGGATATATCTATTTAAAACTTTTGTTAGTTATATATTGTAGTCATTGGTGTGTTTTGAAATTCATATGCATTTTCTTTCATATTTGCTAGTTTGTTTTGTTCTTTTTTTACCTTTTTGCTTTGGTATGTTTTTTGTTTTTGAGTTTTTGTATCTTGTAGGCTTGGTTTTTTAGTCATTATTTTGCACATTAAACTCTTTTTTCAGCTTAGTTATTTGTCTTTCTTTTCTTTGTGTTTCATTATTTTACTTTTTCTCATTTTATTTTATTTTTTCATTCTCCTCTTGTTTTGTGTGCTTACCTTCTCCCCTTTTTATTCCTCATGAGTGAGACTATCCTTATATTTTGTCATTTTATTCTTGCATTCTCTCATCCTGATGATGGATCAGAGAGTGTGATCCAACATTTTGACGCTAAAAAACGTACACAATTGAATCCTGAAACAAATCATGCAGGTAAAAAGAGACTAGAAATGTTGTAAATGAAACACAATAAACAAGAAGAGCTAGAAGCTGTTAGTAAATGGATAAATTCTGACTAGGTATTGTAGGCATTACATTCCCACCAAAATTACAATATAATTATGTGGTACCCGCTAATAATGGTGCCAAGTATTGCCTAACACAAGACTGAGTTGATGCTACTGCTACAATAAAAATATCTCCTGCTATGCAAAAGAGGCTCATCGCAGTTCTAAGTCTACAACAGTTTAAAAAAGAAGAAAGAAGTTCATCTCTGTTTAAAGTTTACAAAAGAATTTACTTCGCAAACTCTACAATTGTGAAGTACACGTTGGATTAGTGGATCAAAATACTGATCACTCCAAAACCAAACATAAAATTTACAAATATAGCTCGAGTCTTTGACAATTAACACCAAGAAAACAATGTACACGACAGTCCATATCTTTGTAGACATGCAATCAAAAACTTGAAATCCAGTCATTCATGCGACTTTGTAACTCATTTCCTTAAATTTCAAAGTTGTATCATGTATGTACAGCAATAACTAATCTTCTCCAAAAAAACAAAATCTGCTGTAAGAGCAGCCAATACAAGAAGCTTGAAAGCAGGAACAATCCATCAGCAAGAAAACCCAACTATTAAGACAGCTAGATATCCAATAAAGCATACAAGTGGGAAGCAAAACATAGGGTACTAAAAGCTAATAACATTGAAACAAATACGGAAGCTGGATCATACTCAAAACGAAGCATAAGAAGCAAAAAGCTACAGGTATGAACATGGAAGACAACCAGATTGTATGACTATAAACCCAAGAAGCTATGTGTACAGTAAGCACATCATATTTCCAACAGAAACAACTTCATCCTAATTAAAAAAAGATTTCCAGTTCAGCAATCCATAAAAACTGAATTCTGTAGCTTTTGGCTCTTAGTTACTGATTTGGGTGAGGATTCGGATGCGGATGCGGATGCGAGTATCGTGCGTGGATGCATGAAATTGCTTTTGGGGAGATATAAATTATGTATTATGTATAACAGTTTATGCAAAGAAATGAAAGAAATATACAAATTTAAACATTTTGATTTGAAGAGAGAGACTAGCTGCAAACGAAATGACATGAGCACAGGTTGAATGGCCTCCTATAAGGTCATTTTAGTGTTTAAGAGCAAAAAAGAGTATTAAAAAATCATATATGCAAAGGTCAAATTCTTTTTTTAGTGGCAAAAGTGACTTTTTGGCTGTTTTTGGCCATCTGGGTGTGCGGAGGCTTTTGGAAGTGCTCGGATGCCTGTGGGTGCCGTCCGGGAGGTATCCAAACGCTTCCCAACGCCTGGAGACCACATCCAGATGGCACCCTACGCATCCACCTCCGAATTTGCTTCCAGAGGCAGGAAGCTCGCACTGGTAACTAGGTTCTGGCTTTGATTCTGGATGTATTTTTAGCATCAATGTTGATTGCACTCCATGATCCATCGATTCTAAAAATATATACACAATCAAAGCCAGAAGCTACAGTAAGTTTCAGGTAAGACAAAAACCTCACGGAGTTTATGGACTTTAATTTTCACCAATACCATTCATTTATTATTAAATTGCTGAAATTCATAAATATTCAAGTTTGTCTTAATCCCATTTACTTCAAAAATCAGACTTCCATATCCCACCAAATCATGCAAAAGAAACAGATTCTGAAACTATGCTTGCTTTCAATTGCAGATCAAGAAATGCAATAAAAGCATCAAATGCTCCACCTGATAAATTCAACAAGCTTAAATGATCTTCACATAATAAACCGTCAAAATCAAGTATAAAACAGATGAATTTTATTGTAATGTTTTTGTTTCCATTTCCTTAGAATGGAAGGCAGAAACATATCATGGATAGAGATTGTGACCGAAGGAACTTGGCTTTTTTGAAAGTAGCATGCTCTTATAGATCTCAATTCAACCCACATCCAATGAACAACATTTCATACAAAATCCCCAAACAAAAAAATACCATCATGATATATCAAACAGCTTGAGGAATACATAGCACGTCAAAGAAAGAAAGAGATCACTATTTAACCCCAATTTTTAGAATAATTAAAACTTAAATGTAGGTAGGCCATTTCAATTTGCCAATTTTAACAAACATAGTTGTAAATGGAAAATTCTGGTAGACAGATACGGTATCATTAATGTAATGCCAAAATGTTCAAATTTATACGAGGTTCCAAAATTGTTAAAATTTTATGAGACAAAAATTCATCAATTTATTGGAAAGCTTCAACAAAACTTAGAAATATATGATCTTATATTTTTTATACATCATATGCTCCAGTGTATCCAGGACTAGGACAGCAGGATCTGTGGATAGCAACCCAAAGGCTGTGATTTGGGGGCAGAATAGGATGGCAACATTAAAAAATTATTTATAGATAATTATTATAAATTAAAACCACTCTTGAAAATAAAGTTATCTTGACAAGTAGGAAGTATATTTTGCAGTGTGTCAAATTATGATGTTTTTTCAGGATTCGACTGCATAGTGTCTGGGTCACACTCTGTGCAGTTGAATCCTAATGAAATATAGAAATAAAGCTATCTTCATCAATGCCTGGATGGGTATGGATTACTACTAATCTAGACAGAATAAGTATTAGAAAACAGAATATTACTCTAAATTATGGATTGTATAGATCATGAGAAGTCTTTAATTGAATATTGGTGCAACATATTCTATCGTTTTGTTTTAATCTGTTAAGACTTGCACTCAAATCCGTCTACTACAGATACACAGAAAACAGGACCAAAATCCTATCGACTGCAACAAAGAGATATTGTGCCCCACCCCAGTACACTTCTGCCAAAAAAAGTAGTATTCACTCATGTAGAAAAGTATATCACAGTCTTGTAGCATGATATTTTTATATCACAGTCCTGTAGCATGATATTTTTCAAGAAGAATGTGTCATAATACCTTATTTCTTAATCCCCACTTGAAGGAATCCACTTATATGCTGTGAACATTTTTAGAACCATGATAAAATGGTAAGTTCATCCATTCATGATTGATTAAATAAAACAAGGGTACAATTTTCTTGTGTGTCAAAGTCATTTTGCCGACCATATGACAATTCTATTATTTCCAAACCTGAATTGTGAGATCTGTCTCAAACAAAGAATTCTTTACTGTTCATTCAAAACATCAATGCCATTATGAATGCATACTAGTGTGAATAAGCAGTACAGGACAGAGGACAACAAATTTTTGGGTAGAATAAATGGCAAAGTAAACATATATCCTTACTGTATAACTCTTTATATTTAAAAAATATGCAGGCATGTGGCTTTCCCAGACATCCCTGGAACATGGGGCTTAGTTTGGACACATCCTTAAATTTTGCACAATAGGGGATAGCATGTACTGGAAATGGAGGCTAGGCAGAACACTCGTCCCCATCTAAGATAGTTAAAAAAACAGGTAATAAACAGAAAGCCAGCAGCATATGATAGCTTGCTAGAGAGGAAGCTCCAAGTCTATATACTATTATAATATTTTCAAAAAACTGCACCAACAACATGCAAAGGTGGTACAACAATGGAACAATAATGACTATCATGTACATGTTCCACACTTCCTGAGCAAGAAATAAACAACATTTTCCAAAAAGCAGGCGTAGAGCTCACAACCAAGGGAGTTGTGACCCTCCAAAAGCAGGATGTCTACCCAATTCAACCCACAAACAATAAGCAATACTTCGCAATATCCTTAAATAAATGGATAAACATCATCATAATAAATCAACACAAGAAGGAATATACAACATGTCAAACAACAAAGAAATGTAGGTTCAATCCCAATGTTTAGCCTAGTATAAGAAATGTAGGCCATCTCCACCTGCCATCCATACAAACATAACTGTGGCAGAGCACTTGATCGATTAGAATGCCACCATAGTTGGCAGATATCTAACAATATTACAACAGAAAAATACATTAAAATGGAATTCATTGCCAAAATTGTTAGTCTTACAAAATAATAACTTTTCAATTAATTGGCAAGCTTTAATGAATATCTGGAAAAATATGATTCTTCAAACAGAACCTAATAAATAGATAATTTTCTACAGAAAGCAGCAATATATATGCCTTGCTAGGGCTGAACCTTACAACTTTTAAATACAAAAAATGAATTTTTATACTGATAGCCACAAACTGGCCTACCAATATTGATTACTAAGTACCCTAACAAGGATTTCCAGCTAGGACTTGATATGAACAACATAACACGCATTAATCAAGACTTTCCCTCATAAGAACCTCTGCCCGGCTCTGAACATTGATGTGAGTTGGCATTACAGGAGTCCAAGTACAGCTAGGCAATAAACCATGCAAAATCATGACTAGAGCCCCAAATGACAAATGGACTTTGATCAGCATCATAAGAATACCCTGGGGTGAAAAATTTATTTTTGATACAAATCACCTTGGGGTTTGTTCTGAAGCAGGAATTCCAGATGTTTGAACAGATGGAATGTTGCTTGCCGATCCATTTTCTGTTGGTGGTACAGTACCCCACTTGCCTTCCGATTCTGAAGGTTCTAAAACTTGCACACCCCCATCTGACAATCCTAGTGCGAATTGATTTGGTTCATAAGGATGTGCTGCAATAACAAGCGGGTGTACACTAGAGCTGCAAAATAAAATGAAAGCAAATAGAGTCAATATTTCGATCAGCTCAAAACATCCACTGCAATCCCTCACCTTTGAAACTATCGAAACTAAAACACAAACTCATGGCATCTTGTATCCACAAAATGTACAAAACAACAAAACTATCAAAGCTAATCTGCGGTTGCACATAGAAGTCTGAAATATAGAAATAAACTTGAAGTAAATGGTACTTGTAAAGTCAAATCATTGATATCTGAATCTTGACACAATGGATAATATCATAATTGTAGAGGTCAAAAAATAGTCTCTGTAAAAATCATTGATATATAGGTATAATAGATAACTGTAAGGTGATGAAATATATCTTTATATGTATCTTCTAACTTGCATTAGTAATACATTCTACAGGGCTTTATTGGGGTTAGGAATATGCTTTAAAAAAATTCCTCTTAAATTTCAGAAAGGTCCCTTTGAGTCCCTTTGGCCTGTTCTACCACACCATACAGAGTATGAGATGCCCAGCCCCACATGATTTTGTGTTCAATAAATCCAGAAAATTTACCTGAAAGACATTCAAACATCTACTCAATTTTCCAACATAGAGTATTTCTGATCTTCATTACCTAACATTTTGAGGAAGATAAGCAGATGGACCAATACGACATCGCAAGCGCAGTGAAGCAGCAAGGAAGACACCCACAGCGCCATCAAAAAAGCTGGCATATATCAGCTGACTATCGCATGAATATGTAGCATATGATATTGGAGCAGAAAGGGACTCCCGTGGTACCCACTGCCATAAATCAGAATTGTAATCAATCAGACACTTAGAAACAGATGCCAATCTATTATTTGAATGAAGCAAAAGAAATAATATCTACAACATACCTGTTTAAGGCAATCAAGTTTACTGGTTTCGTATGTAGCAATTTGTGTTTCATGCACAACCAAAAAGTGCATCTGGTCCTGATGAAATTGAACTCGAGTCTCTGCCAGTGCTGACGGTACTCGACCTGCTGGAATTTGTAAAAACTTACTCCCTAGCCTTTCCCAGCTGTCTGTTCCCCAAACACAAAGCTGTAATGCAATAGATCTCACGTGTCACAACATCACCTGGTATAAAGCATGCTGAACTATGCACATCCTAAGCTTGTAAAATAGGTGGATTACATGGCCATTACCTGAGCATCTGCACCTGATGATACAAGCACATTTTGCACATGAGAAAAGGCAAGACCTGTTACTCTCTTTTGATGTCCCTTCAGCTTGCTCTTCACCTGCATCCAGTAATCATTTTGTATAAGATTATAAATGGGTTCAAGGATTTGCATGTCAAAGTGAATTACAATATTAATACCAAGGTTTGGTATCATACTTCATCCACACGAACATTGTATATTTGAATCGTGGAGTCTTCCATGCCAATAGCAATTATATTGTTGTCCTGTGGATGGAAAGCAAGAAATGTTGCTGCTGGTGGTGGTGCCATGAAGGTCGTCATTGTCTGCAGTTAAATTAGGTGAAGCATTAAATAATTTAGAAATAGAGGATCTTCCTTCCCAATATGGATATAAACAGTTATCCATCTTTCAGCAACTCTTTACCTTGAATGTCATCATGTTGAACAACGAAACTTTTCCACCGCTAGCTGACATAACGTAAGAGTCATTTTTTGATAAGGCAAAGCAAGGCACAGCTTCTTCTGGGTTAGTATCACTTATGTCATTAGTCATCAGTATGCCACTAGCTGGTTGCCACAACACAGGGGAAACACTTGTCGTTGCCTGTAAAAGATAATCCCTCTCAGAAATACTATCTCATGCATTCAGTAAAAGAGTAATTAGAACAGATTTTGAGCATATGCGTGATAAGCTTAATAAAACTCTCAGATTCTCAATTGATTGATATAGTAACAACACAGGCACACATAAAACAGAGGTAAATAATAAAACCTTGCCACTTGTGTTGCGTTCATTTCTTGACCATTTCCAAAGCTTGTGAACAGCATTAGATGCCAAAGCCAAGATCGCAACTCCTGAATTAGTATATATTAATCTTGAAACCTATACATTTACAAAACAGAAACGTCCTTCAAAATCTTAGATGAAACAATAAGCCTGTAAGTTTATGATGCATCAAAGAATAACATTCTAAAGTTGGGTAAAGTATCCGTGGAACACTTGAGAGAGCATAAAATCGGGTGTGTCTTCCAAAGCACCAACTTCTTATGGTTAGTCCGACAAGTGCATAGTAAAATCTCTGTAAAGTGACAAAATCTTGAACTTCATGCCTGTATTACTATTCCCATCTTGATGCTAATAACTATAAGCATATATGTAGAAGCACAGGTATTATTTAAAAATCATTTGCAATAAATTAAAATAATTTGCTACAAACACAATAACAAGTTCATTCTGAACTACTGGTATCATTTATGTGAGCCGCCTCCGACAATCTGTTATGATCTATTCAAACTGGAACTAGAATATACCTTGCTTGGAGGTAGGTTATCAGTGAGTCTTATGGATCTGCATTGAACAGGCTCATTCACTTCGATTGGCTTCCAATTCTTGTTCTTGTCAACTGGATCATCTACCACCCTTGCTTTATCTCCAATACTTCTAGAATCTACTCCATTCTGAAAAGAACAATTGGTAACTTCATCGTTTCAGTTATTTAGCATAGTTTTAATCTCCCCCCCATAATTTTAGCCAACTTTCTTAACTTCTATCATAAGATTTCCCTGGCCTTCAGAACATTCAATAGTTACAAACTAGATCATAACAAGACACTACTTGTGCAGATCCTTCAGAAAAAGTTCAACCATAACAGTAGAGACTTACCAGCCCAGCAGCCATGGAAACTGTTGTAACAACACGATCAGATCCCCCAGTGGTTTGTCCAGCAGGGATATTTGAAGCTACAATTTGATTTACTACAGACACCTGTAGAATCAATATCAGTCGAGATGTATTATTCTTAATATGTTAGCATGAGAGCCAAAAAAAACAATAGATGTGAGATTCTTGCCTTCATATCCTGAGGAACTCTTGCAGCATCAAAATTGCGATTCTCAGATGTGCGCAACAATCGAATACCGTCACTATTGACTAATATTTTGATGCCATTGTCACTTGTTGAAACAGCCAAAATGGTTCCTTCTTTGTTGAACCGAAGACGGGGACTAGGCTGAAAATGGACAGCAAACAAGTGAGAAACATCTGTGCTCCAAAACACAAAAACAATAGTAAACAACAGTATGATGACATACAGGTAGTCCACCCTCTGCATCAACTGTTGTGAGGATACTTGTGTTGTCCATGTCCCAGAATTTGATAACAAATTCATCTCCAGCAGCCAAAAAGCGATTTCTAGTCGTATCAAAGTGCACAACACCTGTAGAGTGCTTACGAAATCCCTGATAAGTTCGTTTAATAGCTCCTTCGCTTTCATTCCACTCAACAAGATAAGAATCTCCTTCTTTGCTCGTTCCACAAGAGAATAGCCTGCAACAAATTGCCAACTTTTCTTTTCAGCATGTTATCACTCCAACAGCAAAGAACATAGATGTAGACTCTCCACAAAAGAAATAGCTAGAAAGAAGATTACTTAACCTTGTTCCATCAGCACTGTAGGCCATTGTCGTGCACCAATGACCAGGAGCATCATAATCAACCCTTGAGCCCATCTGATCATATAACCAGGCCTTTATCTTTCCATCAAGAGCAGTTGAGAAGATAAACTGACACACCAAGACACAAAAAAAACCTTTAGGTTGACTATTTACCAAGCGATAAAAAGTTTCAAATAAGTTCCTTCAATGATAAAGTTGTCTTAAGTCATAGTTAAATGAAGAAATTCACAAACTTGCCAACTATCTAATTACCTGAATATTTTCTTTATAATGTGGGCATACTGAATATACGGGCGCCTCATGACCTTCAAAAGTATACTGTTTTGCCCCAGTAACAGCATTCCATACCTGTTGCACAATTGAACTTTTATTAATTTGAGATTTCCAAGGACTTCTACAAAAATTAGTTTGGGTTTGTCAAACCTTAATAGTTTTGTCGTCTCCACAAGTAATGATGCACAATATCTTGTTGGGATTGGAAAACGCGAGGTCATTAACACCTCCAATATGAGCATCAATCTACAAAAAGACATAAACTGTTACAAGTAGAAAACAGCAAGTTCACTGGAACAACCAATGCCCTTAATAGCGTGGTAATACTATAACAAGATATATCTAATGTATCATAAATACTATTACAGGATAAATCTAATGTATTATAACACCATGCTTTAGTATTACAAGCAGGAGCTCTAAACCAAAATGCAACAGTGTTGTCAAAAAAAGTTCGAATGGAAGTGTTTCTACACCTCTAAGTGATGCCGCAAATCATTACCACCATGGAAGGTATATATGTGCACGATGTGCTTTGAATAAGCAACTCCTGTATAGTAAAATTCAAATTGATATGATTCTGTAGTATGATATTTTAGAGTGTCTGGACAAGTTTTAAAATCCATAGAACAAAGTACAATCTAGCTACATTGCATACCAAACAAAGACCCATCTGGACTCCACATGACACGATTGACTGATACAGTAGGCTCCTTCGCAAGTGCTGCCTGTTGTCCCCCACAAAACTGTTTGTTAGAGTAATTCAATAAAGTCAACGAGCAAAAAAAGCAAAAAAGAGGAAAGTTATTCAAATTAATACCCATGAATCATGCCCCATTCCTTAGGTAATTCCTAAACTAGTGTGTGAACTAACAATTTTGAAAGTAATTGCCAATGAGTTTCTTGAAGCTCAATTTTGATGGGGCCTCTAGAGGTAACCCAGGTTTGAAAAGGCTGGGATTCCTTTCGAGAATAAGGGGGCTTGTTTTGTGAAGGGGGTTTCTTCTTCTTGGGATATAAGACATGAAGCAGAATAATTAGCAGAGATAGGAAGCAAATCCAATTGGCTGTTTCTGTAGGTTGCAGAAAACTAATTGTAGAAGGCAACTTCATGGTAGTTATTGCAGGGCTGTGCAAGATGTTGGATGTTTAAACAGATATTAGAAGTGGCACTGAAACTCTGTAAAAACTGTCACTTGATGTCTACTTTTTCACTGTATCAGGAAGCATAGCAAGATGACAGATCATTTGGAAATTGGCTCACTTAGGCATTGAAATGCATCCTTTCATGGCAGAAATCATGAACATTTGGAGATATGGGAGAAGCTGGAACATTTAGTAGCTATAATCCCAATGATAGTGAGGATAAAACCACTTAGAAGATTGGCAACTATTATCTTTTGCTGTTATTTTTCGCAAGGGTTGAAGTGAGAGTGTGCAAACGACTTTATAATGCTGCACCTTTGAGTTATTTTCACATGTATTGTTTAGATTTCTCAGCTCAGCTGGTTGTCATCATGTGCAGGTTACAGGTGGTGTAGAGTGGCACAACTAGGTTCTGGAAGGATGGCAAGGCAAATGGGTGGAGGAGAAGCAGCTTAATCTTCACTAGCAGGTTGCAGATAGTTTTCACTAGACCAAATAAGAGATTCTGAAAATGGTGAAATGGGTCTTGGGCCTGAGGATTCGGAAAACATTAGATAGCTCAGGTCCAAGAGACTGGATGATTTGGTGCTAAAACAAGCTATCAGGGAGTGGATCATTTGGTTGGTGCTGTCAGGTTTTGAGCTACAGCTAGCAGTGACGGAGGAGGCAGCAGAAACAGCAGTGGAAGCTCTGCAGTCCCAGACTCCTAGCCACTGTGTAAATGAAATTTGTGGACTGAGAGATTAAATTCAGGAAGTGTGTCAGCAGCAAGAATTGGTAGTGTTTTGTAAGATTTAGCTCTGGTGGTGAATCCTCTGTTTATTTTGCAGAAGAGAAGATTTGAGCTGGTCTCCCACCCAGCAAGGGCACAGAGACTGGGAGCACACCCGCCCGACAAGGGTAAGGAGCATCGGCATGAATGCCTGCTAAGTCACCAGACATGAACACCAAAAGAATCAATACTGAGTTTCAAACCCATGAGCATGTTGAATCAAGGAAGGCACAAGCCTGTGATCACAATGACCTTTCAATGGTTTGAACATCAGCGGCCACACCACCACCACCACCACATAAACATCACACTATGGGATGAACACCATTGTTGCCCCTTCCATCTCTGGCAGGGGTTGTTCTCCAGAGGCTAAAAACTTCCCTGCAGCGCATGGCCTATCTTTTGTGGATGGTGAAAGGGTTGCTGAAGGGCTTTGGAAGCTGGTTATGTAGGCTGGCCATTTGACTCGAAGTGATTAAGCCCTTTTCCTAGTATTTTGTCGTTGTTACTGTTTCATCACTTTCGTGTATGTATAGAACCCTCACTCTTTATCAAAAAATTAAAAAATTCACGAATCACCAACATTGATCAAAATGACAAGGCCAAGTTACTAAGCAACACCAGCCTGTATCTGCATAAAATATTTCAGAACAAGTAGATCTTGAAAATTCAAAAAAACAACCCGAAGATTTTGTAGTGTAAAATGTGTGTTGTGTATATGAATCCAGGAATGATGATATAAACATCCTTATATTTATTGTAAAGGTGATCAGTAATACCTGCATAACCATAGTACAAGCTGCAAGATCCCACACCTTAAAATTTTTTATGGCCAATCTCTCTTGTGAACCTACTTCCCATAAACCTATATCTCCAATATTTGTACCAACTACACAATAGACGCGGAAAAAATATATGATATTCATAACATTAGTCCAAGAGAAAAAGTGCACCTCTAAATTAGCAAGCTATAAAAAATGAGAAATGTCAAAGCAAAATGCCATACCTAACAGTATAGCCTGCTGCACCGGATGAAAATCCATGCTTGTAACAGTCGAGCCTTGATTCAAAACCCGTGCAACATTCTTAGGAAGGTCATCTTGTGAATATAAAGGCTGTGGATGATTTGAAATAGGATAGCTAACCTGCAAAATTACTTTAGAGTAAATTACATTTGATCCTAAAATTTTCCTTTGGCTCCTACAAAAGAGAGAGTTCCCTACCACTTGGAGTTTCTGAGTTAACCAGGAATCAAATTATATTTGTTGCCTTATAATAATAGAATAATTCAATAAACAATATGAAGCAAGCAAATTCAAAAAAACCTCATCTCCAGATTGCCCAATTGCTCTTGCCCGTTTCAGAAGGTGGTCAGAATCTGCTGATTGATAATCAACTGTGGAAACATTAGGAGGAGTCCTAGGCCGCTTAAGCAAAGAAGCTACCAAAAAAACGAGGAAAGTTTGTTACTGGAACAACATGAGATAAACATGCCAAATCAAGAAGAGATTAATCATAATGATTCCTATATAGCAAAACCAGAGAGTAGGACGTGGCATAGGCCAAAGCATCTATTAATGGGGAAACTTGAATGATGCTAATGCATATGGCACCTGTACTTGTTGCAGCACCAAGTCCAATTGGCCCTGCAGAAACTGCCGGATGAGGTGCAGGAGCAGTGTTTGCCATCCAGCCTGCCAGAGCAGTAGCAACAGGTGCAGTTGCTTGTTGAAAGGGCTGCAGGTTGAAGTTTAAAAAAATTTTAGACGACAAATGATCATGACTAGTTTCACTGAAATTGTTTACAAACTCATTTCAATCACTCAAAATGTAATGCAGCTCAACATACCACATGGCCACCAAGTGCCGGGAAGCCTCCCCCCTTGGGAATTGCTCCCATTAGAGGATTAGCTGCAGGGGATGGTGCGCGCGCTCCATTTGGCTGTCCACAATTGTGATCAACAAAAAGTGTTTTTATATCTGGATTGGGCCTTGGATTTTTGCAAAGCTGATGCTGCCAATTCAAACTGCAAGAAACATCAAAAACCAATACCAAGAACCATAATGAGTAATTTGGATCAAAGTGACATAGTAAACAGATTCAAGGACCAAGAAAAGATTCGCGGAACACGTGTAACTGAAGATCACAGGCGTTGCACAAAATATGAAGGTATAGCTGACCAATCCCAAAGCTAATGAATACAAACCTTTGATTGATAAGTGTTCTCAAGCGCGATGTTTTCAAAGTAGGAAACTGTAACTTGTCTCGGAAAAGAGGATTAGCCTCAATAAGCTTTTTAAGCTCAACTAACATGATATTCCTAGCTGACTTGGTCTCTCCATACTTGGAAAGTTGTTCATTTTCTCTGATGTGCATGCAGTCAAAACCAGATTCCAGAAATTAATTATAACAAAAATCTGTGCATATCAAAAAGAAAGAAACTACCCCCAGGTAGAGTGGAATGTTTTGCACAATCACTTTTCAAAGGCACTTTGGATTCTGAGGACGCATCCAGAGTGAAATACAAAATGCAATATTGCGATGACGTGGGGAAGATTGTGCCATAATATGCAACTTTACCAAAAAAATTAATGCAATGAGATTTTAATAGATTGTTTAAGCTACGAACCTAAAGTTCTCCAATGTAAGAAGCTGGGTAATCTCCTTGAATAGTTCTTCATTAAATGAAGAAAAAACCTTTAGGTCTTTTACTAGAATCTCCACGGCTTTGGCTCGGTCTTGCCTGACACAAAAAAAGATGCAACGTGATTGTATCAGTGATCAATTCAAACAAGTCCAATCAATATGCATAAATACACACACTGAGCATTTCAGATTAATTTTCAATAATGTTTAGCAAATCATTATTGGAAAACTATTTTCTAAGATCAGAAAAAAAAAAACATTACAAGAACCAGAGCATTGCCAGGATTTGAAGATGATCTTAAAGCATCACGATGAAAGCAAACAACTACAACAAGTACAAAGCTAGCATAAGAATAACAAGTAGTATAAAGTTAGCATAATAATAGTTTTGTTTAAATGAATCTCCAAATGTTGGATTGTTTACAGTTTATACTGTATTAGCTTGGAAAATTATTTTCTAAGATCAGAAAATAAAAACCATTACAAGAACCAGAGCATTGCCAGGATTTGCAGATGATCTTAAAGCATCAAACGATGAAAGCAAACAACTACAACAAGTACAAAGCTAGAATGAGAATACTTTTGTTTAAATGAGTCTCCAAATGTTACATTGTTTACAGTTTATACTGTATTAGCTTGGAAAATTATTTTCTAAGATCAGAAAATAAAAACCATTACAAGAACCAGAGCATTCCCAGGATTTGCAGATGATCTTAAAGCATCAAACGATGAAAGCAAACAACTACAATAAGTACAAAGCTAGCATAAGAATACTTTTGTTAAAATGAATCTCCAAATGTTACATTGTTTGCAGTTTATACTGTATTTAAATTGGAAAAAATTGAACCTTAAAAACAGATGAAAAATGCATTCTCTCAGCAATTAACCAGATGCCAAATGATATCAGAACATGTTTAAAAAAAAGCTCATTGTCAGACATTAAACATATTGCTAAAGTCAATTCACCATTCTAAATTTCCTTCCTATGGCATTTGCAATTTTTTTTTTTACAGGAAGACCAAAAATAAAATCTAAATGAAAATTATGTTCAAATATTTAGGCTTTTCATTTTTTTGACGGATTTGACACATGTGGCTATTAGTCATCTCTAAAGTGGGCTGCACACAAGTACCTTGAAGCATTTGTTTGAGAAGGGATGAATGGAGCAATCATTCAAAACAATTGGATTTTCATGCTCTACAATATTCCCCTTTGGCAAAGTTTTTGGAGCATATAAGTTGTAATGCCATATAATTGTTTATTTAAAAAAGATTTCTTATTGAAAATTTTGATTTTCACAGTTAGAAAAAACAATGTGTACCTAGATATGCAAGTAAACATCACCAGGTGGGTTGGGTTTCCTCTAGGAACAATGTTGAGCACATGTCTAGTGTTTGCTCCAGGAGCAGCATTGAAATGAAATGAAACTGCACATGTTGAGTGCCTGGAGACCACGGCCTGTTTGTGACATGTGGCTAAGGCAGTTGTTTCTCAATTATGAATAAGAAAATAATATTTCATTTAGATACCACTGTGTAGTTTTTTAAATAATACTCAATAAATAAAATAATTAGTTATTTAAAAGATATAAAATTTACATCAAAATTTAACAGCACTGTTTTTTAGACAAATTTATTGATCCATATTTCATAGGATTCACACAAATCCATCTCTAATATTAATAAATTGTTCATTTGACATTGATTGCAGTTAAGTGATGCTTACAGGCGTGAAGCATCAGGGCTTCCCAAAAGGTAACCAATGCCAATACTACTCCGACTCAAGTGCACTTAATTCTAGAAAGTCTCGCTGCTAGAAAAATCACTTAGATGCACTGAATATTAACAAGATCATTCATTCTCATTAAAGATAGGTTCATTAAATTTACGTCAATGAGTTTGACTCAAATACTACAAAGTTGAATCTTGATATAACTATCATTATTAAATGCTGTACAGACCATATCTCCTGCTTTTTTATAAGCTAATAAATTGTAAGCAATAATTATTAAAAAGAAACAAACGTCGGGTGTTATTTAACCATATTATAAATCCATAGCTCCGTTTTCAAATTCTAAGCAACAAGGCATCTTCTGAGATATTAAATAGAGTTTTTTCTGCAATCTTGCTATCATTTCCTCGCCTCTTGAAAATAGATCACATTTACAGGTGTGTATTCTATGTATGATCTAAAAGGTCAACATTAACAAAATTCACAGCTTTTTTTCCCTCCAGAAGCTCATACATAATCTTTGACTCCCAAAAACCTCAATGATAAGTAAATTCACACGACTGCTTCCAGGTGCTCCTACGCAATCTTACGGACTGAAAACTGCACATAAGTTGCCGGAGATATTTTTTGAGAGATCCCAATTAAATATTCACTGAAGAATTTACTTTCCCTTTTCCATTGGTTGAGAAAAAAGGGGGCAACAGGACATAAAATTGGCATGTGTAGGACGTATTTGGTAAGCAAGGTTTAAAAATTCAATCTTTTAATAGAAATATATAAAAAAGAAATCATCAAAACAAAAGGACTTGATTGGCGCTTACTTGTCCAGTGCCTCAAGGTACTTCTGTTTCCTAATCTCAAAGAATATCTTCATAGAATATCGATTATCGTCCACTTTGGTGAAGCCGCAAAGATACCTCTCCACCTCATCCCAGTTTCCATTCAACACCTCCTCCTCAAAATACTTGATATTAAAGAAGAATCCTGATTCCTGTTCAAGCCTGCCCATGCCCATGCCCATCAAGGTTAATTCAAAACGGCAATCTGTACAAGGAGTAGAAAGTGAATGCAGACTACGTGCTAACTTACTTGTGGACGCTCTCCTTGAATTTCTCCTCGTCCAGAAACTGCAAAATGAGGAACACCAGCTCTCTGCTCAGCGACGTCATTTTCCCTTCGCCCTACGTTGCCCTGATCCTTATTATTTTCTCGTCATATCAGTCCAGATCTTCAAACGGCAAACCCTAACACCTTCAGATCCCCGCCGTTACTGTGCGAAACAAGTCTGGTCATAACGCCTCGCTTTGGAGATTGGGAAGGGAGGTCCAAGTCCAATGCTTGGAAGGAAAAATGCCTTAAGTACACGTCACGAACAAACAAAAGTTCCTATCTATCCTCCTCTGCATTCGATCAGATAAGTGACCCTGCTTATCCACCCCTGATAAGCTCCACTGCTTATCCATCCCTGATAAGCCACGACAGGACACTGAGACCATCTATCGAACGGAAATGAATTTCTCTTATATATAGGTGCCCTCCAAACTCCCTGGAATACATCTGCACCTTCCAGCTCGGGAAATTTCTCGTACAAGCGCCGAATTTATAGCCCAACACAACACACTTTCCATATCCATATCCATATGGAACATTTGCGTATGCAGTTTGCTGATAATAATAATAATAACAAGAGACATAAGCATCATAGTTCTGTCATATGCATAAGGGTTGCACTCTTGTGGGTAGAAAAAATAAAAAGTAGTAATAAGATGAAAAAATAAAATTTAGACCAGTAAGAAAAAAACTAACACATGTGCATTGATGAACATGAAGTAGTGATCCTATTGCTAGTTAATAGCCAAATGCACGAGGACTTCATGTCCTTAGGCCGGCCACAACGTTGTTTGGGTGTTGGCCACTAAAATTTATAGTTTCTTTTAAGAAGCTCGGAAGACTACACTGATGGAAGTACATTGCAGTGACAAAGGAGCATTGACAAAGTTGTTGGAGTGAAGGCCTTATGACTCACAAGAAGGATGAATGGATCATTTATAGTACAATATGAGATTCCACCTGCGCGATTATTTTGTTGAGCCACGTATATCAAAAAAAAACATTATTATTTGTACTTTAAAGACACATTGAAGAGAGAATTAAAGAGATATATTCTTTGTAATAGTTACAAAATAACGAAAATGGATATATATATATATATATATATATATATATATATATATATATATATATATAGACAGGTTGAAAAGAGAGATAATGATAATAGAGATTTATAGGTAGAAATGAAGGATACGAAGAGATTTAAAAGAGAGAGAATGATATGTTATTATAGGGACAATGAATAGAGATAGTCGAAAAAGAATTTAAAATAAAAATTAAGGATTGTGTTATTTTAAAAAATATTTAAATAACAATTATAAAATTGAATTAAATCAATGAAGTATTTGTTTCTACCTTTCCCAATATAAATTCAAATATTAAATTTTAAAATATAAAGTGTTGACTACTTGATCCAAATCAACAAAAGAGTTAATAAGTTTGAAGAATAATATTAGTTTTACAAATTTTAAAATGTGAAAAAGAATTAAAACAAGATTGAAAAAAAAAAGCTAGTTAAACATAGTGTGGAAAACTTAGCATTTTATAATTGACATAAAGGACAATGCAAAACTAATAAATATATTTAAAATTTAAAATATTAAATATTAAAAACTAAATTTAAATTTTTTTAAACAAAATTTATAAATATTTTTAGTAAAAATTTATCAAATCATTATATTCTTAAAAATATAATTTTGTTATTAATTAATTTAATTATAATTTACAATAAAAAAATTAATTTTAAAATTAGAATAAAATAATTTTAAATTATTGTGAAGAAAAAATTAAGTAAATGTATTTTTAAATGATATGATAATTAGTTTTTAGTAAGGTTTTAAATTTAAACTTAAACTCAAAAATAACCTAGATTGATATATTTACAATCTTTTGTAAGAAAAATGATTTAGTTATTATTGATTAAGCATGTGTTTATGTCATAGGTAGTGAGGTGGAAGATAACATAATTAATTTTTGGAAACTTCAGTTAATTTGTCAAAATTGTGAAAAAGATAAGCTATCATTAATTGCATGTCATTATTGTTGTTGAAAAAATATGTGTATTTTGTTAAGGAAAATTGATCTTTCTCTACCAAAAATAGTATGGACCAATAGAATGAATACAAAATGTCATTTATAAAATAAAGAAAAATGAAAAATAGATATACACATTGTAAGTTTCATATAAACTTTTAAATTCTTTCATTTGATTAGTTAATCTAATTTTAGAAATGCATTCAATGATGTAGTGTCTGCCCCTAGTTCGCATTTTTGTTATTTTTGTGGAACTCTTTTAGGCTAATTTTATGTTTAATGATTAGTAGTATTGTTTGGTGATTATCAGATATTGTCTTAGATTCAGTTGATTTTTACTCTATATTTCATATATGCATGATGATTATACACTATTTTCAGATATTGATGGTTTATTATCACATGTGTTTTCTGATGGATACTTATCCCATACTTGCATGTGTATGGTGTGCGTGTTTATTTTCTTTATGTATGGCGTTTCTGATGTGGTTAAGGAAGGGAGTCGTAGTCACCTGCTAGTCGGGATCTACACGATGCACCACTTCCTACCATTGCCTGTTTAGCTTAGAATATTGTGTTTGTACATGCATGAATTTTATGTAGGTTGCAGGTACCAGGTATTGACTTCCCTAAATTGCCAAGATGAGCGTACCCTATCGCATTATCTCAATGGTAAGAGAGGGGAGATAAATCTTAAGTCCAAATCCTTAACTCTTTAGCCATTAGTCCTAATTAATAATTAGGACAAGTATCTGAGTCGAGTACCCTCCGAATGCATCGAATGACGTCAATTCGTGATTATAACCCTTTAGTTTGATTTAGTATGTGTTTTGTTATAATAGGTTTTTGTATGTTGCTTTATGAGTCTTTGGTGTATTTTTCTATTAATTAAGTTTAATTAAAAGATTAATTAATGATTTAATTTAATAGAAAATTATTATGAAATTTTAATATTTAATTATATTAATTAATTAAATAAACAAGAATTAAATTTGAAGATAAAGTTACAAGTTTAAATTTAGAACATGATAATATTTATTTAATTTAATAATAATATATATTTAGAGTTCAATTTTAAATAAATGCTAAATATTATTATTATTTAAGTTAATAAATATTTTATCAAATTAAATTCTAAAATAAATTAAAAAGTGAAAAGATATTAAATTATTAAAAAGATTTTAGTTCACATGATATATGCATGAGATTAAAATAATAGAAATTAATTAAAAGATAAAACATGTGAATTCAATAAAGATATTTAATTGCATGGAACCAAATTTTATAAATTAATTAAAATATAGAAGTCAAGTGGAATATTAAATAAAGTTATTTAATAATTCAACTTAATTGCATGAAAAGATTAATGCAAGATAAAGAAAGATAAACAAAGTCAATTTTGAGTTGGAGTCTTGTGAGCAAGGAGTCCTCTTGGGTGAACGCACAATTAGTGCCCCGATTTGAGGAGAAAACTCCTTATCACAACTCTGGGGTTCATTTTTGGGAGACCGCGGATTTTGGACACAAATTTTTGGGAACGAAACTTGGAGACAAATTTTAGAGGAGATTTCGGAGACAAATTTCGGGAGCGAACCTTCTCACAATTTTTGGTTGGTTGCGTGTTAGCATCAGGTTGAGGTAGGGTTTTGTGTTTGATCATGGGTTGAATTATGCAATTTGATAATCTTGTCTTCTTCGTGCCTGTGGGTTATAAATCCAAATGGTCTAGATTTCATTGTATGATTCTTTCACTCTCTTGTCTGAATCTTAGGATATGTATATTGTGTCTCATCTGTGTAATAAGATTATAAGAGAAATAAATCCATTTGAAAACATCAGTCGTAGGTAAAAAGAAAATCGTAGTTCAACTGGGAAGGGTTTGAATTTAAAAAGAAGTTTTTAGATTGAAAAATTCGAATGGTTAATAGGATTTTTCTCTATCAGATTATAGTTGTAAATGTTATTAACAATAAAATTAATTAAATTAAAATTAGAATTAATTAAAAATAAAATAAAAATGAGTTTATTTTATTATTACTATTGAGAATTTAAAATAAAATAAAATAAGAATTATTTGTGTATTTAAAATATTATTATAGAAATTGAAAACAAAATTAAATACACATTTTTTATTGAGGAGAATTTGTTTTTATAATAAATAAAATTTAAAATAATAAAATTCTATTATATATATCCTTTGGGAAGGATGGTTTCAATGTTTCAATTTAAAAATAATATTTATATAACTCATTAACTTGGAAAAACATTTTAAAAATAAAAATTATCAAATTAACAAATTTACCTCCTTACTTCGGCAACCAACCTGTACTTTCCCTGCGCTACATTTAATAACAGCAGTGATTATTAAATCGCTATGTTATATTGTTTGTTAAAATATATATATATATATACACAAACCTACCCCACTTTCCCTCTTATCGCTGGCAGCTTGCATGATGTACACTGACGCAATGTACCTACAAAATACAAGGGCCGCATGGCTTGTTTTAAAAGACCAACGCCTATATTAAGAGGGGCTTATTATGATAAAGGGAACACATTTAAAGGTTTTAAAAAAAAATTTTAATTAAAGTAAGTTACTTTAAGGTTTTTATAAAGTTTTATTAATATTTTTAAATATAGTAAGATACGTTTAGAGTTTTTGTAAACTTTTATTATTATTTTAATTAAAGTAGTTTGTTAATAGTTTTATATAGATTTTAATTATTATTTTAATTTATAATATTTATTAATAATGAAGTTTATTAATAATTAATAAATATTATTAATTAAGGATTCTTTTTAAATAGTTTTATTTTTTATTAATTACTAATTTGTAATGCTAATTATTAATTTGTATGAATACAAATATAATTATTAATTAATTTAATTAAGTTTAATTAATAATCGAAGATCATTTAATGGAGTTTAAAATTTATTTAATTGTTATTGATTAATAATATTGATTTTTATAAAATTATAGTTATTCTATTTAAAGTCAATAAATAGTTATTTCTGTAAACTAAATAAATAAAAGAATATACTTAGATTATTTATAGGGTAATTGTACAATCATTTAAATATAGAAATGGGTTAATTGCAAGGGATGGTAACTAGAACCTAAATCCTACATTAACATCAACAATATTTTTCAAAACAAATCCAATCTATGAGACTTTGATGTTTTCTATGCATTGTCTATGCTTTGTGTTTTTTTTGGGGGTTGGCTTAGCTTTGACCAGTCTTAGGTTGTTACCAGAGGCTCGAGGGTTATGCGATTGTGATGTTATGATGATTTGTCTCGATCTTTTATACCCGACCTTGGTAATGTGATGCTATGCTCTATGATGAGATGTGTTTACTATTGTTTTTGCTTTCCAGTTTTCTTGTGTGAAGTTGAGGCATACGTATTTGAGATACCTAACTTAACCATTTTTGAATCATCGATCAGTATATTCGATTTGCCTTCCAGTCGCTTTGAGAGGACTGAGATGTTTTGGATGGTTTGCTCTTGATGATGTCATGTTGTGACATGTTTTGACTTGACTATTTTGGAGTCTTCGATCAGTATTGTGATTTATTTTGGGATACTTGTTGGTTGCTCATTGGAGAACCATTGGATATTGTGATTTATCATGGATGCCTTCAGTTGCTGATAGAGAACTATTGTGATCATTATGATTATTATTTGATGCTTATTAGTTGCTCGTGGAGAACTGATCTGGTTATTGTGGATTATATTTATGATGCTTTCCAGTCGCTTGTATAGGGCTGAGGTGATTTTGTGATTTGTGATTTCATGAGCCTAGGGTAGGTTGTCTATATGTAGTGTTGAGAAGTGGCTTGCAATGGGGGGCCGGGGCCCTAAGTGGTTGCCAGGGTAACTCATTGTAAGTTGTTTTAATAAGTGATAACATTTACACTAAATGAGAGTAAAATGAACCTAACAAGATTAATTGTATGTTCTCTCCCATGCCTTGAGTGCTAGTACAGACTAGGATGGGGTAGAGAGAACGCTTGGTTATGACCTTGCATTCCGTAGTGTGCCTCGTCAATATGAGAGGATACTAGTGGCAAGGATAACTAGGGACCTGAGATTCCTAAGGGATTGCTCGAGTAACTTCTACGTGACTTTTGCGATGACACTTGCCCGCTTATATAGTAGATTCCCTACATGTCTTTGTGGTGCCTCTGGGTCTAGATGTTGATCTATTTGTTGGAACCTTTGAGTTAGTATACTTTTAGGATTTCCTGGACTTAGAGAGTACTTGTGATTATGTGATTTGATATCATGTTTGGGACTTGAGACTATCTCCTCAGCACGGTGGGAGTGGACCATTTAGGTTCCACGCGGTCGGGTGGTAGTGCTTTTTCACTCTTACCATTTGAGATCTGTCTATTGCTACCATGTCTGGAGCTTCTTGGTATGCTTGTTTATCATATTTAGATGATGTTGTATACTTATGCTTTATTCGAGTATGTTAGATTTTTTTATGCATATGTTGTAGCATGTTTTAGGTGTGATATCCCTATTACTATAGTACCAATGATCTTATCGGTGACTTGGGATGTTATGCGTGGGGGATGGCTAGGGCCCACGATGGTCTAATGATGCTATTGATGGTTGGGAGGAACCATGCACTTAGATTAGTTGTGTTTTATGATAGATGGATAGTTTTATTTCATGTTGGATGTTTATATCTTTTATGATGGATGGATGTATCATGTATAGTATATGGTTTCATTTATTTTACTATACTTTGTATCATGGATTCTTGGAGGATGATGTATCTTTATTTCTACTTATGTATATTCTTTTAGCCTTTCATACCCTGTGACATGTACAGTGGATGATTGAGCATTCCGAATTAATTTGCCAAGAGGGATTCAGAACAAATGTATATTAGATGGACATTGGACTTTATAATTATTCTTTCATGTGGATGTGGTAGTTGTTAGACTTAGATTAATTAAATTTAAATGTGACTCAACATCTTGGGATCCTTAGGGAATGTAACCTATTATGTATGTTTGTTGATGATTACATGTTATTGCTTTCGCTACTATGTGTTTGATGTGTATGTTATACTTTCTTGTTTTTTAAAAAAAAATGTTTGGAAAACTTAGTAAAACTTTAGGTTAATTCTTTTGGATCTCTTGGTGGGGCGTTACAAATGAATGCAATAGTATCCTGCCTTTGGCAGAAACTAATAATTCACTCCCTTAGTAGATTTAAAACTTTGATATTTATGGGTAAATTGGTCAACATGTGTTGAATTAATGAAACAATCCAATAGAGGAAGAAGTCAATTAGACACTATTATTATTGTTATTGTTGTATTTTAGTTGTCATCGCATCTACCCCTTCTCCCATTTAAAAAGGCCTTTCTTCGTAACTCTTTCCCCTCCTCCTCAAGAGCTACCAAGTTTAGCTTGTTGAGCATGCAATAACATTTCTTAATTCTTCAAAGTGTATCTTTTAAATTAGTTCTTACATGCTTAGAAATTTACTTTGAATTTGATTTTTAGATTCTTATTTTTAATGATGTTTTTTATTAATTATTTTATAATGAGATGGTTCTTTTATATTTTATTTAAAATAAAGTTAATAGAAAATATAAAATAATAGTGAATAGTAATACAATAATTAGTTATAAATTCTTTATTTTTGTCATTAAATTAAGTTATAGTGTTAGCATTATTTGATTTGTTTGTATAATTAGACATAATCCAAAGTGTTGAATTTCACTATTTCACTATAGATATTCCAAATTCAACCTAGCTATTTTCCTATTTACACGTCTGTTTTTTTTAGATTTTTTATATTTTTAGCCGATGGGCTTTCCCTATGAGGTTGTTTTCAACTGGAAATTGTCTCACACCAGAAAAACAGGCTGTCAAAAAACTATTTGTTGATCATGGTTTGAAGTGACTGATCTCCATACCAAATATGTACAGAAAAATTTGAATAATCACATGCAATCCTCAAAATCTCATCATTTACTATAGGTTGTGTTATTTTTTCACATGTTATCGATCTATTCTGACACTTGCGTGTAACCACAGTGTTCGTTCGCATGCTCTCCATCTATTCATTGTAGGTTGTGCTTTTTCACACACTATCAATTTATCATCATTAAATGCTTGTCGTGGAATAGTTTGGAGTGTGCTACAAAGATAGCATTTGCCATGCAATTTATGAGTAAAAGAGTAAAATCCATGGAGATTCTATAGCTTTTGTGTTTGTCACAACAAAAACTTTCTCATTTGTTTCAATGTCTGCATGAATTATTGGAAGACATTATTTTATTTTAATCCATAGCAAAGATGTGGCTTCAATTTGCATCTATCAAGTAGCTACGATCTTCATGTAAATAGTTGTTGTCAATGGTCTAGTCAAGGATGCCTCATTTTAGGTCTTCATTGGCCTTAAATGTGTCCTTGTGACCAGGTTGGTTTGATTCAATTTTTCTCTAAGAAGATGATTATATAGAATGAATATTTTCACATTGCTTGTTCTTGGTGAAAATTTCTTTCTCCTTGTCAATTTAAAATTACAGGCCACTCGATGGAACCCTCCCTAAATGCTTCTTAATTAGAATGTATATAGAATTAGTAGTAGCTTGCATTTGAACCGTGGTAAAGAAAAAACATAAATAAGTGCACTCTAGAAACATGTCTGTAAGGAAGGTATTACCTATTGCTAGGTATATGGTTTCATAGAAGGTTAAATCATTTTTCATGGCGGAGTAGTTTAACATTGCCTCAAAGTAAACAAGAGACCCAATGCGTCATAATTCTTGCCTAACGCATAATGGTTGTAGACATATAGATGAGTGAGAATCTAAATTAACATTATGAATGCATTAATTTTTGCGTAGAAATGCACTTGTGATCTAATATGATTGCTCATATTTTATAGTCAAAATAAAATCATGGTTATAGTAAAAAATTAAAATATATTATCTTTTAATTAATGAAACTAAGAATTTAATTTTTATATTAAAACTCACATTTCTATAAGAAAAAATGAAATGTATTGAAATATAAAAATATTTTATAAGTAAAACTAATTGTTTAATTTTACACAATTAGAAAAGGTTTACTATTTAATATTTTGTATTTCCAATTTTTTCATAAAATCAAGTAATTTTTAATTATGAAATAATATCTATATAATTTAATATGTACATTTGTAAATAATAAATAGATGTAATACATATAAATTTGATGTTGATGAATAAATATGATGTAATAATAAAAATATATATATAATTATTTAATTTTAATACATAGTTTATAAAAACCTAATAATAGTTTATGTATATTTTAAAATTGAATTATTTCTATTTTGTGGTTATTTCTTTAGTATGTTTCTTGATATAAAATATAATTATTAATTTAATATTAAAATATATATTTAAGTTTTAAATGTATTTAAACTAAATGACAAATTGTTTAAATAAAAAATATTAATAATAATAAATAATATAATTTAAAAATTGTAACACTTATCAATTATACATATTACAAACATTATTATAAACTATAATTAAAAAATAATATTGTTTAATTTATTTTTATAAAAGTAAAATAATAGTAATAATTTAACTACTTTTATTAAAAAAGCAAAGTTTAAAAAAAATTAGAAATTCAAATACAAAAATATAACATATTGAAATTATATTAAAAAGAGATATTTATTAGTTATATATATATATATAGAAGTATAATTTGAACTTATGTATTATATGAAGTTTTAGGAACAAGTTATATCAAATAGGCAAAAATAAACATCAATGTAAAACTAATAATAAATATATTTAAAATAAGAAACTAAAAATATTTAATAGATTGTGATAATTAATATTGACTAGACATGTTGTCTGAGGTGGAAGATAAAATGATTGAAAAAATAAAATCTTACCAACTTGTCACAAATGTGAAAAAGATAAAATTATAATTAATACATTCATTAATGCAAGATGAAGTTGTTAGAAAATATTTGTATTTTTGGTTGAAGAAATTTAATTTTCTCCCCCACCAAAAATAGTATGAACCAATAGAATGGATGAAAAATCTGATTTATAAAATAATGAAAAATTAGAAAAAGATATAATAAACATTTGAAATCTCATATAAGCTTTTAAGTTCTTGAATTTGATTGGTTAGTGTTAATGTCATATTTGGATTCACATGAATGCATAGTATTTCTACCTTGGCAGGAACTAAATATATTGTGTCAACTGTAGCAAGAGCTTGAAGGTACGAGTCATTTGTAGTAGGTGCGAGTCCTTTGCAGCAACTTTGAATCAAGGAAGTGCGGCCCCACAACGAGAACCAAAATATATTGGGAAGGAATCGGGTTGGGTAGCTGATATCAAGTATGAATCATCAAGTTGGCATTTCTTTTCCTTTTACTTAAAATTGTGAATCAAATTTGAAACTATTATAGTTTAAGACTATTGTTCTATTGCATAGATGAGATGCACAAACTTGGACGATTTGCATCAAATCGGGACTAGAAGTTGTGGTTTCAAAATTTTCTCAAAATAATCGGGCATATCTAATGTTGCCCGGTCGCACTTTCTCAATGTTGGCACAACTCACATAATCGTCTAAGCTTGTGAATGGCCATTGTGTGAATCGAGTATAAACTATGAGCAACTAGCATTGGGAATTTTTTATTTTTTTAACACATTGAACAATGATATTGCTATTCAGATTCGGGTTATTTATTTATTACATTGTTATCTAGATTAAGTTAAGTGTGCTTAACTAGAAAAATATTATATTTAATTGTGTTTGATTTGTATTAGTATTGGAATGGATGGTATTTGACATCATTTAGAAGAGGGGATGTATTAATTTAATCTGTTTTAATAGTTATGGATGCACTTATAAATTTAATATCTAATATTTTTTACAATAGTGCATGGATAACAAGTGTCTTTAAAATTGATTTTGATAATAAGTACTCATAATTGAATGATTTTTTCCCTTACATCTTAGAAGTAAACAAATATGTGATGTAATATCATGACATAGGGCATAAGTGTTCATATTAATGTCACATCATATTTTATGGTTAGCCTTGAAATCTTATTTACGTGTTGGGAACTTGCCAATTATTGTTGTAACATAATGGGTGTGATTTCAAATTTCTATGTAGGATTTTGAGAAGTGTGAAATAATGGTAGTCCTCTATATGCAATGAGTGTTAAGCATGTCATCAATCTCTTATGAGATATTTTCTTGTGAACCATTAGTAATGAAATATGGGTCAATGAGTTTGGCTCTACAATTAATCATATGATTTTTTATAGCAATATCATAGGTAAATTATATGACCCTAAATTTATTTGGATATAAATATCATAATTAAATCATATTACTAAAAAATAAATCAAAATTAAATGACACAAGGTAGAGAGTGTTTCAAGTTTACTCCAATTATGTTTCATGTCACACAAGTGTATATGATTTAATTGGTTATTTGACAAGAATATATTTTTATATTTATATATAGAATATTATTTTAGTATTTAGGGGAGAACATAACATTGAAGATCAATAAGATCATAAATTACCTATACTTTCTCACTCTCCAATTTTTTAAGCAAGGAGGGTAGATAGATACCACGGGCACGAATGCTACTCATGTAAGAGACTGCCTTACTCAAGACTAGATCTCTTAGCCTAAAAGCTTAAAATTTGATCATCGCAATTTGATATTTTGTGTAAAATATCTCCTAATAATTAGTTCATCTTAGTGAAATTCTATTGTCCCTTAAAATTTCTTCGTTTAGGAGGATACTAAATTAATGGGTTTGATTTGACAGGATTAGAGCTATTTAACTAAATGATTTAGAGTTTTTGTCATTCTTTTTCTTTTGTTTTCTTTATTTATTTTTATGGTACTTTTATTGGGTTTTGTAATTTTCTAAGATTCTATTAAGTTGCATATTTTTGTGTTGCATGTGCATCACATTCCATGTTGATTTTTCCTTGAAGTTGATTGAAGATCCTCTCCATTCAACATAGTGGTATACATCACAAATACCTTTCAAAGAAAATAATAAATTATTTGAGATCATTCAAAGCTCCTTCTGTAAAAAGATCTTATGATAGGTTGGGATATGTAGCTTAATCATTGACAGATTTGTAATGTAAATCTATATGAGCTCCAAGGCTAATTGAAGTACATCGATGCCAATAACAGTAAGGTTTTATTTTGTAGTTTTCAATGTTCCTTTTAATAAAACAAATGATATTTAACTTGTACCTCTTTAAAGCTATTGGTTTATGGGTTGGTAATTTGTGTTTTGTAAGTTTATATAATCAATTTTTGGTATACACTACCTAATTTGGTACTAAATTTGTGTCCTTGTACTGATTCTATATTTTATATTTGAATTTTTTTTGTTACACTAAGACAACAAACTAGATTACACATTACTTGTGCTCTTCTTTTGATAATTCTACAAGTTTGTTTATTGGCTTACTTGCTTTATTTATTAGAAACATTTAGAAGAAACTTATCTGTAATGAGTCTAGGTATATGAAATTACCTTTGCACCCAACTTTTAATTACTACACTTCAAATGTTCCCTTTTTTCAATTCATGAAATTTATTGTGACAATTTCTTATCTATAGGTTCAAATTTATTGATAAACAAGAGGAAATGAAGAAAATTTATAATTACAAGTACTAGGGAAAGAGACCCAATAACTATTAGGGGGTCCAATAACCATGATAGTTTTGTCATAGTACACCCCAATTACCGCTCTTAAAAGATCCCTAGGAAATGAGACCACATGTAGTAATAGTCGATCACATGCGTACTAATAGTTGATCATTTTTTAGATTTTGTGGTTAGTGATTGACCAATTTGTGCACCACTATTGGGACATTGCATAACAAATAATAGGAAATTTAACCACAAGTACTAGTTTTGTTATGTGACTAACTATTGGTGCATGAACATAATGGGTATTAAGTGAGTGTTTGAAAGACACATTTTTTATCACTTTGTGCTCCATAATCCCTATAGAGAGATGTCAGAATACTCAAAAGCCGAAACCTTAGCTTCAATGGACAAAATCTGACTTACAGTTTAGGAGTTCTAGGTGTGTGAAATTAGCATGGTTGGCTACTGGGTCTTTTCCTTTACAATTGTTTATGTGTTTTCATGCACTTGAATGCTACATTTTTCGAAGGGGACCTCCCAAAAACACAAAATGATAATACTATAAAATTCATCCAAAATAGGTGCTACTATATACAAAACTATTTTCTACAATGCTACATGTTTCTAGACCTACATTTTCATACACTTCTTTTACTATGTAATGTGTGATTTATGTTTTATATCAAACACCTATCAGTGTATCCCTTGCACCTCCTTCTAGGACAGCTAGTCTTAGTTCAATTGAATATAATTCATATTGGCACCTCTCACATCAGGCATAGATTTATATTCCAATATTTAAAATAATATATATTTTCCCCTTATGGTTGCAATTCAAAATTAGAATTTTTCCCTATAGTTGTCAATTTTTTACTTTTAAAAATAAAAATATTGATATGTAGAACCTTCATTATTAATGCTTGTCATTGGATTTGTAGTGTTGTTGTACTTGTTGTAGGCCAGTTTATATATTTACTTATTAATCCCATATATTATATAATTTATTTAATTTGGTTTGGTTATATAGGACCCTTTTCTCAGTAAACCTTGGTTTAGATTTTCCTTTGCTACTAGCAATTATTGGGTGTTTTGCATGTAGTTCATAAATGGAAAATGTATATAAAAGTTATAAGATAAAAATTAAATTGCTCTTGCTTGTATTAAAGAATTTTAAAATGTTCAAATATAAAAAAAATAAAGAATGCATTTGAAAAATTTAAAAGAATATTTTTTAAAAAAATTAAAATTTTCTAAAAAGTGATTTCTTGAAATTCGCTTGTGAAATTTTTACTATATAAAGTTATCTAAAATGTTTTTGTTCCTTGTGATTGGATGATATAAAAACATTAAAAATATGAATTATAAATGATAAATTGTATTAAAAATGTAAGATATATTATAATGTATATTTAATTTTATTTACATATATTAAATTATATTATTATATTTTATATAGATTATATAATCATATATTTTAAATTACAAAAATTATTTATAGTATGTCCATATTACAAGTTAAATATAATTAATATTTTAGAGTATATAATTATAATATATTATAATATTGTTAAAAATATAACAATAATATATAATATAATATTGTTAAAACTATAGCAATAATATATAATAAAAATCTATATATACATATTATGATATAATTGTTAATAGATTTATTTATTGTGCTCATGAATATACAAATTGTAGTGCCTACCCTCGTTCACATCTTCTCTGGACATATTATGGCTATTGTTATCAGACTTTGATGGACTAGTTTATGTAGATGGATTAGTGGTATTGTTTTGACACTAGCAGACATTATATTATGGATTCAGTTATCATGTGATGAGATCATTTAGACTTCACATTTCATGTATGTATGATGATCACTATATTGTTTTCAGTTACTGCTGATGATTAGTTAGATGGTTGATTATCTTATGTGCTTTATTATGGATACTTACCCCATACTTGCATGTGTATGGTGTGCGTGTTTTCTTATCGTATGGCGTTTCTGATGTGGTTAAGGAAGGGAGTTGTAGTCACCTGCTTAGTCGGGATCTACACGATGCACCACTTCCTGCCATTGCCTGTTTAGCTTAGCACTATATATTTTGTATGTACATGCATGGCTTTTTTGCAGGTTGCAGGTACCGGGTATCGACTTCCCTGAATTGCCAGGATGAGCGTACCCTATTATACTATCTCAATGATAAGAGAGGGGAGATAAATTCTCAAGTCCAAATCCCAAACCCTAAAACCATTTGTCCTAGTGAGTTAGGACAAGTATCTGAGTTGAGTATCCACTGAATGTGTCGGATGACATATTTTGTAATTTTTAATCTTTTAGACTGATTTGGTATGAATTGTTCTATGATGAGTTTTGATATTTTATCATTAAGGTCCATGGTGAATTTTCTATTAACTATAATAAATAGATTTAATTAACAAATTAATTATTTGAGAGATTAAATATCATGATTTTGATATTTTGATTATTAATTAAAGGAGAATTAAATTAAAAGAAAATTAGAAATTAAAATAAATAATAAATTATAAAATATTAATTAATTAATAAACAAATATTAATAATAAAAGTTATAAAAAAATTAAAATAAAAGTTATGAAGATTAAAGTGGGAGTTATAAATATTTAAATGGAAATTAATTTAAAAGTTATTGGAGTTATAAGTTTGCATAGGAAATAATGCAATTCCCTATTTTTCATGTGTCAACAACACGGGGGTTAGTGCATCAATTAAGCACATGGTGTCTACATCCCTAGGGCTTATCTAAAAGGTTAGAAATAGGTCCATGCTTAGTTGGCGATATCTTCCAGCTGATTCTAGAAGCATTCTAGGGTTATCCGAAAGCTCTTTATATTCGGGCATTCCTTAATAGCTTGGGATAGCGGGGACATAGCGTGGATAGTATGGTTAGCGTGGAGAATAGTTGAGGCAATGGAGGATTCGGGAAAATTCTGAAGAAGGGAAGCTTGCTCTGCGGGTTGTCTGAGGATAAGCGAGTTTAGCATCAGAATCCGGGTAGATTCTTGTGATTTCATTATAATACTTCTGCATCTTGCTTTCCCCTGTCTTCTTCATATTTTCCATATGTCTTCATTGTGCATTTTCAATTTGGGGCAATTAAGTTTTATTTAAGGTTTCTATATGTTTAGATCTGAAAATAATATGGACTAGGGTTGCAATTTCATGGACAAACCCATTAGAATTAGTCATCAGAGAAATTCTTAAAAGAACAAGTTCATAGAGAGGTTCTGAAAATGAAAGCTTGTAATTTTATAAACAATCTGAGATTCTGTATATTATATATATATGTATATATATGTATATATATATATATATACGTATATACGTATATATATATATATACATATATACGTATATACGTATATACGTATATATATATACATATATATACATATATATATATATACATATATATATATGTGTATATATATATATATATATATATACATAAACCTTGTTATATATATATATATACACACATACATACATACATACATACATACATACATACATACATACATAATATGTATTTATATAATTTCACCCTTATTATGGCGGAATCGCAACTTATTAAATCACGCTGCGATTGTTTGATTTAATAAAAACTAATGCATGTTGGGTGGGGGCGGAATTCGCACCCCGTACCCGTGTATTTAAGGGGTGCGCGGTACCTGCTGTGTAGTGTACCCGCGACTGCAATGGTCGCAGGGTACCTGCGGCAATAGTTACCACAGTGACAGGCGACGGCATAATCGATTCGGCTTTGTCCTATGGAAACTTTGTTAATCGATTTCCTTTATGAATCGAAATTAATAAAATTCGGTTCCATTTTTTATAAAATGCAAAAAGAAATATTAAATATTATATTATATATGTACGTATGTATATGTTTAAATATATATATATATATGTATGTATATATGTAATATATATATATTAAAAGATTTAAAGTTGTTAATAAAAGATTTATAAATTCATCTCTTTTTAATGATGAATAGTTTTGTGATTTTATAGTTTTAACTATTATGAATTAATAGTTTAAGATTATAAGATATATGAAGCATATGAAAGTTAAGTTAGTGGAAACGTCTTTTAAATGTTATGATTGGAAACTGAAGTTTAGAGGGAATTTTTAATCCATCCAAAAATTAATACATGGAAAAACGTAGGAAAATGTTCTTTCTCTAAACTTGGATTACAAAAAACTGAGATTTTGCATATGAATTCAAATTTGAAAACTTAGCAAACCAAAACATGTGTTTACATTGTGTATTCATTATGCTAATGTTTTGGGTTTTGGGTTGACTAGTGTTGACCGATATTAGGACGTCTACCAGAGGCTTGGGGGTTATGTGAATGTGATGTCTTGATGATGTTTAAATTCGATCTTTATAAACCCAACCATGATTATGTGATGGAATGCTCTATGAATTGGTTGTGAATACTGATTGTTATAGTTGAGATTTCTTATGTCTGGAACCCTTGACTTAACCATTATTTTGGTCATCGATCAGTTATCCTTGGATATATTCTAGTCGCCATGATGGGACTAATATGTGGATTTATTATTGATGATGTCATGATGTGACATGTTTTGACTCAACCATTTTGGAGTCTTCGATCAGTATGATTTTGAGATATATTTTGGTTATTGAGAACCAATGGATATTTTGATTATTAGTGATACTTCAGTTGCCAATAGAGAGCTGTTGTGTTCATGATTTTCTATGGATGTTGCTCATGGTGATTTGATGCTTTTATGCATATTTAATGATTTTTAATCATGGATATTTGTTGATCCTTATTATGGTGATTTTGTGGACTTTCTTTATGTTTATGATACCATGAGCATTAGGGTAGGATATCTGCATGTAGTGTCGGGAAGTGGCTTGCAATGGGGGTCGGGGCCCTAAGAGGCTGCCAGGGTAACTCATTGTAAATTGGTTAATAAGTGATAACATTCACACACTTAATACTAACTGAATGAACCTAAAAAGATAAGAGTTTTGGTTCTCGCCCATGCCTTGAGTGCTTGTATAGGCTAGGATGGGAGTAGAGAGAACGCATGGTTGCGACCTTGCATTCCATAGTATGCCTTGTCAGTATGAAAGGATACTAGTGGCCGCATGAGATCTATATGGACCATGGAGTTTAGCTAACTGCCAGGGTAACTTGTACGAGATAAATGCGATGACACTTTCCCGCTTGCATAGTAGGTTCCTACATGTCATTGTGTGCCTCTGGGAAGTAGATGTCTATTTTGTGACTGGAACCTTTGAGTTTAGTATACTTTTAGGATTCCTGGACTTTAGAGTTGTGTGCTATGTGGTTTTGATAACTTGTTTGGGACTTGAGATTATCTCCTCAGCACGGTGGGAGTGGACCACTTAGGTACCACGCAGTCGGGTGGTAGTGTATTTTTCCACTCTTATCATTTGAGATTCATTGAGACTTTGTGGTTAATACGTCCTTCGTGATGGTGGATATGTATCCTTTCATTGATGATTAGCATATGTTAGATGATGATATCTTATGCTTTACTTTTTATGTTAGTAGGATGTTTAGGAGTGACATTCCTACTATGATAATACCGATGATCTCTTCGGTGCTTGGAATGTTACGCACGGAGGGATGGCTAGGATCCACGATGGTCTAATGATGCTATTAACGGTTGGGAGGAACCGTGCACTTAGTTTATTTATTTGATCTTTCTAATAGATGTAAATGGCTTTTATGATGATGTATCATGAGTATCATGTGATTATCTTTACTTTGATGTATCATGGATTGAAATAGGATGATGTACCTTATTCTACATGTGTATATTCTTTTAAGCCTTCATACCCTATGACATGTACAGTGGATGAATGAGCAGTTGGATGTGTAATAACTGAACATTGGACTTATCATATTATTTCATGTGGATGTTGTACTAGATGGATTCATGTAAGTAATTCACGTTAAGGGGATCTTAAAGAATGTAATCTGTTGTATATGTTAAGTTTACTCTTTAGATGGACATTGCTATTGCTTCTGTTATTGTGCATAAGTTGTATGTGGTAGTTACTTTTAAAATAAATAAAAAATGCTACCAAACTTAGTGAAATACTAGGTTAATTCTTCGGATCCCTTGACGGGGCATTACACAAATATAATTGTTTAGATGAAATGTACAATAATAAATTTTAGGTAAAAGGTCAGAATTATATAAATAAAAAAAGAACAACTAAAAGTAAATAAATTATTTTTTAATTATATAATATAAAATAAAGATTGAGAGAACTTGTGGCATAAAAATTTGTTTATTTGTTTGTAGATCTATTATTTTTAGAGTTGTTTTCTATTATGGTAAAAAGTATTAATCTCAAAATTTTGTTATTGGTAACGTAGAATAATTGTTACAGTCATTCTCCTTTACAAAAATGGTAGAGAGAAGAGGTTTAGGGTTTAGCAAAAGGTTTGGGTCTGACAGAAGGAAGAGGCTTCAAGACTGGAACAAACCATTTGGGTGGCATGTAGGGTTTTCCTACTCAACCCAATGGAAAAAGTGATGGTTATTCGTAGGCAAAAGAGACTTTCAAAGAGAGGAACAGGCAAGGTTTCCTGATAGAAAGGAGGATGGTTACTCAATGGAGAAGTATCAATTTTTTGGTGGGGATGGGAAGGTTGGGAATCATTCCCCCATTCCCATCTGATGTAAGGTTTCACATCTACAAATCTGGGGGGGCGAGTGGATTTCAACACTATAGCTCAAAAGATGTGTTGCCCTAAGGTAGGAGAGAATCACCTCAAAATGTGTGTGGAGGAACTAGTAGTAGAGAGATGCATGGTTTAAATTCTTATGGTTTCTTAGGGTGGAGATGTGATCATGACAAGATTCAATGAACCATTTAAGAAGTAATGCCTTTTTTCTAAAGTGGGGAAGGAAACAATTGGCTATTAGAAAGCTAAAAGATTGGTGTAACAAATAGTGGGGGCATGTAAAAGACTTTAAAACTCTTGAAAATGGTTTATGTATGATTATAGTGGATGGTGCCAAAGATAGTGATTGGATTTAAAATAGTGGGTCTTGCTTTTTAGATGGAATAGGTTTTTATATAAAGCCTTGGGAGCCAAACTTTGACCCAACTAAAGAAGCTATTAAGTCTTTCCCAATTTGGATTGGATTAAGGAATTTACCTCAAGAATATTGGACTGAAGAATGTTTTCAACTTACTGGAAATAAGCTTGGAACTTATGTTCAAATGATGGAACTGGTGGATAAGGAGACTTTTCCAATGTTTCCTTGAATATGCATAATATGGAATGACTATCACCCTTTACCAGAGATGGTAGATTTATTCTCTATGGAAGGAAAATAGAGACAAGCGTTATCCATAGAGGAGAAATTACATGTGTTGTATGGAATGACTAAGTGAAGAACATGATTCAAATGGGTGCTCTTTGAAAGGAAAATTAAAAGAGAAAGAGACTAAAAAGCTTCTTAGTTTAGCTCTGGTTTTATCAGAAGCTTCATCTAGAAGGGATGGAGAGGAGTGCCAAGGAATATTAGCAAGGAATGTTGAATGGGAATGTGAGATGATTCTGAAATCAAGTTTGAATAATAGAGGAATGGGGAGGTTAGAGGATAGATAGAGTAGTAAGGAAGATATTGAAGGAAAGCTACTTAAAGAAGGAGAGGAGGAGGTGTTACAGGAAATGGGGGTAAGGATGAATGGGTTGGAGAAGGTTTTTCTAGGCTTTGAAATGGTCTTTCAAGGTGAAATATCTTGCTTAAGAGTGGAAGAAAGGTGTTATGATATAATGGAAGATGGCTCTCCTCGATTGGGAATTGAGTTTGGTAAGGAGAATGGAAAATCTTGATAATGAAGCTTTGTATTGTTCAAAAGTTTTGGAGGGTGATATGAATTTTACAAACAATTTTGAAGGTATGGAAGATGTAAGGATGAAAGACATAGAAATTACTCCAAGAAGAAATTTAGAGGTATCCTTTAATGAGGAAGAGGAATCTGGAGAAGAGATAGAGCACAATGACCTAGAATAGAATGAGGGCCAAGGGGCTGCAAAGGATTTTTTAGGGCTCTCAGATAGCATAGTGATGGAGGAGAAAATAACACTATCTCAATCAGAATGGTAGAACCACAAGATTAAGGTTAGAGAGAGTCAAAAGAAAGGTAGCACTTTGAAAGCTCTAATCCAAAATATTGGAAGTGCCAAAGGGTAGAGCAAACTGAAAGAGGGAAGAGGGGTAACCTTTTCCAAAAATAGATGAAGCTCCTTTCATAGAATGTTAGGGGTTGCAATGCCCTTGACAAGATTCTCTTGATCAAGAGAGGTCTTGATCAAGTACGACCAGATGTGGCTTTGTTTCAAGAGACAAAAATTAAAGTGGAAGATTTTGATGGGATGAAGAAAAGGTTTTTTAGATGTGATAGTGAATGGAAGGAAGCTTAGGGTGCTTTAGTGGATTTAGGAGTCCTATGGAAAAGGGAATCTATGCCAGTCATTGTTATGCAACAAAGTTCAAATTGGCAATGCTTGAAGGTGAAATCAAAGCAATTGGGAATAGAGTTTAATGTTATTAATGTATATGGGCCTTCTCAAAACAAGGAGAAGAAGGTGTTATAGCTTTCGTTGAAAGGGGTTTGGAAAATTTACATGATGAAATGGTGGTGATTTTAATGCAATCCTCTATCCAAAGGAAAAAAGGGGAGGGAGAGGATGGAGATCGACAAGTTAGGATGGCTTCACAAACTTTGTTATGGACAATGGACTGGTAGATATCCCTTTCAAAAAGGGGGAGTTTACTTGGACTAACATAAGAGTAGGGTTTGTAAATATTGTTGAGAAATTGGATAGATTCTTAGCATTTGCTGATTGGGAAACTGTCAACTGGATAGTGGAAGTTAAAATACTTCCAATTCATGGCTCAAATCACTTTCCCATTGGCTTGGGTATCTAGGAGGATTCATCCCTAGAAAGATGCCCCTTTAAGTTTGAAGCCACGTGGTTAAGGGATGAAGGTTTTAGCGAGGTAGTGAGTTGATGGTGGAAGAATGCACCAACCTTTGAAGGCAATAAAGCCTTTATTTTCTTTAAGAAATTACAGTTTTTGAAGGAGCAGATGAAAATTAGGAATAGGGAATCCTTCCAAAATATTTTTAAACATAAGATGGAATTGGAAGAGTCTTTGAAATCTTCAAATGGGAAGGTAATAATCCAAGGAATGAGGGAGGAGGATTTTTAGGAAAAAAAGGCTTTGAGTAAAGAATATGAATAATTATTAGCTAGGGAAGAAATTTTTTGGCATAAAAAATCTAGGGAAATTGGCTTAGTGAAGGAGATAGAAACACGAAAAATTTCCACAACTCGGTCAAGGTTAAGAGAGCTCATAATAAGATTTTCTCTATTGAAAATAAGGAAGGAGTGTGTTTAAGGGAATAAAATTTGATAAAAAAAGAGGTTGTGTCCCTTTTTCAAAGTAAAGGAATACAAGAGGTTGCTAAGAATGATGGTTTGTAGGATGTCTTGGAGTTTATCCCACAAAAGATATCTTTAGAACAAAATAGGATGTCATATGCTAAAGTTTCACAGGAGGAAGTGCTTCAAGCATTGAAAGGATTGGGAAAGGATAAAAGTTTGGGACTGGATGGGTTCCCGATAAGGTTCTTTAGAGTTTTTTGGGATTTGTTCACCCAAGAAGTGTGGAAGGTGGTAGAGGAGTCCAGAGAGGAAGGATTTATGTTAAAGGATTTGAATAATAGTTTCATAGCATTTGTGCCAAAGAAGGCTGAGATTAGGAATTTTGAAGATTTTTGACCTATTGCTATGTGCAATACTATATAAGATAATCTCAAAAGTTATTGTGAATTGAGTCAAAAAGATTCTTGATGTGGTGATATCCTCGGAGTAGAGTGGTGTCCCCCTAGGAAGGTCCATTTATGAAGGAGTAATTATAGCTCATGAAATGATTCATTCTATAAGGTTGAAAAAACTAGATAAGATAATGATGAAAGAGTTTTCTTGGTAAAGGTTTTGGAGAAGTTTGGTTTTGATCTTAGATGGATTAAATGGGTGAGGAGTTGCACCTCAACAACAAATTTTTCTATTTTGGTGAATGGAAGTCCTCAAGATTTTTTTGAATTAGGGAAGGGATTAAGATAAGGGGATCATCTACCCCCTTTCCTCTTCATCATTTTAGTAGAGGTCCTAGGTATACTTATTGGAAAAAGGTGTAGGGATGGAGTTCGGAAAGGTGTTAAGATTACTGAAGGGTGGAGGAAGTTTACCATCTTCAGTTTGTGTATGACACTTTCTTAGCAGGGAAAGCTTCAGAATGTGAAGCTAGGTTAATGAAACAAATGCTTAATTTATATGGAAAGGTTTTAGGTTAGAAGATCAACTGGAATAATTTAGAGGTTTTCTTTTACAATGTCCCTTTGAATAGGCAAATAACTATTTGTAGGATTTTGAATATTCGTGGTGGAACCTTACCAAGCAAATATCTTGGGATTCCTTTAATTTAGGGAAGGAATACGGTTAATTTGTGGAAAGGTTTGATGGAGAAATACTCAAGGAAGATGGAGGGTTGGAAATAGAGGTGGTTAACCTCTATAGGATGGATTTTGATGTTGAAATCAGTCATCTCAACAGTTCCTACCTTTTCTATGATGTGTTTAAACATTCCTAAAAAAATTATTCAAAGTGTTGAACAAAAAATGAGGGAATTCTTTTGGAATGGTTCTTAGGAGAGTGACAAGATTCCTTTGTTGAGTTGGAATAAAATAAGTCATCCTGAGAAGTGCAGTGGACAAGGGTTAAGGGATTGGAATCTGATAAATTTAGCTCTTGGGGCTAAATTAGTTTGGAAGATTTATAGATGCTCTGATCAATTATGGATTAAGATCTTAAAAGCTAAATATCTAGACTCAAATAAGGGGGAAAGGATCCTCACAATTTAAAAACCTATTAAAGGGTTGACGATCTAGAATTAATTATTTCATGTAGAGATATGATCTTTGAACATGTCACTTGGCCAATAAGATATGGAAGGAAGTCTCTCTTCTAGGATGATTCTTGGAATGGTTATGCAGTGTTAAAAGATGAGTGTCAAGATGAGCATTTGAAGAGAGTTTTGTGTGAAAAATAGGGGGTTCCAGTTCAAAATTATATAAATGAAGTTGATGGCCCCTTTGGGAAAGAATGAAAGTGGAAGGATTGGCGAGTAGAGGAGTTATTGAAAGAATGAAAGTGGAAGGATTGGCGAGCAGAGGAGTTATCTGAGTAGCAACAAGCTTATTCAAAGAATCTACTCTCATCTAGAAAAGTGTGTTTAATTAACAAGGAAGATGAAGTAAGGAAGGATTTTAACAGGAGAAAGAAGGAAAAGGTTGAGATTTTATGGACCATCTATGCACAATGCGTAAAAAAGTAAAGAATCTATGGATCACTTGTTGCTAAATTGTGAGGTTTCTTTAGTGTGCAAAAGTAATGTGTAATACAAATTAGGTTGGCAAGGACCTTGGAGGGAAATTTTGCAAGATTTTTTTATTTCTTGGCCTCAGATTAGTCAAGGAGATATGTTGTGAAGTGCGTGGATGGTTTGTCCCTCAATAGTGACTTGGGAAATATGGAATGAATAGAATAGATACATCTTTCAGATAAGGGTGAGCCCATAGAGATGTTAGTTTGGAGAATTGATCATGCAATTGAGGAGGTGATCAGTGTAGCAGTGTGTAGATTAAATTTGAAGAAGTGTGGATACTCAAAAGAGGACGACGAAATTCAAAAAAGATGGCCAGGGATTAAGATTAGGATGGTAGGGAATAGAGAGGAAGATAAAGAAAAAGTAAATGTTCAAAAGGAGACTCGGTGGACAACGCTAAAAGAGGGATGGATCAAAGTGAAATTTGATGAAGCTTCAAAGGGAAACCTAGGGCCTTCAAGGGAAGGTTTTATAGTGAGAGATCAGGAGGGAGGAAATTTTTCAAGTTTGGGAGAGCAAGATAAATGGAAGGATCAAATAATTATGTTGAGTTTCAGGCTGCTTTAATGGCAATTAAAGGTGCAAAAAAGGTTGAAGGGTAGAAGACCCACTTAGAGGGCAATTCTTTATTGGTGATAGAAGTAATCAAACATAACTAGATAATGGCATGGCATTTGGAAAATTATGTAGCTTCTATAAGAAGGGGGTTAGAGAGTATGGAAAATTTCAAAGTAAGCCATATATACAGAGAAGGCAATAGAGAAGCAAACAAGCTTTCAAAATGGGTACTAAATCTCCAAGAGGAAGGGGAATTCTTTTTTGAATTGTGTAATCATTGGGAGGTGATTTTATATCCATATACTAACTATTGGTTTAGTTGGAAAGTGTTAGGATAAACCACAGACAGAAATAAAAACTACATGCAAATATAACCAATAACAGAAAATAATAGAACACATAGAAATGAACACAAGGCACCAAGATTTAATGTGGTTCACCCAATCCCTAGGCTACGTCCACCAAACAGCAAGTCTGATCTTATTACAATCCAGTGATTACAACCTGATTACAATCCGTAATCCCTTACAGCTCAATACTGCCGCAAGAACCAATTTCGTATCGTAACATTATAAAAAGTACCCAACCCTAAGCTCTTTTATACAAGTATTAAACCACTTTAGGGTTATAACATGTCGGCCATATGTCGAACATAATATGTCGGCTACCATGTCGGCTACTGCCAAAAATTTTTTTTTGGGGCGATGCCCCGAACCCCACTATTTATGAAGTGTGTACAGTACTTTCCTTATCAGTCACCACAATCTAACAGAAAGTAATTTGCTTTATTTAGAAAAAGTGAGCTCAAAAAAGGGACTATTTAGTGAAGGCTAAGTACATTAAAAAGTAATATTTGGCGACATTATTAATGGATGTTTTAATCATTCAAGGAATAAGTGAATAGATTTAGATGTGCGAATGATTTCTTGATAATCGGGGTGCATGCTTTATGGATAGACAAACTATCATCTCATAAATGAAATGAGTGTGGAGTATCATGTGAAGGAAGAAATCCTTTCTTTAAAGGATTAAATGAGGGACAAATTTTTTAAGAATGTAAATGAAATTTGATAGTTAAATTTGGAAAGAAAATGAAGTTGGTAATGGAGGAGACCTTCACTTTGAAAATGAAGAAGCAACAGGAAGCCTTTTTTGGCTTGGTCAAGGATCATTGCTTGAAATCATTGCTTCATTGCCCAACACAGGAGATTATTAATGCAATGAAAGGAACAATGGGGCATCTATTTTAGGATGCAACTCACCATTGGAAAATCAATGTAGATATCATTTCTATGATCATGGTGTGGGGTTTAGAACTTGGAACCCTAGAAGATGAGGTGAAACAGGTAATGTAAGCCTTGTTACCACAGGAATTGATAGTGGGCTTCAATAGGATGTTGGACTGGGCTTGGCCAAGTTTTGGTTTTAACTATAGCGAGTGTTTTGAGGATGAGGAGGAAGGAGAAACACTTGGGAAATTTGATTTCTTGTGGTGGTCAGCTTGGGTTAATATATATGCCTACAAAGAAATTATTATGGTGGAATTGGGGAAATTGGTGGAAGAGATTGGAAGGTTTGAAGAGTGGAAAAGATGCATGGTGTGTGGGTTTAATGTAGCACATCCTTGAAAGTGTCAGTCCTCCAGACTTCATCGATGTTGGATGTTTATGAAGGTGGAATTCCCTAGAACTGAGTGAACAGATGCTTTGGTGATTTGAATTTTGGCTTTATGCAAATTTGAGGTTATCAAGATGAAAGCTGGAAGAAAGCTAGTATAGAAGATGCTTCATTGTATACTTGCTTAAGGAAGACGAAAGAATTTTTGTTTATGAAATTTTAGGAAGTGGTTTTTTGAAAAAAAGATGGCAAACCAACGAATGTAATGAGGAGAAACATGTAGAGAAGGTGAAATGAATGAATTAATGGCTTACTTGGTCTCTGGTGAAGCAAGTTGTGGAAAATGTGAAGTCAAAAGCTAATGAATCAATTGCAAAAGTGATGGGTTCTGTCAAATTAGGACAGCAATGATTAGAAAGCAAGAAGTGTTGGTGAATGATTTCGATTGGGGATGGGTCTTCATCTGGTGTGATGATGTAATGTAGTCATATGTGTGTGCATAGGTCTTTATTTCCTATGTTTTAATGGAAGGTGTGTTGGGGTCTTATGATATGTAAAATATTTTAATATATGATGTAGGTATAGGTGTTTGAAGTCATGGGATGTAAGTCTTATTTGTTTCTATCTTATGTAATGCTCTCCTTTAAGTATCAATAAAATATACTCTTATTGCTGACCAAAACAAAACATAGAATAATTGTTTAATGTTGTTGCTATGTAATCATTTGTATTTTAATTAATACGAATAAATCCAAGTAACTAAAGACATATATGTTGGGTGATGTGACGCACTCCCTGCCCACAGGTGGTTAATTATGTGGTGTTCCATGTTCACTAACAGTCATGGCTTTTGGTGCAACATCTCCCCCTCGACGCGCATACCAGGTGCTTACGCAGGTCGGGAAGGCACCGGGGAGATTTGAACCCATGACCAGGCCAAAACCAGGCTCTGATACCAATTGTAGGGCCCATTTGTCGTTGCACCAAAAGCCATGACTGTTAGTGAACATGGAACACCACATAATTAACCACCTGTGGGCAGGGAGCGCGTCGCATCACCCAACAATATACTTATCTTGAACAAGTGCCAAGTAGTGACATGTATTTGGCTCGTGTTTGATTAAGTAAAAATAGGTTTTAAAGGACCTGAAACCTTATACAAAGTATCAGACAAAAACAACTAAAAAAGCCCACAAAGAATTGTGCATTAGCACCAAAACTACAAAACAAACTAAGACATAAGCCTTAAAACAATAAACAGGAAAAAATAGCAAAAAACCAGCAAAAAGACAACACCCAAACAACTACAAGCTCTTCAATATATCAACGGCCTGCTTAGCAAGAATGTTCATGTTCAATGCAGAGGCCTTCAACTCTTTGATTTCTTTGTCTTTCACCACCTATGTTTTCGTAGAGTTAAATCTGGTGCATTTATCAGGGCCCTGTTCCTTAGTCCTATCCCTAGAACCATGAATACTCCCCTGATCCAATTTGTTCAATAGAGAATTGATGTTTTCTGCAATAGTCTTCAATATGGAACAATTTTGGCTAGGCATTTTTGTAACAACCTTCTCCATGTTTTCAACTTTTCTACCTATAACATTCATCTTTTTCTACATATCCTTAATCAACTATTCATTAGCTCTATTCTTCATTTCTAGAGGTGGAACTCTCTTCATTAAATTTTTGACTTCTTCTGCATTACTAATAACCTCTGAGAGTCTGTCTAGATGTTGACCAAGAGTCCTCTCCCCTCTAGTAGTCTTGCTAAGCTTCTCAAAATCCCTCTTGATATCCCAAGTTCTCCTTCATTAACCCCTATTCCTCATAGTCCCATGTATTTGCCTTATTTTATAATGTATAGTATAAAGATTTTTTTTTTAATAATCATAAGAAAATAATTTCATCATTGAATTAATATTTGATTAATATTTTAATATTATTGGATAGAATGTTTACATAAATAAATTAATTTTCAATTTAGAAAGTTAAGAAAAATTATCATTTAGTTTTTTAAAAAGGACATACATATTCATATATTAGAAAAATAATGCTTTTCAATAGAAAATATTGATAATTAATAATAATTTCAAATCTATGATATTAATATAACATTAGTATTATAAGTTAGTTGTAATGTTATTTATTAATGCCGATAGGCATTCTACAATGGCAGAATGGGTGGAGTGGGAAGGTGTGAGTGTGTTAATGTTAACATTTACTTTCTAGGTTAAATTTGACAACCATCTACATGTCAAGATCTTAATATTTATTATAAATACAGTATTGTTTTTTTAAGTTTAATAAATGGTCCATAAAATATTTGAAAAAATTGTAAATTAAGAGATCTAAATAATCATTTAAAAAAACTTAAGTGCGTGCAAAAAAGATGTAAAATATAAAAAAAATTAAGAAAGTGCTAAAAAAAGAATGGAAGTAAAAATATTTTAAGATGCAGTAAATTAAATTTTAATCATGCTTATAATAGATATCTATCCGCATTTCTTTAGATAGATTTATTTAAGATATCTATACTAGTTTATTACATTTTTAGACATTCTTTATATTAAATACAACTTCTATTAGTACTTCTATTGGCACACAATTGTCAATATAATCGTTTCAAATAATAATCTTCCTCATAACTATTTATTTTTTATAGAAGAATCATGATATGGATGACTCTAGGAAAGGTTTTGATATATAGTTAGTACCATTAATAATTTTAATGACTAATTAATAATTACCTTTTTCTATATAAATTATTATCATAAATAACTTTCTAATACTTATACTAAAGCCCTATGTGAGATGAACAATTTGAAATATTAATCAATCATCAATTATTTAATTTTTAAACATGGTTAAATAAGTTCGATGTGTTTGATATATAATTTTGTATATAAGTCATCTGTAAATATAACCTAACTTAGGGGCAGTGCTTCTTGAAAATTCATTCCTATAAGACTCAAAATATATCAACCAATCAAGTTAGAGAAAAATAGTTTTATCAATTTAGAAATTAAAAATGTCACAAATAAACATTAATTTTATTTTTTTTAAATAGAAACAAAAATACTTAAATCTAATTGATTGATATAGAAAAGATTAATCACCACTTGAGTTCAAGTGATTACAATAGTAAATTGCCTACAACAGATACAATAAAATAAAAATAAAAATTAATAGAAAATAAAAAGGTATACAATAAAAAAAGTACAATTAAATTCAAGTAACTAATTAATTAGGTTCTAGGTTATGAATTGGAGAAAATAAATATATAAATATTTTGAGAGAGAGAGAGAGAGTTAATTGTGCTTTAGGTTATGAATTGATGAAGATATATATATATATATATATAATGAATTGTTGAAGATAAATATAATCTAAAGTAAAATAATTGTAAAATGATAATTTTTAAAATTAAAATTAGTAATTTATTAGTAAAGTATTATTTAAACAATTAAAATTGACAAAAATATGTTCTCTTTTTCCCTTTACTCTTTTCAAATCATAGTTTTAAATAAAAAGTGATAAATTTCTTATTTTTTTGAACAATGTGAAATACATATTATTATGCAGGCTTAATCATTGAAGTAATTTAAATAAATTTTTACAGAAATATATTTATATTAAATCTTTAAAAAAAATTATACCAAATTTGTTTTATCGATTTTTCTAATATTTTACCAATTTTATACAAGAAAGATAAATAAAAAAAGTAAAATTAATGAAATTTTAATTAAAATATTAATAATTTAAATTATTTTAAAATAATATAAAACTAAAATAAATAATAAAAATGGAGTGTTTATTTTTTTAAATGTTAAAATAGAAATTTTAAAACTATATATACTGAAAATAAAATAATTTACATAATAAGTTCAATCTTACTAAACGAGTGCCACGTAGTAGCTATTACTTGCCAAACTAATAATTGATTAGTTAGTTTCTTTTTCTATTAGCTATAATTTAAGAGTCTACTATAAGATCAAAGTATCCAACTAGAAACCAAAGTATACGGAGCACTAGACTATGTACTTGATATGTGGTCCGTTCAGATAAACTTTTATAACATCGAACCATTCAAAAATAATTATATATTTCCAAAGCAAAGAGATGATAACAAACAAAGATATCATAGCAATAATTATTCCTCAAACCATGATATCCATGGAAGAGGGCCTTCTGCCTATTTGAGCCTCTTGGCTCCATCTTTGATGGTAATGTTTGGGTTGTTCATTAGTGTCATCCATGGAAGAGCTAGAGCAGATGAAACAACACTGACAATTAGACACAGAGATCTTCTAGCATTAAATTTAGAGACATTTTTTGTGACAACAATCAGATTTGGAATATCAATATCATTTGCCAACTTGTTGATAAAATTACTTATCCTTGATATGTTAGCAGTAGGTTTGGTTGCACCAGTGAGGGGTTGGTTGACTATCTCCTTTTGGTTTTCAGTTCATTGAGTTCCCTTCTTAGCATGTCCTTAAGAGTGCAATCAAAGTTGAGGGGGTCTTTATCATTTTTTTTGACTTTATACTAAACTTTTTCCTCCTTGAGTATCTTGGTGCAAACACTTATGATCCTTGCCAATTGCTTTTCCTTTACTTTATAGTTGATAGTGACCTGCATATAGATTTTCTGCATAGTAAATCTCTATAGAGACTCAGTAAGGATCCTAGTCCTACCTTTAAATATCTCATCATTCATAACTATCCAAATAAACAAAAGCAAATAAGATGAAAGAATGGCCCACAAAATGTTGACCTATTTGGAGAGACCAAGGATGTGACCAACAAAGGCTTGAAGAATATGGATGTCAAAGTTAATTGGGATACCAAACTAGTTCTAGACGTCCTTGGCAAACTTACATTCAGAGAAAAATTAGAGAATATATTTAGGCTAGGAGAAAATAGTGCAAGGGTGTGGTTCTTCATCTATCCTAGACAAAGGGAGTCTATGGAGCAGGGCTTGCTAGAGAAAGCATTGTATCTTTTATTCAAGATTACGATGCCAAATAGAGGAAAAGTACTTATAGCATTTAGAGTCAAGATGACACAATCACTTATTATTGAGAAATTCAAAGACTTCATTACTATCAGACAAGAAGTTTAAAAGTATTTATGTTTATAAGAGAATAGAGGAGTCTCACTTTGCCAAACCAAAAGACGTAATTTGTCAATTTCCTCCCCACAGATACTTGGGAGCTTGGCACTCTGCCAGGCATCTTTAAGAACAACATATGTTCTTTTTTTGAGATAGGGGGATACTAAATTTGGAAGCAAGTTCCTCCCAAACACACAACTTACCATCATCAATGAGATCACTGAACCTGAATTGATTAGTTAATTAGTTTTTTTTAAATACAAATTATTAATAACAACCCTACACAAATTATTGGTTGTAATCTATTGTATTACTCTTTTATTTTTGGTTGATTGGATTGTTAATATTTGAAATGAAAATTAAAATAGAATGAATTTCATCTAAAATATAAAAAATTATTATAAAAATTATAATTAAAGCATCATAAATATTTGATAATTTTGAGACAGTAGAGAGAACACCATAATAGTCGTGGTATTTTATGATTTATGTAATAATGTTTAATATATTTTTTGAAATATCATATATATATAATCAAATATAAGTATCATTTTTTATGTCTTTATTTTTTTGATTGGTAAATGACTTAGAAGCCTATATTGTCATTAAAATAAATAACTACAAGTTTTTGTCCCCATTTAGTTGCAAGTACTAGGGGAAAAAGAATAGGGAAGGAAACCAAAAATATTGTCTGAGACTTTTCACTCCTATATAAAAGTGTACATTTGCCTTTGTCCTTTTGCAAAGGTCTTTGGAAGGGCATACACCCCCTTACATTTTTCCAGCTTTCATTTTACAATTATTTCATAGAAAGTGTTTCTTTCTTTACATACTTGTGGTCATTGTTTGTTGATGATACCCTCTCTTTAGATTCAACTTCCTCTTTTGCTTTTGACCTTCATTTTTTGGTCTATACCCACAAACTTCATTTTCCAAACACTTACATTTCAATGTTAGTAATTAGTATGAAATCAATCATAGCTTTTTGGATTTGATAATGCTTGATAGTAGTTATGGCTCATAAAAGTTTTAATTTTCATAGTATTTTGAATTCTTTTTGGGCTTTAATTTGACTACTTTGTCTTAAGTATACTTTATGAATCTTTTCTAGTTTAAATTTGGATTGTACCTTAATATATTGATTACAGGTCGAGTGACTAGATAATTATATAACAACCCCATCTTATCCATCTCTACTTGGGAAATTATTTGATTGTTAATGGAGATGAAATTGAATTCAATTTTATGAGCTACTTTAACCCTACTTGCCAAATAGTTTTAGTTTCAACGGACTATAAATTTTAAACCTAAGCAAGTTTTTTTAAGGGAATATCTAGTTAGGATTAGATTTACTGATATCCAAGTGAGTATAAGATTATTAAAAGGATTTAGATCAATAATATCTTCTTTCCGTCGTAAAGTATTTAATGCTTGTTTTATTTCCAATGTTTTTTGTATTTAGTGATTGGATAATCTATTATGAACTACAAGAGAATTACATTATTCCAAATTCAGAATATCTCAATTCCATATGATTTTCCTAACCATATATTTAGATAATAAAGTGCTAGATTATTATGATCTTTCAAAAATAAAGGGGTAGAGTTAGCCTTAACTAGAAGCTAGTATGTAGAAATTTAGATAAGTTTACGAAAAGGGCATAGAATACTTTTTGAATTTCTATATTAGAACTAGTTATCAGAGATGCTTTGTAGTGTACCAAGGATTATTTGAATTATGTCCTTGATGAGTACAACCCATTGACTAATTTTAGAATTTATAAAGAACTCAAGCTATACTAAACTCAACTTCATTTTATTCATCCTTTCAATCATGCTTTTACAAATAAATCTAGAAATAAAAATTTCAAGGATCAGACGTTATCAGAGGCGACAAGGGTTACTTTTCCTCATCTTCTTCTTCATGGTTTTGATTGGGATCTCAAGCATGTTGGCATCTAAAGAGGAATTACCATCCCAAACTTCAATCTCTCCTTTTTCTAGGTATAAACCCATCCAATTATTGTAACTAGTTGGTCAAATGTGAAAGAAGAAAAATAGGAAGACAATATTTATTTTTATAATAAGAAACCAACTAATCAATCTATTGGAATTGAAGGATGATATAAGAGGATACAAAGGAAAAAGTTGTTTCTAATCAATGGGAACATTGTAATGATAGGGTCTACAAATATAAATGTCATTTCTAATACATGCCAACACTTAATCTATATTTCCTATGCATTCATGTTTAAATAACCTTTTACACATAATTGAGATGCTGGATTTATTTGATTCTAGTAGACATGCCATAGCCAAAAACATAGCAGGTATGTCACTAAGCACTCTGTACCAATTTGTATTATTCACAAATTCCTTGCCTAAAATCCTATATATAACTCTTTTTATCAAGAAATGTGAGTTCTGTAATACAATCGAGAGGTGTTTGTCAGAGATGGGTTCATCAAACACAACTTGGGGAGAAGGTCCCCTCAGCTGAATAATGAAATTCATATGGGAGACCTTTAAATTTATTAATCTCATTCCTGATTAATTAGGCTATCGAATTATCCAATGAACCAAGAATTTAAAGAGTCAGTGGTATCTAGACAAACAATCGAGAGGGGAAGGGCCCATACAAATTTTATAAATTGGAAACCCCTTCATCTCCTTATTTTATGTGTTGTGGGCAATAAAGAGTCATTGATTCCAATTTATTGTCTATTATAATTTGTAATGTTCAAAATCTCAATATGCCTTCCTATTAATGTATCCAACTCCTTATCTATCTTAAACATGTCTCCTTATAATGCAATCTCAACCCATTGAAGAATTTAGTATCTAAGCAGCTTCATATCATACTTATTATTCAAATTTGAAGATTGGAGTCAACCACTTAATTCCATTTCCAAAGTGTTCTTAGTCTTGAATGGGTCTTTTCTCTTCTATATATTTAATTATCTCTAGTGATCATTATTTGTTAGGATATAGAATTACTCTAGTTCAATATAATTTGCAAGGCTAAAAAACAAAATTAGAATTGTGTGTCTATTCAAATTGGCTTATGAGAAAAAGTTAATTAGTTTCTATATTCAGAAGAATAGATTCAAGCTTTATGAGATTTCTAAAACTTATATACAAATGTTATTCAATTGAATTACACATTTTGATCTTAAAAGATAGATTCCTTCCTTATCATTTATCATAGAGTATATTTACATAGAGATAATTTTGAACTTTACTATATGCTAGATCAAAATCCATGTCAATGATACAATAAACTATCAAAAATAGGATGGCTTTAGAGAAAAAAGAAAAGGTCATCTATCCTTTGCACCTAACAAATACCATACTAAATACAAAGCTGATATATATATATATATATATATATATATATGGAAACCAAATACAACAAAACCTAAAATTAAGAACAAAGGCAAAATCCACTGATCCCAACATAAGAACATAGACATTTTTGAACTTACTGGATTTGTTGAAATTGGGAAGAGAAAAGTCTACCTTACTTAGATCAGAAAAATCCACATCAGGCTCTACATAAAAATTGAAGGCTTCCAAATAGTTAAAAAGCCAATCTTGATTATGGTCCTCTACTATGTTCCTCCACCTTAGCTGGAATTGAATATTAACTTCCATCTTTGGCCATACCTTATTGAACTAATAGATATTTCTAATCTACATGATGGGCCTCCTAGGAATTTTTGCCTCAAGCAAGATTCCAAAGGGATAGGATATGTAGTCTTTGGTATAAGGAATTTCCATGTCCCTATTAATACTTAAGACAACTTGCTCTACTCTATCCAACCATGTCTCTTCAAACAAGTTATTGCATAGCCATATAATGTCACATTGTCCAACCTGTGCTTGAGCCAAGCAAGCAATGAAAGTGCCAATTATCGAGCTTTTGGTTCTCCAAGTACAATCATAATTAAACACCTTTTCACCTATAGCCCTACTAACTGCCAACATATTCATGTCATCAACATGATTTAGGAGCATATTCCATCTCTCTAGTTTAATAGAACCTCTAAATGCCATAGTTCTATCTTTATAGGCATGAAAGAGGGTGATTACTACAACCAAAGCTTCAAAAATGCCAAAAAATAGATAGAGAATAAAGGAGCACTGGTACCTATTGAGAGATGCAACTCTTAGTAAATAAGGATCAATACCTAGGCAGGAGGTTTCTCCTATCAATAGAAACAACTAAAAGGATCTAGATGAAGCTAGAAGTTACTCTTCAATGACGAGAAAATTGAGATGGTAATTTTAAATAGATAAAGCTAAAAAGTTTAAATTAAATATAGGGAATGATGAAGAAGAGCACTTGAATAAATAATTTTCAAGCATGGTAAGATTGTTGAGTATGATATAATCGAATCCAAATAGAAACTTAAATCCTACTTTCAAATCAATATTAGTACTTAGAAGTTAAGGCTTGATTCCTTTAAGGCTTCAATAGCTTACCTATAAATGAACTATTTTTAATCTTAACCCTAGGCCTTGATATATTCTTGCATTCACTTAGCCTAGTCACTAATCAAAATTTAAGGGTGATAGGTTGGTCTTAAACTTATCCTTACAAGTTAGGATTATAAATTATCAAGGATAATAAAATGAGGATAAAACATGGTTAAAAGTTAGCATAGTCAATATTAGGTGACAATTTTTTTATAGAATTAATTATTAATAGTGAGAGACAACAAACCATGATAAACATTTATTTGAAGAAAGATTACCTAGGAAGAGCTTTAAGAAAAATATCCTCCCCACCAACTCCCAAGTCAGATAGATGGTATGCTTCTTTATTACCTTCTCTATAGATGTGCTAAATTATAATTTCCTCAAACTTGTATATTAGAGAAAGAGCACTTTCGAGCTTTAAATTTATTCTCTAGTTTGGGGTACTGTGCTTCCTAATTTATTTAAAATTATTTGAGAGTCTCCCTCGATTATTATCTTTTTTATGCCCAAATCTAGACCTATGCTAAGTCCCTCCATTAGAGCTTCTATTTCTTCTATATTATTTGATGTGATTCCTAATGGTTTTGCATGTTTTAAAATCTAGTTTCCTGATTTCGATCAGATAATACACCCTATTCCTACTTTTCTAGGTTTTCCATGAGAGGCTCCATCAAAATTTAATTTTGTCCATCCTATTGGTGGGGTTTCCCATTTACAATCTCTTTGTTCTTGGTTATTATTTTGGGCATATACCATTTGTGGGTTAATTATATTGGTCAATTTTTTTTTCATGTTCCACATCCTAGTCTAAAAATGATCCTTCTTCCTTTATTATATTTATGAGGTTATTGTTCACAAGCTCTATGATGCTTGCCTCTAATTTATTGAGAAAAGAGAGGATGGTCATTTTAGTTTCATTAAAAATCCTCTAATTTCTCTCCTAAATTTCCCATAATAGAATGAAAGGAGTTATGTTACAAAGTTTACTATATACTTTCTTAAATCCAAAGGTATGGCAACTTTTTGAATGACAATTCAATTTTTTGAGTAGCGATGTGGTCCAGTTAAGTTTTTGGCAAAGACAATTCTAGCTTTCTCTTGTGGAGGGACATTGGTATTGTAAGAATTTGCCTTAGGGAAAAATTTACCCAAGACCAAGGAACTAAAACACAAGCACAACAGTAGACCAAATAGAGTATGATAAGAATGATGATATATTCATTCAATAGTGGATTAAAAGTACACTAGGAGTGCCTGTATATAAAGGCCACTAGAAAGCTTCTAGAATGCATAGAAGTCAACAACATGATAAGTCATACAACCAGGCACATGTCCACTAGATATGGATTATCCTCCATTAAGCACAGGAGTAAGTGCGATGATGAGAGGATAAGCCTACAATGGTGTAGCACACAAAATAATGTTGTAGACAACATGTGCTAAAATGGGAGTGCAAATAACTATGTTGTCTACATGACAATTCAATTAATGATGCAAACTCTAGTGTTGTAGACACCATGTGCTGAATTAGAGTTTCTTACTCCAATGTTGTCAACATGACAAATCATGAGAGTACGCAAACTCCTAAGTGTCTCACCTAAATAAATAATAAAATAATGCATTAACCTAAGTAAACTTAAGTAAAATGTAAATGGTAAATACTTATTTACACCAACATCCCCCCTTAAGTGCAACTTAGGGGAATGCCCTTAAGCTTACGAAAACTAGAATGAAATGCATAATGGGTCTTGACTACTAGACCATGTTAGGTACCCATTTACCTAATGAAATGCAATCTCTCATACATTGGAGAAAGAGGGGAAACCTCATGGGAAAAACCCTCCCCCAAAAAGAGAGATGAAAAAACTAGATGCATGGATGGATGGAGTAATCAAGATCCCCCCATTACGACATACATCAAGTATATACAATAGAGAAATGTGAGAAGAATACAATCTCAAAAAAGGAAAAGCCCCCCCCCACAAGAGAGAAAAAGAAGAGAGAACCCAAATGAAGAGTTCTGATCAGTGATAGCTACTCCGATGTAGAAGTTGATCCAAGATTGCTAAATAGTGTTCCTCCCCTTTGGAAGAAACAATACTCTAGGTACAAGTGAGATGCTTCCATTATGTGTGGAAGGAATCCCAATGATCAGTGATGCCTCTGAAACCTATTCAACTATCCCTGTCAAGGATGAATGTAGAACTTGTCCCAAAGAATGTACTATCTCCTCAATTGATAAAAAAGACCTCCTACAACTGTTGTACATAAGTATCCACAATCAAATCAACTTGTGAAGATTGATCATGTAGATTGGACATGAGGGTCAGAGTCTTGCAACAATTGATGAAGGATCTTCTCCATCAAAGAGAAGATGTATATCATCAATGATGTCCCCCAAATCTGCTATGTATGACTTCACAAAAAAACCTAAAATATCTATTATGTAGTCATCTTCTAATGCTAGAACTAGAAGACTAGGTGTACCTTGTTGTACTGGATCCATCACTGTCGCAATATATGCATGTGGAGTATGCTGATGTTGTGACCTCTCGTTGCAACTGTCGATAGAACCCCACGTATCTAAATCTGTTGAAGCACTATTGATGGTGTCACTATCAGTTTCCATAATGTATGATATGCGGAAAAGATTAGAGGAAAAGCTTGGTGAAATTTCCTCAAAGTGTACATCCTTCTCCACAAAGATCTCATGTGTCTCAGGATCCATAAGTCTGTATGCCTTAACACCATCTTCATATCTGATGAAAGTACAAGGCCTAAGTGATGGTGCTTAGCATCCCTTGGAAGATATGTTTTCCCATGCTTGACAATCAAAGACTCTAAAGTGTGTCACAACTAGTTTTATGCCACACCATACCTTAAAAGGAGTCTTTCTATCTAAGGCAAGATGAGGAGACCTATTAAGTATGTAATTGGCATTGCTGATTGCTTTGACTTCAAGTGATGGATCTAAAGACTTGGCTTGTATCATGCAACTTGCCATTGACTTAAGAGTTTGAATCATTAATGCCACAACATCTGTCTTGTGTGGACTGAATGCTGGTGGATTTTGAAGATCAATACTCTCAAGTTTGCAAAAGTATTTAAGTCTTTTATACACATATCTTCTTTCATTGTCCATCCTAAGAACTTTGATGGCTTTCCTTGATTTCTGTTCAGCATGAGTCTTGAAGGCTAGAAACTTGTCCAACACTTCATTCTTGTGATGAAGAAAGTAGATCCAAGTATACCATGAAAATTCATCAATGAAAGTAAGTATGTAGTGACCCTAGCTGACTGATGTCACTGCAAAAGGACCTGCTAGTACAATGTGAACCAACTAAGGAACAACTGGTGCTTTTGAAGACTTCCCTTTATGTAACTTCTCCTCTAGATACATATCCACTGAACTTGTTGAACAGTCACCTTGGGAAAAGTTGATTGTAGGTAGACCTTTGACCATTTTGTTTGAGCAAAGTTGCTAAAGATAGTAGAAGGAAAGATGAGCAAACCACTCATGCCATAATTGGATTGAGTCAACAAGGCTTGTGAAGGAGACTTGGGCACAAAATGGGAGAAAGAATACAACCTTTTTTCATCATTAACTTTCCCCACTGCAACCACTAAATAATCTTTTAGATTGTGTATCTTTACTGAGTTAGGAAGGAACCCAACTTTATGGCCATCTCCAAGGTGAGTGATTTGGTAAATTCAGAGGAGATTAGAACTTAGGTTTGGAACATAGAGAACATCTTTAAACTCTTCATTTTTCATTTCCACGTTTCCTTTCCCTTCAACTTCCATTTTTGTATCATCTCCCACAAAGATGTGCAGTACCTTTGACTGCTTCAATGAAGAAAAATCTCCTTTTGAAGAACCCATATGATATGAGGCACCTGAGTCAAGAATCCATTCCGTAGAAGAACTTGAATTTTCCATGAGTGTTTTCCCTTTGCCCTTTGAATTTGAAGAAGATCCTTTCTCCTTGTAAGCATTAGGCAGTGGAACATTGTGTTTCTTCATGATGTTCATTAACTCATAAATCTTTTTATGATAACACTCATGTTCTTCATAACCCAACTTCATGCAATAAGCACACTTTTTCTTGTCCTTATTGTTGTCTCCCTTCTTATTTTAATTCAAAGACTTGCCTTGTTGATTTGATTGTGGTGTTGCCTTTTCTGCATCCTCTGATTTGTTATTCTTCCATTTCTTATTCTTGTCCTTTCCTTTATTTGAAGATTGACTAGCTGAATTTTGAGAACCCTCATTATTGGCCACCAATGCCTTTGACTTCAGTGAATTAGAATCCCCAATGACTTTCAACTTCTTTTCTTCTTTATCCAACAGTTTAGCATAGTGATCAAAAGAGACTTTCTGATAGCCAGACCCTAATGTAGTCTTTGAGGTGTTATAAGTAGAAACAACTTAGATGACAACTTATTATGAATGAGATAGATTAATCTATCATCTTTAATAGGACTCCCACAATCACCTAGTTTCACCCTTAATTCATTCACCTTTATGATAAAATCTTGTATGGAATCAAATGCCTTTGGATCTAAGGAGACAAGCTCATCTTCAATTTTGAAAACATCTTCCTCAAACACTTTACCATATAGGTTTTGGAGGGTATCCCAAGCTTCCTTGGATGTACGAGCCTTCTAAATCTAATATATGATCTTGTCTTCAACCCCCAAACAAATATCACCTAGGGCTTTCCTATCTATTGTTTGTCAATCAGTAATTTCTCTGGCAGATACTTGATCACCTGTTGGTTTAGGAACGGTACCATCTACATATTGAGAAACTCCTTTATGCATTAAGTGAAACCACATTTTAGTGGACCATGTAGCATAGTTATGTGGAGTTAATTTTGGAAAATTAAAATTTCTCATGATGTAGAAAATGAAAGAAAACTACAGAAAAAGAGGAACACAACACCAAGAACACCCCCCCTTTTCACTCAATCAAGGAACACCCCCCCCCCTCGCCAAAAAAAAAAAGATGCTTTTGACACTTTATATGTAGTGTGATTACAATGGCCACTTGCCAATTTTGGCCTTAATGGACTTCTAATTTTGCTTTTTTACAACCTCCTTATGGAGCTCGAAATTGGAATATTATAATGTATCTCAGATATAAAAGAATTTTGATGATATATCAAAGTATTACAATGTAGAAAAGGACCTAATTTTGAAAGTTACACTAATCTAATTGTAGATCTAGAAAGTAGATGAAAAATAACGCACTTTCAAAAAAATGGAACTTGTTTTCATGTCCAGATGAGCCCATACAAAGCATTTGAAGTTGCAAAATGTAGGATTGGATAGGTATAGTCACCAAAATATGTAATTTTTGACAAATCCATGCACCAAAACTAGAAAAGAGTTGCACCACTAAAAAGTTTAGGAAATTCTTCCCAAATTCAAAAAAATTGCACCTGATTTGGAGTCCGGATGACTGAGATAAGGCCTCCCAAATTTGGATTGTCAAATCAAAAATCAATTTGGAGAGGGGTTGCATAAAAAAAAGATGGGGTTAAATTTGATGTTCATATGACCATCATAGTAGTTCTAATTTGCCCCTAGATGACAGTCAGACAATTGTCAAATTTAGACTTGTGAACTAATGACATCAGCGTACCCAAGCCCTGTGATGACATTAGCATGACATCAAGATGATGCCAGCTTTTACAAATTTTGAAAACATGTCCAACTTGTGTCTCACAATACAGATTGCTAATTTAGTGTGTTGACATGTATGTAGTATGATGATTGGGCGATTACTAACTGTGTCGCAGGTCTGGGTCCAACATGGTGGGACACATGTCCTGCTAATACTATCATAGTGTGGATGAAGGGCAAGCTATCATGTGGCATGCTTTATACTGGGTCTGCGTGGTGGAAAAGATAGATGGGAGCCAGATCCACATGGTCTATTGTCCTCGAAAAAACAAAGTCCTCGTAAATGTGTTTATCGTTGCCTGAAGTTGATTTTTCAGGTGCTAGAGTGTTTGTGATTAATCCCACATGCATGGGATAACAAACACAATATGTGTTTAAAAGAGAAGGATTGAGTTTATAAACTCAAATAGTCACCAATTTCCTGGAGTTGCTTGCTATCTGCCGGTGGGGATTGGTTCCAATCCCCGATAATATGTATGTTGCTGGATTCAGAATAAATGCCACCGATCAAACTGTGTACTTGCCTAAATTATTGTGGCTGGTAAGTGTGAAGCTATGGTTGGGATTTGTTGGAATGTGCCAAAAAATGGTAAATGAAATACCTGATAAAATAAATAAGGAATATTTTGAATTGCTCAAGGAATATTCCTTGTAGGAGCCAAGATGTTGCTACCCAGTTCTTGTAAAAATTTTTCTCTCCAGGGCCTGTAGGGCCAAAAAATTTCCTAAAAAAACACAAATTCAAAAAAGCAGAGAATAAATTAAAATTTAGATTTGAACAATAGATTAATAGATCGAATAAAAGACCATACCCAGCTTGCAAATTGAGCCTTCGGGTGCTAATTTGCAAAAAAATTTTGCCTCACGATCGACTTTGGCCCAACATAGGTGAATTTATAGTTGATTTTCATCAAATCAATGTTTCAGACACAATGGCGAGGTCTGATTTGGCTCTAGACACTCACAATTTCTATAGATTCTCTAGATTTAGGTGGAGGTACTGAAGCAACATTGGTCTCGAAGGACTATGTGTAGAGAATCTCTAGAGCTTTGATACCATGAAAGAATTTGACTTAGGGAAAAATTCACCCAAGACCAAGGAACTCAAACACAAGCACAATAGTAGACCAAAGAGAGTATGATAAGAATGATGATATACTCATTCACTATTAGATTAAAAGTACACTAGGAGTGCCTATATATAAAGGCCTCTAGAAAGCTTCTAGAATGCATAGAAGTCAGCAACATGATAAGTCATACAACTAGGCACATGTCCACTAGATATGGGCTATCCTCCATTAAGCACATGAGTAAGTGCGATGATGAGAGGATAAACATACAATGGTGTAGCATGCAAAATAATGTTGTAGATAGCATGTGCTAAAATGGGAGTGCAAATAATTGTGTTGTCTACATGAAAACTCAGTTAATGATGCAAACTCCAGTGTTTTAAACACCATGTGTTGAATTAGAGTTTCTTACTCCAGTGTTGTCAACATGACAACTCATGAGAGTATGTAAAATCCTAAGTGTCTCACCCAAATAAATAATAAAATAATGCAATATAATAAAATAATGCATTAAACCTAAGTAAACTTAAGTAAAGTGTAAATAGTAAATACTTATTTACACCAACAGGCATAATAAATGTTCGATGTTTTCTGAATTCTTTTTGCATAAAACACATATTGATCAATCTTCAAAACCTATTTTCATAAACCTATCTATTGAGGGTATTATTTTTTGAATCAGAATGCATAAGATTATACCTACTTGAATCCCAACACAGTTTTAAAGGTATATTTACCCATTCCCATATTTGAGAATTAGTGATGAGGTCATAGCCTTTTTAAATATTTAATTGTCCATCCTTCGATACTCGCCATATTAGTTTTCTTTTCAATTTTTATTTTTAGTTTGTCTTTGTGAGAGAAATTTTTAGAATGCCTCTTTATTTTGTGTAGTTAAATTATTTGTTCTACTGATTTCCAATAGCATATTTCCTTTCCTTCCACTTGCGAAACTTGCTCGTAATTGTTCACATGTATCCCCCATAAAGTGTTGAGAGTGTTCTTTATGTTGATTGGAAGATTATAACTATCAGGATTTGGGAGTCCATCCCATGAGTCTTCCCGAAATAGGGCCTCCTCATGTCTCTCTATGTCCCGAGTTTGATTATTGTTGAGAATGAGGTGATAGTGTAGCATAAAATTCCATACAGTAGAGCCTTTGGGTGGATTTCTAGTCCTGAAGAGTAATAAAGGGTCAAAGTAATGAAGGTGCTTATTATAGTGTATTTTTTCCTATTTACTCTCCTTCTCTTGGTACATTCTCTAGATTAGTTTGGCTCCCAATGTTTCATTTTGCAAATTGAAATTTCTAATTCCCAACCCTCCCACATCTTTCAGTCTACAAATATTTTCTCATTTGATTAAAGTTATTTTTTTGTTATCCTCCAGCCCTTTCTAGAAGAAGCTTCTGAGCTTGGAGTCCAATTTTTTTAAACACATCTGATATGTAGGTATAGCTAATAGAACCACTTTGATTTTTTTGGCTTTGCCTGACTTAGTTGACCATTTCCCTTTCCAACTTTCAATTTTTAAATCTATTTTTTCTAGGATAAGATTCTAGGATTTTGATCCTCTTGTATTTTTCTCTAAATGGATTCCTAAGTATTTGTAGGTGAACATTTCTTTCTTGAAACCCATGATATTGCAAATATCTTCTTCCGTATTTGATGGTGTATTTAGAAAAAAAAAATCAGATTTTTTGGTATTAATACTTTTCCCTAAGGCTTCCATGAACATTTGAATTATGTTTTTAAAGTTAGAGGCTTTTTCTATTGCACTTTCTCCCAAAAGGATTATATCGTCAATAGATTATTGATGAGCTACCTTAGCCGCATTCTCTATTATAGTTTTTCTTTTGACTTTCCTTTCTTCTTGTGCCTTTTTAATTTCTCTTCCAAACACTTCATCCATGATTATGAATAGGAAGGATGATATAGGACCTCCTTGTCGTATTCCTCTAGAGGTGCTGAAAAATCCTTGTGGAATATCATTTAGTAAAGATATTTTGGTTGTAGAGATACAAGTATATATGAAATTGATCCATTGTATAGAGACACTAAATGCTTCTAATGTTTTGCACAAGAATCTCTAGACTACTTTAATGTAAGCTTTTTGGATATCAAATTCCATAAACATGCATGCTTCCTTATTGTCTTGAGCTGACTGAATATTTTTTTGAATGATTATACTTCCATCTAGTATCAATCTCCCTAGAACAAATCTTGTTTGCTCTTCTGATATGAGTTTTAGTAAAAAAAATTAAGTTTGTTAGCAAGTACTTTAGATAATATTTTATAGATAGTATTGCATAGGGAAATTGGTTAGAAGTCGCTAGGTTCCTCTTGAATTGCTTTTTTTTGGAATTAGTGTTAAAAATGTATGATTAATTTTTGTCAAGAATGAGCATGCATTTCAAGAGGCTTCTAAAGCTTTCGAGAGGTTGTGGCCTAAGAAATCCCAAATTTTTTGGAAGAAGAAGGTCTAAAATCCATCAGGACTAGGGGATTTATCTGGATTGAGACTTAAAAAGTGTTTTTTTATTTCCTTTATAGTTAAGGGTTCATTTAGAAACTTGTTATCCTCATCCGTGATTACTCTAGGAATCATACTTAATACTATCTTGGGCCATATGATTAAAGATCTCATAGTTATTAAGGATGTTCTTGTAGTAATCTACTAAGGTCTTAGCTATTTTTATGGGATCTTCCTCTAGGCTACCTTCCATATTTTAATTTTTGTAATTCTATTTATATTTTTATTATTTATGGTACTATTATGTAAAATAATTGTATTCCAATCTCCTTCTTTTAGCCAATTTTCTCTTCATTTTTGTTTCCAAAAGATTTATTCTTTTGCTAGTATGTTTTCTTGTTTAATTAATAGTTATTTTTCTTTGTTATATTTTTCATTATCCATTCCTTTTTCATTATTTCTTCATTTAGTTTCTTGAGCTCTTCTTCATTTTCTAATTTTTCTTTAAAGATATTATTGAAGTATTCTTTGTTCCATTTAAGTATGTATTCTTTAAGTAACTTAAGTTTGGACACAAAGCAATACATTTTTGACCCCTCAAAGGAACTTTCCTATCACCATTGTTGAATATTGTTCATGAAATTGTAATCCAAAAACCATATTTTTTCGCATTTAAATGTGTTTCTAGTCATTTTTTGAGCTTCTTCAAATGCTATTCTCACTGGGAAGGGGTATGATCCTATGTCTGATAGGATGGTGGAATGAAATGCCAAATTTAGAGTGCTTAAGTCCCCTTTAAAAACAAATCCGTCTAGCCTTTCTACTATGTGACATAAGCCTTTTTCTTTTATCATTCCATGTATAATTTTTATTTCTTGGAAGTGTGTCCATTAGATTATTCTTGTTAAACCATTCTTAGAAATTGGTCATGGCCTAAATTACTATTTGGGATCCTCCATACTTTTCTTCTAGATTTAGGATTGCATTAAAACTTCCTCTAATGTATAAGTTGTCTATGTGATTAATTTCCCTTAAAATTTGTGATTTCTTCCCAAGTTGATTTCTTATTTTATATTTGAATAGGCCCATATACATTGATGATAGTTAGATGAAGGTTATTTCTAAAGCTTTTGACTCTTCTCTCGGTCTAGTTATTGTTCACAACTATTTTGCAAAATTCTATTCTTTGAGGATACCAGATACTACCTATTCCTCCTGATGCTTCATTTGATTCTACTAGTGCTACCTTCCAATTTTCCAACTTCTTTCCTAGCTTTGTTCTATCTTCTTTGTTTAATTTATTCTCTTGGATTATAAAAATTTCAGAGTTAAATAGGATTAAGTTGCACTATAATAAGCATTGTTTGCTAGGAGCATTTAGACCCCTAGCATTCCATGTAGTTACCTTCATTGCTCATTGGGAAGGAACTTCACCTTCCCTACATTCAATATATTATAGATCTTTTTCTGATTTTTTTCTTGCCAATCTTAGCTCAATAATGGTTTTTCTTCCTCTCTTCATTTTTTGTCTTCTACATTTTGGAGCTTCTAAACCATCTTGATTGACTAAGATGCTTATATTATCCACATGCTCACTAGCATTTTTTATTTTATTAGATATTATTTCATCTTCTAACTTCTTCCTTTTCCAGTTCTAGCAATAACTAATCCCCTATATTCAATCTCTAAATCCTTCTCTGCCCCTTTTAGTGACACTATTCTATTCTTCTTGTTTTTTTCCTTTGATATGTTCAATGTCATATATTACCCCAAATTCTTCCCATAATTGTATATCCTCTAGCTCAACCCCTCTTATTTTTCCCTTATCCTTGCTAGATTCTTTGTCTTCTGGGTCTATTTTCATAATTCTTATTATTGAAGTCTCCACTTCTATCAGTATATATGGTCCCTTACTTTTCTATGAGTTTTTCCATTTGAATTCCATCTACCTTCTCAAATGGATCTTTTCCTTTTGGTGGGGTCTGTCAGAACTTATGGGATCTCTTTTTAGGTCTTTTCCTAATAGTGACATTACCCCAATATTCTAAGGATGTTGGAAAAATAGAAAAGGGTTGAGATTGGAACCCTGTTTTCACTTCTAGTTCTTTAGTTTCTATGTCAAGATGCCCCTTTTTTGGACTGATGATTCATATATATTCTTCCCTATCTTTGAGTGATGACCATTCCTGCCATTTGTTCCTTTTGGATCATCATGCATAAAACATATTTTTTCCAGGGTTTTATCTTTTTTAGATTCACTAATTTGTTGATTTACCTGTATAACATTGTCCTCTTCTATCTGTTGGTGTTTGCAATTAGATATAGATTTTCTCACCCCCTCTTGATCCTTCCAAGTTTTGATCCGAGTAGATCTATGTTCTATTTCTTCATTATTGATGACTACTTGTTTCTATTGGTTACTTCTATTCTAGTTCTTTCCCCACTTATATCCTTTCTCAAATTCTCATTTGTGGTTTGCATGTTTCTTTTAATTGTTCTGTTTGTTATATTTATGTCTCTTCTTTCTATCATTTCTTGTTTATTTTCTTTTTCTTCTATTTGTTCTTGTGTATAATTACTATGTAGTTTCTTGTGTGCTTTCTCCCCCAAAATAAATTGGTCTTGAATATTTTTCTATAGTGATAATATCTCATAATTTAACTTTTTGTAGTCTTTAATGTTATTATTAATTTCCCTAAAGAGTAACGTATCCTTTTGACATAGGTTGCATTATTGTAAATTGAACAAATTTTGTTGGATGTATCTATTGAAGTCCACTCCTTGACCTTTTTCTACTAAGCTCTCTCCTTTCCTTTGTCCTACTTCTTTATTAGATGGAATAATATTGTCACTTTTGTTGTCAGTTTCTCTAATTTCTACTTCCTCACATATTTCCTTAGTATTCCCCACCTTACTATTTCTACCTCTGTTCATTAGATCTCTTTTCCTGATTTTTATGACTTTCTTATGATCAAAGCATTTTCCTTGAGGGGGTAAAATCCTTAATAAATCTTTTAGCTTTTATGTTCTTTGGATTTAATATTTTATTCTATTTTCATTTGTGTTTATGATATCATTTATTTTACTTTCATATTTTTCAAAAGATTGTCTATATATGGATCTATTAGTTATTAATTTTTGAGGTTGAAAGTCTTCTTTCCTATTTCTAATGTCATTGGTTTTATTAAAGTCTTCTTCAATGCCTATTAGATTGCCTAGATCTTTACCAATATTTTTAAGGATTTCAATATGATTTAATTTAGGATGAAGAGATTTACTATCTAGGTGGGGGAAAATGTTTATTCATCAGTAGTTCACTAAAATTTGGTTCTCATTTAAAAAAATTTAACAAATATCCTTTGTATAAACAATAAGAAGTTGAAAGAAGTTTATCCTTGATATGAATGTTTTGAGAAGAAAGAAATACTTACCTGTTCCCTATAGTAATCCTGAAGCCATTTTACCATCTGGGGGACTTTAGATTCAAGGCCATTCCAGTAAGCATATAATCCTTGTTCAGTACATGTCTGTCATCTAGTTTCACTGAAATGATTACTTATGATTTGGATGTCTTCCTTATTGGGATTTTGGATGTTCAAATATGGTGGGTTTTGATCTACATCTATTGGTTTTATATTTTGGGTTGGGATGCTATCTACTTTTTTCTTGACCTTGGAGGATGGGTTCATAATAGTTTGTTGTATTAGGGGATCTGATCTATAGATATTGGTTGTAGTTTCTAGTTTTCTATGGGACAGAGTATATGCACCTTTTCTTCTACTAAGAAGATCATTCTTACTCTATTCTTGGTTTTTTAGATGTTTGGATTGATTGAGATGGGGATTAGTCGATCCAATAGGAATTGTGTTGGCTTTTGAAATGAATTTTGGTCTAGATAGACATAGGCTAGGATTATCTAGGTTTTTGAAGTGATTTGTTTAAATACCTTTTCTCCTTGCTTTGCATATTTTGTAGAGGCAAAATATAATTTTTAAAATTTTTTTTTATTGTATCTCCTCCTCTTCCAAGGTTCTTTTCTCATGAGGTTTTATGCTATTATCAATTATATACATAGATTGATTCTTGAAGTTCATTTTCTAAGGCTACCAATCCAAAACTTTTAACACTTCTTTCCCTTCTATAATGAACTGATTTTCACCCTTCTCCTTCATATTCCATGTAATCTTGGAGCCTCGCATGAGATGACGCATTATTAAATCCATTGATTTTTATAGTTTTTTGGATCTCTCTTTCCGCGACATCCCCTGCAATATGTGCTTTCATAATCTCTTTCCCTTTGATCACATGAAGTTTGGCCAATGCTTCGAAACTATTTGAACATAGAATGAGAAATTTGTTCCTCTTGTTAACCTTTCTTATTTTTCTAGATGGCTTGTCCTGTATATGATCCTCTTTCCTATGAACCATATCTTTGGTAGATCTTTTACTGCTTTGACCTTTATAAAAGATCAAGTTAACATATTTATTTTCTTGATTCACATAAATTACCAAGTTGGTTGAGTTTATCGAATTCACATTTTTTAGAGTAGAAGGATTCACCATTTCTATTTCAACTATAAAAAATATAAGTATCATTTTTAGACATTCTTAATGTAAAATAAAATATTACTTATTTTCTTCTAATAAGTTTTAGAAATATGTTAGCTTAGAACTTTATTCTTACATTTAAATTCTTGAATTACAAATATTTCATAATCATTTTAAAATTATTTAATAGAATAAATATTTTTAAAAAAAAAAAATGTTACAAACTTACCAAGTAAATTATTTTTTAATAGTTCATTTTCATTTAAATAGATTTCCATTGGTTATCAAAATTGAAGTGATACTATTTATTTTTACAGGTGCTCATTGACCATTATTAAATAAAATCATTATTTTCTTCTTCTTTGTATTATGATCTATCATACTATTGACAAAACAAAATTTAGAAAAAAATTCAAATTAATGATATATAAATATATTTAAAATAGACTTATCAATTTTAAGATAGTATTTAAACTTTTTTTAAAGCATGTTTAAATAAATAAAACATAGGTTTCTTGTCAAACCTATTGTATTGATGCATTCATATAGTTATTTATGATATTGGTATAAGAAAAATATTATAAATTTGTGTTGTTAGTTGAATATTTAAGTGTAAAAATTAAATTAAATTATATTAAAAAATTTAATTTTAATCTATATTGTAATCTTTGATTAATTTTATTTGTTTTTTAATTAAGATATATTTTGACTATTACAATTTTTTGATTGTACATCAATCATTTATTTTTATAAATATTTTAAACTTAAGTTACAGATAATTAAAATTAAAATTAACATTATGAATTACTAGTATTTTTAGGCAATCAAATAGCTCTTAATTAATTTCATTGATTTATAAATGTAAGAAATGTGCATATCTACTATATAAAATATTAATCATATAATATTATTTTAAATTAATTAATTTTGATTGGTAGATATTATAAATTTTAATCACTAGTTACGAGAAAGTGATTAAATAAATCTATGCCTACAGCAAGGACTAATAACTCCAACACATTTTATACCCTAAAATTATAAATAATGGCCCCCAAAATAACATACCTTTGTTTTGAATTTTATATATATATATATATATATATATATATATATATATATATATATATATATATATATATATATATATATATATATATATATATATATATATATATATATATATATATATATATATATATATATATATATATATATATAAAAGAAAACTTGACAAGTTATCCCAAACAAAAATCCACTCCTCAATCATACAAAGGTTAAAAAAAGAATCCATAGAAATTTAAAATATATTATAACTAATTGATTTAGGATAGCAGAAATAACCTTACTTTTTTAAAATTGTGAAGTGGTTACTATATTTATAAAATTAAATAAAATTTTACAGAAGATTAAAAAATATTGTAGGAATATATAAATTTAAAATGAAATATTTTTACTTTAGAGAAAAAATTATCTAGGACAATAATTCAAAATGTAATAGAATAAAATTATTACAATTGAGTAGAAATGTTCCAAAGTTCAATTCAATTTTTAAATATTCAAAATAAAAGAAGATAAAATATTTAAATATCCATTCACACCTTCAAACAATGAGTAGAAAATAAGTATGTTCAAATACACATAAATCAACAATCTTAACACCATTTTGGGGTTTCGGGTCCCCTTCAAACCTATTCTTACCTAATCAAACAATCTTAACACCACTCCCTCTCACTTCCTCATCTTTATTATCTCTCAACTTTAGAGATTTTCTTTGAGATATGTTTGGACTCCTATAATCAGATACATAGTTGATTTGAAATTATCATTTATCCATTTAGAATCTTTGTTGCACATAAGCATAATTTTTTAGATGGCCCACCAAATGATCTCATGAGCATCATTTGATCCTAAATGATCTCATGTAAAACACAAATGTATGTGGACCTATTTTTTTAATTGAATTTACACGTACATACCCATTACACACCAAGGTGTGATTGCTAGTTCTAAATCATGACATCTATACCTTTGGAAAGATATTGACATCAAATCATTACTCTATAATTTAGGAATGTTGAAGATTCCTCAAATGTCTTTAAAGCCTCTCCATCCTAAGCTAATTTTTTGTCTAGATAATCTTTGATTTGTTTATCCTTGTTTTCAAAGAGTAGAGGGGTAGATAAATTACTATCCAAATTATGTCTTTCTCTCTATCAACATTTCTTAGTGCAATTTAGTGCTTGCTACTCCACAAACCACTAAATTCCATCACCTACTTATTAAACGTGATTCCTATGAACTAATTGAAATCCATGGAGGAAATGGTGTACCACACCACTTTCTTTTGCTTTTGACAATGACATATAGAATATTGATATCATAATTCTCTTAGGGATTATGATGTGACTTCAAAAAAATAAAAAGGTTGTACCACAAAGCATTTTTTCATTGTTAACTCATTAGTGATGGTATTTAATTGGGCTCTTGTGAACACCTCATTTTTCATAAATTAGCACAAGAAATTGAGGTTGAACATGGGCTATAATTAACTATTTCATGAAAACAATGATGAAGAACTCTGATTAAAAAATTCTACAACTATTGCAATGTTTCATACTTCTTATTTCTTGCACAAGATAGGAATATAGTTCTGTAGATCTCTTGTTAATAGTACTATTTGATTGGCCTAAACAATTAGTCATCATAGATCTACTACCCATATTTTCTCTTTTGTTCTTATTTGGAAGTTGCCTCTTTTATTTTTGTTTTCTTTATTTATTTTGATATTTGTGCTTATTATGTAAAGTTTAATTGAATATAATCTACAATGAGAAAATATCTCTTATGGAGCATAGATTTACATTCCAATATTGAAAATAAAAACATTGATATGTGATTCATTGAATCAATAAAAATTACATTTACTTAGTATACATATAAAATTATAAACTTATAATTTAATTAATATATTAAATTAGATATTATATAAAATTAGATATGCTTCAATAGGTAATCAAAATAAGCCAACTCTGTGTACATACATACATACATACATACATACATACATACATACATACATACATACATACATACATACATACATACATACATACATACATACATACATACATACATACATACATACATACATACATACATACATACATACATACATACATACATACATACATACATATATATATATATATATATATATATATATATATATATATATACATATGCATATATATATATATATACATATGCATATATATATATATATATATATATATATATATATATATACATATGCATATATATATATATGCATATATATATGCATATATATATATATACATGCATATATATATATGCATATATATATACATATGTATATATATATGCATATATATATATATATACATGTATATATATATGCATATGTATATGCATATATATATATGTATATATACATGTATATATATATGCATATGTATATATATATACATGCATATATATACATATGTATATGCATATATATATATACACACATATATATGTATATATATATGCATATATATATATGCATATATATACATATGTATATATATGCATATATATATGTATATACATATGTATATATATATATATACACATATGTATATGTATATATATACACATATGTATATGTATATATGTATGCATATATATATACATATATATATATGTATATATATATGTATATATACATATATATATATATACATATATATATATATACATATATATATATATACATATACATATATATATACATATATATATATATACATATATATATATATATATATACATATATATATATATATATATATATATATATATATATATATATATATATATGCATGCATACATATATGTATGTATATATATGTGTGTGTATATGTATATGTATATATGCATAGATATATGTGTGTGTGTATACACAGACACACACATATATAATACCATAGTAATAAATTTATTTGGGCCATAGTAATAAATTGGTCATTACCACAGTAATAAATTATTACTCTGGTATCTCTTAGGGTTTACCGATATGTTTACTAATTTTTAAATAAAAAAATCTATATAAAAAAACATTTAAAAATAATATTTAATGGGGAGGGGGCCACCAACCCCCCCACCCCCCTTACTTTATGTCGATGGCTTTAAAGGTTGTCGCATGACATTCTTATTGTCATAGCAGTAGGTGCTATTATAGGCACCTTGCTACTATGATAATCAAGGTTGTCATGACAACTACACCCTACAATCATGTTTTTTATATTAAAAAATATATAAATTTTTTAAAGCTTCTTATTATAAAATTTTAAATTGTTTAATATATTAAATTTTAATATTACTCTATTTAAATTTGATTTTATTAAAATTTTAATTAATATTAAATATTATTAAATTTAGTTGTTATATTAAATTTAATTTTTTGATTATAATTATTATTTAATATTATTAGATTTAAATATTATTTAGTATGTAATATAATATAAATGTCAATTTTTTTAAGATTTAAAATTGCCAATTTAAGCATTATTACATTTAGACTATAATAACAACTTTATTAAAGGCCAAGAATATATTAGGAGTTGTAAAATATTATTTAAATATATCTTTTAATCATTCATATAAACTAAGAATATAATGACATCCTATTGCTGCAAAAGTTTTAATAAATACAATTGTATTGTGGAAAAGTTTATTGTTCAATTTATGTCTATAGTCTGTAGCATTGGCTGAGCATTTGATGGTACATTATTTCAGAAACAAATTACCATACCTTGATTATAATTCAGTTGAATTGACTAGAAAAATTACTTGAATGAAATAAAAAATTAATTTGAAAATCAAACCATAGGGAAACCGTTGGATTAAAAACTTTAGGGCTAATATTACACATGTTCTAAAAGATTGTTATGGCATCATTCTCTTCTTATTTTGTGATGGTTATGAGAAAACCATGCATTTGGTGTTGTGAAGTGGAGCCTAATCAAACTTGTAGGTTAATATTTTTCCCACTTTCTTCAGCCCAATTTCCACATAGATTATTACTACAGGGATTTGGGAGAAACACCCCCAAGATGGGGTTAAGGGGCAGTGCTCCTTGTGGGGTCCTAGAGCAGAGCCCTAGGTTTGCTCCCTATCACAATATAGGATGGGTCAAGGGGCAACACCCCGTGGGGTTTTTTAGGGGCAGTGCCCCCAAAGGCTCAAAAAACTATATGATTGTAAAAGACATTGGTTGTTTTTTTTATTAGAGGAGTTATTCTAACCCTAAGTTTGTAAGTGACAAAAATCTTGTATAAAATAGCTTAGGGTTAGGGATTTCATAATGTATGATGAGGTTGTAGCTTCTTGTAGTGCTATTGAGTTGTAAGGGATTATAATTTGTAATCACTAGATAATAATAATATTGCACTTGTTGTTGGTGGACGTAGCCTAGGGATTGAGTGAACCACGTTAAATCTTTGTGTCTTGTGTTCTCTTCTATGCGATTTATTAGTTTCTAATACTGGTTATATTTGCATGTAATTGTTATTTTTGTCCGTGGTTAATCCTAATAGTTGGCCAATTAGGAAAGTGCACCAGAGGTTGAGGTTGTGAATGTTTATTTTTAGTGATCTATCTCATGTTTGATTTTACATGTTTGTGTTATGAAAACTAGTTCTCTTATGTGAGTCTTAAGTCTTTCATTCTCTTGAAGTATCATGTTAATGTTTTGGTCTATGAACCATTGGTGATTTCCAATTGCTTGTATATGAATGAGTATAATTATTGTGGCTTTTTGATGCACTTGATTTATGATCTTATGGTAGGTTATCTATGTATATGTTGGGAAGTGGATTGCAATGGGGCCAGAGCCTTAAAGTGGTTGCTAGGGTAACTCATTGTAAGTTATCTTAATAAGTGAAAACATTTACATTAATGGGGATTAGAATGAATTAAAAGGAGATAGAGTTCCTCACTCATGTCTTGAGTACTAGAATAAACTAGGATGGGAGTGGGAGAAGATACTTAGTGGTAGCCTTGCATAGTTAGTTTTTTTCCTTGTCTGTACAAAAGGATTCATGATACCACATAGAGTTACTACGGGGGCAGAATCCAAGACTACCAAGGTAACCTTAGATTTCCTATGTCTTGTTGGTTGCCTGTGAGATTAGAAGTATTATTTATTTTTTATACTTGGTACCTTTGAGATAGACTGCTATCAGGATTCAATAATCTAGATTCTTGTTGTGACTTGTGGATTGCTATCCATTTGGAACTTGAGATTATCTCATCAGCATGGTGGGAGTGGACCATTCAGGTTCCATGAGGTTGGGTGGTAGTGATTGTTTTTCCATTGAGATCCAATAGTTGAACACCGATACTAGATGCACCTTCTATGGTCATATTCTGGTATTTTGTACTTTGGTTACTTGAGATCCTACATGATGTTGTATCATATCATAATGCATATTTTTAGCATTTGATACCTTGTGGCATGTGCAATGGATGATTATGCATTCTGGTTATGCCTTATGGCATCATATGTAGCTTGTATATTTTTTCATGAGACATTGTACATGTGGTTATTCTATATCATGAACTTTGTTTATTTATCAAATTTAACTTAACAAACCTTATGTGTGTGATTCAATCTTATGGAACCCTTGAGAGACATACTGTTATTATATTTCTTACATATGTACATGTGATGTGTATTTGAGTTATTTCTTCTGCTTTGTTTTCTCTATGTTGTTTTAATCTTTCAATTTTTTTTTAGCAAAATCAATTTCATATTAGGTTAATTTCTCTTGGGTTCCCTAGTGGGGCATTACATAAGGTATTAGAGCTTGAGTTTTTGAATTAAGAGCTCTATGAATAATGGTACACCCACCAGATGACAAGTAGTCAACTTATAACAAGACTTAAACAACAATACTTATCAACCATAATTTGATAAACTTAAGCTACATACTAGTACTAATACTTAAACATAGGAAGGGAAAATATTGAAGAACCCTTAAATTTTGTATTCAAATGTATATTCATGTGAATATGATTTATGATATCATGCCTTTTTTTATTGTAGTATATCATTTTTCTTGCTTGGAATTTTGTAGGAGGATGGTGACTGAAACTAGATTATTTATGAGAGGTTGTACCTCAGGTCAAGGTAGAGGCTAGAAGAGAGGTAGACATACTAGTCCTTGTGTGGTTGATTTGAGAGTCCTATTTAGGAAGAGGACATGGAAGAGAATAGTAGGGGACAAGATGCTGACTCTAAGGAACCTGATACTTGGTAGCTACTGCATACTATCTCAAAGTGCCTACCTATTTAGGAGAGAGCTAATAAGAGGGGTCAAATCATTGTGCGAATGATGAAAGATGTAGATCTAGGAGCTCTAAGAAGGGTCATATTAAGGATAGATAAGAGTCTATCAAATCCAATATAATAAAGGACCTATTGTGGGTCAAGCTTAAACCTTTTACGAGAGATGGTACTCCATGATGCAAATAACTGGTTGACTGTACTAGATAGATGTTTTGTGATGTGATATTTTGACACTAATGTCAAAGAAAGGTATGCCATTACTCACTTGGAGATTTTTGCAGCTAACTATTGGAAGATAGAGGAGAATAAGTTGATCATGGAAATGAAGAGTGTCACATAGTAATTGTTCCTTGAGAATTTTTGTGAGAATTTCCTAGCTGAGTAGTGGATTTAGTAGAGGGTAGATGAGTTTCAACACCTAAGGCTATATACCATGATTATTGTATAGTATGAGCACAAATTCTTTGAGCTCATGCCTTATGTAGGAATTAGTGATAGTTACCCATTGATGGTGCAACACTTTATATGTGGACTAAAAACTATATCATTGGGGGTGTGAAGGGACATGGGTGTTTTTTAGGAGCATCTTGTAGTGAACATGTACCATTAGGGTCTAGGGATATAAAAAACCAGGGAGAAGACAGTAATAGGAAGCCTTCCTTCTTTGGGGGTAATTAGGGGAAACAACAATAGTTGAGGGGATCTTTTCCTCTAGCTCAGAGCAATGGTGGTGGCTCCAACTCTAGTAAGTTCTACAAAATTTAGTGCAATAGTTGTAATCAATATAGTCAACTTGCACAAAGTACCCACTCTTTTTCTAGTAGGGGTAACCATTAGCACTCTAGTGCACCTCCTTCTAGTAGAGGTAGAAGTTGTTTCTCACATGGAAAGTTTGGGCATATCACAACCAACTACCCACAACATGCTTCTCAATATTCTAGATAGAGATCCACAACATCAGAGCCTACTGTGGGTGATGTTGGGAGATCACATAGAATCTTTGCAGCAGTAGATCACAGTTAGGCAGATCACTAGGGTACGGTGGCTGGGACTACACGAGTAATCAAAGGTATATCTCTTTCTATTCTATTTTCTTATGACACAACAAACTCTTTCATATCACCTTCTATAATATCCAAGTACGATATTGAGGTAGTAAAACAAGACATAGGTTGGCAAGTTGAACTAGCTTTAGAAGTTAAGTGATCTAGGTGGATCTAGAAAAGCCAAAAAATAACATAGTTTTAGACTCTCTCAAATTCAACATCATTGCAAAGAGCTCATTAAAAGGGACTTGACACAATTTGAATGGGGTTGAAAGGAGCTCATATACAGAAGTTATGCTCGGTCAAAGGTTTGGTCAAACTAGCAAACTAGAGGGTGATTGAAAAAAAGGTAAAAATTGTATTCTCTCAAATCCAAGAAAAAATGATACTAATTTGTAATGCTCACCACATTGATTTTAAAACTATTTTTTACTTCAAAAATGGAGCTTAGAAGGTATGGGTGGTCAAAGTTACCTAGTAAAAGGGTTGACTGGATGACATCAACAACCTAATCAACATCTTGATCCAATCCTAAAGTGACTCGTGGTAGTAAAATTGGTGATGTGGTAGTCAAAAAGTTGACACATGGTAGTTTTATAGTGACATGGCACCTTGGTGACAGGTAATTTATTTGTTAAAAAAATGTTGTTATGGATTTCAAACCCATAACCTCCCATATGTCACTTGGTCTCTTAACCAGCATCCCAAATGGAGACCTTAATAGTTTAAATGGGAAACAAGTATTTTACCTAAATCAACATTTGGAAAATAGCTTAAAATTTGGATTTCAATGGGATTAGAACATCTACACTCTTTATCCCTAAATATTTGCTCAATCATTGAGTTTAGCTTTAACTTTGTGGTATAAAACCAACTTATTGGTGGAAAAGAGTAAAAGGAGGGGGTTTAGTTCAAACCAAACACCCCAAATATATTCATTTAATTTCTATTATCTAATTAGATAAATATTTTAAATGATATTGCAAAATATTTTGTATAAAAGGGGATTATTTTCCCTTGTAAAGAGAAGGAGACTAGGAGGAGAAATTAAATCTTGGGAGAAATTTAGCCTTGGAGAATTTTTTTTTGTAAAAGGAGAGGTAAGTTTTCTTAATGAGAAATTTTATAAGCATGAAAACTTTGTGAAGTGTCTTTAAGTGCAAGAAAAGAGACTATGAAGGCTTGAATCTTAGAATTTGTAACAAAGCAATTTTGCTTGGAAAATTTAATAATGCAGTCCCTGCATTGAAAAGTGAGCCTGAAGATGTAATCCTACTCGTACAAACTTTGTATTAAGTATTTTCATCTTTTCTATCTCTTACTAATTCTCTCATTCTTTTAGTTTACATTTTTTTCATTCTTTTATGTAATTAAACACAATTAAATTATCATGTTTAAAGCATAACTCTTGTAAGTTCAATAGTTAAAAATACATAGCCACATAATTACTGTCTGGATCAAGGATTAAATGTATATTTTTGATTAGTCATAAAACTTGTAAATCCTAGTTTACAAATCACTAGGGTAGCCACAAATTCTCTAGTGCACCAATGAAGTTGGACCTAGAAGGATTCACTACTATAGTAGACCTTCAAGTTATTCCCCTCATATCATATAAAATAGTTTTGGGCATGGATTGGCTAGGTTTGCATGGAGCTATCATTGACTGTAGGAAGAATATTATTAAGTGTAAGGATGACGAGGGTAAGCAATTAGAGATTGTAGGCAACTAGAGGCCTATATCTCTTCATATGATTTCCATAATGCAACTTAAGTAGAGCATCCAAAGGGGTTGTTAGGTGTTTGACATTACCTTAGAAGAGTATGAATGTTACCTAAGGCAATATACCATGGTCATGGTGTGTGCTAAAATTTTGACACACTTCTATGAATCATTATATCCAAGATTTCTCAAGAATGAGGTCTCAAATGGCAGCTCATAGCTCTCTAGGCATTGGAGTGCAAGGGTTTATAATAGAGGCTCTCAGTTTAGACCTAGTTTGTGCCCATGGAAGTACACTGTAAAATGAGAGATTTAAAGAGGAAAAGCAAGAGCACTAGTCTCCATGATCATAAAATATGCATGCAAATGAAAATGGAAGCTATTCTATATGATAATAACGCATAAAAGAAAACTAATCTATGAAAGGAAATGCAAAGACAAGATTATTCTATGAAAGGAAATATAAATCTAATCTAACATGCAAGTGCAAGAGTAATCTAAATGGATTACCATGGATTCATGAGAGAAGAAGACAATAAAAGAGAAGTTTTAATGTCCAAGATCAAGTGCTCAAGCTCTTCTCCAAAATCACTCTCCAAACCTCCAACATAACAATAAAATCTTCATCTATGAAAATGAGAAGGATAGGGTGATGCAGGAGCATCTTGGGTGTAAGGGCAATCTTGCATCACCCAAAAATATTTTATTTTCAGCCTTTTCTATTTTAATGAGGACTAGTAGATAGCGTGGTTACTATTTATGGGAACTTACTATTTTTAGTAAGTTTTTCATACAATCTTAGAATGTTCTCATTTTCTATAGGAAGGTTCATTTTAGAGTTGTAAGCCTACCATAAAAATCTCATTGCTCAAGCATTAGTATCAGAGAAATTATTATGGATTTTTGGTGGAAAAATTTACAGAAAAATTCAGGCTCACCATTGGAGGCCTTAGAGTGCCTAGATGAGGTTTGAAAACTTGACGGAAGGGCGCTAGTGTGGTTTTGAGCCTGTAGATCACAAGCTGACATTTTTGAAAAGTGGTTATAATAGCCAATTAGAGCAACAATTTGTGAGTTATGGCCTTTGGAATTTGGGCTATCGAAATTTCAAAAATAATTTGTCAAAGATGCATTTGGCTGACTCTATGTGTATTGTTAGGGTCTGTCGGCCTTAGGTATTAAGTTTAAGCATCTAGAACCTTCCCAGGTGGCATAAAACTACCTATTTAAGAAAGGCCCAAAGATTTTCTAGGACATCTCAGGGTGGTAGTTCGCAACAGTGTCTTGCAAATTATTCTAATGAAGGTGCCCATTTGGGTTAGCATATTGTAATTGAGAATTCTGTAATTTGGCATTTGTGGTGATAATAAGAAGTCCATATTTTGTTTCTCACATTTGCTATTGTTTCTTTGTTTTTGTTATGAGTTTATGGTATTAAGGGGAGTCTCTTGCATCAAGTGGTATCAAAGCTAGAGTTCTTGAGCATGTGGGTAGATCGCCGACTATGAGGTAGTTCACACCAAGACTGTTGTTTGGGTTGAATGTATAGACAAATCACTAATTGTGAAGTAGTTTGCACTAGGGTTTCAGAAAAAGCACAAAAATGCCTCCACGAAGAGAGCATGGCAGAAGAGTAGTAGGTGTTACACTTGAGGGTTTTCAAGCCCTCCAAAGACAAATGCAAGCATTGGAAGAACAAATGCGTAGAGGAATGAATCTTCCCATAAGAGATGAAAGCAAGGATGAGGATGTTGTAGAAGAAAATGCCAAAGTAGAGGTAGTTCTAAACCTAGAGGAAAAGAGGCTTTTTAGGGCCATCTCCAAGATTGGAAAAAGACCTAAGTTTGAGGTTCCCACATTTTCAAGAAATCTTAACCTAGAAGAGCTGATCGATTGGATCAATGAACTAGAGGAGTACTTTGAGTATGAAGATATTGAGGATTCAGATAGGTTCATCTTTGCAAAGGCAAAACTGAAGGGACATGCAAAGATTTGGTGGCAAGAGGTTCAATTGGAACAAAATAGAAAGGGAAAGGAAAAAATCACCAAATGGGATCAGATGATAGCTAAAATGAAGCAACAATTCATTCCTATGGATTATGAGCTTGGTCTATTGAAGAAGATGCAAGGAATGAAGCAAGCAGGAAAATCTGTTCAAGAGTAAATTGAGGATTAATCTTGAGGAAAAGATAGGAGAGGAGTCTGCATGGTATAAAGCCAACATCTAGATAGATTACCTTTACCCACCAACAATTTGTGGATGATACAATTCTGGGTGGGGAAGCCATAGTTCATGAGGCTAAGGTGCTCAAGAGTTTGTTGGATACTTATATGAGGGGTTCAGGATAGGCCATAAAATGGGATAAAAGCTTGGTCTTTTTTGTAAATACCCCAATTGAATGACAAAATAAAATTTCTTGTATACTAGGATATGGAGTGGGGTCTCTTTCAGCTACTTACCTTAGTATGCCTCTAGGGTCAAAACCACTGAATTCTTTCTAGAATGGAATTATTGATAGATTTTGCAAGAAGCTGGCTAGTTAGAAATGAGCTACCCTCAGTCAAGCAGGTAAATGTACTTTGATGAAATCAACTCTTCAAAATCTCCCAACTTATACCCTTAGCCTTTTTGAGATCTCAGTTAAGCATGCTGATACAATGGAGAAAATCCAAAGGGACTTTTTGTGGATAGGGGTTGAAGAAAACAAGAGATATCATCTTGTGACATGGGACAAATTTTGCTTGCCTAAATGTTACGATGGTCTCAACATTAGAAAAATTAGACATCTCAACGATGCTTTACTAGTGATATGGCACATTTTTCAAAGTCCAAGAGAATGGCGGGATATCATGGTGGAAAAGTATTTGAGAAGGCAATCCCTTAGCTCCTTATTTAGCAAAGCTAAACTTCTGCATGTATCTTTTATTTGGAATGGGATTCTCAAAGAAAAACCTTTGGCTAAATCAAAGGCAAAGTGGAAAGTTGGCAATGGGGAAAGTACCTTTTTCTGGTAGGACAACTAGTTAAGCTAGGTGCCCCTCATAGATCATCCTAATTTTGAGAGATGGGCTAAAACATGTGTGAGAAGATTTGGTCAGAAAGTTAGTGACTATAAAGATGACCACAAATGGAAAGACCTATCACTAGTTTCCCAGGATCTTAAACCTTTGATGACTATTTTGAATGCCATGATTCTTAATAATAAGAGGGATGAAATCATATGAGGAGACAATTCCAATGGTTTATAATCAGTAGCATTAGGTTATTTCTCGCTGTGGAATATGATGGAGCAACCTATCTAGGCAAGGGCATGGATAACTGGCCTTACTCTAAAAATCAATATATTCTTCTGGTTGCTTCTCCAAGAAAAAATTCTTATCCTAGATAACCTAATTAAAAGGGGTCAGATTATCCCTAATAGGTGTAGTCTTTGCAAGAATGATTTAGAGACAACCAACCACCTTTTTATTCATTGTCCCTACTCCTCTGAGATTTGGGATCTTATAACCAAGGACTATGGTCTCTATTGCTGTAAACTAGCCAATGTCCAAGATTTCTTTGGGCAATGGAGTAGTATGTATAAAGGAATGAAGACACAGATGATAAGTTCCTAGTCTCTTCCACATTTTTGTTGGGGAATATGGAAAGAGAGGAATAATCATATTTTTAGAGATAGGGAAACCCCTACTTTTGTTATTGTAGATAAAATTATTTCTACCATGAAGGAGAATTTTTCCATCAAAAAGGAAGGAGACGTTGAAGAAGGAGGAAACAACATAGTAAAGAAAAAGGATAGGGAGAGGAAAAGATAGGAAGTTAAGTGGCTTCTCCCCACTAAAGATTTGCATAAAGCTAATTTTGATAGGGTAGTGAAAGGGAATCTTGGACCCACTAGATGTGGATGAATTATCAAAAATGGTCATGGTAAGGGAGTTGTGACTTTTTCTCATCCCTTAGGGGTTCAAAAAAATCATTTAGCGAAAGCCAGGGTGACCTATCATATTGTAAAACTAGCTCTGGCTACTAGAATTGAGAACCTTTGGCTGGAGGGAGATTCTTTAAATATAATAAATTGCTTGAAAGGCTGCACTGAGCCATCTTGGACCATCACAAATGTGGTGGAGGAGACTCAAGTAGACTTGGGCAAATTTAAAGGGGTCCATGTCAGCCATGTGTATAGAGAGGCCAACTCAGCTGCAGATTGGTTTGTGAACGAGGCAGTGATCAAAAACATGATGATGATGTGGCATAATGATGATATCTTCCTGATGGCCATGAAAGACATCATAATGCTAGAACATATCTAGGGAAGTACGAAGGCAATCTTGCATTAATTATGGAAATTTATGCTACAACACAAATAAGACAAGATGTTAATGAATATCATGGAAAGTTAATTACTCTCCTTCATTTCATGTACTTGTGGAAAATTTTATGGGTCGATTTACCTATCCCCATTAAAATTTCCAAAGGTATGAAGGTCTTAGGGATTTGAAAATTGTAGGAAGTCAAAGTCTGTGAGTGTAAGATTGTTGAACAAGATTTCAAGATGGTTGGAGAGGGAGTAGGAAGGAGCTGACTAGAGAGGTGAAAAAATGGAAGAAAAGAATGAAAGTTTGGAATAAGCTAGAGAAGGGAGGGATAGCGAGGTATATTGAGAAACTCCATGGCTATGACAAGGAGATCACCAAACTCATGGTGAATACCTGGAAGGATGGCCATGTTAAAATTGATGGGATTTCTCATCAAATAAATGTAGAAATGATAGCTTAAATCATAGAGATAACCATGTAGGGTATTAATTTTTACAGGGATAAGAAAATGTCTACCAATGCAGTTAAATATTTGTGAAGAATGAGGAAGAACAAAAGCATTTAGTGAAGGTTGAGACATACTACGAGATGGAGTTGATTAAAAAGTTTTTTAAGAGTTGTTATTGAATACATTTCCTTGGACACTAGATTCAATAGGGTTAGAACACACCACTTTGTTCTGTTAAATCATTTTAGGCATGGCATAAAAATTTCTCTTTCATTTTATTTGTTTACCTTGATGAGTAAGGGCATTGAGGGTTTTAAGAAAAAACCCACTTCAAACCTAGCTCTACATGAAGGCTGGCTCTTGTTGGTTTATGAGTATCTAAAGACTCAAATAAGGGGGAAAACCTTTAGGCCACTCTGGGGATGATTCAGAGGCTACAGGGAGTTTGAACTACTTGGATTCTAAGGATGTTCAAAGTCTCAACTCAGAGGAGGAGGAAAACACCTCCTCGAAAGGCAAGAAGTCTAAGCAGGGGGGAGGGGGAGAAAATTCCTCCTCCCTCCAGTTCTATTCCTAGCAGAAAGAGCCCTCAAGGATTAACCCTCTATCTAGTGAAATAGGAGGAAGGAGTATAATGAAGAGGAAGATGAAATGGAGTCAGAGGAAGAGAAGAAGGATGAAGATAGTGGGAAGATGGGAGAAGATATGTCTATTTAGTCAAGGAACCCTAAAAAGAGAAAGGCTGAGGAGGAGTTATAGCCAGAAGAGAAAAAAGATTAGACCCCATAGGCTTTGGGGCCCTTACCTTCTATCTCTCCATCCCTAGAGATTAAGGATATTATGGTGAAAGATAGTGGGGAGATAGTTATGAAAGACAGAAGGAGGTCATGGAGAAATTTCAACACCCAAATGGTGAAGATGGGGATTGTTAGGGAGAAAGTGAAACTACGGGTCCTGGAGGATATAGAAGGGAAAGCCCACTTTGATGAGCTCATAGCCCCTGCTCTGGTGGCAATTTCTGATAATACAAGGGAAACAATGCTCAATCTACTCAACAACACCAAAAATAACATGATAGACAATTTTCATTCTATCAAATGGCTATTCTATGAGATTGAGGTCCTCAAGGAGAAAAGGAGTTTGGAGGAAGGCCATAGGACAAGCAGCGACCAAAGTCACCTTACTGGCTAAGAGGATCATATCTCAAAGGTTGAGAAAAGGGTGCAAAAGATGGAGATATCAAACCAAAACTTGGCTAATTAGGTGATTGCAACCCTAAACACTCTGAATGAGAACATCAATAGTCTGGGTAAATAGCTAAAAAATGTAGGAATTGGTGGGGAAAAGGGTGAAAAGGTCAGGGTGAGATGAAAGAGACCAAGGGCTAGGTGGAATGAACGAATGATTCAAACCAAGAATGTGTGGGCACAGAGATCTAGAGTGTCAATGAGGAAGCAAAAAATTAGTAGGACCCAGATAGTGAGAAATAATTGCTAGTGGTCTATTTTTTGCTTCGTTCTTTATTTAGTTAAGTGTTATTGTGTCTTCTGGTTGTGGGCTAGTCTTTTGTTCCTAGTTTTTGTTTACAAACCATGGGCCTATCTTTTTATTCTATCTTTTATAGGCAACTGCATAGGGTCTAGACTTTATTTAATATTATTATTTTAGATATTTTCTAAAAACCTTTGGGTTTCAGGATCGCTGTAAAACCTATTTTTCTTAATAAAAAAATGCCCTAGTAGGGATGATATATGTGGATGCCCCCTCAAGAAATTAACTAAGATATGCATATGATATGTCAATTTTTTGACAATGAGAAGACAAATCCATAGCAACTAATGAATCACAAATTAGAGCTCAAATGTGAAAGTTATGGGATCCAAAGTACAAAACGAGGGTCAATTGGGGGCCTAAGAGTAGTTTCATGGGTTCCCACTCAATAAAGTGACCAAATAATGAAAATTATAGGCTAATTATTTCACAAAAAATAATAATAATCCAACGCAATTAATGGATAAAAAATTGGAGTTAAAATGCAAAAGTTATGGGCTTAGGAGTGCAAGATAGGGGTTAAACAGGGCTCTGGGAGTAGTTTCGGGCATCTAACTTCCCCAAGTGCACCCAAAACACATTCAAGTATGTAGAGGGAACACTTGGTCATTCCAAGATGACCAAGTGCACCCTGAGCACACTTGGGAAGTCCAATTGCTCTTTGACAGTGCAGATTGTACCCTAGAAGGCTCTAGGGGCCAAAATCAACTCAACTAGAGTCAGAATGACTTGAAACTTTGTGTTCATGTCCAAAACCATGGAAATAGGTAATAAATTGGGTAAAACTAGTCAAGTATGGTCAAAATTTCATCAAACTTGGTCAAACACTAGTCATACTTGGTGGAAAGCCACAAGGTTGACATATAGTGTATTGTGATGCACGAATATAGGAATGCAAGATGAAGATGATTTTGGTGTGTCAAAGTATATGAATATGGTGGTGGCAAATGATATGGATGCTAGAAGACAAAGGATATAAGATGAGGACCAGTTAGGATGAGGTGAGGACTTTTTTCTTTCATAAAGTGCACTATATGTCAATGGAGCTTTATTTTGATATGGTAGATGGAATGCTATGCATCATGGTCATAAAGGGCTAGAGTGCAAATGCAAACCTTTTGTGTAAACAAGCACAATGTTGAAATAAAATGATATTATCCTTCCAGAGGCATATAGACATGCCTTAGACTCTCAAAGGTATATTTTAACAAACAAAAAATAAAAGATGACCATGAACCATCTTGACCACTTTCATAGATTAGTTTATAGCATTGAGTGGAATAGGAACATGATCAGATAAAAAAAAAGAAAAAAGAAATCGCTCACTAAATAGTGTGAGCCACTAACTATTCTTGTCCATTATTACTTTCCTTTTTTAGTTTTTTAGGTTGTTAGATAGTGTTTGATAGGTTGATAGTATGATAGGTCTATTTGGTTTGGTTGATAGGTTCATAGTGACACGTTGGATTGATTGTTGGTTCACATTGTTCAGATAGTGTGATTGCCATTCAAGTGTATTGCTTTGAGTTTCAGTCTCTGAAAGTGTGACCATTCAAGCCAAATGGATGATTATCTACAGTAACTATTTACAAGGTTTATTACAATGTTTTTGTGTGACTCATTTCTTCAGGACATTTTATGATTTTTAGGGTTTAGTTTAGGATGTTTTATGATGTTTAGTAGTTTTTTAGGACAATTTATGATGTTTATGGATTTGTTTAGGACATTTAATGATTGTTTTGGATTTGTTTAGGATGTTTTATGATTTTTATGAATTTTTTCATGACATTTTTATGATTTTTATGAATTTGTTTAAGACATTTCATAATTTTTAGGATCTTTTTAGGATCATATCTGAATTTTTAGGAGTTTTTTCAGGATTGTATTTGAATTTTTAGGATTTTTTTCAAGATCATATTTGAATTTTTAGGATTTTTTCAAGATTAAGAATTCACAAGTGTTAGCTCCAATCCAATATGTGATAAGTCCAATGGATAAGATGTGCTTAGGGAGATGCCCCCTATTCAAGTTCAAACTTGGGCACTATACAGGTGATATGCCCCTAGATAAGACACAAACTATGTACAAAGGCCAAAGATAGAGTATGTACAGACTAGTGACACTTGGGTAAGATAACAATGTACATTAACTAGTTTATGGGCCATGATCAAAAACTAGGGATGTCATGCAATATGAAGAATATGATCAGGGAATGATAAGGGGTAAAAACTAGATGGAACCCTGATAGATTGAGGAGAAACAACTATTTACACATGGTACCTATTTTCTAGGTTTTTCACTTTTGGACAAATTTTTTCTCTTGACTCAAATTCTCATGCCAAGATGCATGTTTTCCATGTTTTAATCAAGGCATCCATTTTTTCATGACTTTTTTCACTTTTTTTAATTTTTTAATTTTTTATGACTTGTTGCTATTTTTTGATATTTTTCAGGACTTTTAGGCATACTCATGGATGTTGCTAACAAATGCTGAGAAGAAATCTATTGTTGGTGCTGCTAGTTGATAACCTCTAGACTGACAATTGACCATAACTATGTAGGATTTATTTTGTGTTTGTAGCTAAAATCAAACCACTGGAAAGGCCTCAAGATATACCATCATGTATCATATGTAAGACAATGTCTACTTCTCATGAGTCAAGGCATCTGAGGATAGATGGGTCAAAGGATTCTTTGTATGGGATGTGACTGATGATGTTGTATTGGAAGGCTTGATAGATAAGGGTTTGATTTTTGATGTTGGATAAATTAGGTAGCTAGATTTGGGTATAAATAGCTAGATATAAGGAATAAATAAGAGGATTGAGACCATTGACTTCCCACATGAAGACTGATTGAGATAGCTCAAAAAGACTTTGTGGCATGTTAAAAATTGGAACATGTGTATTCAAGGCATCAATTTATTTATCTTGTATCCTTGGGAGATGATTAGCTTTTTCTCTTTCACAGTCTAATGGCACCTTACGGTTTTCACCAAGAGACCTATGTTTGTTATTTTTTCCTTTGAAAAAGTTTTGTAACTGGAAGATGGATTTTCCTCCCCAAAATATGTCAATGTGTTCAATTTAGTAGGAATTTATTCTTCATGATGATCAATTTTAATGCCTTCATAGACTTATAATATATTTATAACAAGATCATCTTTGTCAAATTGGTCAAAGATCAGTGGTCCACGATGGTTCTAATCCAATAGTTTAGGATAACTTGAGGGGATGTCATCATCAGTGTGGAATTGGCTATCTTGAAGGTATATATATGGATATCATATTCAGTTGTATTATTGGGGTCAATAGAGATATGGTCAAGTACATAAGAATTGGCAAGATTATCACTTGTGGGTTGGGTATCCTTAGATCCCTTTTCATTATTCAAAACATTCATAGTCTTACATGAGGGTACCTTAGTACTAGGATGACCTATTCATAATGGTTTGAATCCAAGCCCCAAACTAGGAGGTCATCCTTTTGTAGTGATAGGTTCAATTATTCATTTTTTATGAGATCCAAGACCACTGCATCCATCATAGCCTTGTTTCTACATGATAATAAACCCAGGTCCATACTTTTTAGGAGATATAAAAGTGGGTTCTTGTTCTGTTTTTACTTTCTCAATATAGACAAATATATTGTCATAGAAATGTTCTTTATGTAGGCCACCACCACTAATTAAATTAATAGAAGTGGTATTTTGTGTATTGATGTTAGAATGTTGTGCTTGTAGTAGTTGTGATTTACCATAAGATTGGGGAGAAATTGGTGAATCCCTAATATGGGACACTTGAGACATAAAATATTCTCCACACCCTTTGTCTTCAATCTTTAGCTTGTCCTAGTCTTATTGAGGAGTATATCAGGATCCATATATTTAAAGGAATATATGGGTTGTTTTTCATTTTTTATTTGGACTTGGTATGCAGTAGCATCTCTTAGAGTAGCACAAAACTAGAAAGGATCCACATTACTAGGGATAGTAACCTCCACATTGTTGTAGGAAAATTTTACGCACTAGTGGTATGTAGAGGGCACTGCTTTCATAGCATGGATCCAAGGGTGTCCTAGGATCATATTGCAATTCATTTCAATATCTAGGACCTAGAACAATGTATTCTCATTAGCCAGACCAACTCTAATGGGTAATGTGATAACACCCTTGGAGAAGCGTTCTCCATCAGCATAGGCCTTTATTGTGATTCTGTAAGAGGGATCCACATCTTCTTTAGAGTAATCTACAATCTTGACAACTTTAAGGGTATAGATGTTTAGCTCCACTCCTTTATCTATCAAGACATGTCTGTCCTTAGTGTTATGGATAAAGAATTTGAGATGAAGGGGGTCATTATGGTTGGGTTTTTCCTCAGGAATATATCAAGGGGAAAAGGTGATATGCTATGATGTGGATAAGTTCCCAACCATGGCCTAAAACTTAGCAACATCAATGTTATCTGGTACTACAAATTCTTTTAAAGCTTGGTTGAGGATCTTTTGATGCTGGGGGGATGCACACAAAAAATCTAGGATGGATATTTGTGCAAGGGTTTTTCCAAGCTAGTCTACAAGACTATAATCTAAAGAAGTGGGGTCAATAGGTTTACCAAGAGCTATAGGTCTAGTAGAGATGGTAGGTCTAGTTGGGGCTCAAACTAAGGTAATTCGAGTATCGTGGCTGGCAAAAACACAATGAGGCTATTCAAATTTTAAGGTAAATATTAATATGTAGGAGTCAAACTCATTGAAATAATTGATGGTGTAGTCATATCCAGTGCATGTGTAATTTACATTATCCTAGGAGCTTGAGTTTGAACTAGTAGCTTTTCCTTTGTCATGATTACCCAAAGGATATTTAAAAATAGTATGATCAATAAGGTCTTGTATTTTTTATTTTAGTTGAAAACATGATGAGGTCTTATGTCCTTTAGTGCAGTGGTAATCACCTAATTTGTTGTGATCCCACCAAGAAGCCTTAGTTTAATGGTTCGTCTTTGATTGGAGGTAACTGCAAGAAGTTATTATTGAGTAATTATCGAAGTGTAGTTTCAAGAGGTATTTCCAAGGGTGTGAATTTCTATCTTTGCTTCTAGGATATTTTTGAGGTCTGTCCTATGTGGAAGTCTCAGTTTTCTATTGTTGAGGTGTTTGATTGGGAGTTTGTGAATTTGTAGGGTTTGCACCTTTTAGAGTCAATTGAGGTTGTGTTGTGTTGATTTTCTGTGCATCCATAATACCATCATTGGTTAGATTATTATTTTTGGAGAATTTTTCTGCCTTGTCATTAGATGAGTTTGTGTTGGTGTTTTCCTTGTTTTTTTTGAGGATGCCCTTACGGATGAGAGCATCTTCAATACTAGCCCCCTTTTTCATCAACTTGGAAATGGTACTTGGACTTTTGATCTTGAATTTGTACATTAGGTCAGGGACTAGGTTTTCAATGCACACATTAACTTGTTGTTCCTTAGGAATGTTTAGTGAGCATTGATTGACTAAGTTTCTCCAATGTATTAAGAATGTGATAAATGGTTCTCTTATATTTTGTTTAGTTGAGCACAAATTAGAAAGTGTCACTTTGTTTGTAATGTTGAAGGAAAAGTGGGAAATGAATTTGTTTGCTAATTCTAACCAAGTTTTGATGTTACCAAGAAGTCTGGAGTACCACTCGAGTGGGGGCCCACCTAAAGAATGAGGGAATAGTCTCATGAGGTAGGTGGGCTTATCACTTAGTTCAGTACAAGAGGAACATAATTCCATGATGTTATCAATTGGCTTTCCTTTTCCTTGATATTTTTCAAATCTTGGTGCCTCAAAATGTTTTGGGAATGGAAGCATATACAAATTTTTATCAAAGGGATTAGGCTATAAGTGCCTTTCTATGTTTAGAGCTTATTTCTTCTAGACTCCTAATGCCTCAACTTGTTTGGATAGTTTTTTGAATTATTGTAGTAAATCTTCATTAGGGTTTTGAATGATAGTCCTATCTTTGTGTCTTGTTTGTCTATGAGTAGATCATTTGCTTTGGCGAGAGCTATGTCTACTTAGTTCTGACATCTCTCTATTTGAAGATTCAAGTGATGTGTTGCTAAGTGGTGGAGGTATGTTAGTACCTCAAAGAAAAAAGGGTCCTTGTTTTTGTACATGTTGTGGTACTTGTTGTGGTATTGATTGTGGTTATTGTACCATGGGTTGTTGTTGTATCACTTGTTATAGTTGTTGTTGTGTCATTTGTTGTGATACCTCTATTGGTTGCATATGAGACCACACATGTGACTGTTGTTGTAGAGGTAGCTATTGAGGTTGTTAAGGAAAATGTTGTTGTTGCAACAAGTGTTTTTGATAGGCAATTTGTTTCTCTAGGCATCTTTGGTATTCCATCTATTATTTTAGTCGGTCTTGTTGTTAAGCAAACATGGTTTGTTATTGTTGAAATTGTTTCTAGTACATTATGTGTAAGTCAAGTGGATTTACATTGGGTTGTGTGTTGGGGATGTTGGATCCTTGTACCATTTGAGGTTGTTATTGTGGTTGATGTTGTTGTTGATATGTCCTTGTACCAAGCATTAGACTGTTCATGTGCCAAGCAAGCCAGTGTTGACATATTTATGTGGAATGGCACAAACACTAAGGTAAACTATTTTTGGCTGATCTAATGCATGTTTTAATGATAGGGGACTAATTTGAGGAGATGATTACATGTTTTGGCATGGATCATTAATCCCTATGCAAGGTGTTTAACCAATTAGAAAAATGGAAGTTTTAACCAGAAAAAGGGAGAAATCTGGATTGTTGATCTTGATCTAGAACCTTCTCTAGTTGGTTATAAATGAAGGATCCAAACCCTATTTTCTTTAGGATGTTATATGCATGTGTGTGCTTGGATGCTTGAAGAAAACTTCTGAAACAGACTTAAACATAGTGATCAAGTAGAGTAGTGAAGTGTAGAGCAAAGTTATATCAGATCAGAGAGAGGATCATACATTAGAAAGAGGAGATCCATAATCAATCATTAGGGTACTAACCAAAGGATAAGGAACTAATAAATTATAACAAATTGAATCAGGGTAAATATCTTAACAAAGTGGTCCTAATAGGCCTATGCAAATCTCCTAATAGAGTGCTTACTTTGTTGTAAGTTTTAAATCCTTTAATCAAGGTAGACTGAATAAGTCTTATAGCTCTTAACAAGGAAGACCCCAAGGATAAATCATCAAAAGTGATCAAACTTGTAGCCTTAACAAGAAAAATTTGTTACTATAGTAGTGAAGACTTGTGGGTGTCATCCTTGCCCCAGTTTTACCTTTACATTGGAGGGTTTCTAGGTTACCAAGTCTTTGTGTTATATGGTGATAATTTACTTTAATGCTTATGGATGAGATTAGCTATTAGATCTAATACATCATTTCAATATATGTTTATGTGATTCATGTATTTATTGAGATAAGGGTTAGTGGTTAAAGATATTAGTTTCATAATTGTTTCGAAGGATAAAAGTTTCATAGATCTTGATTCACCCCCCTCTCTTAGTATCTTTCTTCCACAATAGACTTCCAAAAAATATTTCTTCATGCACGCTATTTTTATAGTTGTTTATTTTATTGGCAGTTGACACATATAGGAAACAAAGAGTTAAGTAATTGCATGAATATTTTATTTGTTGATGATATGCTATATGGATAGAGATGTTTAATGAGATTGATTAAGTTGTTTAGGACTATTAAAAGTTGACTTAGTATATCTATACCTGAGGATAATTTATTCACCCCCTCTTAGTTATTCTAAATAATTCTAACAATTGGTATTAGAGACTTGGTTCTTGTAAGGAAATTTTAAAAGGATTCAAGCTAAAGATCAAGATGTACAAGAAAGAGATACCTAAGCTGAGCAAGGAGAACTTTCCAACATGGCAAAGACTAATGAAATTGCACTTATCTAGTATTGAAGATTCCAAATCATACTACCTAGAGAATTAATACATTGAGGTACCAAGACCTATGATAGTTGAACATATAAAGGGAAATAGGAGTACAATCAAATGATGATTGAACTTGCAACAGCCCTAAGTTATCCAAAATTTGATGATGTGAAGGAATGCACTACTATAAAGAAAATGTGGTATATGTTGGGAAAAATCCATGGAGGAGATAAAAATGTATTGAGAGCTAAAGAAGAAAGCTTGAAAGGAAAATCTGATGACATGAGAATGAAATAAGGTGAAACTATAGCACAATATTGTGGCTGAAGCAAAGAAGTGGTGATTGCTATTAAAGGAGCTTGATGAGACATATCTGATGAGATTGTGATAACTAAGCTATTGGGGAATTTACTTGCTATCTATTCAATTAGATTATCTATAATTCAAGAAATGATATATACACCTAGTAATGATCTGACCTTGAATAGTCTAATTGGTAGACTCACTACATTTGAATTGTCAAAATTTGATAATTATTCCCTTGCTAGTGTTGAATATGCATTTAAGGCACACTTGACCCTTGATGGATCTAAGAAAAGAAGAAATGAAAGAATGTAGAAAGTAACAATGGATGTGATGATGATCTTGATGAGCTTGATGAATTTTTGGCTAGAAGACTACCTAGAGGAAAAGGAAAATAAAAAGGTAAACTTCCTATTATCCATTTTACATGTAACAAAGTTGGTCATGTTGTAGCTAGATATCCTGATAGAGATGAGAAAGAGGAAAGGAAAGAATCCAAGTAAAAAGGAAGGAGAGATAATAGAGACAACAAACATAATAGAGAGTACAATGATAAATGTAAGAAATCTTGTTACATTGCTTAAGAAGATGGTTCTGATAATAATTCTGATGATCACAATGAAGAAGTTGTTTATGTTGCAAGAAAAGATGATTCTAATGAAGATGAGAAAACTACATTGATTTCACATGTGAGTAATAATTAGATGCATAATTGATAGTAGTTTCTCACATCATATGACTGGTGATACAAGTAAGTTTGAGAAATTAATAAATTATAATGGAATTAGTGTAAAGTTTGGAAATGATGCACCATTTTACATGAAAGATAAAGGATCAATAATAGTGAATGATAAGATCAAATGTGATAACACATATTGGGTTTATGGTTTCAAATATAACTTGTTGAGTTTGGCACAATTTATTAGTTTAGGTTATAGAGTTGATTTCTAAAACAAGAAGGCAAAGATCTATGATGGTACTAGTGAACTAGTTGGAAGTGGAGATCAAACAAGAGGTAATTTTTTCTATGTAGACCTATCTAAAGATACTTGTCTATTTGCACAATGTGAAGATGTTTGGTTATGATATAAGAAGCTATTTTATGTGAACTTTGATAACTTGGTAAGCATTAGTAAGATGAAAAGAGTTAGAGGTTTACCAAGATTAAGAAAACTTGATAAAGTGATGTGCAAACAATATCAAATAGGTAAAATGAAAAAGTCTAGGTTCAAGAGAAAGACCTATTCTTCTAATGATATTTTGGAGTTGGTTCATACTAATTTATGTGGTCCTATTAGAGTGAAAAGCTATTATGGTGACAACTATTGACTTTTCTAGAATGATGACTGTGATGTTTCTTAAAGAAAAATTTGATGCATTTAAAATATTTAAGTGGTACTTGGCTTGAGTTGGAAAAGAAATAGGAAAGAGTCTGAAGTGCTTGAGATTAAATGGAGGTGGTGAGTTCAACATAATCTGCAATGACAAAGGAATCAAGAGACAAATGAGTGCACCTAGGACTCCATCACAGAATGTTATAGCTAAAAGAAGGAATAGACCAATTATGGATTATGCAAGAACTTTGATGATGGAGAAGAATGTTTCATAGAAATATTAGAGAGAAGCTGTAAGTACTACAATCTATACTCTAAACCAAGTTTAAGTCAAGAAAGGTACAAATAAAACACCTTTTGAACTCTGGTATGGCTATGCACCTAATGTGAATTATTTCAAGGTTTTTGGAAGAAAGTATTAAATGTTGAAAGATGAAAGAAAAGGTAAACTTGGTACAAAAAGTGATGAAATAATATTTCTAGGTTATTCCACTAAAAGAAAAGCTTTGAATTCTAACACTAACATGATTGTGGAAAGAACAAATGTTAGAGTTGATGAGTTTGTAGAATGCAAGAAAGAACCTGAAGACTACATAAATTTTGTGTATATTTATAAAAGTGAACCTAGAAACTTACTTGAACCAAAAAGGTGGTTGCTAAGCATCAGTAGCTAGGCACTAGCAAGGTTTTACAGAAGAGATCTACCGAGCATCAACAGATTGCTAAGTATTGAGCTATAGGAGATGAGTCATAAAAAAACATTGCTGACCATGAGATAAAGGAAGCCAAGTTGCATCCATAGACAATTGAAGAAGAAGAGAAAGCCGAATCCACTAAACAACAAGAAGAAGAAACAATATTTGAACTTATTTTGAAAAAGTAAGTGAGAAGACATCATGCACCAGATCAAATCATCTAAGACAAAGATTCGAGAGTTATGAAAAGAAAAAGACTAAAAAATGATACATACTTCTTATGTGAATTTGAACCTAAATCAGTTAATATGCTTTGCAAAATGAAGATTGGATCAAGGCAAAGAATGAAAAAATTGAGGAAATTTGAGAAAAACAAGACATGGACATTAGTACCTAGACAAAAGGACAAGAATGTGATTGGAACTAAGTGGGGTTTTAGAAACAAGCTAAATGAGAAAGTTCAAGTCACAAGGAACAAGGAAAGACTAGTTTGTAAGGGATATATGAACAAGAAGAAGGACTTGACTATAATGAAAGTTTTTCCCCAGTTGCAAGGTTGGAAGGAGTGAGAAATTTTCTTGCATTTGCTGCTTACAAAGCATTGAAAGTATATCAAATGGATGTCAAATCTTTATTTCTAAATATAATTTTTGAGGAAGAAGTCTACATTAAACAACTTGAAGGTTTTGACCTAAACACTAGGAATATGGTATGTAGGTTACACAAAGCTTTATATGGTATTAAGAAAGCCCCTAGAGAATGGTATGAAAGGTTACATAATTATTTGATGAAATTAGTTTTGCAAGAAATAATGATAATATAAACCTATATTTGAAATGTGAATATGAAAGTAAGATATTGATAACTAAATTTTTTGTTGATGATTTCATATTTGGAGGAAAAGATTCAATGTGTAAGTCATTTCTGATCAAATGAAGAAGGAATTTGAGATGTCAATGTTTGGAGAGATCAAATTCATTGTGGGATTACAAGTCTATCAAATGAAAGGTGGCATATACATTACACAATCTAACTATGTAAAGGAGATATTGAAGACCTTCAGAATGGAAGACTCAAGACTAGTTGGAACATCTATGGTGACTAGACATAAGTTGTCCAAGAATGATGATTTTGTTGAGATAAATCAAACATTATACAAGTATTGTTGCTAGATTATTTGTTAATCCTAGAGAAAATTATATCATGGTAGTAATGATGATACTGAGATAATTGAAAGGTACATAAAACTATGGAATATGGTACAAGAAAAGTGATAAATTTGAATGAAAAGTTTACATAGATGTTGACTGTGTAAGAAATATTGATAATAGAAAAAGTACAAGTGGAAGATCTTTATTTTTAGGAAGAAGATAGATTTTACAAAAAAGAAACAATCAAAACTATATTTCACAATCTACAATAGAGGCTAAGTATGTTTCTACAACAATAAATTGTTCAAATGTTGTATGGATCAAGAAATTGTTTAGAGGTATGAAGGAAGAGATCACTAAACTTGATGCCATTTTTTTGTGATAACACAAGTGCTTAATTGAAAAATATTGTAAATATAATACAATAAAACATTCTCCTATTATAATGCAATAAAACATTCTCCTATTATGGAAAAGAAGTGTAAATCAATTGGTAGTGACCCTCATCATAAGATTAGTACTAAGAAAATAAAGGTCAAAACAAAGGAGGGATTTAGTAATAGTAAGGGCTCTAAGAAGGAGAATAAGAGGGGAGTCTGAGAAAACTATAGATGAAGAGGGTAATACAGAAATGGGGGATTTCAACTCTAATTTGGATGGGTATTCTAGAGGTAGGGGTATTAATGTGGTTAAGCATGAGGAGAAAAGTAGTAAAGAGAGGAATGTGAAGTCAAAAACTATTTATGAATCCTCGGAGCAGAATGTGGGAACCAAAGTGATCAACCTACACCCATAAAAATGGATATCATGAAAATTAAGAGCTTGATGGACATTGAAATAGAGAAGAATGATGAAGGAAAAACCCCTTTCATGAAAGATCAATGCTTGAATAAGGAGAGTTAGAAGGAGATAATGTAACAAAATAGTTTAAATACTGAGAACCAACTCCATCTAAAGGAATCCCTAGGAATTACTATTGAATCTAGGAAAAAGTCTAGTGAAGAGATTAGAGATGAAACTAATTTGGTGAAGCTATCTTTTCTTCATAATGCCAAGATGAAAATGGATTCTTCCCTTCAAGTTGACTCCTAGCTCTATGAAAAAATAATTGTGCTAAAGAAAAAAATGGGTGACATGCAAAAAGGTCTGGATTAGGAAAAAATAAAGCAAACCCAACTAGAAAATCAAGTTGGGAATATACTAGAGAAACTAAAAGAGTATGATATAGAACTTTGGAAACTGGTTATAGATAGTGGGCAAAAAATGGAGATGGTGAATTCTAGCTTATGTGAAACAACTACCAGTTTAGGGAAAATGAGTGATGAGGAAATCATGTCTCCTAATGCAAGTTTGAGCAAAAGAATGAGATAGAGTATGAAGAAGGCATTTGTTGAGGCTCCTTGTTCTACTATAGAAGATATCCTTTAGAGTATTATGGAGGCAGAAAGGAATTAGCTAAGGTAATTAAAGAGCTTATTTAGTTTTTGGTTTTGTTTGTTGGTGTCTGGTCCTTGGTCAGGTTGTTGGTTCTAGTTTTTTTTTGTTTCTAGCTTTTTTACTGTTTTATTTCTAGGATCTAGGTCCTTGTAAAACCTAGATTTTCATTATGTTTAATTTTTTTATCGTTTCAAGTCCCTATAAAATCTAGCTTTTTGATGCTTTGCTGTGAACTTTAGGTTTTAGGTCCTTGTAAAACCTAGCGATCCTTATCACTTTTTTTTTTTGTGTTTGTAAGGGGTTTTGGGTCCCCTCAAAACATGTTTTTACATTAATCTAAAACATATCAAAGAACCATGTGATGGACACAAAGACTAAACATATTGAGATCAAGTATCATTACTTTAGAGAGCCAGTATAAGAAAAAAAAGTGATATTAGAGTATGTGAACACAAAAAAATAGATAACTGACATATTCAAAAAGGCACTACCTAAGGACACTCTTGAGTATCTAAGAGGTAAGTTAGGGGTCATCCCCATACTTGAATAAATCATAGAAGAGATGTTGCATTACATCAATTTATATGATCATAATATCTTAGAAATTGATGCAAAAGTCACACTTTAGGTGCTGCCTAAGGGTGTGAAAAGTAAGACACTAACCTATGAGTAGATGAAGCTACAAAGAGTTAACAATGAAGTGAAATTTCTATATTAGTCAGAATAGCAATATGATGATGTATCTAAATTTTTGATATCTTTGGCATTATTTTCAAAGAGGGAGAGAATATGTATGTAGTTACCATACACATTATTAGATAAAGAGGGAGGGAGTGATAAAGTTACCATACATGATACATACAAAGAGGGAAATGTGTGGGAGTTACCATTCATATATTGAGGGAGAGAGTGATTTTTGTCAATACTATAGTTTATGATAGAGAAAAAACACAGAGGGAGATGACAATTTGAAGATTTTGGATTCATTGGTAACTAGAGGTGTTGGCATCAATGTCAAAGAGGGAGATTGTTGGAAACTACAATTGAACAATTATTATGTTTTCATTGATGCCAAACCTATTGGTAAGACATTTTCTAACCACTGGAGAGATATTTAGTAATAGTGTAGAGTGCTACATCTATTGATTAATGAAGAGGATTTGAAAAGAAGAGATATCAAGGTAAGCTAGTGATGTGAAGTTAAGTATCATGAACTTACAATGTGCACTTGATAAGTTAGTCCTTGACAAGATAATGTGTTGTTTAATCAATAAATAAACTAAAGAAGACAAATGCAATCGATGTATAAGTGAAATGAAAAGATTTGAGTTAAACTCTAAGAATGACCAAGTATGTTGGTCAGTCAATGAAGGTGTTGGAATAGAAGATTAAGGAACTTAAGTGGAAGTAGAATAAAATAGTTCAAGCCGAGTGATAGCTATTGCCAAGAAAGTGTATGAAGAAAGTTTAGTAGTGAGGGAGCATAGTAATGGTCGAGTAAGCTAGTGAATGCCGAGTTACACAATGATGATCAAGAATAAGAACATAGTGATTTTTGAGTGATAGAAAAAGTTACAATTTGTAAAAGAATTGAATTTAAGGCTAACATAGTTAAAATTTTGAATTAGTCAAAGTATGTGGATGATAAGGATTGATGAGTTGGAGTATTTAATGCATAAGGAGAGTTTTTTATGCAATCAAAGGTAAGGATTTGATTAGAAGTTTCTATAAATATCAAGAAAGGATAATGAAAACAAAATGATAGAATATTAGATGAATTTGACCTAACCCTAAGATCTACAGTGATGTTTAAGTAATAAAACAGATGTTTTGTAAGGTTTCATTGTTGATTGGCCATTTTAAGGAGAAGCTATGAAGTGTTTGATGAAGTATAATTACTTGAGGAGATGCCAAGAAGATCAGTGATGAAGATGATAATGAAGGCCAATTAATGAACCAATAGATGAGTGAATGGAGATCTAAATTTGCAATGAAAGCTGTATTTTATAGGTCAAAATTGTTGTTAGAATCTAACCATTGTGATAGTCAAAATCGTTTATCAAGGTTGACCAAATAGTCATTTTTTAAATCCTTTAATCAAGGTGACATTCTAATGGAATGATCCAAAGTCCCCTAACAAGGCCACTCCTAATAGGGTGATTAAATCCTTTAGTAGGGTCAAATTTAGTAGTGTATTGTATAACCTTTAATAGAGTTGGCTCTTAATAAAGCTCACTTCAAAAGAGTAAAACATTGGTAGCATGTTACTTGACAATTTTTCCCAAATTGGGGTTTTGCATTAAATCCTAGTGTTAAAATGTTATTTACATGTGTATGCATGCTATTTTTATAGTTGTTTATTTTTATGGTAGTTGACACATATAGGAAACAAAGAGTTGACTAATTGCATGAAAATTTTATTTGTAGATGATATTCTATATGGAAAGAGATGATTAATGAGATTGATTAAGTTGTTTGAGACTATTAAAAGTTGAGTTGGTACATCTAGACCTAAGGATAATTGATTCACCCCCCGTCTTAATTATTCTAAATCATTCTAATATTTATTTCTATAGTCTATAGGAATAAATGAGTATTTTATGGTACATTATTTTCAAAACAAATTACCATACATTGATTATAATTCAATTGAATCAACTTGAACAATTACTTGAATGAAATACAAAATTAATTTGAAAATCAAACCTTATGGAAATCATTAAACTAAAAACTTTAGGGATGATGTTATATTGTAAAAGATTGTTATGGTATCATTCTATTCTTATTTTGTGATGGTTCCAAGAAACCATGTAGTTTGCTAATTAGGAAAGTACACTAGAGGATAGGGTTGTGCATGCTTATTTTCAATGATCTATGTCATGTTTGGTTTTACATGTTTTCTACTATGAAAATTAGTTCTCTTATGTGAAGCTCATGCCTTTCATTCTCTTGACATATCATGTTGATGTTTTTGTCTGTGAACTATTGGTAATTTCTAGTTGCTTGTATTGGAATGAGTGCGATTATTGTGTGATTTTGATGCACTTAAATTATGAGCTTAGGGTAGGGTATCTATGTGTATGTTGGGAAGTGACTTGCAATGAGGGTCCGAGCCCTAAAGTGGTTTCTAGAGTAACTCATTATACAAGTAAAAAAATTTACATTAATGGGGATAGTATTCCTCATCCGTGCCTTGAGTTTTAGCACAAACTAGGAATGGAGTGGGAGAAGATGCTTGGTATTAAGCTTGCATAGTTAGTTTTTCCTTATCTATACAAAAGGATTTACGATACCACATAGAGTCACTACTGGGGTAGAGTCCAAAGAGATTTCTAGGATAACCTTAGGGTTGGCTCATGTGATGAAACTCTCCCATATACATACTAGGTAGGTCTTGGTTGTTGCCTTTGGGATTATAAGTTTACTTTGTTGTACTTGGTACTTTTGAGATAGAATGCTATTAGGATTCCTTTATCTAGATTCTTTTTGTGAATTGTGCACTGTTATCCATTTTGAACTAAAGATTATCTCCTCAACACAATGGGAGTGGACCATTTAGGTTCCATGAGGTTGGGTGGTTGTAATTCTTTTTTCCATTGAGATTTGATAGTTAGACATCGATGCTAGATGCACCTTGTTGTAGATGTTCTATCTTATCTTATGGAGACTTGTGATTATGTTTTATGGTCATATTCTGGTATTTGATACTTTGGTTACTTGAGATCCTACGATATATTATATCATATCATGATGTATATTATTTTATCATTTTATACCCTACGACATGTGTAGTGGATGAGTATGCATTCTGGTTATGTCTCATGGTAGCTTACGACCTTGCATATTCTTTCATGAGATTTTGTACATGTGGTTATTATATGTCATGGACTTTGTTTACTTATCAAAATTAACTTAATAGAACTTAAGTGTTTGATTCAATGTTATGAAACCCTAGAGAGATTTAATTGTTATTGTGTTGCTTACATATGTATGTGATGTGTATTTGAGTTAGTGCTTCCACTTTGTTATTTCTATGATGTTTTAATCTTTCAGCAAAAATTGTTTAACAAATTTAGTAACATATTAGGTTAATTTATCTTGAGTTCTCTAGCATGGTGTTACAATAAGTATTAACAAAGTATCAACAAAATTAAAGCCAACTAAAATTTCCTCTATCAAATGTCATAAACCTAGCCATATTAAGATAATAAACATCATGCCATGTAGGGTTATAGTAAAATTAAACACATAAAAAAGAACTATTGTGACCATTAAGGACACATCAATAATTATTTTTTGCTATGGTTGGGCATGGAAAGCATCACACTTGCCCAATCTTAAGTTAATAAATTGAAGAGGTCTTTATAGTCATCATCTTCAATTAGCATTCCTTTGTATACCTTCTCCTACAATAGACAAAGAGTAGTGGGAAAAGTGTATACCTGGACTTTAGTACAAAATGTGTAATATCCTAAATTCCCTTGTCCATGGACTTAGCATTATTGACAATCTTCTACACTTTCCCATCTAGACCATCCTACTACTTCTCAAAATAAACCAAATTATATTAAGCTTTTACCTTGATGTTAACATCTTTTCTACAATAAAATCATTTTCCAACCTTAGGGTAGTGAAGGGAAAATTGCCACAAATAGTGATCTCAAGGGTAGGATTGAAAAATGTGTTATAGATCTCATTTATTTGAGCATAATTATTAGCATTAGGTGAAGGATTGGTTCTCATCAAGGTATGTTCTTCTTCATCCCCACTATCTATATACTCATAATTGTTATAAGAGGAAGGATCCTTAAGAGGGTTTTCTTTTTTATTAGGTTTAATTGTTAGTGTTCAGAAGAATTGGTGGGGAGTGAGAGGGGGTAAATCATTGCAAACATGTAGCCTACTAATTCAACCACTAATACAATTTTCCTTAACAACAACTTCCAAAATACATAACATATAACTACAATAATTAAATAGAAGTAAACAACATCAAACATCCATGCATACATAACACATAAAAAAAATGGTTTTTCTCATAATAACCCTTAGTTAGAGGGAGAAAACCAAATTAGGGATAACACCCATGAGCCCTTCAATGTAGTAGAAAAGTTTTTATTATTAGGAGCTACAAATACCCTTTTTGAGGTTCACACTGTAAGGATTGGCTAGTACACTATTAGGTGTACAATGAGATTTGTTAAGATCTACCTCAATAGAGTAATATATAACTCCTTTTGAGTCCACCTTGTTAAAGGATTTACATTAAAATACATGCTAAAGTCCACCCAATTAAGGGATTTCCCTTGTTGCAACTATTATGGAACAACAGGTTGTATGATCTAGATGCACTCCTTGTCTGTCAAATCCAATATGATCTTTGCATATTGGTACTGCTCACTTCTCTTTCTTTTCTCAAAACCTCGATGACAACCCTAACACAACAATTTTTAATTCATGCATTTATTTGATAATAACCTCATCAACTACTTTCTCATTAGAAGTAATTCCTTATAAGTTGATCAATGTTTTCCACTTAAATCTCACCATTCATTCAAATTTCAACCCTCACACTAAAAAAATGTATAAATTTACATATCTCAATGTCATAGTATATTTTGTTTCCGTCACAACTTGATCCATATTATGGTTTATATATGATTTACCCAAGAATAGTTTAAAAAATGTTTGACCAACTCTAACATTTTAGAATCTTCTCTTCATACTTACTTTGATCACATAACTTTCATCTCATCACATCCTTCATTGTCATACCATCTACATTCAAAACATTGATCATATCAATCATCATTCAAAGGTTTAAGACCAGTAGCTCAAGTGCATGAGTTATTTATCTTGTAACTTTATTTATTACTGAAAGACTTGCTCACTTGTAATCCTCATGAGTTCAGGATGCAGCCATAGTCTCTACTAAGAATATTCAAAATGTGTATATGACTACTCCAATTAATTTCAACCAGAGATAATTTTAGTGGCAAATATTCACCAATTGGTGAATTTTACATGTTGGAAAACTAGGATTTAGTGAATAAATTATACATATGGGGAAACACATGTCACCCAAACATTAAAAAAAATTGGATAACATACCTGAGCCCATCGCCCAACAAATTATGAAATCATCTCCACTCTTTATACGATATAGCCAATCAAATTTATTTTTTGGACATGACAAATTGCAAACATTCATCTACAATTTTTGAAGGGAAATTTTGGATGACCTAAATTTGCCCATGGTTTTATACAATTTTTTTAGAGGGCCCAAATTTGCATGTTATTTTGTGGAGCATGTCACAAACCTTTGCCATTTTTACAAACTCTATTGTTCATGGAAATATATTGGATACAACATAATTGCCTAAAAAATGACATAAGATGTGTTATTATTACATATGCTTCACCAAATATTTGTATACATCATAAGCTTCCCACCAAATTCACCAAAAAATGTGGTATAAATGCATTCATAGATCATTGTTATTTTATACAATTCAGATTTTAGTTGGTTCTCCCACTTCTAATCGATAATGGATTCTGAAACTACTGAAAGAAATTGCAAGTGGCAACCATAATTGGCTCAAAGGTGAGTGACTCATATCTCTACCTATCAACAATTTTGAGTTCATTTTGATTTAGTGGGTACAAGTTAGTGGTTTTAGATTATGGTAAAAATAGGTTTTGAAGGGACCTCGAAACCCTTTCACATCCTCAAAAAAGGAAAAAACAAGCCATCCATCAAGAAAGAGTCCTTATACCTACTAGAAGCAGTACCAAAATTAGGTTTTATAGGGACTTGAAACCACTAACAAAATTCAAATACAGAACCCAGGTTTTACAAGGACCTAGAACCATCAGTACAGTTTAAAAATTAAAAGCCAAAAAATAGGAGCAAACACAGGAACCAGAAGTAACAACTAGCAAATAGGACCTGAACAAGAACCCAACCAGAAAAGAAGACCCAAGAAACTATTGCAGTTTTGTAATCATCTTAACTACCTCCTTACCAATCTTAGCTGTGTCCTGGATGGAGTTAGCAGCCAAAGAAGTAGCAATAATCAAAGCTTTCTTCCTCAAACTCTATCTTGTCCTCTTGCTAGGGCCCTCCAAAGATATGGTTCCTTCATTTTCTCTTTTGCCCAATGTCATTGCAACAACACAGATGCTTGAAGTTACCTGCTCCATTTTTGTTCCACTTTCCTTGATAAGCATTCTAAGATTCTGCTCGTAATCCTTAAATTTTTTTGGGATATCTCCCATTTGTACCTCCATGTGTTGAATAATAGCCTAGTTAGCCTCCTGGTTATGTTGCAAGGTTTCCACTTTCTTCTTTAGCCCCATTATTTCATTATAAATCCAGGAGTCAACTTGAAGGAAAGAGTCAGCTTTTTGTTTGGCAAAGTGTAGGAAGGAAAGTTTGGTTTCCCTCTCTGAGGAGTCGCCTGTGTCAATAGCAGTTGTGTGTGGCAAGGGGCCAACTTTATCAATTTGTACCTCCCCATCCAACGACTCATCCTCACCATAGTCTATATGGACATGTTGACTCGGGACCTCCTTATCTTGTCCCTCAGTCTCCTTTACAGGAGTGAAAGCTATCCCCATGTTTTTCTCCTCACTCAAAATGGCTAGATCATCAATTAATTTTTTTTTCTCTTTATCACCTCCCCTAGACACAATATGAGTACCCTCATTATTAGACTTGCTCTATTTTGAGTTATCCTTAGTAGTATCTTCCTCTCTCCCTTCCTCATTTTTTTCTTTCGTATCCAGATAACCTTCCAAGTTAGAGCTAACCTCCCCAACATCCATCCCTTCCTCTTCCTTAGGGACATCCTTATCTGAGCCTTCAATACTCTCCACCTCCATATCCTCTTCCACAATTTGTCTTCAAGAGCTAGAGGGTTTTAGTTTAGCCTTAACTTTCTCTTTAACATTCTCATCAGTGTTACCTTTTAAGGGTTTAGGATTCTTATGCTTGCCAGTGGAAGGAGATGAAGCAATGAATTTATTTTTACAAAAACCCTCAATGAGAAAAATCAGACCTTCATGTAAGATGGGTCGAGACTGTTTCTTTCTATGGGCATTCAAACTTTGGAGCAAAGAAAATTGCAAATAGAAAGGGAAAGAAATTCTATCCTTGCACCTGAAATGGTTAAGAAAGACAAAGTGGAATTTTTGCACCCTTTTATTCCTTCCATCAAGGATAAAATACTCATGAATACAACCAAGCACATCACACCAAATACCTTTAATCTGTTGCACATCAAAGAAGTCTCCATTCTTCTCCAATTGCATCTCCTCTTCATCCATCTTCAGGAATTTTTTGTAGGCCGCATTGGAAATATTGGTCTACTTTGAGAATTTGATACCTTTCATGGGGAGACCAGTGACCTTGGAAATGAATTCCTCAGCAAGCTTTATAGAGACTCCATGTAAAGTAACTTTTTCATCCACCCAATTTTTGAAGAAGGCGGTGGTGACATGGGGTTTGAATCCATGCAATTTCTCCAAGTAGCTGACCACCTTCCCTTTCTAGAGAATCTTCCAAACGTCTTGCCTAGCCTTCCAATCATCACATTTTTTGGGCTCCTGCTTCCTTGGTTCACCCCCCATATTACAGAGCAAACAAAAAACCAAAGACACCTAGATACCGATAGTAGAGAGGTTGAAGTGAGACTAATTTTTTGTGACATGATGTCGAGGTCACCTTTTTGATGATACGTGCAAAGAACACATAACCTTCACATGAATGTACCTCCTTGGGGATGGTAATCTGACAATCGTAAGGCCACTCCTACAAATCATTAAATTTCTAATCCAAGCAAATCTTTCCCACTTTGGAATGATTAACATCATAATTAATAATCACTTTAAGATCCACATGCTTGTTTAATTCATCGAGCCACCTCATCTTTTGTCCCGTTTGAACTGCATGATTTTCTATCCAATCAGTGATCCCATTGGCTTCTCTATAAGTATGGGAAATGACCACTTTTTCAAATTTTGAAATAAGGTTTTGATTTTTATAACCGTAGCCTCTATAGACCATGAGCTAGAATTTTTATTATTAAGGATATTAATAATATTCAAAGAATCACCTTCCAGCCATAATTTGGAATACCCTAATTCAACAGCTAAAATAGTGGTATAAAGGGCAGTAGTAGCTTCAAAAATATGGCTATTCGAGTGACCAATAGAGATAGCAATAGCATCAATAACATTTCCCATATGATCTGTAAGAACACCTCCACATCCTGCTCTTCCCAGGTTACCCTTAGCAGCTCCATCAAAGTTCCCTTTGATCCATCCATTAGGAGGAACAAGCCATTTTATGATCGATCTAGGATTATCAATTTTCAACTTAGATCCTTGAGATCTTAAAGGGTAATCAAGTTGGAAGGTTTGAGCAGGTTCCCTCTGGGACTTAAAATTCTCCTTGAAGGCTCTAATGATATTCTGACCAAGCACCCATCCTGGAAGATATTTATTTCTGAATATCTTGTTATTTCTTTCTTTCCATATGCCCCACCAAAGGTGGGGGAGGGTTAGTTTCCAAAGAAATTGAGCATTAGGATCCTTTGAGGGGCATCTCTAACTCTTGAAAGAAAGATCCACATTATTTTGATGGACCCATGTCATACCCCAAAAATTCAAAATCCCAGTCCAGACTTCCTGGGTATAAGAGCACCTCAAAAACATATGATCTCTATCTTCAAGTCCCTTTCTGCATAAAGAACACCTATTTACCAAATTTATACCTCTTTTTTGCAAGTTGTCAAGGGTCAGAATTTTGTTTTGGAGAAGAGTCCAAAAGAAAATGTTAATTTTGGGTATGAGACCCTTAATCCAAGCTTGTGACCAGAGAGGTTGATTACTCTTATCCTAAGAAGCAAAGATAGAAGATACTTTAAATTGCCCACAAGGATCAGCATGCCAAATAATCTCATCCTCAAGATAAGGGTAAAGAGAGACAAAATTTAGGGATAATTGGATATTACTAAAACCTTGATTAACATCAGTTAAATTCACCCATGAGTCATTCTACCAGTAATGACTAACAAGAAGGCCAAATCTCTACTTGCATCTATCAATTAAGGCCTTGTCATGAAAATCTTCGATCAAGGGATGGTCCATAAGCCAGGTATCTTCCAAAAATTTCACTTTTGGCCCATTACCAACTTTCCAGGAGCAACTTTTTCTAAAGTTTTCTTGGTCTCCTGAACAACTCCCCATATGGAGGAAGAGTGAATAACATCAGGAGAGTCGAGGTAATCAGGAAGGGAATTATCATTGAAGAGATACTTATGTTTCCAAATGTTACTCCACGCTTTGTTGTCATGGTAAACTCTCCACCCTTGTTTGGCTAAAATGGCTTTATTCATGCTTCTAATTTTTTGAATTCCCAATCCCCCTTCATTGTGGGGTTTACATACTTGATCCCAAGAAATTAAAGGTATTCTCCTTATTTCCTTAGAGCTAGTCCATAGGAAATTTCTTTGAATTTTATCAATTGACTCAACAAATTTAAAAGGAATTTTGAAAAGACTTAGAGCATAAGTAGGAATGCTTTGGAGACAAGCTTTGAGAAGAGTTAACTTATTAGCCTGGCTTAAAAGAATTCCTTTCCATCCTACCAACTTTTTGCTGAATTTGTTAATAAGATCTTCTTATAAAGCATCAAGGACCTTCAAGCCTAGGGGGAGCCCCAAGTAAGAGGATGGGAGAGATTCTATAGAACATCCCAAGATTTTAGCAATTTTAAATTATCTATGGATAGGGGTGTTAATGAAGAACACAACACTTTTACTCTAGTTAACCCATTGTCCAGATGCGACAGAATATAAGTTAATAGCTTGCTTTAAAATCCCAGCTTCCTTCACTTCAGCCTTACCCATGAAGATGGTATCATCAATAAATTTTCCATGAGAACAAATTAAAGGATGGGAAGATGGTACAAGTTAGTGGTTAATGATGTAAACTAGAGGAGAATTCAAGAGAACCAAGGAAAAGGTCATTAAGAGGATGGGATTTTCAAGTTCAAAATTGGGGTTCAAAACACCAACGTACATTGACTTGGACTAGGAAGTATGTGCATGAAAGGCACATAAAGAATCCAACATCTTTGGTTAAAAGATCAGTGCCTAGTCAATTGGATAGAAGAGTCAAAGCACATGACAAGAAAGAGGGACTACTAATGGGGAGAGTAGGGCAACAACCAAAACAAGATGAAGAACAAAACACACAATACAAACTAGTAGCAAAATAAAACAAGGAAATATAAAATAGGCACCACAAAAAATTAGAGAGCAAAAGAATATTTACAAATATATACATAGGTAGGAAGATCCCACCATGACACTTAGAAATATGGAATACTTATGCAAAGCCATCAATAGGATGAGAAAAATAAGAGCCTTTTTGGGTCAACTAGTTATATTTGAAAGCAAGATCACCAAACCTTTGTCATGCCCTAAAATTTATGAGACAAAACACAACTAGCGATTTTTTTTTTGAAAGGTGAACTAGAAGCATTATATGTCAATCCTTGTTTGAATGTTCTATTCAAATTGTGAGGTATGACCTAATAGTTAGGTAATATTATCATATTAAAAGTCACATCTCAACCTCAAAGCGAGTCATTACTTATGTGATTGTGACCACAAACTTCTGCATTGGTGTGGTTATAATAGTTCCATAGTGGTTTTTGTGAAGATGTTTTACCACTAGGTATTTTAAATTTTTTATCATTTATTCATTCTTCAAATTATATGACATATTATGAATTACTAATCCTTTGTTATTATCTAGAAATATACCATTATTTTTTAATGAAAATAAATAAGGTAATATGAAAATTTAATTAAGAATTAGAATTCTTAGATTATTCCTCCACTTAGCAAATTTATGTTTCTACTAGCAAGCATTACCTAATTACCAACTACTTAACTATTGCTAACACATATATACTTACCAATCTGTTAATCAATAAATCCTACCTTTCTATGTTGATTCACTACAATCAAAGAATCTATATTTGTTTAAAATGCAAAATGTCTACTAATCGACTTTAACTACATTCACATCTCTTCTTAGCTTACAAACATTAATTTTAAACCACATCCAAATTTCTTATCACCTACTAAACTATATTAATACCAACCACGTTATGACTTTAATTATTACCATTACATATACCCACCTGCGCAAATGCGCACACGTGGGCGAGATGCATGTTGTGCACCCATGTGGAGGCATGCCGCACACCTCACCCAAAGGGGGGTTATAAAACCCCCCCAAACCCCCAACATTTTGCATTTTGTTCATTTCATTGGAGGTGTGTCAGAGAAAGAGGTAAACATTTCACACCATCGCATGCAGTGCTCATGCCTGTGGTGTGTAGTGTAATCCTAACATTTCCCGTGCACCAAGTGACCCCAAACATTTCATGCCATAGTGTGAAGCACTTAAACCCATAGTACGTGAGGCTCACTCTAGTGGCACTAAGAAGCACAACACCCACGACACTTTTTTCATACAAGCGGCGCCACCAAGTATAGCACCTACGGTGCTGCACAAACATCATCACCTTCGCACGATGCTCTACACCTAGTGTGCCAACAACTGATAGGGGTGAACCCCATGCAGTGCACGCATAGCACAACCCACACCATCTTCCTCCACTGTTTCACGAGCACCCACGGTGGCACAAAAGGTAGCACCTGCGGTGCCATAAAACAAGCCTGTAGCACCATAACTCACAGACTTTTTTTTTAATTGATTTAAATTTAAAAATAAAAAATAAAAAATGATTAAAATGAAAATATATATATATATATATATATATATATATATATAAAATTAAAAAATAAATTTAAAAAAATGATAGCAAAAAAAAAAAAACCCAAATTGGGCATTTTTTTCCCTTTATTCTTATTTCAATTCATAGCTTTTACATTTTATCTTTGGACTAATAAATGTTTTTCTCACAATGTGTAGGTAATCAAATGGTATCCATATCCAAAGCAATACCCAAACCCATGGTTTTCAAATTCTAAGGTGTACCTTGTAAGTTGAGATTCCATGATGACCACATAGAAATCTGAGATACAAACTTAGGGCACATGGATTTAGGAGAATTCCTCTGAATCTATAACAAACCAATAGATAGGCCAGCCTTGATATCTGCATTGATCCATTCCAGGTTGGTAAACATAGTGTCACACCCTATGTCAGTACAATTAGCTGAACTAATCATGGCCCTATCACAACATTTTTTTTTTGATGAAAGAGTAGTCAAGAGTGTCACCAGAAAGGTGGTGTTGGATCTATGACCTGATAATATTGAGAGGGTCTTTCATCTTTTGAGAGTAGACCAGTTCATTAGACTCTCCTATGAAATAGTTGAAAGATGGTACAGGGAGCATCAACAAGAGGCCATTGATATCATACAATCCTTGTACCTCATTAAGAAGCCTCCTTGGGGAAGGATAATGGGCAAAGTGGATATGAATCAGGGATATATGAAGGAAGATATTGGATACTCTATCATTCTCCTAAGTAGAGTCATGGGCTTACCTGTAGTAGGCCACCTCAGCACTTTTATGATCAACTTCATTGAGACCATCAGACAGGCAAAGATACCATTGGACTGGGCCACCACACTAAATGAGAACTTGTGTGAGCAACTAAGGATGGTGAAGGACAAGAAGAAGTTTTACATGACTTCTTACAAGGTCTACCTACTTGCAACAAGGGTGAAAAACTATCCCTATTTGTATAGAAGAGGTAGTATTCAGGATCCCAATGCCTAGCCATATATAGTCAACCCTCAACTAGTGAAGAAGAGACTCTCAACATAGAGAAAGGAATATAGAATCATGAATTATGCGTTCATCTTTGCAATCATTCGATTCATTGAGGGAGACTATGGGAAGAGGTTATCTGATGAAGCCAAAGCACAAGTCATAGCTCTCGAAGCCTACTTCATACAGTTCAAGATGTTTACATATCTACGAGTAGTTGGTGCCTCTATCAATCCTAAGAATCTCCCAAGATATCCAAGTGACAAACTAGTGCTATTGGAGATTTTTTAGCAAATTGAATCGGCCTATGAGAAGATAAAGAGACAATGGAGACCTTGCTGGGAATGGCCATTGGTTATTGGACCTTATCAGGTGAAACAGAAGTAGGATATTCCATCATTTGAGTGGAAGTGGAAAAACTATCCCCTTGAAGAATACAACTCTCCTCAGCCTAATTTTGATATTGTCGAGAGAGTGGAGAGTCTAGCAGGAAAGGAATTCCATCATGAGGATGTTGTTGAAGATCACTAGATGAATGCCACAAATGACTATGATGTCTGCATTAGGGACTATTGTAGGATGACTTTGTATTTAGTAGAAAAGGCTCTCCAGTTGAACATCTTAGAAGAGATAAAGCAACAAGATTCTAAGGAGTTACTAGACCCCCTGTTCAATGCAGAAAAAATTGGTGAAAGACCCATTATGAATGCTAAGGTTGATAGGGAGGAGGCTGATGGTATTAATCATCTAGCAAGGAATGTTATCAAAATGATGAAGGATTAGATCAAGAAACCTTTTCCACTTGATCCAATTCTTGATACTGTAATCTTCCATGCACATGCCCATCCAGAAAGAGGTAGAGGGAAGAAAGTAACAATTCCAACTTTTATAGCTTAGTCTCCTATTAGGCTAGAATTAGTGTACCAGCTTGATCACTCAGTTGGATATTATCACCCTCCTAAGAGGAGGGGAAAGAAAAAAAGAAAGAGGACCTCCCCTTAGAGGATTCAGACAGAACAAGTGCCTTCCTAGTAGTAGGAATAGAGTCCACAAGGGTCTCAAGATACTAGAGCTACCCAAGTCCAGGATGAACTACAGTTGCCTCTTGTTGTGCCAAGCCAACCAAAAGAGGGAGAGATTCCACAAGTCTCCATTCCTCCTACACAAGAAGAGCCAACTTCTCCTTCTGTCCCAAAGAAACATAAGAAAAGGATTAAGATTTGGATGAAGAAAAGGCAAAGGATCAGTAGAAGATTAGTGCCTAATCCATCTATTCCTAAAAGCATTTTGGAAGGAGACAAAGAGGAGGAAGAAGAAGAATCAGAAGAGGAAGAGGAACAAGTGCCCCTACAGGGAAGAACTTGGCTAGCAAGAGCCACAGAGTTGCAAAGGAGAAAGAGTGCCATAGGTACCCTGCCATCCATTCAAGTAGAACCATTAGACCTCTCCTCTTCAGAAGATGAAGTATAGCAGTGGGTGGATGAGAAAAGTGAAGATGACAATGATGTTTTCCCAATGTTAGATTTTGTTTTCATGCCTATAGGTACAAAGTTGATTGGGGATAAGATCAGGGACACCCCTACAAGTGAATCTCAACAAGAAGACTGAACGCAAATGTTGCTAGATACATAGGGTCCTGATCTTACTCCTCCATCTCCACTATGAGTTATAGTGGTAAAATAGGGCTCGGTGACTCCACCTTAGAGTTCAGAAGAAGAGAAAGTTTAGAAGGAATCATCATCAAAGGAGCAACCAAAATAAATGGCAACTGATGAAGTGTCAAAGGAGGGACAATTGGTGGAATATTCTCAACCACCTTCCCAAGACACCGAGGTTTAGGCTATAGGCTCTACTAAGATTGAGGCTACAGAAGAAGAGCCCTCCCAATAGGATACAACTCCGAGTAGGAGAGACAAAGGGAAGGATGTTGTAGAACATACTCCTTTGTCATCAAGATCTAGGTCTTTAGCAGGAAGCATCCCTAAATGGATTCAAAAGGAAATAATGATAAGTGCTAAGCCCCAATTCCTTGCTCCAGAGGATGACATTTGTGACATTGCAGAGATCTTGAACAAACTTGAGTCTCCATCACACAAGGCAAGTGTTATGTTGGGAAGGCCTACATGGGATTTAACCCATCAAATGATGACAATGGGAGTCAAAGATGTCCTCAAGCACATGGAGCAAGATGAGATTGAACTCCAAGCACTTTGAAGGCAGGTTGAGATCCTAAAAGGATATCTACCCAAAGTTGTTGGTCCTCTTGATCTTGAGCACCCCGAGCAAACTTTGAACACCATACTTAGAGAAGAGGGAGGTGTACAACTTGATCCATTTTTGAAGGCTTTTCAAGAATGTCAAGAAAGTTTTGAGGAGAAAGGTGTTACAATCATCACATGGAATTTGAAGTTACTATGTGTTATGTAGGAGAATGTGAATAAAATTGTAGCAATTTTGAAATAGGACTTCACCATCATCACTAGTACATTTGACTCAAAATTTTGACCAAAACTTTTGACCATCTAATAATTTGGGGTCAATTTGGTCGAATTGTGATGAATTTTGTTAAAGATGAGCCCGTGTTGGTCAAAATTTTGACCAACACACGTGTTGGTCAAAATTGCTGCCCTAATCTTATTGTTACACGACCCAGAAGACTCGTGCAATGAACCATTTTCTACCACTGTGATTTGTGGCCAGGAGTATGCAGAAAAAGGGTTTAATAGCGTCAGCACTAGTAGGGTTTGACATCTTGGGATCTTTGGTGGTTGATTGTAGCAAAGGAGAGCTCGTGAATGCTTCAAAGTTGATCCATTGAAAGAGATTTCAGAAAGAAGGCGGCATGAAAGGATCAAATAACATCTGGAAACATTGAAGAGTCTCCTTCCCAGTGTTACAAAGGTGAGTTGAAGTTTTGTTTTGTAGATTGACATTTCTTGCATTGTTTTGAATATATTTATATTCACCCTATACAATGTTTGCCTTTTTTTGGACTAGACATTTCTCATTTGCTTTATTCCCTAACTTGAGTTTTCAAACTAGTTCTTATAACAACCTCCTAAGATATTCATAAATGCCAGTAATCCAAAAGCAAGGCAAACAAATTTGATGAGTCTGGCTCCAAAATTTTTTACGTATAATATCATTATTGTTGGACACTACAGGGTTGCCTGCACAAGTGTTGCATTCAAACTATTTGATAATATGGTAAAGAGTGGTCTTTTGCCTCATGTGATTACTTATACTACTCTTACAATGGGGTTATGCAAGGAAGGTAATATACAGGAGGCACATTTTCTTTTGAGGGAAATGTTTGGAGAAGGTTTGATTCATGACAAAACTATACACAGTGTATGATTGATGAACATCTCAAGAATGGTAATGTAGAACAAGCTTTTAAACTATGGGCACAAATGGACAAGAAAGAAATTCCACATGATGTTATTGCTTACACTCCTTTTATGAACGGGCTTTGCAAGATAAGCTACATAAAGCAGGCACATAGATTCCTTACGGAAATGGTAAATCAACACATTTTTCCTGACAATTTCACTTATAGCTCATTGATTGATGGACATTGCAAGGAAGGAAACTTATTCTCAGCTTTTGGGCTAGAAAAGGAAATGATTAAAAATTAAACTTGCACCTAATGTCATTATTTTTAATACTCTCATTAATGGATTTTGTAAACAAGAAATGATAAGTACAACAAATCAGCTTTACACCCTCATGCCAAGCAATGGCTTATCCCCTGATATTTTTACCTACAATATTTTAATTAATGTTCACTGTAAGGCAGCTGATATGAAGCGAGCTTTGAAGATCATGAACATGGTATCATGTAGTGGTTGTGCTCCTGATGTTATTACCTACAATACTTTGATAAATGGTCTTTGCATTACAAAAATGACTCATCTAGCTTTTAATCTCCTTGAGAGCATTGTTTTCATAGGATTTTCTCTAGACACATTCACTTTCAATACAATTTTGGATGGGCTCTACAAGGATTCCCTTGGTCTGGTTGTTACTTTGTTAGAAAAACTTTTTTAAATGGGTTTTGTCCCAGATACGGTGTCCTATAGTACACTACTTAATCATTTTTGTAGCATTGCAATGCTGAATTAGGCTATGATGTGGCTGGGTAAACTTATGAAAATATTTTTTATTCACAATGCTGTTACATATGAGATATTGGACAATTTTCCACTTTGGTGGGAAATGGTCTACCAATAATCCAAAAAATGTCACTAGAGAAGGATATCTTTTGCATTGTGTAATGTAGTCAATGAGTAATAGATCAAAGAGGCAAGAATGCACTCAAATTCCATTTGTAAGTCTTAATGAGAATTTGGACAGTGTAATACGCATAACTGATATTTATTCTAAGGCTATACAAGATAGATGATAAGGGGCATCAACATGTTTTAAAGAGTGACGACTGGGATGATTCGACTTGTAACAGGCTAATGGTAAGCTGTAGAAGTGGTCTCTTTTGCAAAGCAAAAGATGAATTCTTCAATAGTTGGTCAGCTGTAAAATAGAAAACATTAGAGCCCCATGAAACAGTTAAAATTAATGATCAAACTTGCTCTTTTCTCACAGATTGAAGACACAGATATAATATTGAACAGATGATGAAGCATAGTGCCAAAATTATGGGTAAGCCCTCTCAGTCTATTGGTCAAAAGTTAAATTTCAGAGTCCAAACAAAACCTTGCCTTCCTTTAAGAAAGTTCTAATTTCAGCTCCACAATTTTATGCTTATTTTAGCGCACTATTCTATACAAAAATTTACAACAAAGATATACCAAATTAAATAATTTCAAAAAGTGTTAAGGTCAAGAAGAAAGTATCCCTTCTTAAACAATAGGTTGTTGGTAAATTTTTTCCTAAAACAAGAACACTGTTGTTTCCTCTGGAACCATAAGTTGAGCAATGCACAAAGGCAAGTTTAAAAAAATAATTCTTCATCTCTTCTAAATCCATTAAGGTGGATACTTGTGAAGGAATATTTATATGTTTTAGCATTACATGCATATGGGGCACTATTGTCTCTTAGGTGATCAGATAACCTGATAATTTAAGTGAACCAATATTAAACCACATTTAGTAGAACATGCTTCATAATTATGTTAATCTATCCTTATAGCAATGGAATGCCTATGTATTCCCACGAGATCATTGCAGCATGTTTAACTCAATGTTTTGATCAAATTTAAGAATTTTAATTATAATTTGTCTTCTTGATAGTTGTATAGCTTATAAACATATTAATTACAATTATCAAATATTTGAGCATGTGTTAATTATTTCTAGAGTTGATTAATAGATGAGCATGCTGAAGGTTTGATTAATAGTCCATAAAGACACACTTAAGATAAATAGGATTTGTGGCATGCCATTGTAATGGAGGATAGAATTTTGCTACTCTATACAATCTGGCATATGATATGTACTACATCAATATCCTTGTGGTGTAGCCCTATTTTATCTTCAATTGTCCAAAAGATAAGCAATGAATGGAGCCTACAGCTAAAGTTGGTGTTTGGAAATACAAAATATATTCTCACACATAGGGATGGCTGGTAACAATAGCAAACTACAACTCCTCCATTCCAATAAAAAATGACATAATGTATATAGAGTCTGCTTTCATTTCCCATAATTCAATGAATTTTTAACCACAAGAAATGAATCTAGACTCCATTCTTTTGAAACTACTTGGGTTTGTCCAGTGACTAGCAGATTACAAAATAATAAGTATTAACCCAACAAAACTAATCAAGAATACACACAATTATGTACAGAATATCAAGACCACATACTCTAACTACTAAATGTAAAATAACTCAAAATTCAATCAATATGATTGTGTATGTTCACCATTGCATAGCTATATAGTCAAAATTGGTCAGCATTCAATTGCTTCTAGTTGAAAAACACAACATCCAACCATACAAACTAGTTTGGATGGGTTTAAATAGCTTTCCTAAACCTTCCTCAAACTGAATTTTGGGAGTGGGTGACTAATTGGTAAAATATTGAACCAAGTTACAAAATTTTCACATAAAGTTGTCAAACTTGCAACTTGACAACTTTTCAATTTCTTAACAACTTTTGGAAATGTTTTGTTCCTTTCAGCCTAGGTGTGTAGAACCTTACCAAATGGTTCCCCAATATCACATGAGTCTAGACTCTATTCCAAGCCATTCTAGGCCTTGGATCATATACTATACTCCTAGAGACAATTGGACCCATTGACAACTTTTTACCTAGGGAATGCAACTTTACATCTTTTTCCACAACTTTTGAATTTTGACTTAGAAAACATGCCAAGATGCACTTGGATATCAGTTTGAGATTTCATTTATCTATTATTAGATACCATGGCCCATCAAAGAGCCAAACACAAAAAAATTTCAATAGGACCTTGACATGTCCTAGAGTGCTACTACACCATTCTCCCCAACAAAAGAAGTCCTCATGGGACTGTGGGAGAAATCAAGTTGAGATCTATTCCCTTCTTCTTGAAATCAGCCACTGGTATCCATGTAGCTTCAATATCTAGCTTTCCCTTCCATTTGATTAGGTATTCCATATAGACCTTGTGCCTAGTCTTCTTTCCCAATCTAGAACTCAACACCTTCTTATTCCATGGAACCGAATTAGTAATTTTTCACAATTTCTGAGCTACCACTTGAAGCTCCAAAGTCCGAAGAGAACATAGTATCTTTTAAGAATAATTCTCATATTCATTGGACTTTAGAGAACCCTCTAGCTCATGGAAATTATGTGGAATGAGCTTCCAAGAAGCATCAAGAGGTATCTAAAAATACATGACTCATGTTGCTCATATGATTAGAGGATGAGTATCTCACACTTCCTGAATTTAAGAAGTTATATCCTTTGTCTACATTTTAAGGGAAAAAGCAGCTTTTCCTCATAATTTGAGAATGAATGCTAATTTTTGGCATAGAAGAGGTCATATATTACAGAAAATAAGGCCTAACACAAGGAACAACTCTTTTTGTTTCAACCAAAGACTTGCTGAGCCGTACTCTTGAACATGTTTTGTATCTGCAGATCATGGAGCTGCAAAACAAAATTAGTGTATTACTTAGCAAAGATCTTCCCAAAGAAATTCATTTGTCAAAAAATACTTTTAAATACATTCAAAGATATAACTACCTCCTTCAAGCCCTCTAAGGAAGTTTCTCGCAGTTCTAAAATTTGATCAGCTCTTCTTTCTCCAATACCCTAGTTAAAATTTTATCAACAAAATCAGGCCAAGAATAGGCATAAACATAGCACTAGTTAAGATTTCAACAAAACATAAGTTTAAAGCAAAAGATCAAATAAGAATATCCAATAATCTAAATCATATGGTCTTCTTGTCTTTTATATTTCTTTCTTCACTCAGGACAATTTAATGATTAATATAGACTGATTGAATTAATTGAAGTAATTGATTGCAAGTTTGTTTGATTCCCAACTGATGTTTGATGAATGATAGAATGATTTCCTTTGATTTGACAATTTGATAGTTAGTGAATGATGACTAAATGAATGTTGTAATTCATAAATTGAGGAGTGATGATTGTGTGTTGATTTAATGTATTTGGAAGTGATGAATGGTAAATGATCATAAAAAAATTCTTCTTTTATATATTATTCGTGGAAGGTTCAACGCCTGTCATAAAAATTGAATCACCACATGTGCCCCTTGCATTGGTCACAACCTTTCACAATTACCACCCTTCAAATAAGGTCAAACTCTTCATCATTGTTGACCAAAAGAAGGTACTTCCTTACTATCTTCCCCTCCCTTCTTCCATCAATCCTTCCTTAATTCCTATGCTCCCTTTATGCATATCAAAACTATCTTATGTCTTAGGCTAGAATTTACTATGGTTATCTTATGATTATCCAGTCTTCCATGCCTTCAAAAGAAGTCTTCCCCCCCCCTATTTATATCTAAATGAGCTTTTTAGACAATGGGAATCATCTCTAGAGAAAGAGATAACAAAAATTTCAAATTTAATGTCAGAATCTGTGTCTAATCTTGATGCATTTACAGATTCTGATCTTCAGGGCCAAGGGTGCTTGCAGTCAAGATTTTCATCTCTAGTAGATGATGTATTTGAGTTTGACAAGGGAATGCCATTATCTTGATATTTACCAAAACATAATTTTCTTGTTAAATCTTCACCATCAAATCATCTAAGTGTTGTGTAGGGTATTCAGCAAGGAGGAAAGTATGGTCCATCAACTACATGGGATAGGAACTCTCAGTTGTCCTTAATATTAATAATATTGGAAAAACTTCTATTGGAAGCTCACCTTTTAACACTAGGTTGATGTCTGAACCAAATCATAAGAATGTATTGCAGACTGTCTCAAGCCCCTCAACTGGTGGACACAATTATGGAGTCAATACATCCACACTCAACCTTGCAAGGATCCAATCTTTTAATAAACTATCATCAACTACAAAGTATTATTTTAACCATGATCTCACTTCTTCAAAGTCTCCATTGCATCTGGGAGACACTTTAGGTTATCCATCAATGGAGGATAATCATCTAAGAAAAGTAATGGATTCTCCAAAGGAGGGGCTCCCATCACATTCTACTCATTGGAAAACTAGTTCATCATATATAGCAAGAATATCATTAGTGCATAGGAATTCCATTCAAAAGTTAAGGTCTTCTCTTGTTAAGACTTCAACTGGTGGTCAAACATCAACTATATTCAAAAGCTTTGCAAATAGCTTTTACATGATCCCCCCAGCCTGCAAGTTTCTATTTCTAATTCACTATACTTTTGAGATGGAAAATGGTAACATGTTGGGTTGGGCATGTCAATTGTATTTGTTGTATGCCTTCTATTTTTAACTGAATATCATCTAGCTAATGCATGAGGTATACATCTTATAGGTCAAACATTAGATTCTTTAACTTGTCATGGTAACACATCTGACATAACTCCAAAAATAAGTAGTCAAAAGCATTGCCTTTTAGATATTGTGCAGTCAATTCCATCCTTGCAAGGAATATCAACTTATGGAGAAAATTAGAAGAAAAGAAAGACCTTTGAATTAGTTAATACACAACATGCTTCTGTTCAACTAAATGCTTCCAACACTTTGGGGAGATTTGCTAGCCATGCATGTGGGAGCATTCTTAGAGAAGCTAATCATGGAAAAGCACCTTCAAGTATATATGTATCTGTTCTTCTTCAAGTGATTAGGAATTCTTCTTTATCTATTAAGCATGTCAACCTTTTAGGCCAAATGGAAGTCCTAAATATCCCATATATCAAAGATGTGGGCTTGTGAAAGCCCTTTATAAACATATGGTTTTGGCTGCCCTATTCAAAAGAGGATGCATGGCAACATATTTGCTTGTGTCTTGGTAGACCTGATAGCACCTACTAATATGTCAAGGTAAATGATGAACACCAGAGGCCTACTCTAAAAGTGGATCTCTCCTCTTTAAGAGTGGTCTTAGTCAATGATTCCATATGAATATATTTTATTTGATTGAATTAATTTATTATTAGTATCGACATGATACCTTCATATCATTTGACTTCTTAATGTGATTCCTTATCTTGTAATTCCTCATATTGGTGCACATCAAACTACAATATTTGCCAATATCTTTCTTAAAATAGTAATGGATGACTAAGATCCTAGATAGCAATGGATGACCAAGTTGTTACAGCGAGTATCCACCAATTAGTGCCAAGACTTTTGAGTGCTCTTAAAGGATTTTGATGTGCCTTGTTCTTGTTGACTTGCTATGCCCAATTCAAGCAATATGATTGACATAAGAAAGTAATGCGTAGCTTAAGATGGCTAGAAGTACGAACTACATAGCTATTTATACCATCAACTGAACATGTAGACTATGAAGCTATTAGCAGCCCAACTCTTCATGGAAAAGATTCTCACATGAAGATTTATTGCAAACTTTACTATTATATTTCCAGCTACTCTAATAAGGTTTTGATGAGCATACCTTCTTCCTTCACAAAAATATACTTTAATTCACCATAGCCCCTCCAACCAATAGAAATGGTTAATTTTATCGTAGTGCCTATGTGGCAATATTGTGGTGCCTAAGTGGCATAGTAATTGTAATGTGCGCCAGTCACTTCTAGGAAACTTTATAATGCAGATTTTTACTAACATTCAAGTATATTATAAGTTGATCTCTTGTGATTGTAAAGGCTTTTGGTCTTTTTCAAAAGTTCCCCAAAGGATACAAAAATTGTTTTGTAATTGGAACCTTTAAACTTCTAAATCAAGTAATAGAAAAACGAGATTCACTGTTTCTATCTGTTTATCCATTATGTAATTTTATATGGAGTAATTGATTTTCTTGATTATCTAGTAAGCACCACAAAACTTTTTAATGAAGTAATGTCTTTGAATAAATGAGTTAATGATGGTACTTCTGATTCTCCAGCTCTAGCTAAATCAAGTTCTAAAAACTCAAAAAAGGAAAATGGTCCTAATGCTGTAGCTATAAATCTTACATTCAAAATCAACAACAAGGTTTTATACAGAATAGTACTAAAAGGTGTGTGTCTTTTTGGGGTTCAAGTTTCAAACTACAAGTGCACATATTTGTATATTAAATTGGCACCTTCTATGCTCAAATGGTTGCTGATCTTTGTTTCATGGCTTTCTATTCCAGCACATAGTGCAATTGTGCTGAAAGCAAAAAGTATAGTAGATAAAACAGAGTGGGTTAGCAAAATTAGGACCTTATTCAACCTTCAAAAGGCATATCAATAGAAGGACCAGTATTATTGTTGTCTTGATCTTATCCATTATTGTATACTAGGTGTGTTTTTTTGGTAGAAGGGTGGTACTGCACATTTTGCAAACATCTATGCCTTCTAAAAATTATAGGATTATTTTAGTTAGATTTGAAAACATTAATCAAGAAAAACCATATGTGCAGATATAAACATTAATCACAACATGTCCAATTTATTTGCAGATATATTTTCCTGTGAAAAAAGACCACACCTGACAATATGAACGCTGAACAAAATGAGAAAATGGCTGCATTGTGGGCTCAGTTCTGAAGAAAACCTAATAAATGTTATTGTCCTTGCAAGAAGTGTAAAGGCTTAAAGACTTGAAGAGGTGTGAATATCCAAGCTAAGGATAACACTCTCATGGAAGAAGATGATAATGTGCCAGAGGACATGATTGAAGAAGATGGTATTGGGGTAGGTGATGAAGAGGCTCACAATGATGGTACTAGAGAATCTAATAATGATAACAAAGAAGGTCTTGATATACCTTTACTTGAGAAGGCACATGAGCCCTTATATGAAGGCTCCCAAACAACTCTACTCTTGGCTATACTATTGTTGGTGAACTTAAAGGTTATGAATGGTATATCCAATGTAGCAATGTCATGTATGCTAAGGTATGTCATTTTTGTCATCTTCAATGTTAGCATACAATTACTATTCATTATATTAACAATGCATATTTGTTGTTGTAGGTTGATTAGTGAGTTTTTGTTAACAACATCAAACATTTTGCCTCGTTCATACCGAGAATTATCTAACATTATGGATCAGATTGGAATGAAGTATCAAACAATACTTGCATGTTCCAATGATCACATTCTATATCATAAACAATATGAATTTGTAGCAGAATGCCCTGATTGTCATAGTAGTAGATATCGGTCAGATCAAATAACAAAAAAAGTGCCTCACAAGGTTTTTTAGTACATTCCCATTATTCCACATCTTTAATAGTTATTCAAGTGTGCTACCTTGGCACAATTTATGGATTACCATGCATGCAATAGAAGTCAGGATGACATTATGTGAATGCCTGTCGATGGTTTTGCATTTAAAGAGATAGAAGAAACATGGTCACACTTTAAAGAAGAACCTCATAATTTGAAGCTTTCATTGGCAATGGACGGTGTTAATCCATATAGAGATATGAGATCTGTTTACTCAGTGTGGCCTATTTTTGTTATTAATAATAACATTCCTCCTTGGATGTCCATAAAGAGGGAGCACATAATGTTTTCAATGATTGTGCCAGGTATTTTTATCATTTTATAGTTATCTAAATTAATTTATAAATAGTGCATGAAAATGGTCATAATAATAATGTAATGTTTATGTTCATTCAATTTCTAGGTAAATACCAAGTGAAAGATATGAACGTGTATATTGAGCCCCTAATTGACGAGTTGTTGAAGTTATTGAATGGCATCACTATGTATGACATCTCTAGACCGATAGGACATCGACAATTTCAATTCCATGCAATGCTTGTATGGATAATACATGATGCCCTTGGGTTAACTCATTTTTGTGGTATGTTATATTGTTAATATCACATATTTTTGGTCTATTATAGTGCTTACACATTACTATCAAATGTTTAAGTTGTGCATGATAATTGTACCCGATCCACTTCTACATGATCTTGTAGGTCTTCAGACAGAGGGAAAATTCGCATGTCTAGTTTGTGGTCCGAAGATGAAATCTCATCATTCGAGAACTTTAAGAAAGCAGGTGTTTGATGAGTTTAGACACTTTCTTCACAATAATCATAGGTATCAAATTGTCGAAAAACATCTTTTCAATGGGAAAGAAGAGACATCATCAAGGCCACGAAGAATGACACCTCATTTATGGAAGTTGGAATATGATCGACTAAATTGTCGAGGTAATATCCAATTTGTCATCTGAAGTTTAAAATTTGTATTTTGATATTGTCTTATATTTACTAACATTGTAATTGATGCTTGTGAAGGTCATCAAGGCATCAATGACCAACTTTCTAGAAGAATGAAAAGTTATCTTACTCAATTTAGTAGCTTACCGTACTACAAGGATCTCCCAATTATGCATTTGTTTGATGCTATGCATATTGGGAAGAATGTAACAGAGACACTATGGAAAATTTTGGATGGAAGGCATGATAGAGAACAACTTGCCAAAATTTGTACCAACATTCATGAATCCAATCATGTACTAAAAGCTTCCATTGAATCAAATAGCAATGGAGACTGGATAAATACAAGCGCCCTTCCTTGGTTATTAACAGAGCAACAAAGTGATGCATTAAAAGAAGTCATTAAAAAAAAAAATTCCAACAAGATTTGCTGCAAATATAAGCACTCTTGTATCAAAGAAAGGTGATTTTGGGCCTGGGTTGAAAACACATGATTGGCATACCTTCATCCAGGTAAGTCATGTTCTCCATTTATAGTATATTTGTAAGATTGAATGTACTACCTATTGCATTATTTAATAATATATTGAAATGATCATTTTTAATGATTGCAGTTTGTCCTACCTCTATCCATTCCACAACAGTTTGACAATAGTATTAAAAAAGTTATATATGATCTTGAAAAATACACGAGGTTAGAAGTGTTTTTTCTTAGATTTGTAGCTTTCTCTTAAATCTATTGTATAATTTTATTTGAAATCTCGTTTATGTGGTTTTGTGTGTTGAATCTCTTTTAGGTGGTTATCATCTAAAGAAATTGACAAAAAAGATGTAAAATATTGGAAGAGAAAAATTCTATAGCTTATGTGTGAAATGCAAAAGTGTTTACCTCCAACCTTTTTCAATGCTCAAGAACACTACCTCATACATCAAGTTGAGGAGATTGAATTGTGTGGACCTATACAAGTTAGATCAATGTGGATGGTTGAGAGGCACTTGAAATTTATAAACGGCTTGGTTCAAAAAAGAGCATGTCTTGAGGGTTCTATGATAGAGGGATATATGATATACTAGACCATGGTGTACATTATTGAATATCTTCCAAAGTTTGCAGCAGATATCCATGTAGATCACATTTGGGATCCCAACTCTAATGACAAATTTGAAGGGGAGTACCTGAGGGGGAAAGGTAGATTGAGGAGGGTGAGAGGTAATTATAAGTTTTTTTTTTTTGTAGTTTAATAATTATTATTCATCATCAATATGTATAAGTTGTTTCTAACTAGTTTAATTGTCTTCTTTATAGTTGGTCATGAGTGGGATGCACTACACTTGTATATTGAAAACAATCTTGATTGGATGACGGTATGGATTGAGCAGTCTCAAGAAAATGGTCGCTCATTAACATGGGATGGTGTTGTATTGTTGGTTAAAGAAGCTCATCGTAATGGGGATCCCAATGTTACACAAATGGTACTTGATCTAATATATGGCTTAAGAGATACAAAGGTATGCATAAGATTACTAATCATCACACATAAGTTTAATATCAACTCATAGATCGATGCAAATAATCTTGACATGTTTGAATAATTGTAGGTCAAACACCACAAAGCTATGTACTAGCATGGCTATAAATTCTGCACAAAAAAGTCAGATGAAATAAAAAAAATGTGTGATTCCAAGATAAGTGCTGTCTTTGCGATCACCAATATTTCATCTAGAACCGACATACATCCTCAATGATCTGAAAAATCGATACTATGGCATTTTGGATGATATACTTGAGTGCGACTTTAATTCATTCAAAATAGTTCTATTTATCGTCAAATGGTTCAGGTTATGATTGAATCGAAATGATCTTGATAGGACTGTTATTGAACATGATAGTGGATTTACTATGATTAATACAAGGTCATTTGAGCAAGTCAGAGATGAGCCCTATGTTCTTCCAAGCTAGTGCGAGCAAGTGTTTTATTTTGGTGTTCCATAGAAACTAGGTTGGTCATTTGTTGTTAGACATGACCCAAGAGGAAGGTCGATAAAGTATAATGTGATCGAAGAAGAAGAAATTGAAGAAGCAGAAGAGGAAGTAAATGATTATCAGGAACAACAGTTACCCAGTGGTGAAGATGAAGAAGATGGTGATGATTTTGGTCATGATGATGATAATGGTGATAATGATAATGATGATTTTGATGATGATCATGATCATGGCGATGATGGTGATGAAGATGATGATGATGGCGATGAAGATGGTGATGATGGCGAAGAAGATGGTGGTGGTGAGAACAACAATCAAAGTGACAAGTACGATGATGGTGATGATGATAACGATGATGACATGGATGAAGATCATGATGATCAATGAAATGTCTAGCTAGGATCAATGTCAACTATGATGGGGTCTTGTACGACCAAAATTTTCTTTCCAAACCATATGTGCACATATAAACATTAAGTAGAACATGTCAAATTTTTTTTACATATACACATTAGTTACACTAAATTTTTAACTTAAGACAAATGATTTACATATACAATCTACTTTATTATTAATATTATTTTTTGGTAAGTCTATTACTTTAATTTCACTGCTGATTTCTAAGACTTACTAATTTTTTTCACAGGGCGATATGGATGCACCATCTCAGACACCTTTAGTAGAGGTAAACATTAAATATTGTAAATTTTAATGTTAATATAGAAACAAATGTCGTATTATTATGTTCTTTTCTTTATGGCTTTAGAGTTGTTTTGATGAAATTTTACTAATATTTAATGTCACAAATGATAGGAAAAAGCTAGAATGACCACTAATCAAATGCGATCTGAAATATGGGCTTCATATCTACATAACATGGCCCTTAGTACTGACCCTGTGTTCATCACCCGGCAAATCAAGCAAAGATACACTGATGAACTTGTTAACATTATCATCGAGGGTGACAAAAGTGAGGAGAAAGAGGCACTAAGAACAGAATTGGGCCGTAGAATCCAATCTTTGCAGGTAAGTAGTAATTCAACTAAAGCAATAATAGAAGTTCAATAGATATGAATATTTTATACTATCTTATGGATCTTGATCTCTAATTTTATGTGTACTTGTATAGACATTTGTGCCATTTGTGACATCACATGGTGAACATGGTGATGGTCGTTGTGCACAACCTTCGTGTAAGTAGCACTTTGTTTGTTTTCATCAACATTATAACACTTACTTTTTTGTTGTGGACATTTCTAGCTAGTATCCCATTTGATCTTTATCCATTGCAAATGTCTTTACTAACAATATTGTATTCCTCAGCTCATGATGACATGCAAACTCCTCCTTCGATTTTCGGTCCACTATTGCCTAGTGCATTGTCGGCAACAAGGGCCATGCAAACATCCTCATCTATGCCCACTAGAACTGGTAAAACCTTGTTTTGCTATATTTTGTAATGTATTTGTACAAGTTGATGAACAATGAAGTAGCATATCAATGCTTAAATGATGTCTACAGAAGCCTGCATACACACAAACACATGCATATACACACCACGCATACATACATACATACATATATTGTACTATGTAGGCAAGATTTTGTGCTACTTTTTGAATTAATGTTTCAGATTCACATGGAAAAAAAATTCTAACCTGAATTAAATCCTTAATGGAATGCGAGGAAAAAACACTTTTGCAAGTCAATTTCTTCAATTTGATTATATCCATAAGTATGCTTTAATTCATTTGGTGTCTACTTTAATTGTCATGATGTTTCAGTTGATAGACCAACAGAGAGCAGTACTGCTAAAGTTGATCCATTTCCTGGAGCAGTTAGTGTGATTAGTACTGGTTCATATGACGGGACATTATTGCTGAATAAGAAAACTATGTTTCTGTTAAAAGAACGAAAGCTTCTAGGTGCTTTAAAATTGTTTTTATTTAAAGTGTAAATTGTTTTTATTTAAAGTGTAAATTTAATTTATTTTTATATTACTCATTTTGGACTGATAAATCCTTTATTTTTTTTAGGTAATAATGTTTTCTTTGAACATCTTTTTCATATGACATTGAGACTATTCGGACCCACCATATGGAAAAGGTACGTAGTTTCATATCATTTTTACATAATTATTCTTTTCTTTCATTTACTATAATATATTAAAGCTATTGATCTAACAATCTATTTTTTTTTTAAAAGGTGGAATTTACAAATCGTGGAATTAAAAAATCAGCTCATTGCATCTTCTGACAAGAAATTTGGAAAGACATGTTTGACAATGGCCTACTTCTCAAAAGAGCAAAAAAGCATATAAAGACTATGAGGGATCAATATAGAAGGGCTCTTAAGGATAACCCAAAGTATGATCATCCAGCTATGATTCCACCAATGGAGTGGAATGAAATAGTAGAAGATGCAAAGGAGAAAAGGCTAGGTGAAGATAGAGGTAATGAAGCAGCACAGGGCAAAAAGAGGTATGTCATGATAGTATTAAGTACATTGTAATCATGCACTAATTATCCATATTTGTAAATATATAATCTAAGATGTTTGAAATTGTTCATAGATTGCAGGACACATCCATGGCTACAAAAGCGAGACTAGAAAAGTTTGTCCAACACAAACTTGGCTCTGGTGGCTATATGAATCTCCAGTCTCGAGTTGTAAGTAGGAGCAATGATATGAATTTTAATTAATATAATGTTGCAAATTTTTTTTTTAATGAAACCATACATACAAAACTGATGATATTAAGCAAAAAATATAAGGCACAGAATTCAATGTGGAGGTCACAGATGAAGATAGAAAACTTGCCTTGAAGGAAGGCTATAAATTCATGGCTACATGCCTACGCAAATAATCTATAAGCCTTGCCCAAGAATCCAGTTCACCAAATGATATCTCACAGGTAAATGGGTTAGATGAAAAGTAAATGAAATTGAATAGTTGATCCTTTTCTTTTTTGGTATTAGTTTTGAACGTAAATTGACTACATGACAATGTGCATAACATTTTATTGCAGCCTTCATATCCTACCACAGAACCTACTCGTGACAAAGGCCATAATGTGCATTATAGTGGTGGAGGTATTAATTTTCTATTGGAAATTAATTATGCAATCAGAAATATGAAATGTTCTCCTTCCATTTATTGTCCAAGCATGGTCTTATCCAAACATATATTCTACACTAATTGTGCAGATCTTTTAGAAAATGTATTGTTTAAAGACTACAACCTCTTCAAAATTTTCTCCAAGTGAGGGTTCCATGCTAATAAAAATATAATAAAAGACCACTTATTAGCATCCTCAAGAATATGCATCTCAAATGACATGAGAGACTTGGCTTCCCATTCTTTAAGATGTGTGTATCTTTATACTGAGTCTTTTTGAATATACACCATCTAAGTTCAAATATTGGTCATAGTTGAAAAAGGATTACAGACTGTAATCACTATGAAGAAAATGGTAACAAAAATATAACATGATTTCAAGAAAATTGTTATCTCTCCTTACTGTCTACTATTTTTCTGATTTGGGTTAAGTAATATTGGAAAGAAGCAATGATCATACTCAGGATTATGTGCTATTTTAGCAAAGGATGCTCCCAAGTTTACAGTACAAATGTGAACAAAATGACATAGTTGGTTTGGTTGCAAGACCTTGTTGAATTTACCCTGAGAGCACCTTCACAGAGGAAGATTGTTTGAATTATTTGAGGTAGGAAGATTCTTCTGCAATCTAAGCTAAATGAAGAGCTTCTGTTAGTAGTTTTCAATTAGAAAAATTAGGTTTTGATGACGAACAGGTGCATTAAGTGTAACTTTTTCAATTGCAAGAGTTATGGTCCTGTACATTATATGAGAATACCCTGCTAGGAGAAGGCCAAAAATATTTTGATTGGTTGTGGTTGTAGATTAAATTACTGCATATCAAACACAAAGTATTGATATTAGTTTGTGAGCCATTACCACCAGGTCTTCAGATCGTTGAGGCTATTTTAATGTATGATTTGAAAATCCATAACTATAGTTTTCATCACTGGAAGGTGTCTCTATGTTGCTGCTCAATTCCATTGCACTGTACATGAGATTTTGTTTGTTTGAGCTGAGACTTTTCTCTTGGCTATTTGTTTTTTATTAAATCATAGTAGTCTGCATTTCTTGTATTATGTATTTAGGGTATTCTTGAGCAATGACAACCAGGTTTATAGATTGGCAAGGCAATTTATTATATGATTTGGAACATTCACATAGTTTTGTTCTTATTTTTCTAACACTACTTTAAAGATTATCTCTAGTTGCTGAAACATATTCATTATTTTAAAATAGGGATCTTTAAGCTTTTGATCAGTAGTTGATTATGATTTCCAACTCTGTACTTTGATAAATCATTTGTTCTAACAAATCTCATAGAGTAAATATTGTGATATTGCTATCATGATTTAACTGTGTAGTATTTGAGTCAAATTTATTGACTCATATTTCATGTGCAGTGCTCAAAATGAATCCATCACTCATGATAATATTTTTTTGAATATTTTAGAGCATGTTGAACATCATGTCGAAGGAGTGGAACATGTTCCAAGTGTTCAACATGTTGACGTGGCAGTGGATCAAAATGTTAATGTACATGATGTGGCATTATCAGGTAAGAAAAATGCATGTTATGTTGTACTAGTACTTAATTATAGACTGGTAACAGTTAAAAAAAGAAAAAGAGTATGCCAATTTATCCCATTCACTTGTTCTTGCAATAGAGCCCCCTTTAGTGCAGCAGCCTTCTACTCCTGCAAAGAGAAGGAGCCATCGTAATTTGACATTACACGTCCTAGAAGAGGAGGAGAATGATGCAGATATGGATGCTCCTATGAGCGCTTTTCTTAAGAGAGCTCATAAAAACAAAAATAAGAAATGATGTTTTAAAAATCTTCTTTGATAAACCTTGTTGGATAATGAAAGAACTTTGTTTTAAGTAATTATGTATGAATGATGCATATTAATACTATTTTTTATCTTATGTTAATGAATATTGTTATGTCTTAATGAAGTCTTGATTAGTATTGTGTATTAATGAATTTTATATCATATTAATGAATGTTATGTGATTGTATTGATTGAATGTTATGGTTCATAAATGGATGAATGAATCAATGAAGTATGTAATTAGATGATAATGGGTACTTTAGATTGATGTTAGGGGGAGGGGGGTGAGGCTAGATGAGCTTCCACCTTCACGTGGTTGGCCTTGTTAAGTAGAGAATATTATAGTATTCTTGAAACCAAGTGAAGCTCAAACTAACATAAAATGGACACTTCGCATGTGGTAGGTCTAAAATGATCCACGACTACTGCTGCCCATAACATGAATTTGTGAAATACATTTTGATATTACCAATTTCAACACTCTATTCGAAGCATATGAGTTTCCTATAGTCTTAGAATGAATTTTGAGTAATGCCTCAGTCCAGATTGCCTCAGAAGTGGCTGGAAGAAGCCTGCACGAGTCTAAGACTATGAACTCTCCCCGCCTTGGCCAAGAAGAACTTGCCAACTCTCTACTATTATGGCAAACTATAGAGTGGTGTGGTTGGTCTGTAACCAACCAATAAGTTCACAATTAAAGGAATGAGCCTTCCTCCACCAAGGATTGCCAAGCAATGATCTCAAGTGTACCAATTTGATCAATGCTCCAATCCTTATTGAGAATCTTGTCCCAATCAATCTCTAGATGAAACAAGGACACAAAGTGACTAGTCAAATGGTGAATAACACCTAAACATCTAAAAATTTCATCCTTATATCTTCCAAGGTCACTCCAGTGAATCCCAACCAGTTTCATTACTTCTTGTTGAGAAACCCCAACATTGACACCCAATCAAGATTGATCCCCAAGACCAATTCATCACATGAAGAAACTACATTCCCAAGTGCCATAACAAGCACAATGCACTCTTAGTATATGATACAGAGGTGGTGTGTGGTATCCATCTTCTTCATATGAGATAGAAAATCCATTCATTTAGCAACAGCTCTTTACTCCAATGTCCCCTCAAGGACTTACCTTCCAGGCTACCCCAAGTGCACTTAGAGTTTCCCAAACACCATAACTTCTTCCAAGGCTTCAACCTTCATTCTTCCTTTGTGAATCATCTCCTCATCTCCTTTCCACCATGTTCCATCCATCCATTCATTTTGGACAATTAATCTCTTACCCAACATTCATATCTAGCCTTAAAGCTAGTAGCCCTCACCAGTCACTAATTTGGATTTCTCTCCAATAGTTCCCAAAAAACTAGGGAAACTAAAACCTGATTAAGATACCCTTTTGGGATCTATACATCCTCCCTAAGTTTCAATATCAACCCTTTTGGACCATACCCAAGATCCGATACCCCTAGCCTATCCACAGTAGGCCTAATTCTCCAATTTTACACAGCAACCCACAACTCCATTGAACCCTACGATTCCAAAGGGTGAAACAGTCCTTCTAGGGGTTGAGAAACAATAGATTTTCAATATTTTAAGGTTCTACCCTTTACACAGCACATTTTCCACCAAACCCTTGGTTTTGGGGTCACTAATCTAGGGCCTGTTCAACAGGACCTCTAACCATATCACTAGAACAAAATAATTGCATAAACACTTCATAACTAATCCCCCCATACGTGTTTGATCACCAAACATCTTCAATCCCAAAGTAAATTACTTTTAATATGACTAGTGTCTATATTGGTATGTACAGAATAGTATAGAAATTGTACAGACAACCAAGAATTGAATAAAATTTCTGAGTTTTCTTGCACATTTGAAGCATATTTTGGTGGTGTAATCTTTCATTCATGTTGAGAAAGTGTTATTAAGAGACTTTGATTCATATTTAATACATTTATTAACAGGTTTAAATCTTTATTGCTGCTGTCATGCTGAAAGTCACAGTTTTGCCTAGTTTAACATGAAGAAATGAGGGTTCTATCCAATGTGTACTCTTAACTGCTTCTTGGGATGGAACCCATAGCACTAACATGCCCAACTAACCTCTAATATGCAATAAAAGTGAAGATTTGCAGGTTATTGTGAAAGAAATGCAAAGTTGAGTGCCGGAAGGACTAATTTGGGTACCCAAATGAGTGCTAGGTGTTATGCAGCCGTACATCTGGCTTAACAAGGTATAATTTTTATTTTATATTCTTTGAAGAAATAATGAGTGGATGGTGAATCCTAAGTTTTAGATCCTGGAAGTGTGTGCTTGACCTAGATTGGTTATACCCTTGATTTTGAGGGTTTTAAGGCTTGAATTTGGGGTTTCATATCAAAAGTCCTTGTAGGATGAAATTGATGATGGATTTGTCTAATTAGGCACAAAATATTATGAATCTATGAATTTGGTGGAGTTGGGATAATTATATTGCATAGTTGCTTTGTAAAACCTCATGTTTTACCCTTGAAAAATAGTGACAATCATGATTTTTGGCATATTTTTCCAAAGGAGTCCATATTAAGTTTTGAGTATGTTATAGAACTCCCAAAAGGTTATCTGAAAAGCCTATTTATTTTCTTGGTGTTTTGGAAAGTTTTAGAGAAAAATCAAGAAAATAGGGTCTGTTGATCCAAAGAAGAGAATAGCCTAGTAAAGGGGAAAACTGGTCTTTTTTGTATCTACCAAAGATTTGTGGGTTTTGAAACCTTAGAAACATGTTGGTTGAAGTTGTTTAAGGTGTGTAGAGGTGGAGGAAACACTTGGTGAAGGTAAATCCAAGTTTGGAGTCTTTGGTGGCATTGTGTGCTTTTGGGAACACCATTGAAACATAGGGGTTTGGGTCCATATTGTGTTTGAGTTTGCAAGTTTGTGGGTAGATCCTTCATCCTCTGCACCATGTGACTAGTGTCTATATTGCATTCTTGAAGCAAGATTTTAAAATTGCAAACTTCTAAACCCATCTGCTTGTATTCAATTTGCTTCACTCTTTGCACTTGTTTTATATTGATTTGGATATGTTGGGACTTTAGCAACTTGTTATATATATAGTTGGCCTACTAGGTTCTTTGCACTCTTTTTCTATTTATTTGTTTTGTGTCTTGCTAATCAAAAACATAAATTGATTTGCAGCTCTGCAATAGCTGGTATTATAACTTTGCTTCATGTGTGTTTGGACATGAAGTCGATTATCTTGGGAAAATATCTTTATGTTCTTTATTTCCTTGTATTGGCCATGCAAGTTTGTATCATGTATTGGATGCATGTTTTCTATAATTTTAACTTGACATATAAAAAAATTCTTAAAATAGAATTGTCTTATATTTGCATTGACACAATATTGGCAATGAAATCATTGATTAACCTGCTTTGATTAACGTATGAAATTCTCTAAGTTAGATGAAGTTTTTGCAATGAAATCATAAGCATATTGGCTATATTCTTTACACCGGCACTGAAGCGTTGTGGTCTGTGTGATAAGACCTAGTGAAATCCATATTTTCTATATAGTATTTCTATATATAGTATTTAGATCACAAACCAAATAGACTTGAATGACAAACAATAAAAAAAAGTTGAGAGAAGCTTTCAAATTTTCAATTCAAAACACCATTCTTTATTCCCTCATAACAATAGTCTATACAATTCTGATTTTTCCAGCAATAACCCATTCTTGGGCATGGAGCATGGTTTATAAACATCCTAACACCTTCCCAAACCCTATCCAACAACCCAATGATCATTAAACTAAATTAAACATTCATAACTCCTAGTTTGCCAAGTAGTTATTGTTATTTGAATTCAAAATTCTTGATTTCCCTCCAAACTAAATTTACCTATTTCCACCTATTGAAAAGGCATCAAAATGACTTAATCATGATTTTTATGATTTAAAACAATTATCCCAATACTCCTAGACCCTAAACATCCATATTTGTATCATTTGGTCATTTTGACCATTATTACATTATTCTTGACAATTGGGTCCTTTGACACCATTGTTGAGCTTATTATATATTAATGTCTTTAAAGGCTTGATTACATCAGTTTAGGTCCATATGACCTTTGAGCACATATATCATGCCTTCTAGGCCCCTTGGATCTCTAGGGCTCATTAATAGGTCTTGCACTAGGGTACAATCTAAAAAATATGGTGCAACTATACAATTTGATAGTGCATTTTGGTTGTAGTGCTAAGAGCACCTAGGAGGAGAATGTATAGTTTAATATTCTCAAAAGGACTTCCCATAGTGGGGCAATGAGGTCGGGTACATGATTAGGGATCACTAGGACTATTCCACATTGTAAGATGCCACTTGCACTAGTCATTGGATAAAGAACAACCAACCAAACGAAGTCCATAATGAAGAAGAAAGTGTGGGTATGAAAAAATTTCCCATTAGAATCAAAAATGCTTTTGTTATGATAGCACTATTTTTTAACAAATCTGTCATTTCTACATAATTGTTAGTTCAAGTCATTAATTTTTTAGAGAAAAATGATTGACCCAGGATAGCTTCAAACAAATAGAAAAAAGCATCAAGATGAAATCAAAGTAACACCAAGATTTGCGATGCTCCATGAAGGCCAGAAAGATGCATAAACCTACAGGTGGCTATTCAATTGTTGCTTCTATTATTGGAAGCATCACCAATCTCTACAAGAACACAATCGATTGGAAAAATCATGAAAGTGATGTCCATCTCTCACAATCATTATCCCCTCTTAGTTTACCACATGAATTTAGTGTCAGTGTGGTGATGACCCAATTATTTAAGGTTTGTAGGAAGCCAAATACGAGTTTTCAAGCTTGTGCTTATTGTACAATAGTAATAGTCATCAACTCACTTTGACTGCTAAGCACGTCTTTGTTCTATTCCTTTCCACAATGTGGAGGACAAGCTATTAGATTTTCCCTTACTTAAATATGTCCTCTAAGTGAGAATTTCCATTGTAGCAACTATTTGATCAAATTAAGGATGTGATTTATCTCCAACATAAAATGTATGAACCTTGCCATGCAAAACAATTATGTTGCATGCTAGTCTCTTCTTCAAATTTCTCTCTTTCATCATTTGTTGCACCTTAGTTACCTTCTCCCACAAGCCAATTACAGCATACATATTTGACAGAAGGGCGTAATATCTAGGGTATGTAGGCTCTAAGATGAAAAGGTATTTTGCAGCACATTCTCCAAGCTCAATGTGCTTATGAATTTGATAGGCACCAAGCAAGGCACCCTATACATTAGCATTAGGTTTAATAGGCATAGCTTCAATGAATCTTTCTACTTCATCTAGATGCCCCGCATGGCCAAGAAGATCAACCATGCAAGAATAGTGTTCCATGTTGGGCTCAATTTGATAGACTTCAGTCATGCAAGCATAGTATCGCCAGCCCTCACTTAGAAGACCAGCATGACAACATGCAAAAAAAAATGCACAAAGGTGATGTTGTTTGGCTTCATTCCACTATCTTGCATTTGTGCAAAAAGCTCCAATGTGTGTTGACCAAGCCCATGTAGTCCATAGCCAGCGATCATAACATTCTATGAAACCAAATCTCTTTCAAGAATTTTATTGAAAAGTTGTCTTGCTACCTTTAACTTTTTTCACCAACCACTTAATTTTGTTACAAAGGACTTGGAAATCTAAGACCAGTTTCAAATACCCTTTTCAAAGTGCTAAAAGACTCCAAATTTTGGAACCTTGACTCCACTCCAACATGCATTAATTACCCAAACGTGCACTCAGGGCTAATTAGTTAGTTTAGGCTTGGTCTACAAGGAAAATGGCCATGATATGGGTTGATGGATCAAAATCCCAACTTTAGAGTGTGCTTCTAGTCCAAATAAAGGTTCTTTGTCTTCACGCCAAGTCCCAACTTCCCTCTTTCACACTGATTCATCAAATTGAATTAAATAAGGTCTAATACATGGGCATAGTCCTTTTTTTTAATAGAAATTTAATACATAGATGCACACCTTTGAATAACATCCTTATGTACAAGTCAATGATTATCATAAAGATTATGTGTCAATAGATCAATGGCTAATACTTCATGCTTATATATTATGATCCAAATATAACCTTAAACTCCATTTACAAATCCTTTTTACTATCCATAAATCATATTTGTATATTGTTCTCCAAATCTATCCTAGAACTCTATTTACAGGTTGTCCTTCTATCCATAAATTGGAAGTTAACATTCCCTTGCATTTTTACTCTTAGAAATAAGATTGAAATTATATGACCCAGTCACATACTCATTGTCAATAGATGTCTCAATGCTAAGACAACTGAAAAGTGCACTAGGATCTCTATTTAATTTTCACAGTATATGTTTCATTTTTCTAAATGGATGTATTGTATCATATTTAATTTTCACTATTTTAAGAAACATTTTAATCCATTCCATGTGGGTGTTGTAGGAAGCATATATCAGTTCGGGATCTCCAATGTTGGAATAGCCACTTCTTTAAATTCTTGATTAGCATGGAACTTTGTAGTCTACATAAATAATAAGATGGCAATTGTGGCTGTCAATACATTCTGAAAGTTGGTGAAGGTGCTACAGCTAGGTGCCTAAGCAGATTTGTGGGCGTGGATGTTCCTCCACCATTAGGTCCAACATGGTATGTTGTGCCATGTAATTTTTCTTTTCTATTTGCAAACATAGATTTAGAGTAAGTTTTTGTAAACACTGATTTTTTTTTAGGATTCTCAGAGATATTTTCATGAGTGCATACCATACAGTTTTTGACTACGGGAACTTAAGAGTAGGCTTTGTTAGGAAGAAGCTTCCTAACAATGCACATATATTTTGTCTACAGTGAACAATTAGTGCAATATTGTGTATAGCTACAATGGCAAGAAATAATCCTTGCTGACGTAGTGATTTGCTGGGAAGTTGGGAAGAGGATAGAAGCAAAGGTGGGAATATGCGTATCAGTATAGACAGGCCTAAATATTTGAGGAACTCTATGGTAGTATTGGTTGAGGTCATATACAGGGATTACATTGTCAACTCTTCTATTTCTATCTATCTAGTTTCTCTTTTTCTTCCTTCTATAATTGCAGTCCAACATAAATCAGCTTATTTTTATGAAAATCATGAGAAGATTCTCCCTTGATTTGACTCTTCTTTTTAGGGCATCACAAAGTAACTCCTACCAATTAGATCCATCAGAATTGGTGATATAGATCAGTCATTGAGATCTGATAGCTACAATCATTATGATTTGGTTAAGGTGTTGTCGTAGAAATACTTAGAAAGAGAAAACATCATTCATGTTTCACAATTATCTACTAAAGATCCATAACATTTTTTAGTTCTTTGCCTGGACCTCATCATATTGTAATTTAAGGAACCATTAGTGTGAGCTTTAATCAATGTTGCTTCTCAAAGTTGTATCGTTCTTTGTCGATTTGGAGTTTACCCATGCATGGGTAATTTTCAGAAATGGATGTCTGTCCACTGTTCGATTTAACTAAAGCACACAGTCACTTTATGATTATTCATGAGGGCAAGCATCATTTTAAGAAGGCCCGCTGCATTGATTGTTGGAGTAAGATGAGAATCTTAGAGAAGCCTGAGAAACAGAGATGTCAAGAAATGAACATACATGAACAAACATGAACATACTGTGCCACACATCATCATACTGTACCTTTTAATCAACTTTGTCATGACACTATTATTACTGCTAGGCAGACTTAACTGGTAAACACTAACATCCAACATTGTAGTTTGTAGAAATTATAAGTAATAAAGAAGCTCAAGGCAATTGAAATTGTAACCCAAAGTTTTCAAGAAAAACATGCCATCAAAAAACTAGCAAAAAGACAAGCTAGACGACTAAAATTATTAAGATCAAAAAGACTGGAAGCAACTATAAGTAGGAGATGCAGAAGAGGTACCAAAAGCCTTAGCACTAAATATCCACAGAAATGAAGTGCTACATCAAGATTACTGAACACCAAAAGGTAGTTATGCAGTATTTGATCTCTATTACTATAAGTCTATTTAGCTTGCTTCGTGGGTACACAATGGAAGCTTCAACACCTGTGTAAATTGTGGATTTATAGTGATATTTACTATGCATTTTACTTTCCAAGAATTTTTCATTGATAAGTTCCAAATATGGTAGTTTAATTTTACCATTTGGCATATATCTTGATAGTGAGCAAAACAATCAAGGAACAACCATTTCATATGAAAGGCTTTGAAATAACAAAAAACAAAAATTCCTCCCATACAACATATAAACACCCATGGAAAACATACATTTAAGGCAGTATATTTTAATGTTGTATTTAATATATTTATTCAAAATCATACATCAAAAGCATCAAAGTAGGCGAAGGCCTTGAAATTCCATTATAACAAGAAACACATCCAATCTTGAATAAGGGCTGATTGTTTGATATCCTCTAACAAAAATTGGATAGAACAACATTTATAGGAAATTATCATCAACTTAGACTCAGATTTTCACATTGGTCCCCACTCTTATGGTAGATCTCAAATGTATGTCTTATTGTAAGAGGAAGATCAAGGATCATTCCTCTAAATTTGTAGGTACAACAATTGTGAAGGATACACTAGCAAAAATGCACCCTTATTGACAAAGAGATTGGCTCAGTTGCTTCCTTGGTACAAGACTTAAAGTTTTCTTTTGTGCCAAACAGATAAGCCTTACTTAGCACTCAGCACAAACACTCAACATTCATTACATATCATTCGAGATCAAATGGGTGTGTGGGATTATACGCACAATAAATAATAAAGGAGGGAATTGAACCCTCCTTGATGCTCACACTTGTTGAGGTCCACTTCAATAATGGCCCTTCCTATGAAATTGCTATCTAAAACTTTTCTAATGAGATAATGTGTTATGAGCTCTTCATCTGTGGGATAGAACGTGAATCCAAGAGGCAGTTGTGCATTACCCATATCATGACTATATATAACTATAGTTAAAAGCCTCTATTATTGAATTCTCTTCCCTATCACCCATATTCATTTCCTTTGCTATTCATGCTTCACACAGGAGTCTTTTTATATGATGATTTATTGTCAATCATGTCCATTCGCTATGAAAAAATTCTTATTCTACAAATTTGAGATGCTGGAACTTTTGTGGATGTGCAAGCCATCAGAACATAATATAGGGAGGATGACGAACTTAATCTCAACTATCAGACTCAGGCAAGTGATGTTTTATTGTAGAATCTTAACATATGGTTGTTCAAATTTTGTATCTCCTAAATGATTTCCTTTTAGCATATAAGTTGCTATGCATAGTTGCCAAGTTTGGTTATTGTATCGGGCATATTAATGAAGAAGCATATTAGTTACTATTAGTGATTACGACAGTTTGATTAGTTATTGTCGATATTTTTTAGGCATTCTATAAAACAGTTCACATGCCTTCTGTATGATATGACATTTTGCATGCATCCTGCAGTCTCTCATCTAGCTGATGATGGATTACAGAGAGTGATCTGAAATGATGACGCTAAAAAACATCACAATCAAATCCAAAATGAACTTGCATTACAAATGGATTGTGGAAATCTGATATTGTTGATTTTGCATGCATGTCTACCAGGACAATCACAACTTAAACATAATATGTGTAAGTTGTGATTGTCCTGGTAGACATGCATGCAAAATCAACAATATCAGATTTCCACATTCCATTTGTAATGCAAGTTTATTTTGGATTTGATTGTGATGTTTTTTACCGTCATCGTTTTAGATCACTCTCTGTAATCCATCATCAGCTGGATGAGACACTGCAGGATGCATGCAAAATGTCATATCATAGGCAAAGCATGTGAACTATTTTATAGAATGCCTGAAAAAAAATTTACACCCAGGTGTTGGTAGAAATTTCTACCTCCATTGGTCGAAATTTCTACCTTTAGCAGTCAAAATTGTCAACCTTCATTGGTCGAAAGTTCTACCTTCTTGGTCAATATTTCCTACCTTCAATGGTCAAACTTTTCGACCATCATTGGTCAAAATTTCTACCTTTCTTGGTCAACATTATCTACCTTCATTGGTCAAACTTTTTGACCATCATTGGTCAAAATTTCTACCTTTCTTGGTCAACATTTTCACCTTTGTTGGTCAAACTTTTTGACCTTTATTGGTTAAAATTTTTGCCTATATTGGTCAAAATTTCTACCTTCATTGGTCAAAATTTCTAGCTTTCATGGCTAATACTTTCTACCATCATTGGTCAAAATTTCTACTTTTATTGGTCGAAATGGAAATCTTCAATGGTTGAAATTTTGACCAATTCTAGCCAAAACTTGCACTATGGCTATTGAAGTTTTTTGACCAACCAGAATGTTGGTCGAACTTTTGATTGAAAAAATTTTGACCAATGTGTTGGTCGACATTGGTCAAAGTTTGGTCGAAATGTGGGTCAAAATTTCGACCAATAATAGTCAAAAAATGGCCTCAGATGTAGTAGTGCATGGATGAGGTACGAGCCTGGAGTAAGGATTTTTAGACTCTACAAGCCATTAAGGGGTAAAGGTACCGCATTTTGATCGATGTATATATGAGAGAAGAGCTAGATATGTTCAATGATTGGATAGAAAAGATAGTAGATAGCAATAAGGTAATGGGAACATTACACAAGGAAATTCATTGGCTCAAGGACCAAGTTCGAGAGAAAATTTTGGAAGTAGAAAGACACTACAGTGATGCATGCTTGGATATTTTTGAAGATGAGGAATGAGAAAAGTTGTTACCTATAGAGATAGTAGTGGAGAATTTTAGAAAGATTTTTGTGGAGGTTGCTAATGATGAGAACATTCAACAAGCCTTTAGGATAGAAGAAGCCTTGTAAGAATTGGATACCAAACTCAGGGATTTTATTGACACCCAAATTGAGGTAGACAATTATAGATAGAAGGTAAAAAATAAATATGAGGCTCAAGTCTTCTAGATGTGGCTAATATTACTAAGATGATAGACAAATTTAAGGGAAAACATCCAAACATAGCTTTGGGATGAAAAAGAACAAAACCCAAATGCCAGAAATTCAATTTTGACATTCAGTAAAATTTTGAGATTTTGACCCTATTGAGCTCTGCAGCTCCACAGGTCCATAGGTACATAGGTCCATAGCTCTACAATTCAGAGGTGCATTGATAGTTAACTTCTTGTTCTAAAAATAATGCTTTCCATGCATTGGGAATGCATTCTGATGACAGTTTAACTTTGACACATGCCTAGTAAAGGACTAGCTTCTATTTTTGGCACCTCCAGACACTCCTACTTTGACTGAAGGCTTCCTCCTACTTTCTCTCTCATGTTTTTTTTTTGTTTTTACATGTAAAGGGCTCACACATCCAATTAATGAATAAAATATGGATGGAGTCTCTCTAAGCACCAGATTAATTATTAGTCTATATATATATATATATATATATATATATATATATATATATATATATATATATATATATATATATATATATATATAGTTTTTTTTAATGTTTTAAAAGCATTTTATTGCATGAAGATATCTCTCACTCTCAACACAAATTGAGGAGATGATTCTTATAAATATCCCACTATAATATGTAACTAGGGCTATCGTTATTATGTAATAAAATTATGCTTTTGGTGCTCGCATTTGGAGTGTAGTGATTCTTGCTTAAATGTGTCATTGTCTTGTGAATTTTATTCATGAGATTGTGATTGAGCCAAAGGTTTATTGCATTGTTTCTAGTTGTGTGATCTTTTAGTTTTGGTGTTTGCTACAAATTTACAAATTTTGTTGACGTATCGAGCTTGAGAAGAGATCATCAAATTGTGTTTGCATAGCCTTTTGTCTTGCATGAGTGCACTTTCCATGGCCTTGCAATTTGATGAAAGGTGAAATATCATATGATTGTTAAAGTTTCTCACTGACGATTGCATCAGTGGATTCTAGGAAGCGTTGCTCCTATTTTTATTGGTTTCCTACCAATTTTTTCAAAAGTTTAACTCACAACATGTTAGTTTCTGTAGCTTATGTCCATTAGGATTTAAATTTCATGTTATTTTCTTTCAATTTTGTTGTTTTCTTTGCTAACCCCTTGTTAGAATAGGAACTCATTTTAGTTGCATTGTTAGAATCAAATTCATTAAAAAATAGAAAATACAAAAACATTGTTCTTTTGTAAGTTATTTTGAGATAGTGAACATATAATAGAACCAGCAAAGGCCTCCTCATGAATAATCACATTTATCTTCAACTGAGTAGATTTTGGTACATCGAAAGACAAATATTGAACCTTGGAGTTGATCCCAAAAGATTAGTTTTTCAAGAGAGGAATTGCACAATGGATTCCTGCCATTGACCTAGTGTATAATGACTGCCCAACAATAACTCGGTAAATACTAATTATGAAAATCTCTAAATGTTATCTAAGATTACCATCACTTTAACTTAGTTGCAAACAAATAAAAGAAAATAGCGTGCACACATTTGACACAAGGATTTAACATGGAAATCCAATTTGAAAAACTACCAATTGCAACTAGTTACTATATTCACTCTTTTGAAGTGAGCCCTATTAGGAGCTAACCCTATTAAAGGTTACAAAACACATTGTTAGGTGTGACCCTATTAAAGGATTTAATCACTCTATTAGGAGCGGCCTTATTAGAGGTCTTAAGACAATTCAATAGAACTGCCACCTTGTTAGAAGATTTACAAATAGCTGTTAAGCCAACTTTGTTAAGAGATTTAGATCACTACTATAATGGTTAGAGAGTAACAATGAAATGACCTTTTGAATGCAACTAAATTTTTGATTATAGATCTCTATTCTGGCTTGTACTTGATCCTTTCTAATTGAATATAGTTTTTCTACTCCACAAGGATATTCTACTTATCCTTCAATTTTGCTTCCTTTCTTCATTATTCAATACATTCATCACATCCTCACTTTCTCACACTTTCAAATGCTCAACTTGACCTTATACAGTTTATATATTTCATATTGTCAAGTTGACTTATATACAACTTAGAATAACTACTATTCATCATCATAGTCAACTAGAACTAATAGATAAATCAATTAAACTTAATATGCCAAAATAAGAAAATCCTTAGTTAGCCGACTCAGCTTAGTAGATACTAACTTAGACATGATTTCCTATGTTAACCAACAAAAGCTTGGTTAACACTATAAACTCACAAAGATCCTTTGAAAATTGAGTGAGCTTGGTTAACATTGGTTCCATCTAAATTTTCTTCATTAATTGAGTGAGCTTAGTTAACACTCATCTTCTACACATTTTCCTTCAACACCCAAATGAACTTCGTAGACAATACCATCTTAGCTTGGCAAACTTAGGAACACTTGGTAGACACAAAAAATTGTCTTTACTAATTGAGTGAGCTTAGCATATACTAATTGATAATGATATGACATTTGTGTAACATCAAAGATAATACACAATTAATCAATTATATCCAACAATTATAAGAGATTTAAAACTTATCAAATGGATGTAAAATTTGCATTCTTAAATGGAATTCTTGATGAGGAAGTCTATATTAAATAGCTAGAAGGTTTTGTAGATCCTAGAAAAAGAGACATAGTCTACAAATTACACAAGGCATTATATGGTTTCAAGCAAGCTCTTAGAGCTTGGTATGAAAAATTTCACAACAACTTGATACATATTGGTTTTCAAAAAAAAAATGATAACATTAGTTTATATATCAAAGAAGGACTGGACAAGAAGATTGTGTTGGTAGAAATATTTGTTGATGACACTTTATGCACAGAAAATGATGACTTATGCAAGGCATTTTCAAAAGAAATGAGTAAAGAGTTTGAAATGTCTATGTTTGGAGAGATAAAATTCTTTGTTGGATTGTAGATTCAACAAAAAAAATATGGTTTCTACATTACTTAATCTAAATATATCAAGGAAATTCTAAAGAAATTTGGAATGGAAGACTCAAGACCAGTTGGAACCCCTATGTCTACTAGACATAAGCTTTCCAAAAATGATGATTCCAAATAGGTAGATTAGACCACATATAGATCAATGATTGGAAAATTGCAATATGTAGTGCATACAAGGCCTGATATTGCATTAGCAGTCGGTATGGTGGCAAGTCAAAAGAATCATGAGATATCTAAAAGGTATTGAAGAATATGGCTTATGGTCCAAAATAGGAGGCAATTTGGACTTAAAATTATTTATAGATACTGATTGGGTAGGAAGTATTGATGACAAAAAGAGAACTAGTGGTAGAAAATTCTTTCTTGGTAAAAGGCTAGTATCTTGACAAGTAAGAAACAAAATTGTATCTCTCATTCCACAATAGAGGTAGAATATGTGGTAGGAACAGTCAATTGTTCTAATATTGTTTGGTTTTAAAAACTATTGATAGGTTTGAAGGTAGAGATCAAGGATCTAGTAGTCATATACTATGATAACACTAGTGCAATCAATATATCAAGGAATCCAGTGATGCATATCAAAACAAAGCACATTGCTATAAAATATCATTTTGAGAATTGGTGAAAGATAAAGAAGTCAGATTGGAATATGTAAATACAAAAGAAAAAATTGTAGAAATATTCACCAAGTCATTGCCTTAGGATGCATTTATGTATCTAAGAGGTAAGCTAGGGGTAATTCTCCTATCTATAGCTCACTAAATAAAGTTTAGTGATGCATCAACCAGAGCATGTTGAAGATCAATTAGTTGATGCAAAATTGGCAAGGACATATTACAAATGAATTAGTACTTGATGTACATTAAGATTCACTGAACATTGTCTTTGGCATGAGATGTCAAAGAGGGAGAAGTTTGCTATCATATCTCATAGAAATTTTGTTGTTATTGAAAAGAGAGAGAATTTTTCTATCATAGAGAGAATTTTCAAAGAGGGACAATGAACTTGACAAAAGTTCTAGTAGATAGAAGTTTTCTGAAAGATGGAGAAATTGAAGGCATACTAAGTTCACACTAATAGAGGGAGTTCTCATGGTTGAGATTCTAAATGAAACTAAGGGTATGTTCCTTATTTTATTCTTTCTCCAAAATTTCATTATACTATGACATTTTGTGTTGGCTCAACGCCAAAGAGTGAGATTGTTGAAACAATTGATTAATTGTGTATTGTCTTTGATGTTACACAAAATGTCATATCATTACTAGTCAGTATATGTCGAGCTCACTTGGGCATTAGAGATAGTTTTCTGTTGCTATTGAGCAATCCAAAGTTTTCCTAGTTCAAAAGGTAATATCTACCAAGTTCACTCAGGTGTCAAAGGAAAGCCTACGAAAGATGAGTGTTAACTGAGCTCACTTGGTTAATGAAAGAAATATTGGATGGAACTAGTGATAATTGAGCTCACTCAATTACCAAAGGAACTTTTATAATATTTAGTGTTTACCAAGTTTCACTTAGTTAATATAGGAAAATCATTTCTGAGTTAGTGTCTACCAGTCAGGGTCGGGTATTGAAGAATTTTTTATTTTTGCATATTGAGTTTAATTATTTTATCTATTGGTTCTAGCCAATTGAGAAGATGAATATTAGTTATTCTAAGTTGTATTTGAGCTGACTTGAAAATATAGAAAATATAAATAAAAGGTCAAGTTGAGGGTTAGAATGTGTGTGGAAGTAAAAAAAATGAAGATTTGAAGATGCAAAGAGGAAGTGAATCAAAAGGATAAGTAGAATATCCTTGAGATGCTAAAAAGATATATTCAATTAGGAAGGATCAAGTATAAGACAAAACTAAGATCTATAATCATCAATTTAGTTGCATCCAAATCAGGTCATGCCATTGTTACTGTCTAACCATTGTAGCAGTGATCTAAAATCTCTTAACATAGTTGGCTTAATAGCTATTTGTAAATCCTCTAACAAGGTGGCAATTCTATTGAATTGTCTAAAGACATCTAACAAGGCCACCCCTAATAGGGTGATTAAATCCTCTAATAGGGTCACACCTAATAGTGTGTTTTTTAACCTTTAACAGGGTTGGCTCCTAACAGAGCTCACTTCAAAAGAGTGAAAACAATAACTAGTTGCAATTGGTGGTTTATCCCAAATTGGGTTTCCATGTTAAATCTTGGTGTCAAATATGTTCATGCTATTTCTTTTGTGTTTGCAACTAAGTTAAAGTAATAAGTAATCATAGATAACATCTTAAGATTTGCATGTTAATTGTTTGTCAAGAAATTATAGTGTTTACTAAGTTACATCATTTTTTTGGTTTCCAAGCATCAACAAAGTTAAGTTTTCACAAAATTGTTTTGTATTAACATCTAAGGGATCTAAGATTTATTTTTGTATTAATTGATTCACTTGTCCCCTCTTAGTTATCCCTCTCATATTTCCAACACTAACAATTGGTATTAAAGTTGTGGTGCTTGCAAGGAAAATTTGAAGATACTTAAGCTAAAGATCAAGATGTATAAGAGAGAGGTACCCAAGATGAACAAAGGGAGTTTTCCAATATAGAAATGTTTGATAAGATCTCATCTATTTGTAATTAGAGATTTTCTACTATACTGCTTGTATAATGAATACATAGAAGTACCCAGACCCATGAAAATTGAGAAAAGAAAAGAAATGAAGGAGCATAATCAAATGATGATAGGTTTGACATCTCCCTAAGTTATACTAAGTTTGATGATGTGAAGGATTAAACTACTACAAAGAAATGGTAGGATAAGTTGGCACAAATTCATGGAGGAGACACAAATGTGTTAAGGGATAGGATGAAAGTTTGAGAGGAGAGTTTGATGACATGAGAATGAAAGAAGGAGAAATTATTTCTCAATATTGTGGCCGAATCAAAGAAGTGATGAATGTAATTAGAGATGCTAGAGGAGACATAACTAAATAGACTATGACTAGCAGGTATTAAGAACTTTAGTTCCTATTTATGCCATTAGAGTATCTTTAATACAAGAATTAAGATGTACACCTGGTAATGACCTGACCCTAGATAGTCTAGTTAGTAGACTCACTGTATTTGAATTGTCAAATTTTCATAAATATACACTTTCTAATGTTGAATATTCTTTAAAGTCTCAACCAACCCTTGATGGATGTAAAAGAAGAAATTTTTTAAAATGTAAGCCTTTGGATAGTGATAGTGAACTAGATGTTGACCTTGAGGATTGATACACATTAACAGAAAGAATGCTACCATGAGGAAAATGAAAATACAATGGAAAACTTGCTATAATTACTTTTACATGGCATATAGTTGGTCAAGTTGGTTATATTGCTGCAAGGTTTCCTCACTTAGATGAAAAGAAGGAAAGGAAAGATAGTAGACTTTTACTCAACTGTAATTAATAAGAAACACATTTGAATATAAGACTTAATAATTGGCATCTGCATTAGTGTAATAATTGAAAAAAGTCCATTGACATGGCCAACCGTGAGGCCATCCGATTTCCAACCATGTACAATGAATTAAAAATGTTAGAATCCAAGTTCACATCCTATCCTACTTCTCAATATCTCATGTTATATCCTACCATCCATTACAACCTCTTCTATCTCTAACCAAGCTTCTTATATAGCAATCTAAGCCACAAGTCAACTAGTCAAGAATTTAATTACATTATAGGTTCAATCTAGGATGAGTAAGCCAAAAATGATGTTAAATGAAACATAAGGAAATAAAAACTCAAAAGAGAATCTACGCATGTCTAAGGAGTCAGATCCTAACTTTGCAACATTTTACGTTAACATAAGAAACCCCACCAAATGAAACAACACGTGTCACTAGAAAGAAATATACCGAAACAAAGACCACACAAAATGGTTCACAACTTGAGAAATAAAAAAGACCAAACCTTGTGCTCTTAGGAGGAGGATTAGGAATAGGTCCTCATCAACATATTAACTGCACATAACATGACACAAATAGAAATGACAACTACTTCACGAATAAAAGACTAGTACATAAATAAAGATATATTTTTGGTTTTTGTAAGATTTCTCAAAAACCCAAGATGCTCTTGCATTAGAGAGACAACATAGCTAATCTAGGTAACAAAAACTACAAGGGAAAAGGTAAGAAATATTGTTACATTCCTCAAGAAGATGGTTATAAAAGTTATTTTTATGAACATGATAATTTTTTTGTTTATGTTGCAATGAAAGATGAATTTGATGAAGATAAAAAGTTTGAGGAAACTAATTTTCTTTCACATGTTAAAAAGACTAATAATTTGATAATTTATAGTGGTTTCTCACATCATATGATTAGTGATAAAAGTAAGTTTGAAAAGATAGAACACTATAAAGGAAGTTGCGTTAAGTTTGTAAATGATGCACCATGTTATGTGAAAGGTAAATGATCTATTATATTGAATGAAAAGATTAGATGTGACAATGCATATTGGGTTAATGGACTGAAATATAATCTTTTGAGTGTGGCACAAATGAATAGTTTAGGATACTGAGTTTAATTTCAAAACAAGAAGGAAAAATCTATGATGCTCCTAGAAAACTGATTGGAAGTGGAGAGAAAAGTTCTATCTAGACCTCTATGAAAATACATGTTTATTTGCACAATTTGAAGATGTTTGGTTATGGCATAAGATGTTGTGTCATGTGAACTTTGATAATTTGGTAAAAATTAGTAAGATGGAAAGAGTAAGATGATTACCAAGATTGAGAAAACTTGATAAAGTGATGTGCAAACAATGTCAAATGGAAAAATTGACAAAGTCTAGTTTCAAGAGAAAGACTTGTTCTTCTAATAATATTTTGGAGTTTGTTCAAAGTGATTTATGTGGTCCTATTGGAGTGAAAAGTTATTGTGGTGACAAGTGTAATACCCAAAAATTGGCTCATTGCCATGATATCAATTCTGGTCTATTTCTGATCAATCCTAAGTTCTATTTCACTAGGCAAATTCTTATTCTGCTACTCGCTACTTGACTTAATTGTCAGATGTAGAAAAGCCTAATCTGCATTCATCATACTTATTATTTAATTCCTATAGTATTTACTCATATTAGTCACATTAAACCTATTAATTAATATTTAATTTAATTATTAAGTATTTATACTTTAATTAAGTTAAATTATATCCTAAGGCTAATGTACTATGAAATTAAATTTATTTTAATAAATATTCCTATTTTAATTAATTAAATGAAATTATTTAATTAAATGGAGAACTTACTTCTAATTAATTAAACAAAGTTATTTAATTAAATGAATTTATTTAATTAAATAAGAAAAGTGCCTCTAATTAATTAAATATAATTATTTAATTAAATGAAAAAGGTAATTATGAGAGCATATCTCATTTTATTAAATTAAATATCTCTCCAAAATTTCTCTTCAGTTCAAAAAGGAAATTCCCAGTTCACTGTTGATCAAATTAGAAATGACTTAGATCACTTACTCTGACACTAAAGTCTATCTGAGTTGACTAGCCAGTTAACTCCCTTTGATTTGGGAATCTTCCTCTATGATTGAACTTCATTTTCAATCCTAACTATTGATTGAAATTGACCTCAACCGTTGATTGATTCCAAGAAAGTCTATTTAAGAGACCCTCATTTCCTCATTATAGAGGTTGAATTTTCATGCTATTGAATTGCTATCGCATTTTGCACTCACCTTGCTTTAGCATAGTCTTACATCTTTTCATTGTTAGTTTAATTGTCATTTAGATTTAATCTTGCATACATTTAGATTAATTTACTTTACATATTCCTAGATTAGAATGCATCTTTCATTCTAGAATACTTTGCACAATCATATAGCTTAATTGCATTCAAATCATTCGTTCTCAAAAGGTCTAGTTGCCTACACCTCAAATCTGAGGACATTAATTAAGCAAATCCTTCTAGATAGAAGGTGACAGGTTGCTCTGTCAGACCTCTTGGATAAACAACTCAATGTTTATTCCAGGATGATTTCATAGGTAATGACTATGTCAAAGTGTCTGTGAGGTTCAAAGGCCCACATTTCATAGGTACAACAAGTAATTTATCCTATTTTTTGATGATTTTTCTAGAATGATGACTATGATGTTTCTCAAAGAAAAATTTGATGCTTTTCAAATGTTTAAGTGGTAGTTGGATAAAGTTGAAAAGGAAACAAGTAAAAGTTTAAAATGCTTGAGATTAGATAGAGGATGTAAATTCATATTAGAGGAGTTTCAATACATTATTTAATGACAAAGGAATACAAAGACAAAATATCTACACCAAGGAGTCCACCACAAAATGAGATGGCTAAAAGAAGAAAAAAATCAATCATGGAATGTGCAAGAACACTGATGATGGAAAATAATTTTCCAAAAAATTATTGGAGAGAAGTTATAAGTACTATTTATACACTTTTAAAAGTCCAAGTCAAGAAATCTACAAAAAAAACCCCTTTGAACTATGGTATGGTTATGCACCTAATGTCAAATATTTTAAAGTATTTAGAAGAAAGTGTTATATATTAAAAGATTCAAGGAATGTAAAACTTTATCCAAAGAGTGATAAAAGTATATTCTTAGGATATTCCACTAGAAGCAAAGAATATGAGTGTTTGAATACTAACACTAACAAAATTGTGGAAAGTGCAAATGCTAGAGTTGATCAATTTGCAGAAAAGAATGAAGAAGAATTCAAGAAGGAAATTAAAGATTACAAAAAATTTGTATGAATATATGATGTTAGAATTCTTTTCAAATAATTGAGAGGGAGGGGGCGGGGGGGTGAATTAGTTATCCAAGGTCCAAATGCCCTAATAACACTTTTTCACTACTTTTAATGAATCCATACACTTTTCATTCATCCAAACTTAAATCAACCATATTAGCAAGTTACAGTAAATCAACATGCAGAGATAAAACATGCAAGATCAACACATGACACAATGATTTACGTGGAAACCCAATTTGGGAAAAATCACTGGTAACATGCTACTTGATTTTCACTCTTCTAAAGTGATGCCCTGTTAAAAGCCTACCCTATTAAAGGCTTACAACACACTGTTAAATGTGACCTTGTTACAAGATTTCACCAAACTGTTAGGAATGGGCCTGGTTAAAGGACTTCTAAACATTCACTTGGAATGTCACCCTGTTAAAGGATTTACCTCATGGCTATTAAACCAACCTAAGTCCATAGAATTTAAACTATCTATTACAATTGCTAGAGAGTAACAATAATGGCATTTTGAGCTGATACAACTTATAACATACTTTGCAAATTTCAGATCACTTCTTTAGTTCAATCGTATTGCTTGGCTTTAATCATTTCAGCTCTGATAGCTTGTCTTCCTCTCAAGCTTCATCTCCTTGAGCCTTCTTACTCATCATTCCAATGCAATCATCCTTGTGGTCATCTATCCAAACAGTATTTCTGTGCTTTCTTCTCCTTAGCACCTTCATCAGTAATTATGCTTTCATGCTTGACCACCTCTCTCTCTTTTCTTTATAACCTTATGACTCAAATAGAAATCTAATTTTTTTTCTTTTCTGCTCAATTCTCCCTCTCTAATTTGTAGAGTTTCAAATGGATTAGGTAGGATACAATGTATCTACCTCATATCTTGTTCTTATCTAGAGACTTCATCTAGGTTCCAGTTGTAACCTCAAAAATGTTCTACATGGTGTTCTGTGCCACTAGCTCATCATTCTTATCTTCCATTTAATTCACATACTTCTAGATAACAACCTTTTTAGATTAGATCTGGCAAATCTTTGATTATCAAAATAATGTAGCAACACTGCATTATTAGTTTACTGATGCTCGGCATCTCTATGTTACTCGGCACTATTGGTTTTTTGATGCTCAACATCTGTTTCCTAGATAGCTTGACACTTAAATAAAACTGTATCACTCGGCACCTGATTACTCTGGATCACTCGGCACTTGATAAACTCTGTATCACTCGACACTTGATAAACTTTGTATCACTTGGCATCTAAAGTTCACTCGGCACTTGAAGTTGAATTTGCTCGGCTTCAACTAGGAATCTATTTGGCACCTACTAGCTTGTTCGGCTCCTTCTCTCTAATGAACTTTAGTTAGGCTTTACAGATGTCTTAGCTAAAACCTTATATCTTTGATATGTTTCAGTGTGCCCATTCTCTATGTCTTAGAGTATGTCATTATTTCATCAATGGCTTGATTGATCCTTCTACTTCATTCCAACATCATAACTTCAACCTTTCTCTAGGTGTTCTTGTTATATCTTATTGATTTCTTCCTCCTTGTTAATCAACTAATTGATAGTATTTGGATCACTAAAGCAATTGTCATTCCTGCAAGTAGCAAGTTTGACATCAATGAGAAAACAATGATTGAGAACATTCTTTACCAGTTCCATATGATCATTCCAACAATCTTTCTTATGATCTTTTCAATCATTTCCAACAATCTCCCTCTTTGGCATTGATGGCAAACCAAACTGATCAATTGATCAACTTTGTTACCACCAAGATTGTATACGTTGTCTACTACATTTCTTCGCTACTGCATCCTTACTACTAATCTCATATATCTCCCTCTTTCATATATATCTTCCTCTTGCTTTGTATTGATCAGGTTTCTGCATATTTCTCCCTCTTTGTCATAAATGCCAAAGATGTAGCATCTTTATCATGCAAAATATAAACTTTGGCTTCTTGATGTCTTCTCCCTCTATCACCATGCTTGTGATTGATTAAGAGTTTCTGCTCCTGTTGTCATCCTCTACATCATTCTTTTGATATTTCAATGATTTGTTTCTGTTGATGCAGGGTAGGATCCTTGTTGCTTTAAAATGCTTGAGTTAGGGGTATTACCCCAACTTGCCTCTAAGATATTCATAAGCATCCTTGGGCAATGGTTTGGTGAAGATATCTGTAGTTTTTTCCTTTATGTGAATGTATTCCAACTTCACTTGTTTGTCTTCTACCAATTCTCTGACATAATGATACTTGATTGCAATGTGCTTGGTTTTTGCATGCATTACTAGATTTTTGGATATGTTTATAGCACTTTTGTTATCACAATACAATATCATAGGTTTTGTTACCTCTTCTTTCATTCCTTTCAATAGATGTTTGAGCCACACAATGTTTGTACAATTGACTGTTGCTGCCACATATTTTGATTTTGCAGTGGATTGGGATGTGCATGTTTGTTTCTTGCTAGTCCAGGTAACTAACCTTTTGCCTAGAAATAATGCACCTCCACTTGTGCTTTTTTTGTCATCAATGTTGCCTCCCCAATCTGCATCTATATATGCATTGAGCTCAAACTTTCCATTCTTTTTATAGTATAGACCAAAGTTATCAGTTCCTTTAAGATATCTCATTATTCTTTTTACTGCTACGAGATGATTTTCTTTGGGATTAGCAGAGAATCTAGCCACTATTCCAACTGCTAATGGTATGTCTAGTCTACTATGTACAACATATTATAGTTTTCCAATCATGGATCTGTACATTATTTGATTGACTTTAGCTGATTCATCATTTTTGGATAGCTCATTTTCTGTTGCCATTGGTGTGCTGACTAGTTTAGACTCCTCCAATCCAAACATTTTAAGAATATATTTGATGTACTTTGATTGTGTCACAAATATACTTTGTTTGAGTTGATGTACTTACAATCCAACAAAAAATTTGATTTCTCCAAACATAGACATCTCAAATTCATGTTTCATTTTGTCAGCAAAGCCTTTGCAAAGCACTTCCTTTCCACCAAACACTATGTCATCCACAAAGATTTCAGATACAATAATATTCTTACCTTCTTCTGCTTTGATGTACATATTGTTGTTATCATCAGTTCTTTCAAATCCTATTTGCACTAGATACTTGTGAAGTCTCTCATACCATGCTATAGGTGCTTGTTTCAAACCATAGAGTGCTTTATGTAGCTTACAAACCATATCCCTGTTGTTCTCATCAACAAATCCCTCTGGTTGTTCAATGTAGACTTCTTCCTCTAGTATTCCATTTTAAAAAGTAGACTTTACATCCATCTAATAGACTTTAAAATCTTTATATGCAGCATATGCAAGTAAAGTTCTTACTCCTTCCATTCTAGCAACAGGGGCAAATGTTTCCCCATAGTTTAGTCCTTCTTCTTGAGCATAACCCTTGCATACTAGTCTAGCTTTGTTTTTAGTAATCTCACCATTCTCATCTAGCTTATTTCTGAATACCCACTTGGTGTTAATCACATTCTTGTCAACTGGTCTGGGAACCAAACTCCAAGTTTTATTTTTCTTTATTTGATCAATCTCTTCTTCCATAGCTTTATACTAGTCATCATCTTGTAATGCACCATATATTGTCTTGGTTCAAATTTGCTAATCAGACATGATTCATGTCTCAGTTTTTTCCTTGTCATTAGTCTTGCATCTTTGTCGCCAATTATCTGTTTAGTAGGGTGATGTCTTTTTACATATTTAGATAATCTTGGTTCTATCTTTGTTTCCATGTTTGATCTTTCTGATTTAGGGTCACTATGTACTGAGTTGTCAGGTTGTTCTTCATCTCTTTCATGTGTACTAACTTCAAAATTAGATTGTGTAATTCCTTCATTCTGCAACTCGGCTTCTGAATGCAACTCAACATTCACTAGTTGTGAGTCAGCTGAAACTAAAACTTGTTGTTGAGTTTCAATTTGATTGACATCATTCTCATCAACAGTCATTCCTTCATAAGAATACACAAAGGTTCTGTATTCATCCATTCTCTTTGGTTCTTCAACTTGAACTTCTGTATGTTCATCAAAGTTTACATTTGCACTTTCCACAATTTTGTTAGTGTTAGTATTCAAACACTTGTATGCCTTACTTCTAGTAGAATAACCAAAGAATATGCCTTCATCACTTTTTGCATCAAATTTTCCATTTCTAGCATCTTTAAGGATAAAGCATTTATAACCAAATACTTTGAAATATTTTACATTGGGTGAGTGACCATACCATAATTCAAAAGGTGTTGAATTTGTACCTTTCTTGACTTGTACTCGGTTCAGTGTATGAACAGCTACACTTACAACTTCTCTCTAGTATTTTAGAGAAAAAATCTTTTCCATCATTAATGTTCTGGCACAGTCAATCACAGATCTATTTCTTCTTTTAGCGATTCCATTATGTGGGAGAGATCTAGGAGCTGATGTTTGTCTTTTGATTCCTTTATCATTACAAAATATCTCGAATTCATTTGATGTGAATTCACCACCTCTGTCTGATCTTAGGCATTTCAAGCTCTTTCCTATTTCCTTTTCAACTCTAGCCACATACCACTTAAACATTTGAAAAGCATCAGATTTTTGCTTTAAGAACATAATAGTCATCATCCTAGAATATTTATCAATAAACAACATTATGTACTTATCTCCTTTATAGCTTTGTACTTCCATTGGACCACATAAGTCAGTATGAACTAACTCAAGTACTTCTCTAGATGTATAGTTTTTGCTTTTGAAATTTGACTTTGTCATCTTTCCTAGTTGACACTGTTTGCACATGATATTGTCATGCTTCTTCAATTTTGGTAAACCTCTGACTTTCTTCATTTTACTGATATTGACCAGATTTTTAAAGTTGACATGACATAGCCTTCTATGCCATAACCATTCACCATCAAATTTTGCAATGAGACAAGAAACATCATCTATATCAAGGTAAAATAAATTATTTCTTGTTTGATCTCTTTTTCCTATCAGTTTACCATCAGTATCATAGATTTTTGCAATTTTGTTTCCAAATTCTACTTTGCATCCTATATTGCCTAACTATGAGACACTCAGCAAATTGTAGTTTAATCCTTCAACATAGTATGCATTATCACATAAAATTTTCTTTGTGAGCTTAATGGAACCTTTTCTTTTGATTTGACATGGAGCATCATCACCAAATCTAACACTATTTCCATCATACTGAGTAAAGTTAACAAACTTACTTTTGTCTCTTATCATGTGATGTGAGCATCCACTGTCTATGATCCACCTGTCATTCTTATTCATACATGTTACCAGTGTTGTGGGCTCTTCTTCATCAGATTGGTCCTTCATGGCTACATAAACAACTTCATCATCATTATCATCAGAATTTTCTTCAACAATATAACACTTCTTACCTTTGTCTTTGTAATCTCTCTTGTTATCTTCTTCTGAATTTTTTGCCTTCCTTGTAATCCTTTTTTTGTGTACACCTGGTAGCAATATGACCTACTTCATTGCAATTGAAACAAATGATAGGCATCTTACCTTTGAATTTTCCTTTACCTCTATGAAATCTTCTAGCAAGTAGTGCTTCCAATTTTTTCACATCTTCCTCATCAGTGCTACTATCACTGGATACATATTTCATCTTTCTTCCTTTCTTTGATTTCATCTATTCAGCATCTTTCAGTGATAGCTTTGCCTTAAATGCAGATTCAACATTCTCAGGTTTGTAGTTGTCAAAATTAGATAACTCAAATGCAGTGAGTCTACTCACTATACCTTCAAAACTTAGATTGTTTCCTAGTATACATCTTAACTCTTGTATTGCTAATAGCATAGGTAGGGAGCAAGGTTCTTAAGAACTTACTATTAATAGTATCTCCATCCAATTGACCACTCAAGCATCTTATTGCACTTACCACTTCCTTTATTCTTGCACCATACTGAGCAGCATTCTCATTTTTCTCCATTTTCATATCATCAAACTTTCCTCTGAGACTTTCTCTTTTTGCTCTTTGTACATTCTAATCTCCTCCATAGATGTTTGATAGGGCTTTCCACATTTTGAATGCAGTGTCACATCCTTTGATATCATCAAATTCAGCATAGTTGAGTGCAGAAGCAATCTCCAGCACTGCCTGATTGTGTTTCTGTTTATTTTTCATATCTTCTGCAGTAGGAGTACCTATTGGATCTACATGTTCAGTAACAATTGAATTTTGGGCATAATCTCCTATGGATCCAAGATGTAGCTTCATCAAAAATTTTCATCCAACAAAGTTGTCTTTGTTGAGCTTGGAAACTTCTCTCTTAGGCATTTTGATCTTTTCTACTTATAGTCCTTTTAAACTGAACCAACAGTTTAGCTTTGATACCAATTGTTAGAATTCTTTTACAATAACTGAGGGCGGCGGGGGGGGGGGGGGGGGGGGGGGGGGAGGAGCAGTTATCCAAGATCCAAATGCCCTAATAACACTTTTCCACTACTTTTAATGAATCCATACACTTTTCATTCATCCAAACTTAAATCAACCATATTAGCAAGTTACAGTAAATCAACATGCAGAGATAAAACATGCAAGATCAACACATGACACAATGATTTACATGGAAACCTAGTTTGGAAAAAACCACCAGTAACATGCTACTTGATTTTCACTCTTCTAAAGTGATTCCCTATTAAAAGCATTCCCTATTAAAGGCTTACAACACACTGTTAAATGTGACCTTGTTAGAGGATTTTACCAAACTGTTAGGAATGGGCCTGGTTAAACGACTTCTGAACATTCACTTGGAATGTCACCATGTTAAAGGATTTACCTCATGGCTATTAAACCAACCTAAGTCCATAGGATTTAAACTATTTGATACAATTGCTAGAGAGTAACAATAATGGCTTTTTGATCTGATACAACTTACAACATACTTTGTAGATTTCAGATCACTTATTCAGTTCAGTCCTATTGCTTGGCTTTAATCATTTCAGCTCTGACAACTTGTCTTCCTCTCAAGCTTCATCTCCTTGAGTCTTCTTACTCATCATGCCAATGCAATCATCCTTGTGGTTGTCTATCCAAACAGTATTTCTGTGCTTTCTTCTCCTTAGCACCTTCTTCAGCAATTATGCTTTCATTCTTGACCACCTCTCTCTCTTTTCTTCATGACCTTATGACTCCTTAAATAGAAATCTAATTTTTTTTCTTTTCCGCTCAATACTCCCTCTCCAATTTGTAGGGTTTCAAATGGATTAGGTAGGATACAATGTATCTACATCATATCTTGTTCTTATCTAGAGACTTCGTCTAGGTTCTAGTTGTAACCTCAAAAACATTCTACATGGTGTTCTGTGCCACCAGCTCATCATTCTTATCTTCCATTTAATTCATATACTTCTAGATAACAACCTTGTCAGCTTAGATCTGGCAAATCTTTGATGATCAAAATAATGCAACAACTCAGCATTATTGGTTTATTGATGCTCGACATCTTTGTGTTACTTAGCACTATTGGTTTTTTAATGCTCGACATCTATTTCCTAGATAGCTTGGCACTTAAATAAAACTATATCACTCGACACCTGATTACTCTAGATCACTCGCCACTTGATATCACTCGACACTTGATAAAATCTATATCACTTAGCATTTGATATCACTCGGCACTTGATAAACTCTATATCACTCGACATCTAAAGTTCACTCGGCACTTGAAGTTGAACTTGCTCGGCTTCAATTAGGAATCCGTTTGGCACCTACTAGCTTGCTCAACTCCTCTCTAATGAACTTTAGTTAGGCTTTACATATGTCTTAGGTAAAACCTTATATCTTTGATATGTTTCAATGTGCCCATTCTCTGTGTCTTAGAGTATGTCATTATTTCATCAATTGCTTGACTGATCCTTGTACTTCATTCCAACATCATAACTTCAACCTTTCTCTAGGTGTTCTAGTTACATATTATTGATTTCCTCCTCCTTGTTAATCAACTAATTGATAGTATTTGGATCACTAAAGCAATTGTCATTCCTGCAAGTAGCAAGTTTGACATCAATGACAAAACAATGATTCAGAACATTCTTTACCAGTTCCATATGATCATTCCAACAATCTGATGATCTTTTTAATCATTTCCAACATATGAAGGATAACCAATTACTTTACCTAAGAAAGAGAAAGAAGCTATTGAGCAATAATAGATAGACATTTCTAATTACAATAGAGAAGCTTTATTGAGCATCATTCTATAGAGGCCAAGTTATAGAAAGAGGAAACAGAACATCAAATAGAGGAATCTGAGTTACAACAAAAAAATACCTGAAGAAGATGAGAAAGCTAGACCAAGTGAACTAAAACAAGGAGAAGAATATATGAACATGTTTTATTAGAATATGTGAGAAGACACCACAAACCTAATCAAATCATTGGAGATAAAGATTTAGGAGTCATGACAAGAAGTAAGTTGAAGAATGATACATGTCTATTATGCGAGTTTGAGCCAAGAACAATTAAAGATGCATTGGAGAATGAAGATTGGATTAGAGAAATGAATGAGGAGATTGATCAAATATATAAGAACAAAACATGGACATTGGTACCAAGGCCAAAGAATAAGAATGTGATTGGAACCATGTGGGTATTCATAAACAAGTTGAATGAGTAAGGTGAAGTCACAAGGAATGAAGCAAGAACATTTTGTAAGGGATGTGCACAAGAGGAATGAATTGACAATGGAGAGACATTTTCTCCAATTATAAGGTTGGAAGGAGTAAGAATATTACTTTCATATTCTTATTACAAAGGATTCAAGGTATATCAAATGGATGCTAGATTTGCATTTTTGAATGGAATGCTGGAAGAAGAAGTCTACATTGAACAACTTGAAGGATTTGTTGAACCTAGCAAGAAGAACATGGTATGTAAGTTGCAAAAAGAATTGTATGATTTGAAACAAGCCCCTAGAGTATGGTATGAAAGATTACATACATTTTTAGTGAGAAATGGTTTTGTAAGAACATAATGACAATCTATATTTGAAAAGTGAATTTGAGGATAAGAAGATATTGTTTGCTGAAATATTTGTTGATGATATTATATTTAGAGAACTAGATTTAATGTGCAAATAATTTACTAATGAGATGAAGAAAGAGTTTGAGATGTCAATGTTTGGATAGATGTAATTCTTTATTGGTTTTCTAGTCTATCAAATAAAATGAGGTATATACATTACACAATCAAAATATATTAAGGAGATAATGGAGACCTTTGTAATAGAAGATTACAAACTAGTTGGAAGACCTATGATTATTGGACATAAACTTTCAAAGGATAATGATTCAATTGAAGTAAATCAAACATTATATAGGTCAATGATTGGAAAATTGCAATATGTTGTTTATAGAAGATCTAACATTGTAGTAGCTATTGGGATTGTTAGATTGTTCAATAATCCTAAGGAGAACCATTGGATGGTTGTTAAAAGGATATTGTAATATTTTAAAGGGAAATAAGACTATGGTTTATGGTATAAAAGGAATGACAAGTTTGAGTTGAAAGTTTATAGAGATGTTGATTGGCTGGAACCTATGTTGCACAAAAAGACAACGTACATTATAATCAAGTATCATTACCTAAGTAAATTAGTGCAAGACAAAGAAGTAAGACTAGAATATGTGAATACAAAGGAACACATAGTAGATATATTCACTAAGGAATTACATAGATTTATTTATGTATCTAAGAGGTAAGTTAGGGGTCATTCCCCTATTTGAAGAAAACTAATAAGGGATGCAACAATGAATTAATTACTATGATTAGAATATCCTACAAATAGATTCAAGAGATCACACTTCAGGAGCTTCTTGAAAAGAGGGAAAATAACATGAGTTGATAAAGTTGTAAGTAGGCACATGGTGATATATTCAAGGACAAAGATTAAAAAAAGAAAGAAATAAAAGAAGGGGAAATAATTCAAAGATTAATAAGTAGGACATGATTTCCACAGCTAGTCAAATTGTGATGTGAATATCAGGATTTAACTGTGTGATTTTGAGTCAAACTCGATGACCCATGTTTCATGAGTAGTGATTCAACATGAATCCATCTCTCATGAGAATAAATGGAACACTTAACACTCATTGGATCTAGGTGATGCTCCACCCCTGTGAGCATCACCTAGATCCAATGAGTGTTAAGTGTTCCATTTATTCTCATGAGAGATGGATTCATGTTGAATCACTACTCATGAAACATGGGTCATCGAGTTTGACTCAAAATCACACAGTTAAATCCTGATATTCACATCACAATTCAAAGATTAGTTAGTACAAAGGATAAAGTCTTTAGCATTGTTTTCAAAGAGGGAGATGTGTGCCAAGTTACCATTCAATATTTAAAGAGGATGAAAATCTACCAATGAAATGAGGTATATGTCAATGAGGAAGTCAATACAATTAGTATCAAAATGAAGAATATCATTTGGTATCATAGAGGGAGAAGTGTAAAGAGGTAAAAAGGGAGCATATTAGAGATCCATATGGATGATAAATGAAAATTAGAATGAAACTAAGGACATTGCATGGATGAGAATCAGAATGAAACTAAGGATATTACATAGAGGGAATTTATGGTGAAAATAGAAAAAAAAAAATTCCATTAGATGGTAACTAAAGGTGTTACCATCAATTCCAAAGAGAGAGATTTTTGGAACTGTAATTGGAATAATTGTTATATTGTCATTGATGTCAAACCTTACTAGCAAGTCATTTTTATAATAGTGTACAATGCCATATTATTTGATTGATAAAGAGGATTTGAAAAGAGAAATAAAAAGATGAACTAGTAAAGTGGTTAAGAGGAGTAAGTATGATGGGACTGCAAAGGGAACTTGGTTAGTTAGTATTTGACTTGAGATAATATGTTGTTTGATCATTTTATTAAGTGTAGAAGAAAGATGTGTTGAAGTGTAGAAGAGATGATTGATACAAGTTAAGAAGTTAAGTAAAGCATTAGATTGACCAAGAAACATGTTACTAGGTCAATAAATAAGTTAAGCATTACTAAGTAGAAGATTATGCAACTTAAGTATTAGCTAAGAAAAATAGTATTAGCCGAGTGATGGTAGTGACTGAGAAAGATGAAAAAATTGAAGTAGTGACCAAGCACAATGATGACCAAGAAAGCCTGTACAAATTGAGTGAGATAGATCAGTAGTGATTGAGCTACATAGTGATGACCAAGACAAAGAACATAGTGATGATTGAGTTTCAACACATTAGTAGTTTGAGAAAGAATCAAGATTTGAGGTTGACACAATTGAATTTTTAGAATAGTCAAAATATGTTAACGATGAGGATCAATAAGCTAACATATCTAATGAATGAATTAAGATGGATGAGAGATCTAAGGAAAAGATTCAATGAGAAGTTTCCAAAAGTTTCAAGGAAAGAAGAAGAAAGACAAAATGATGAATGTATTCAATGGATTTGATCAAACCCTAAGTAAGATCCACAGTTATATTTAAGTGGAAAAAGATTAAACCTATCTATCTAATGAGGCATATGAGATGTTTTATAGTTGGACTAGAAAATTTATGAAGAATAAGTGGAAGAATAGGAGTTGTAGAGGAAAAATGAGAGTTGGTGAAAGTGAGATTGCTTGAGGTGTTGCCAAGTAGATTAGAGATGGAGAATATGATGAAGACCATTCAATGAACTAGGAATAAGATGAAAAGAGATCTAAATATCCAAAGTGAGTCATAATTTATTAGATCAACCTACCTATTATTTTCTAAGCATTGTGGTTGTAAAAATCCTTTAATGAAGGTTGACCTAACGATCATGTTGTAAACCCTTTAATCAAGGTGACATTCTTAAGGGATGTTTTTGAAGGGCTCTAACAAGGCCACTCCTAACAAGGTGTTTTAAATCATTTAACAAGGTCACACCTAATAGTGTGTTTTGTAACCCTTAATAGGGCCGACTCTTAAACAAGCTCACTTTAGAAGAGTGAAAGAGTGGTAGCATGCTACTTGCTGGTTTTTTAACAATTAGATTTCCATGTTAAATCCCAGTGTCACAGTTGTGTGAATGTTGTTTTCATGTGTTATGATTTTTACTATTATATGTTTTTGTAATTTGACTAACACTAAAATAGAGAGGTAGGTTTTGATATGGATAAGTTGAACTATTGCTGATTTTCTATATTGACTATGTGGATTTATGAGTTTTATTAATTTCTTTGAAATTGTTTAAAGTTGAATTGGTCCACCTAGACCTAAGGAAAACTAATTCAATACTGCCCTCTTATTTATTCTAATCATTCTAAAAAGAGCTATATGGAATGTTAGAAGCAATTATTACACATTGCACATTCATTGACAAACACAAAATATTGTTGTACAAACTCAATAAATATTTGTCGCTGGTTTTTACAAAAAATTCTTTAACTATTGACTAATGTTGAGAGTATTCTTCTCTTTGTCAAGTTTTTTCCAAGCAATTTTCCACCCAAAAAATTCATATTCATATTCACTTACTGGAAATAAATTCACTTGACTGTTAGGGTTGCACATATATTGCAGTGTCAAGAGCCAATTGGGGATTTGAAATCCTAGTGATTGTAGATTATATTGGGTAGAAATAATTGACTATTGGGATAGGTAAGTGACAATTATAGTCTTAGTGACAAAATAATTTTTATATAAATTTCTTAAATATTTGTAGATGGGTTATCAAGAGATATATAGTATCAAATGACTATAAACACCAAGTAATTAATAACATAACTGTCTCTAATAACCATCACCTTTTTACAAATATGTTTATTAAACTTTTAAATATTTTTTTCTTCTAAGATGAAAAATAATATTTCAATTTACTAAATATTATATTTATGTATAAAAGAGGTCATCACATTTGAATCAATTACTAAATACTAATTAATTTATAAAAATAAAAAAGTTTAGTTAATTAATACAAATAGTTTGGAAGAATAATATATATGAAAATAAATTTAAAAAACTACAATTGTAAAATTTTATAATCAAAATTTAATTATTTTATACTGATTTAAAAGATAATCATTTAAAAATATAGTTAAAAAAATTAATTTCAATCAAACAGTTATCAAATGATAAAAATAATGTGTTAGATGAAACTGTAAATAAAGAGTGAAAATTACTAAGTCCAAATGTGAAAAGTTGATATGTATGGTATATATATTATAAAAATTATTTACACATCATCTAATAATTTATATAGTTTTAAAACATTTCAATCAGATTCGTGAATCCAAAAGGAAAAAAATTGTAGAGTGCAAATGTAGTCTATTACCAGAACTGGAAATATTTCATTCTAAAAAGAATCTTGGATTAGATTTAAGGTTAGTTTTAGGGTTTCAAATAGGGTTACAATTAGTGTTAGGATTCAACTATAAGATTACATACTAGAATAAGGCTTAAGGTTTGAATTATAGTTGAATTAGTATCCGAGTTAGTAATAAGGATAAATTAGGATTAAATTTGGTGTTCTAGTTAGGTTTAAATTAATATTAGGGATAGGATGAGGGTAGGTAACATTCAATTAGTATTAGTATTAGGGTTGGCATTATGACTAGAGTTAATGTGAGTTATTGAGAGGTCCATAAATAAAACATATCAATCATCAAAATATACTCATTGTATGCTATATCTTGGCCCAATTACTTTCTTATTTTGTAAATAAATATAGTGTGCAATAAAGGATCATAGGGAACTTCAAAGGAGGATCTCATATGTCATTGTATGTTTATTATGAGATATAATAAATTATTATGACTATTTCTTTGAATTTTATTGTGAAGAAGTAAAGTATACACATAATTGAGAGAGGGTGTGAATTAGTAGTGAAAAATATAATTAAATCCAATCTTATAAATATGATTACCAATAATTAAATGATGATGTACAATAATAAGAATCCATATACCATAATACAATAAGTTTTTAATTAGGAAACCCTTGATCAGAGGTAAAACACCAGTGGGGATGGTACCCATAAGATAATGTACTAATATATAATTTCCTTATGAAAGGATGTGACCTTGTTAGGAGTCAAATAAAGTTCATTTAGTACAAAATTTCCTATTAAAGGACAAATCCCTATTAGGAGACCTTAAACCCTTGTTAGAAGGTTCTAATCTAGTTACAGGTTGAGAAGAATAAGTAGGTCTACTATTTGAGTGCTCCAAAAAAGTGAGAGACTACTTTTAGCATAACATATCCAATGAACATGAATTGAATGATTTACAACTTACTTACCAAAATAATTTCTTTGATGTCCACTCAATCATCCAACATCATTATTTCTCTTCTATGATAATTGAGCATCAAGGCTTGCATCATATGCATATCATACATGTCATGCATATATTCCATATCTCCCAATCAAGGAGATAAACTTTTCTTTATACCCTTTATGAATAACTAATTAGGTTGGCCTATTAGACCTTCCCTAACTAATTAGGTTGGCTTGTTAGACCTTCCCTAATATATAGTTAATTTATTAGGACCATGATAATGTATACACACCTTCATAAACATCAATACAATCATCACATTAATTTTCTCACACATAACAATAATAATATTACATTTTACATTGATGATCCACATGCTAGAATAACATAGTTGAGTGCTAATAAAATGCATCTCATGTTACACACTAGAAACCTTTTTAGAATAATATGAATGTCTCTCACTTCTAAACATACACACACATGCAAGTCTTATACCACCTTCCATTCTCACCAACCTTAATTTGTGTTCTCTATCATATTTTCTTGTTTACTACCCTGCTACCAATTTTCAGTAATTAGTCTATAACTAAATCAAAACAATACATGAAGTATAGAGAACATAGACATGATGTCTATACTCATTCTACTGCTTATCCATTGTCCTTGCTTATTGATAAATAGCCTATGATATTCAAAATCCAAGTATGTCATGAATACAAAAACATATTTTGTCATCAATGAAAAAATGTGCCATTAATACAACATGTCTACAACTCATTCAAGTGCCAACATTATCCTCAATTCCTAACATGCACTACTTAAGATATTACCTAATATATTTATAATATCTTAAAAATTATTATTAGTTAAATAAAATTGAATTATAAAAGTATTACAATGGTACAAAACAAACACACCTCTAAATCTAGAAAAAAATAATTTTGGAAGTAAGATAATCTCTTTCTTATGCTAAGCATTTTTTAACTATATAATATATTAATAATAAACTAGTTCAAAGAGCTCGCAAGGGAAAGAACTAGAAAGAAAACCCTTATTCATAACTCCATATAGTATAAATTTCCCAAGACCAAAAAATTTGGAGCATCAAATTTTACTACATAACATAGCCATTACAAACAACTTGAAAATCATAAATCAATACTTATTCTAGGACTAAACATATTCACTTTCTACCACTTGAACAAACTTGTTTAAATCTTTTGTGATAGAGGTATCAATAGTATAAGCTTCATACCATTGCACCCCATATTTGCTAAGATGTTAGTCACCATATTGCCCTCTATAAATGTATGGGAAATAATATATTTTGAAAATATATCCATAATATACCAAATGTGACTTAATAGATATGCCAATCTCCAATTCTCTGACTTCTTACTTACACATGCATTTACTATAATCAAAGAATCCTCTTCAATGTGAATATTTTTAAATTGAAGTTTCTTTGCTAGAACCAAACCTGACTATAGTTCTTGGGCTTCAATTATGTTATTTGTGCCAGGAGGAGTTAATGTTTCTTGAATATCTTTCACATCACCCATGCAATCCCAAATACAAATTCCAATCCCCAATTTACCTTAGTTACCTCTAGTTGATTCATCAAAGTTAATCTTGACTTAAGATAATGAAGGAGGAATCCACTTGACCTTAGCTCTATTTGAAACTTTTGTGTCACAACTTGCACTTATTAGGAAGGTAGGAGAAGGCATCCTTGACCAATTTTCAAAAATCAAAATATCCCACGATAAGATATGAGAAGGGGCTCACTTATTCCTAATATGAGAAACAACCAATTTTGATATTGAAGCTTCTATTCCTTCTAGAACTGCCTATATTGATGAGGGTTCATTCTTAAAAATGCACTTATTGCATTCTCACCATATCAATTAAATCAATGTGACTAGAATAGTTCTCCACAAACTAGAGAAATAAGATGAATGAGATAATATCAGCCAATCTTGAAAAAAATCCCACACCATATTGGGAAGGGGCATACTAACATTAACTTTCTCCATAAGGAAGAACCAACTATACTAAGCAAAGCCACATCTTAAAAAAAAGTGATCAACTATTTCAAAGTCTATATGATATATAACACATAGAAATGGTTGCACAATATTAAGTCTTTCTAACTTATCGCTAGTGAGGATCCTCTATTTTAATGCTAACAATGAAAATCAACCTTCTTTAGGTAGAACCAAATTACTGTAGCAAAAAAAAGCTCTCTATTTTCTTCTTTGATCCCCTATATATTAGGCTACAATATATCCAAATTTAATTGAATAATAAATAGTCTTCGACACTTCCCAAATGACCTTATCTTGGCATCCAAAAATAATCACTCTTCTAGATGCTACGATCTCACGAAGAATACCCTTACAATTTACTAAAATAGGAAGGTCTAGAGGATTTTTTCACAACACCTTTTAAGAAAATAACTTCACTACACAAATCTAATTAACCACTCTAGTGACCCAATGGTCTTTCATAATTTGAATAACAAAAAGCAGCAAATAGTTTTGAAACAGAGCTAGATGAACATTTCGTGAGTTATCCTAGAACAATTCACCTTCCCTATTATGTATTCCCAAGTGGCTTATTTTGAAATCAAATCCTAAGAAGAAACCATGAAGTTCCATATGGATGACCCCATAGGGGAAGTAGTCATAGTTAAAATATGAGTGGGGTCACAAGAATCAAGGTATTTTTCTTGCATGAGATGACACCATTTCTTATGAGGGCATTTATACATTTTCCAAACCAACTTAGCCTCAAATGCCTTGTTTCTCTTTGATAAATTTGGAAGACCAATACATCCCACTTCTTTTCCAAATGACATATTAGTTAAGAAAATCAAAGGAATTTTGGACTCACCTATCATATTGTTGCTCCACAAAAAAATATGCATAATTTTCTCAAGCTACATTATAACCCCACCAGGTACTTGGAGAACTAAGAAATAATAACTAGGAATGGTTGAGAGTAATAATTTAACCTATGGAATTCTTCTAGATAAAGATAAACACCTAACTTTCTATGCAACAATACGTGATTTAATTCTATCAATAATGATCTTCATATTCTTCTTTAAGAAAATCTTTTTTTTAGTGAGAATGATGCAATGGTAACAATAGGACCAAGACCAAACATATCAAGAGAACTACTAACAAGGAAAAAACCAATGTTTTTTCTTTCTCCCTTAGAAGAGCATATGAAGAAGATCCCAAAAATAATAAGTTAGAAGAATGGTGTAACTATAGTACACTTTCCAAGACACAAGAGTATATATATATATATATATATATATATATATATATATATATAATCTAGATTTATTATTGTAATCACCCAAAAATGGTCATCTAGAGTATTAACCCCCTTTTTATATTTTTTTCTTAATTTATCTATTGCTTATCTTTAACCAAATCCTCAAAAAATTATATTTGATTATAACCTATGGTTTGACCAATTTATTCTAAGACTCTTATTTAGTTGAAATAACTTACTCCCTTTTAATTAAATAAAGAGTCCCACTTCCCACTTATCCTAAGTGTGCACACATAAATCATTATTCATATTTTTAAATAAAAGAAAAACCTTTTTGTCTCATATGGGGTGTACACTTTTCAAGGTGGGTGGAATCTTCATTCACCTCCACATATCTTTCACCCTTTTGAACTCCACCATTGATCTTGATTAGGTGAGATGCTTGTGCCCATGGATCACTCAAGATGTATCCTCCATCACACTACACGATTTCTAAGTACTTTGGAGCTTTGAAGGACTTTGTAGTACTCTTGCATTTGTATCTCATATTTTCTTTTTCATACTTGCATCATGGCATTCTTAATTTAAATTTATTTTATGCTCATAGCTTAGATCACCTAGTTTAAATAGGAGACCTTGTAATATTTCATACTTATTAGCTTACATCTTGCATCTCATTTAGTTTAGCTATCATCTTGTATTACATTACATAGTGATTCTTAGATGCTACCATTCTTGCTCCCATTTTTTATATCTTCCATTCTATGGTGCACCTTGCAAAGGTTTCATAAGCCAAGTTCATTTGAGAGCCATCATGTCATAGCATTTGTACATCATAGATAGGAAGCTATAAGCCACTTCTTGAGACACTCTCTTTCATGGGTATTCTCAAGAATAAGGGTTTATAAAAGTGTACCTACTTTTTGGTATATATTATTGGTGCATACCATGGGGCTAGACAACCTTTTCTAGCTCTTTATCTTTCATTTTTTTCACTTTTTAAGCTTGTTGTTTTAGGTTTTTATTTTTACACACAGAAATATCATGTGATACTTTTATAGTATCACATGATACTTTTTTCTATACAGATAAGATACATTGCTAGTTTCACCATCATACTGGCTTGCATATTCTATCACTTGGCTATTCTATAAAGTATCACATTGTCTAATACAAAGTATCACACTAGTGAAAATTGTTGCCTAGCTATATAGGGAAGTAATATACAATACTATTGTAGAAAAAAGTATTAAATAGTATATTTTTATTAGCTAATTTGGTTTCTAGTTTTCATTTTTGGTTAAAAGTTTTGAGTTTTGGGTTTCTAGTTTCTTTAACAATTACTAACAAGTGATTTTGTAGGGTGGTTTTCATATTTTACTAATCATTTTGTGCCCTCACCCTTGTTATTTTTTAGGTTCTCTTTCTTTCTCATTTTCTAAAAGACATTGCTAAAAAAGGGCTACTAACATTTTTTATAGGTCTACCTAAGAAAAAAATTAAAAAAATTTAAAAAATTTGTGTCTTCTTTCATTTTCAAGTGCATCAATAAACTAGTTATTTCTTTTTGTTAGACATATACAACTCACAAGTAAGGGTTCATTGTTGGTAGGAGAGTATCTCTTCACATTTTAGGTGAATCATAAATTTTGACCCTTCATTGAACCAGGAAAGTGGGTGGGATACTCCACTCTTTAGTAGTTTTAATTAAATTTCTTAGTGTGTTTGGGGGAAACATCAAGGAGTAGTAGAGTATGCTCTTCACCTAAAGGGTGAATTAGAAATATTGACCTCCTTGGTGTGGACCCATTCTTTTAATATCTTAGTGAGATTGATACCTTTAGAGGGCCTTCTATTGGTGGAAAGACACCAATAGGAATAATCTAAAGTGGGAACAAACAAAACCTAGCTAACCCAAGCCGCTTTAATCACAAACCCCTTGAAAAAGGCCAAAGCCTTGGGGGTCATAACACTTGAATTCACTTAGTAAAAGTACTTGTTAGATTAGGACCATGAGTAAATCACTAGGTGGGTATGCTTAAGGTACTATTGTAGTCCTAAGGCCTTTGTTCTATATCAGGTACAAGAGGGGTATTATGAATATGATCCTTTCTAGATATTCTATGATTTAGAGGCCAACCTTTTTAGCCACTCAATATCTTGGTGCAGAGATTGGTCCTAGTGAAGTACCTGGATCACCCCAAGATTTTACACTCACCAAATGTGTCCCTTTTGTTGTGTTAATAAGACTTCCATGAGAAAACCAATAACTATTGTGGACAACCACTTTGTGTGAGGTAAGGCGGCATCAAGTGTGGGAAAAGGTATTGAGTATTTAACCATGGCCTTTAGGTAGATATATCTTGGCATGTTTTTGATTTGTGCTAGACCCATGGAAATCTATTGAACATACACATGATGATAGTCTTCATAGGATTTTTAGTTTGAAACCTCCCAATTGTTTGTATTGGAAAGGTTGCTTTGTCCCTTGTCCAATTTCTTGAAGATGTGTGTTTGTGCCACAAATCACTTTCAAAACACTACATTTCTATTACCAATTGAAAACACTCTTCTACAATAGTCAAACTTTCCTAAATTGATCCAAAATTGAGTCAAAACATAGGCATTTTAGGCACAAAGTCACAAAAGGTTGTCTTCATTGAACTTCTATCATATTTATTTTCTAAGAAGTATTTATGATACTTCTGGAATTTGAAAACTATCACACTACCATATAAACTATATCACATGGTTATACTATATTTTTATGTACTACCTCTAAAAAACTATCATACTATCCTATTCTATCACACTCATATTCTAAAAGATATCACACAATATTATTTGTTAAACTTGTATTGCTTGGTCTTTTGAGATTTTTCACCTTATTTCATTGCTTATAAAATCTAAACTTTGACTACATTCTGGCTAAATAGGTGTGTTTTTAGTTGGTCCTATTGTGTCCCTAGATTGAAACTTACATGTGTAGCCATATTTTAGGCTGAAAATATTATCTTGGCTCCTTGGGTAAAAACTTGATTTCATATTTTGTTCACTTATTAGAACCCATTTATCCTACTTCTTTGGCTATTTTCTATTGGCATTCTGGCCTAACTCTTGTTGTGGTTTCACAATGCAAGCCCCATTTCTCCTAAAAATGGGGACTTCCTAGTAATTTTTTTGTCCCCCAGACCCCTAGTTCGAGGCCTGGGTCATTTTGGGAACTCCACCTGGAGTCTGGGTCAAGCCCTGATCCTCTAACTGAGAAACCTAGAGATTAGAACTAGAGAATTTGAGTGTTAAAGGGTGATTTTTAGTGCTAAAGGGTGCACTAACACACCTAGCACACATGCACACCCATCCAAGGTGCATAGGTGCACTATATGCACAAGTGCACACTTGACTCCTTTTGAGATATGCACCCATGCACATGCATAGGTGCGCACCTTGAAAGGGTCAAATCCCCACCCCCTTCTCTCACTTACATAAAGTGTACAGATGCACATGTGTGCAATTGCACGCATGCACACCTTGTCAAGGTGCACATGTGTGCTGGTGTGCACTTTGCCAATTTTACAAGGCAAATTAACATACCTAGTGCACCTTTCAGAGTGTGTTGGTGTTAAAAAAACTAGGTTATTGGGGGAAAATTATCTATTTTGTCTAGTGTTGACCCAATTTTGTTAGTCCAAGTCTTAGGGAGTCCTTTTTTGGGTCTTCTAACATCAAATAACTAATATTTTCTTCTTTGTGCAAATGAAAAAGTATCCTTAACTTGTCGAGGTCATAACTTTTAACCTAGAACTCAGACTTCAAAATTGTTTACACCATTGGAAAGAAGAACTAAAAATCTAATTTCAATCCCTAAAACAATGAGCCTTTGAATACCTGGTTTTAGGGACCAATGAAAGTTTCAACTTGAAATTTTGAGTAGAAGACCTCTGAAAAAACCAATTAAAAATGCCTAGAAAATCTTGTTTAAAAAATATGAAAAATTTTTCGACATTTGATCATTTTAGATAATCTAGATCACTTGGTCTTTGATCAAGAAGGATTAGGAAAATGGAGAGAACAAAAAATTGAGCAATTTTTACAAAGATCAAAGATACAAAGGTTAGACACATGAACCAAAACAGGTTTCTCATCTTATGCAACTATTAATGACAAGATTCAACACGGGTGCCTTAGAGTTTTAGATAGAAGAAGCTAAAGAAGTTCAAAAGTATGAAAGTGTTTGGATATAAAGAGGTATAAATCATAAAAAGGATCAAAATAAGTACACTAGAGTGCTCCCAGACCTTGTCTAAGAAAAACCCAGAAACTATTTTCAAAACTAAGAAATTTGAATTTTTGGTCAATTGAGCACCTTGCACAAATTTCATCAAGGTGTGCAAGGTGTGCAAGATGAACTACTCCAAAGGTGTGTTTCTCTAAAGTTGTGCCAAATTTTTTGAAGAAGTCAGAGGTGCATTGACAGTTAATTGCCAATAACAAATTCATAGCTTTCCATGCATCAGAAACACATTTTGACTGCAATTTAACTCCTACAAACATCCAGAGAAGATTGAGCTTCTATTTTTGGCATCTCTAGAGACTCCTACATCATCTAAAAACTTTCTTCTTCTTATTTTCTTATTCTTTCTTTGTTTTAAGACATGTAAAGGCTCATGCATCCATTAAATGATATAAATAAGGATGGAGTCCTACTTAGCACCAATTAGAGAGTTAGTTTGTACATAAATAGATTTGTTTTATTAGTTTAGAAGCATATGTTTCATAAAGAGATCTCTCAATCTCAGCACAAATTGAGGAGAAGATTTCTTATAAATTTAGGAATGTAATATGTATTCTGGGCTATTATTTTGATGCAATAAAATATGCTATTGGTGCTTGCATTCGAAGTGTAGTTATTCTTGCTTGAGTGTGTTATATTTTATAAATGTATGTTCATGAAGTGTAATTGAGCCAATAGTTTTATTGTGTTATTTTTATTGTGCAATATTTTAGTTCTAGTGTTTGCCACATGATTACAAATTTTACTAACATACTTAGTTAGAGAAGAGATCACCATATTGTTCCTATATAGCTTTTTGTCTCACATGAGCACACTTTTTGTGACCTTGCAATCTAATGAAAAGTGAAACATCTTATAGTTACTGAATTCCTATCTATGATTGCATACATGGAATTGAGGGAGCATTGCTCCTATTTTCATTGGTTACCTACTGATCTTTTCAAAGGTTTAACTCATAAATGTGTTGTTTTTGTGGCTTATGTCCATTAGGGATTTAGTTTTCAAATCATTTGTTTAAATTTCTTATTACCCTATCTTTGTTGTTTGCTTTGCTAACCCTTGGTTAAATTAGGAATTCATATAGTTGCATTATTAGATTGCATTCATTTAAAAATGCAAAATACTAAAAAACATATCTCTTTTGTGGTTAATTTTGAAACAAAAAGTAGATTGGTCATCTTATCCACAATTGGTTCTGTTAGAAATGGAAAAAGAAATATGTAAATAAGAAAAACCAGGAAAGAATCTAAGTGAGTTAATGCATGAAAAGATATTACCATAAGATAGGAGAGAGAAAGCTTCAAGATCCAACACCATGAGACAAGATATTTGGAAAGGGGAAAGAAAAGAAAACCCCTTGTTACATTATGAATGAGGCATGAAAAGCCTAAGAAAAAAGAGAGAGAGAAAGAGAGCAATCGCTCATACAATAATTGAGAAGAGGAAGAAACCTCATTGAGAAATGAGAGAAGAGGGTCATCTCTTAAATAGAGATGAGACAGAGGAGTTAGAATGTAACTCCCATGTCTATGAATGCCACCATTCATAAGTGTGTAAGGCCAAGTGTGAGATTCCTCTTAAGGAGGAATAATATAAATTACAAATTACAATATATATTTGTCCTCACATATTCCACTAGAGGACAAAATAACATGTAGTGGAAAAAGGACAAAAAAGAAATATATTAGGATACCTTGGCTTATATCCTAATATATTATAACAATAAAGAAAGGAGGTCTAACCTTGGTTTATAAACACACCAAGGAAAGATTACAACTTCTAACAATAAGAAATCCATCAAGATCCAAGATCAAAATCCAAGATATAATCCCCATAAAATATCATCCTCGCATTGAGGAACAAATGGAGGGAAACTTCATTGAAGTAAGTGCACACCAATTATTAGTTGGAGGGATACTCCACGGGCCAGATAAGGCAACTATGAGTCAGTTTAAAACTGTCGGGTCCACCATAGTTAACCTTGATAAATTGGCTCCCGATGCAACTTACAAAAAATATCAGATAAATCAATGGTATAAAACCATAAAGTGCCAACATGGGCATGGAACGATGCTATAAAAGCATAAAACTACAACCATGTGCAGATAGATCAATTAACTCAAATCATTAAATAATGAAGGCAATAGTGTAAGATAGTCATAAACCTGAATAATTGAGATAAAAAGGAAGTATTTGGAAGAGCAATAAGCATAAATTATCAGTTAAAATCTCCATGCAAGGTGAACACAAGTGAGAAGATATAAGGATGGGCCCACCAACAAAGACAAGAATCCTCCTAGATTATGGCAAAATAAAGGAAATATAAATGAGGATATTTATTTTTTTTAAAATTCTTTAACTTTTTATATTAAAAAAATAATAAAACTTTGATTAGTTTTAATATTTAATACTAAAAAAAATTATCCTTAACTTCTCCTTTTTTTACTTAAAACCACGTAAAGGAGTAAGAGAGATTTAAAGTAAAATATTGCACTTGTGTTTGAGCTGTCTGACAATGAATGATTACATGTCAAAAATAGGTTGACAAAAGGCAATGATAAAAAACAAATGATGCCTCTGTCAAGAGCTAAAAAAAGAAAAAGAATCTTGCAAGAAAAGAAAATGTTACCTCCATGGCTGCAATTTCTGCTACAAAGACAGAAACCTTTGCACGTTTCATCCTCCAGATTACAAATCATAGGATTTTATTAGAGAAGACATTGTTTTAAGATCACGGCTTAGCTAGCATGCCCTTTCATATCGACAACTATAGAATTCCAGAGAAGTGGCCAGTAGTCAAAGTTGCGAGTGCAGGCGATGGGTTAGGGTTTTGAATACCCAGGAAGAGCATTTTGTACACCCCAATTGTATGACATAGAAGGTTACAGTGTCATTACTAAAATATTAGGAGGGGAATTCGACAGGGTATGTCGATTGCAGATTCGATATCAGCAGCGATGGATGCAGTGCCTGAAAAGAGAGAGCTCCTGCAAAAATCCTACCAGGAATTAGAAGCTCACACTTCCGCCCTAGTGAACTTCAAAGCTCAGTGGAAGGAGCTTCAAGATCACTTTGACAATTTAGATGAGCTGATGAACAAGTGCTCCCAAGAGCTTGGCATAAAAAATAAAAGAAACAAAAGGCGCAAATCCTCAAACAGCTGTTCAGGGTTCGAGTTCGACCGATGCTAAAAACGGCGCGGAGAAGATCAAGGACGTGAAGCCACGTTTTGAGTTCAAAACTCTGTGTGAGAAGATGGACACGAAGGGTTTGCTGAATTTTTTAGTGGAGAAGAAAAAAGAACTCTCGACGCTGCGCGAGGAGGCATCGAGGGCCCTCAAGGCAGCTCCCAAGGTGGTTGAGCTTGTTTTGAAGGCTCTCAAAGGGTTTTACAATGAAGAGAAAAAGTCAAACAACGAGCGTACCTTATTTTTGCAGTGAAGGCATGCTGGTATTTTGCTTCTCGAGATGTTGCCGGCGATTGTCAAGGTGGAGAATATGCCAGCTAATGCTAAGAAGAAGGCGATGACGCTTGCTAGAGTGTGGAAAGGCAAGATTAAGCTTGTGAACGCAAGCTATTTTGAGGCAAAGAAACTCTCACCCATTCCCTTCCACTATCGTTCTTGTTTCATACATTGCTCATCTGAGGATTCGATAGCAGGATCTCATCTTTTCTTCTGCCACCTACCAGCTCGCTCCGGCTTTGGCATATTCTTCCTCACCCACATCCATTTTTAGCCTTGATCCTTCCAATGTACAGTCATTTATCTCAGCCCACCAAAGTCACTAGCCATAGAACCTACAGAATGCATTGCCCTCTCTATGTGTGGTCGTGGGCACCAGACATAGTTATTTTACTTATTCCATGAGGTAGAGATGGGGCAATGCCCCTGTTTTTGGCCTTAAGGTGCGTCTAGGCACGTCGATCCGATCGAAAGAGGAGGATGATAGGACACATTGTAGCCCCCAAATAATAAAAGTTGCAAATGTAAACCCAAATACAAATCGAGACTGTCAAGTGGTAGAGAAACATGAAGCTAATGTCAAAAGGCATGCACAAAAGAAAGAGTTGAAATGGTCCTTGACAAGGAGCCAAAAACTTAAGGCCAAAAAACCCAAGTGTAAGCCAAACCTATGCAGGAAACTAGAATGCTAATAAAAGGCATAAGCTGAAGGGAGGACAGGAAAGACAAATATCAAAAGAGCACAGAGTTGCTAATAAGGAAAACCTTTTGGCGGCAAGCCTTCCAAAGGGGGTTAGATGAAAACTAATAGAAAATAAGAAGTAACCTGCACAAATTAGAGCAAACAAAAGTTAATCGAGTTTGGCGGTAAACCAGCCAAATCCAAAAAAAATAAATTAATTTCTTCCAACTTAAGAAGATTAAAGAAGAAATTAGTGAAATCTCTCTCAAGAGTCTCCTTCGAATCGTGCCTTCATGCAAACACTCAAAACAAAGATTAAACTGCTCTGATACCATGTTAGAAATGGAAAAAGAAATATGAAAATAAGCAATACCAGGAAAGAATCTAAGTGAGTTAATGCATGAAAAGATATTACCTTAAGATAGGAGAGAGAAAGCTTCAAGATCCAACACCATGAGACAAGATATTTGGAAAGGGGAAAGCAAAGAAAACACCTTGTGACATTATGAATGAGGCATGAAAAGCCTAAGAAGAAAGAAAGAGAGAGCAAGAGAGAAATGCTCATACAATAATTGAGAAGAGGAAGAAACCTCATTAGAAATGAGAGAGGAGGGTCATCTCTTAAATAGAGATGAGAGAGAGGAGTTAGAATGTAACTCCCATGTCTATGAATGCCACCATTCATAAGTGTGTGAGGCCAAGTGTGAGATTCCTCTTAAGGAGGAATAATCTAAATTAATAAATATGTGTCCTCACATATTCCACTAGATGAAAAAATAAGATGTAGTGGAAAAAGGACAAAAAAGAAATATATTAGGATACCTTGGCTTATATCCTAATATATTATAACAATAAAGAAAGAAGGTCTAACCTTGGTTTATAAATATACCAAGGAAAGATTACAACTTCTAACAGGTTCGAACCAGCAAAGGCCTCTTTTTGAAAAACAAATTTAATCTTCAACTAAGTGAATTCTAGTATGTCACAAGATCACTTGGAACCTTGGAGTTGATCCTGGATTAGCTTTTCAAGAGAGGAGTTCAAAATGATTCTTGCCATTAAGCATCGTGCAAAATGACAGCTCAACACCTCCCAAATCAAGTCACTAGTGTTGTAATTTTCTTGGACACTTTTGACAAGCTATTATCTTTGGTATATTTCTTGACAAGTGAACATCTTGACTTTACAAGTTTTAATTCCAAGTGCTTTGTGTCATCTTATCAAGATAAGAATTTTCTATTACATGATGGTTACAACTAGGATACAATCTAGTAAAGGTACTCATCCTTCGTTTAGTTTTGAACAATTGGATTATCCAACTAGGTGTCTAAAAACTTTGAAGACAAACCTATTTTTGACAAGGTTGAGGAAGACAATTTCACCACTTGGTATGACCCTATTAGTCACTTTGGTAGTGCTTTTGATACCCTTGATACTCTTAGAGATGAGAGTAGTGTATCTTTCACCGTGAATCAAGAAGAGAGACTTTGCCACTTAGATGATTTCTTCCATATTAGGAGAGAGGACATTGAAAGAGGGATAAGGCATACTCAATATGAACAAGCTAGGCTAGACCAAGAGAAATTTGAACAAGCTAGGAATATAGCCTCTAGGATAACTACAATTTATCATGAAGAAAATAATGCTCATAACAACAAAACTCAAAGCCACTTACGCATATGACTTTGAGAATCAAAATGTTAATGCTACCTTTGGCAACCCCTTTGAAAAATCATACACATTTTGGAAATAATGGAAATAATACCCCTCCAAGAACTCCAAGATCACATGTTGAGGGATATGCACCACCACCTAGATGCCCACAACCTTCACATCATGAAAGAAAAATGGATAACAAAGTTACTAGTGAAGAACTCATTAGGTTCGAACAAGATGAATTCCTACAAAGGCTCATGCTCAAGGAACTATAACAAAATGGTGATCAATACTTTTCTTATATGATAAATAGAGGTTGGAGGATACCCCATGAGTTTAATGTCCAATGAATCATTCAAAAGAGATAACCAAATGAAAGTGAGAACTTGAAGAAGCAAGTCCAAGACATACAACATAAATCTATACACATTAAAATGGGAAAAGAAAACCCAAGACCTCATTTTTTGACACCATATGTTCTCTTCCCTTCGACAAAAATCTTCACATGATGTCATTTCCAAGGGATATATAAGTTCTCAAATATGATAAATATGATGGAAATGGTGACCTGCATTATTATGTTAGATAATTTTATTCTCTTAGCATGGATTTTGTACAAGAAGACACATATCTCATGAGGCTCTTTACAAGGAGTTAAAATGGACAAGCCACGAAATGGTTCACTAAGATCTCCCCACCTCTCAAATATTTTGATGACCTTGTACAATGGTTCATTCAACACTATTCTTACAATATACAACACCCCATCACCATGTTAGATCTATGAAACATTAAGAAAAAACAAGGAGAATACTATTTTAACTACTTACAAAGATGGAGAATATTACATGCTAGATATGGATGAAAAATTATTGAGAACAAGAAGATTGATATATTTCTTAACACTCTTGTACCTAAACTATACTATGATATTAGAAAACAAGTGTTCAATACATTCAATGATATGATTGAGAGTGCTTATCATATTTAAGATATTACCTTTAAGAAGGGTGAAATAAAGTTGAACAAGGACACAAATTGCAATGGTGAAGGAAAGGATAAAAATGAGTCTTGGAATAAAAAGAAATATGTTGTTAATAATAGGGTGGTAGATGTTCCTATGACAAAAGAACCCACTTTTCACTTGGGTAATGCTATTCTCACTACTAAAAACAAGAGAAAATAATATGTAATGACTCTAAAATATCTCAAATTCATGACCTAGGTTCACCAAGTCCTCTAAGCCTAGGCGTAGCTTTTCCCCATTGGTTGATTCATATGATGTGATATTGAAGACATTTCATTCTAAAAAGCTCATAATGCTGCCCAATTTTTCAAGACCCTGTGACACCACTGTTAAACCTCCTTGGTGGAGAGATGTTCACTATTAAAATTACCATAGAAATAAGGGTCATAACATGAAACATTGTCTTAAGCTTAAGGATGTGATACAAGATCTCATTGATGGGGGAAAGGTTGTCATTAATGGGTTGGCTAAGAAATTTGATCATAAATCCTTCAAGGATTCTATCCCATATTATGAACACAATGAAACTTCAAAAATAAAATAAAAAGGGTAATGCCACTAAGATAAATTATGCATATACCAACACCAACAATGTCATAAACATTCTTGAACCTATTGAGGAGAGTGTCTACATGATGGGGCCCGAATTTGATGAAGATCCTAATGATGACACAGATGATGAAAGGCCTAAAATAATCTTGAGGACCCATGGTCCCCCTCAACACTTTGATAACAATAGACCTATGGTTTTACTTAGGGTAGAAGACCTCTTTTCTTCTCATGGTGAGACACTAAACACTAGTGGGTAGTCCAACCACGTCGTCCTTAAAATGGTGGATAATTCTAAACAAGCCTCATCTTCTATGAAAACTACTACTTTTGCTATATCCAATTATGATCTTGTGAATCAGTTTTAATGAACCCTGGCTCAAATATCTATCCTTGATTTTTTACAATTGTCTCCTTTGCACAAGGAGATATTAGAAAAATCCTTGCACACAATTAGTGTTCCTATTGATATTGACACAGATAAGTTCCAAGCTATGAAAAACCACATATCCTCAGCAAATTACCTTACATTCACCAAAGATGATGAAAAATTTCTTAGTCACCCACATAATCTTGCATTACACATTGAGGTTCAAATCTATTATACTCAAGTCAGATGAGTATTAATAGATAATGGTGTAAGGTTGAACATTATTTCTTTTAGTGTTGTTTAATAGTTGAGGTTATCTGAATTTGCTATTGACCCTAGGTGTAAAATAACTATAAAAGCTTATGATAAACTTGAATTTTCATCCAAGGGTATTATTGAGCTACCTATTCTTATTTTTCTCATGGAAAATGGTGTGGTGTTTTGAGGCCTTTACATTCCACTTGCATACAACCTTTTGCTAGGGGAGCCCATTGATGTATGATATAGGAGCATCTTGGGGCTTTAAGCAATCTTACATTAAAAAAAAATTATAATAATAAAATATTTCATGAACCTTATGGTTTGTGAGTTTAGGAATGTGTTTGAAACATGTTTTTGAACCTTCTACTATGAGTGCATAAGGACTCGATGGATTGTGTTGAAGTTAGAGTTGTTTTACCTTGCTGCTAGAGAGCTATATTTTCTATTTTCTATGTGCTATTTGTGCATCATTTAGACATTGATACTTAATTAATCAAACTTTTATAATTTTTGGGATTAAATAGGACCTAAATTAATATCTTCACCTAAGAGTGCAAGTCTTAATTTATGCGGAGTTGGGAGATATCATTGTTTTCCTTAGGTATCAATTTTTAGCCAATTTCATGTTATGTATGATGAAATGAGATCTTTTTAAGTTAGGGACATGTTCTTGGGTCAGTTTTGGACCTAAATATTACTGAAAATGTAGTCTTTTTCATATTTTCTTTAGTTTTTGTTTACTCTTCCAAGGTTGGACCTATAATGTAATTAATTGCTTGACTAGTTGACTTGTGGTTTATATGGCTATATAAAGAGCTTGGGTTGTGTTGTTGCACTTTTTGTTTTCTAACCCATCAGAAAAAAGCTAGTTTTGTGCAATAGATGAAGTGAGTATAGTCCTCTTTTCTTTTTGAGTCTAGGTCTTGGTCCCTAAAGGCTATTTGATCTTTATCAGATTTTCCCATTTCACCTTCTCTTTCTTTATAGCCAAGTGGGTGTTTTTTATACCTTGTGATTGATTGGGTAAGTTAGTACCTAATATGATAGAGATAAAATTTACTCATTGTAGATGAGATATGTACTCTATTTTCTCTTGGCATATCATCTCTTGATAAAATAGGCATTTGTGGAAATTCAAAAATTGACTTCTCCTCGGTAGGTTCCCAACCCATGAAGGCAATTTCCTACGAAAGATCATTTTGAGATGTATATAACTCAAGAAGTTCTAAGAGGTACAAGATTTAAAATAAATTGATGTTTGAATCCAAGTTAAGACTCCTAAACATTATTTGGATTCATTATTACTCAAATATTAAGCATTGGCAAAAAACCTAAAATTGTCTTCTCCTCGGTGGGTTTTCAACCCACGAAGACCATTTTTCACAAAGCGGTTTGAGGTGAAAAAATATGTCAAATGTTTCTCAAATGGGTCCTCGCACCTTAACTAACCATTCCCAACTACCAGAAATGCAATTGTAAAAGATTTGACCTAGAAGGAAGCATTGGCAGAAAAACAAAAATTGTCTTCTCCTTGGCAGGTTTCCAACCAATGAAGAAAATTTTCCAATTATTCAAGAAAGATCAAGCTAATGATTGATTTTGGCCCCTGTACTAGATTTAGATTATGTTATACTAATATTAGACCAGATCGAACCATTATGGAAGGAAGAATAATCAAATCTCACTTCGCGAATCTTCCTTAATGGGGTACCCCAATGGTAACTTTCCAAAACTTAAAGGAAAATGAAAAAGAAGTAATGGGCTTATAGTAAGTTAGCTTTAAGCTCAAAAAAAAGTGAAAAGTCCCCTAAATTCCCATTGAGATTTTGCATTTACTATCTAATGGGTATTTCCTTAAATTTCACTCGTGTGGCACAAATATTGAATAATAACAGATGAATCAAGAATCTCATATAAAGATGCACTAGTAGTTGAACGAATCACATATATTCTTTGATTTCTCATTCTATCAATACACAAATTTTTAAAAATATATGACTATTGTATTTGTTATCTTGTTCAATCTTTCAATTTAAAATCTTATTCACAAACTCATCACAACCAAGTTTGTGAATTTTGATGGTTTTATTGGGATCAAGTCCCAATTGTATAATCCACAGATACATCCCTCCGCTTCTATGACATGGAAGATTTCCAAAGGAGAGTAAAATTTAAATGAATTCACCACATTAATGAGAAACTTCAAGGATGCAATTTAGTTGAAGGCCACTAGTTTTTCAGTTGTAGTCCAAGCCCCAAAGATGATTTACAAATGCATTCATCACTACAACCTAGAAACTAGGCAAATTGTTTTACCTGATGTTACAATATTAATCTCAATTGATAGGCAAACAATGGTGAATTTCCTTTGTGTGCCAGAATGGGAGGAGTTCTTTGACTTAACCTTTAGTGGATTTACCTCTGAATTCTTAGCAAAGAAGATGATCTGGAGTAGGGAAATCATGAGGACATGGTTCCAGAAGCCAGAAAGTGATAAGAGAAAAGTTCCCAAATTTTTTTTTCAGAACCAACCTTAAGCCATAAATCATTGATATTTTGGTTCTCTTACATAGGTTGAAAGGTGAGGTAGAAGCCTTATATTTCATTCAGAATTATTTCTTTTTGGTTCAATTCATATGCTCAGATACCCGGTACATTGATTGGGCACAAGAGGTAGGTGAAATTATGTCCAATCCTCTCCAGATGACCAAGTTTTATAATACATCCTACATGTCTTTCTTCTTGATTTATATGCTGGCCTCATTGCAATTATGGCCTAACATCCCAAGATTAGAGAATTTCCCAGATGATGTTAAGTCTAATTAGTTTTGTCCATGTCTCTAATTACAGAATAGTTATGCAGATTATATTAAGGTGAATGATGCATTTACCATGAGATTTTGTAGGAAACTATAGGGATGCCTTGAAAGAAGATTCAACCCAGAAGCCATGGCCATCATTAGCGAGTTTGGATGTTACTTTATTTAGTTCTCATCATTTTCTTATTTGTGTCTTGCAACATTTGATGGATTTCCCTTGAAACTACCAGGTATCCAAGTGACATGATTGTGTTGATTGAGACAATATGAAAAGCTCTATAAGTGAACATACTGAGTGAAAGCCTAAAGAAGAAAGGATATAGATTCCCCATAAAAGTTGGAGCCTTCAGCTATGACACCTAGTTTGATTCCAAAAACATGATGAAGGTGTTCAAAAGGAACTATAAGCTATACATGTATGAAGTATTGAGGCCAATGTTTGATCTGAATGGTATGCCAGAGATGTCCTACAGATTGAGAGCATGATAAAGCACATCACTACCATTCAACATTATTGGGAAAATTGAATGGATGAGTTCGAGAGCCTTGATTGAGCATTTGCAAGGTTGACAATCAACAAGTGAAAATGTATAAGGTAAACATTGATGTTTATGGAGTTGAAGACAATGGTCAAAATATGTATAGCAATACTTATTTGACCAAGCTAAGGAACACTCCCATAAGTTCAAAACCTTTTGAAGATGCCATGGAGGATATAAATATGATGATGACTAGAATCTACAAGAGAACTAAAAAGTGGATCGAGTGGACTAGGACACAACAAAGAAGGAGAAAAGGCACACCCTCCTAATCCTCCCCAAATATGGTAGCACCTTTTTCTTCTCAAAGTGGTGCTTTAGGCACAATCTTACCTCTCACTCAAGGACCTACTTAGCCAGTTGGAGGAGGTCATCAACCTCTTGACAAGAACATACCACTTGATAAAACTTGTCAAGATGGTTTAGTGCCATTGACCAAAATGGAGAAAGAGTCCAAGAAGAAGAAGAAGGCAAAACAATTAGAGGACACTATAGCCATACTGACTCTTTCACCCCATAGTAGTCCAATTCCATCCATAAGTGCCACATTACTCCTACCAAGTAGCCCCCAAATACAAATGGTTGGCCTTGGAGATTAAAGGAGTAGTGAACATGAATCTACAAAGTTAGAGGAAGTAGTAAAGGAAACATCTAGAGCAAAGAAAGCATCTAAAGTAGAGAAAGTGTCTTAAGCTCCAAAAATCATTTCCCTAGCTCCAAAGAATCCTTTCTCTTCAACTTCAAAGAGATTGATTCTTGTTAGGAGGAAAATGTTTAGTGTAGATACACTAGGGACTACATCTAAGGTAATTGGAACTAAGTCATGGCTTAAGAATACCTTAGATAGAAAGAGGAAAAGGAAAGAAGATGGAGCCCCAAATAAAGAAATTTTATCTCTAGCTATTCATTCTAGATCAACATTGAGTAAAGTTAAGAAGTACAAAACTCTATCAATTCTTGGTCAAGACCTTGATACTAACTATGGAGATTGCTAAGCCCACCAAGGAGGGGAGAATTGAAGATCTAACTACAATTGACTTCACATTGTAGTCTCTAGACCTTGAAGAAGTTAGACATGACACCAAAGTGGGTCTATGGAAAATCAAAAAATGAAGTAATAGAGGGACAATTCAAAGGTCTGAAACTAGCCAAAGTCAAAATGAAGGCACAAATCTATGAACTTAACTACTTCATCAGATAATTAATTACCTAGGTAGTGAGCATTTTGGGAGTGTCACCCACGAGTGACCCTACAACCATAGAAATTCAAGCTATCATCTGCTAGCCACAAGGAGACAACCACTTTAGGAAAATTGGTAGGTTGTGGAGTGAAAAACTCAAGTCTAAATGACTTGCAGTCATAGAGTGACTCGATAATATAGTACTGATGCTCAAAATGGAGAAAGATAACATCTCAGCTAACTAGGCTACCCTATCAATAGAAAAGGCCAAGTGTGAGGATTGCATCACCTTATTGAAAATGTCATCCAAATGAAATATGAGGAAGTAGTGGTGGCAAGGATTCTACCAAAGGGGGATGAGCACTTATTTGAATGGCTATAGAGTATGCAATTCAAAGTTGAAATGATTTCAATGGTAGAAGAAGATTAAAAGAAACAAAGACTACGAATTACTAAAAGGCCTACACACTGACTCCCAAACTAGTGGAAAAGGGAAAGGAATAGTGGGACTTGCTATCATGCAAAAGAGTTTCTCAAGTTATCTAGATAATCTAACAGATAAATCTACTAATCATTAGAATAGAGTGTTAGATCTCCAATGGCTCAATGGGTGTATAGATGTGGTAATGGAGGAAACACAAGAATGGGTAAATGCTATCAAAGACCTGGCCCAAGAAAATTCTAAGTGGCTCTTGAGATATACCAATTTTCATGTTCACTGACACGAAGATCTTATTCTAATCATTATCACTGCCAAGGCCTATAAGGAGAAGTTGGAAAAGGGAAAGAAGGAAAAGTGACATCTCTCCCACCCTTTCATATTTTGATGAGAAATTGTAACTAATAACTGGCTCCTTTCCATTTCTCATTTTTGAAGAGGTGAACCAGTTTAAGCTCCATTTTGTAACAGTCATCTTAGAATCATATATCTACCTATTTGAAAGATTAACAAAAGGTTGGCTAATTTTTGATATGAAATACTTCATGTTGTAGAGACAAGTTGAATTTTTTTGTATCAATTATTTACTGTTCCATTGTTTGTGATAGTTTAAGATATCTCTTTTAGTTAAATTAAGTTAAGGAATAAACATAGCTTTGTTCCCCTATTCAATGCAACAAACTAAGGATAATAATAGTGTTATTGAAGGTTAAAAGAGATTCTATCTTGCATTATTATTTAAGTTAATCCCTTAAATATTAGATTTAGAAGCATTCTGTTAAATAACTAATCCATAGATAGAATTCATTACTGCATCATCAAATTCATTACTAAATCTTTGCCTAAGTTAGTTCCTATTCAGGCCTAACTTGGTTTACCTCTTCTATTCTCTAGTCAAGAACAAACAAAATTCATTGCAAATTGAAAACTCAAGGGAGGTGTACCTATGAATTCAGAGGGAATTCAATCACTTAGTTATAATTTCCCAACTATTGTAACACAAATATTGGGCATTCAAAGAGTTGAATAAAAGAACAATATATTTACTAATAGGTTGATGTAGAAAATAATTATAGGAAATAAATGAGAGATAATTAGCAAGATCGATCATTAGAATATCTGAACTTGATTTCATAATTCATTGTATATGGCTGTGTTGGTAAAAAAAATTGTCCTCTCTTATTTCTTATGAAGATATGACTCCTAATGCCTGAATAATGAACAATATCTATTTACAATAGTTGAAAAGTCATTCTCTGATTACTGGCTTCACTCTGAATTGGTAGGTACAGCTCCCTGTGTGAATGATGTTCAAGGAATTGTGTTTTATTCCTAAAGCTAATATGGGGTATGCTCTTAACCTAAGAGTAGAAGAGGCAACCTAAATTAAGCCTAACTAGAACTTAATTCAGGCATGAAAGACTTTTAAATACTGAAACAAATTCACGTATCCACACTTCTTATGAATCCATAAATCTATTCGCATATGACTAGAATAATTTGAAATTCAAATCTAAACTATGATTGATAAATTGAGAAAACTAAAGGAATCCTTTTGTCAAATGAATTATAACAATACTTATTACATTTATTTGTATTCTGGAAAATAGGGGATATGAAACTCTGTTCTTCCTTAGTTCTCTGGAATATAGAAAGGAAATACTCACTAATCACAAAATCTACTGGAACGAAAAATGATTGAAACAAAATACCATTCAATTGTCTTTGCGAAAAAATACTTTCATACATATAGGATTTGAGAGATGACTATTACAATAGGAATATTGATTAGTTCATCTTCTCTAAATGACAAATGGCAAGATGCCAATTTATCATATCAAAATATTAACAAAGGTTTCAAAAATTACAACAAAAAATGAAAAGGGGGTAATCTAAATCACTTGGACTTCTTCCCCTTTTGAGTTTTCATCCTATATGTTTTAGCAGCCACCATGATGGGAATCAACTCTTCATGATTGGGTACTTGCACGTTGGTGAATCTTAAAAGCCACCTTGAATGCTCTAGGGCTAGTTCTTTTACTTCATTCAGCTGACTTGCCACTTCTTCAGAAGCCACGTGCATGTATCCACCAAGTGTTTGTAGTTCTGTTACCCTATTTTGACTGCTTGAAGCTATCCCAGATAGGTTACTTAAATATGTACAGAAATTATTCTTCATCACTTCTATATTGATAAAGGATTTCCGTTGTCCACTAGTTTGTGACTAAGTGTGCAATCCTCATATAAGCTCAAATGCTCTATCTTGGGTCTTTTTCACTTTGTCCCCTATTTCTCTGAGTCCTTTCTCAGCCTCTTGAATCATTTCCAGCTTGAACTGCATACTCTAGAGCCATTCATTTAGAGGTTCATTTCCCTTCTTAAGAATCTTTGCTTCAATTGCATCCTTTGCTTTCATTTGAATAACCATCATCAGGAGAGAAATACATTCTACACACCTCGCTCTTTCTCCAGCCAAGCCATTACTATTAGACATAATATTATCCTTTTCAACTTCTAGTCAAAGGATAATATTCCCAATTTGATCGAATAGGGAAACTCCATCTACATTGAGTTTCTCGATCCATTCCTTTCTGATATAACCAAAATGCTTATCTTTTTGGAGCTGTGATATGAAAGCTTGTACCTCTTCTACTGAAGGATTTTCAGTGGCAAGCACACCAGTAATAGTTGCTAATGAAACAACTAATTGCCTAATAAACCTCCTTAACTCTTCTATTTCAGCTTTCATTTTGATCTTCGATGACCTAAGGTTCTCTAGTTTCTCTTTTATCACCTCATTGCTCGATTTCCATAGGCCTACCTTTGTATCATGTCTCACCTCTCCCAGATCAATTGAATGCAGAGTGAAGTCCTCTGGCATCATATCTTCAATTCTCCCTGCCTTGTTTGGTTTGGCTACCTCCATAGTTAAGTGCCCTATTTTTGGATCTTGCCCCAATATTGACAAGGTCTTTTTCTTTTTAGCTTTTACTAAGGTAGATCCTGAGCGAACCACTTGAGATGCAACATCTTTTGAAGGAACACTTTCATCTTTTCGTTTTTGCTTCTTCTCCAAAGTACCCTCGAGCCAAGACTCTGTATTAATCACTTTTGAGGCTGTTCCAAGTGATTCAATGCTAAACATTTTCTTCTTCACTGGAGTCATTTTCACTGTAGTTGTAGAAAAGGGGGTCTTTGGATCTTGAGAAAGAAGCCTAGATGAACCTGGAGCTTTCTCTTCTTCTTGAGTTTTCTTGGCAACTTCATCAAGCTCACTGGATTCACTACTACTAATTTTATCATCTCCAATCTCTACTATTTGAATAGGAGAACCAATGTGCTTTAGACAAGAAGTACTTACAGATGGTGTAGGGCTATGATGAGGGGAAAAGATAGGGGCAACATGAGGAGATGAGACTGGGGAAGCTTGAGGAGATGGGGGTAGAGTGGCATGTGGAGATGAGACTAGGACAGGAGATCCATCTTTCTACTCTTCCATTTCTTTTTCAACTTCAGCTTGAGCTCCAATGACTATTAGTGATCCACCTTGATAGGTTGGGGCTGTTGGAACATTCTTCTCCGGGGGTTGATCACCTCCTCCTATAGATTGAGCTGGGCCTAGAGCAGGTGTAGTAGTAGCACTGGGTGTGGCACTTTGAGATGAAGCAGGAGTAGCTATAGCTAGAGAAGCTTGAGTAGTTTTTCTCTTGCTTCGACCTTTCTTAGCTATCCACTCAACCTAATTCCTAGTCCTTTTGATAGTTCTTGCCATCATGACATCAAAATCTTCTTATATGTCAACATATGGTTCAAAGCTAATGGAAGTATTCCTCAATTTTGTCAAATATGTATTACTGTACATATTTTGACCATCATCTTCCAACCCTTCCACATTTAAATTTATACCATATGTCTTTACTTGATCAATTGTAAATTTGGCAAAGGCACGATCTCCACTCTCCAGTTCATTTTTACAATCTGCCCAATAATCCTCCATGGTTGTCACATGTTTGATTACACTTCCAATTTGAAGCACATCTCTGGCATATCCATTCGGATCAAACATGGGCCTTACTACCTCATATTCTTCCAATTTGTATTTACTCTCAAATGCTTTGAGTATATTCTTTACATGTGATCTAGTCTCACAATTGTATGCTCTGACTTTTATAGGGAATTCATACCCTTTCTTCATTAGGCTGGCACACAACACGTTCACTTGTATTGCTTGCCTCATGATCTCCATGAGCACGATCATATCATCTGGGTACCTGGGCAGCTTCAGTGGGAATCCATCAAATGTTGCAAGATGCAAATAAGAAAATGATGAGAATTGAATGAAATAACTGCCAAATTGGCTGATAGTCACCATCACTTCTGGTGTAAATCTCTACTCTGGACACCCTTGGAGCTCCCTACAAATCCTCATGGTGAATGCATCATTTACCCGGATGTATTCTACATAACTATTCTTTATTTGCAAGCATGGATAAAACTCATAACTTTTTACATTATTAGGAAAATTCTCAATTCTAGGGAGTCCCAACCACAATTGAAGAGAAGCCAACATGTATATCAAGAAAGAGGACATATAAAATGAATTATAAAACTTAGCCGCACTGAGAGCCCAAGAAAGATGCTCACTGACCTCATACACCCAGTCAATATACTGTGTGTCTGAGAAAATAACTTGCACCAAAAAGTACTTTTCTATAAATTTAAAAGCTTCTACCTTACCTTTGAGTCGATGCAATGGAACCAAAATGTCAACAATTTCTGGTTTGAGGTCTATGCCGAAAAGAGTTTTAGGGACTTTACTTTTGGCTCCCCTTGGCTTTTGAAACCAAGTCTTCATGATCTCCTTTCTCCAAACCATCTTCTTCAAGGAGAACTTAGACATAGCTCCACTCATCATTAAATTAGAGAACTCCTCCTGTTCTGGAATTCGCAAGCAATTCACCAATGCTTGTCGATCAATTGAAATCAACACTATTTGGTCAGGCAATAGAATCTGCCTTGTATCCGAGTTGTAATGATTGATGCATTCCAAAATCAACTCCAGGTCTTGTACTGCTACAGAGAACCCAGCTGCTTCCACTAATCCACTTCCCCAAAATTTCTCCATTATGGGATGAACTGGCTCTGCTCTTAATCTCCTTTGAAAATCTTGCATATCATAGAAATAGAGTGAAGTATCTATGATAGTCGACCATGCCGACTTAATTCCACCTAATCCATCGAAACTCGCGAATCTTGTTGCCATTTTATTTGGTGTATGATAGTAAAAACTCAAATAATTGCAACAAGAAGAAAACTTTGTAACGTTGAAAATTACTTAAAAGTGTTATTCGATACAACGATATAATAGTAAATGGTAGTTTGAAAATCTGTTACTTCCCTGTTTATAGAATAACCCTAGATTTGCTCGTTGAATTTCATAAATTGCGCCACACAAGCAAAATTAAGGGTCAATCCATTGGATTGGTGAAAGTAAAGGTTCTGATGGATTTATCTTTGTATTTTCACTATTTTCATTGGCTCAATGGTAACTTTCATTAATTACTAGTTTACTTTCCATTTTCACCCATCTTTCAAAAAAATAAGAATGGAGTACTTCCTTGGGCAAAATCCACTTAACTCAATTTTGTTTGTGAAAACCTAATCAATCCACTGATTTGCTTATACTTACTTGCCCAAAATAATCTGCAATCAACTCACATACTTACCATGCTTGCAGGAATGATTTTTTTTGAAATGTGAAAAATGGCCTTCGAGGGTAGAAAACCCACAGCGGAGAAGCAGATTTCTGATTTTCCTCTTAAGCTTCTGCTTTTATCTTTCTACCTTAATCACTTTACTAAAAACCATCGAGAAACATAAAAGAGGCTTTGCGAGCGAAAAATGGGGCCTGCTAGTAACTTTACCTTTCTATTTAGGCCTTTGCAAAAAATTTACCTCTTGGGTCGAAGTCCACCAAAGGAGCAGCTACTTTTGAGTTTTTCGACGATGCTTATCTTGATCATCTTAATAAGTTCTGAGTAATTTTTGCTATAGAAACATGATAATTCTAAATGATTTGACCATAATACGGCTTACCTTTCCTTGTTTTAGCCTACAGATAGAATTTATGGATTCTTGCAAAGTTTCACCTTCTGGGCGCGAAAACCCGCTATGGAGAAGAAGAAACTTAGTTTTCCGCCAATGCCTATTGTTTTACTTCTTCTACCCTATTCACTTTATTTTAAGCCTCTAGAAAACACAAAACTGACTTTGCAAGTGAGAGATGGGACCCATTGGCTCTCTTAATTCCTTTACATACACCTCTTCAAAAAATTGATTTCTGACTCCGAAATCTACCACAGAGAAGCTCTTTCCTGATTTTCTGCTGATCACTATTTCAGTTATTTTTTAGACTTTAAAATGATTCTTGTTGTGAAATCATGATATCAGCTGAATGATCTTTTCATAACATGATTCGCTTTACTTCAATAAAGCTTACAAATAGCATTTGCTAGCCTTTGCAAAAATTCACCTTCGAGGTGCGAAAACTTGCTAAGGAGAAGTCAAAACCTGATTTTCTGCCAATTCAATTTTCTCTATCTCCAGACTAAATGAGCTGCAATAAATTCAAATGATGTAGCACAATTCGAGAATCTCCATCGAGTATGGCTCTAAATCACCCCTAAGACTCATGATAATCAAGAAATACCAACTCGGGCTATATGTGACACGAGAGAAGGGAAAAGATGAAAACCCGATGGAGAAACTCAGCATCTAAAGAGGAAAGACCTATTGACCAGATTTTGACAAAACATGACATTAGTTCACTTTCCACTTTGCAAAATTTGGATATGGTGAAAAGTGGGGCAACAACTGGCTCTGATTGGGGACTTGGGTAGAGTATGCCCAAGCAAAGGGACTTAGAATCTCTGGTTTTGCAGAAGAAAATAAAAGGTGGCAACACAACAAAAACAAAACAAAACATGAAAGCAAAGAAAAGACATCAGAAAGGGAAGGCTAACTAAGACACACACCACTCTAAGTCTAACTATGGTACATTATAGGGGTTACCTATTTTCAATTTGTAACTTGGTAGAGCTTGAAATCCTAACCATTATAAGTCAGGGGTAGTAATTCACCATCTTCATATGCCAGTTTGAAAGAATTGTTCTTGAACGCCTGTTGAATTCTAAAAGGGCCTTTCCATAGAGTATCAAACTTCTTATGCATTCCTTTTGGAGCCTTTCTTTTGTCCCAAAGTTCTTTTATTCACATTTGGTGTTGTGTGATATGATCAACAATTTCCATCCTTTCTTCTTCCAGTTTACTCATATACATGATTCTCTTTTCTAGACCATCCTTATAAACATCATCTTCAATTACTGTTCTGAGTTTAGTTGTGGCCAATTCCAAAGGTAAAGGAAGATTAGCTTTAGTTCCATAAACCAGCTCAAAAGGAGATATTTCAATTGCCCTCTTAGGTGTTACTCTATCTGCCTAGAGCACCTCATGGACCTTCTTGTGCTAGGTTTTTTGATTATCTGAAACTAACTTCTTAACAATATTAATCAAGTTTTTGTTACTAGACTCCGCTTGACCATTCCCTTGAGGAAAATAGTTAGATGAATAATAGTAATCCCATACTCAAAAAAAAAATTAGTAATTTCAATTGATGAAAAATAAGATGCATTATCCATCACTAATTTGATAGGAACACCAAACTTGACCAAAATGTTCTCCTTTATAAATCCGCACACTACTTCTGAAGTAGTCTTCTTCATGGCTTTAGCTTCTACCCACTTAGTGAAGTAGTCAGTTGCAGTTATGATGTATTGATGACCGATAGTGGATGTAGGTGTAATCAGACCAATGAAATCAAGGCTCCATTGTTGAAAAGGTCCTTCAATGATAACAGGTCTTAGTGGCAGTGCAGCTAATTGAGGGCATCCAAAGAACATTTTACACTTTTCAAATTTTGCTACCCATGCATATGCATCTTCGAACATTCCAGGCCAGTAATAGCATTGCCTTAGTATTTTAAAAGCTATAACTAAAGAAGAAAAGTGTCCTCCATAGGCCTCATCATGAAATGCTTTCAATAGCTTTTCCTAATGTGTTTTATCCATGCACCTTAGGAATGTACCATCAATAGCCTTTTTGAAAAGATTGCCATCCCAAATCACATACTTGGCCACTTTTAACTTAAGGTCTCTTCTTTGTTTTGCATTCAAACCTTCCGGATATACACCATATGTTAAAAAGTAAGAAATGTTTTGGAACCATGAATCATGGAGACCTACTACTAGCACCAGTTGCTTCTCATCCAATTCTTCTAGTTTTCCAGTGGTTTTGTTTTTTGCAGTTGCTCTGCATAGAGCATTTCCTCTTATCAGCTTGGTAGATTTAATCTCAATATCATATTCCTGTATCTTCACCACCCATGCTCCTTTGACATTGTAACCTACTTCCTATTGCATTAATACACTTTTTACTGTTGTGTCTGGGACAAAGACAATAGAGTGTGAATGTAAAATATAGAAATAGAAATTCTTAAGTGCTCTGACTACTACATAAGAAAGCTTTTCGATTTTTGAATATTTCAGTTCATGATTTTTCAAAGGTATGCTCATAAAAGCAATGGGAGCTTGTATTCCTTCATCATTCTCCTGCACAAGAATAGTTGATAATGTATGTTCTAAAGCATAACAATAAATAATAAAGTCTTGCTTGTAATTTGGATGACATAGCATAGGGGCATTAGCAACAACAATTTTTATATCTTGAAAAGCTCGCTTTCCTTCTTCACTCCATTTGAAACTTCAATTTCCCTTCATCATATCTACTATATGCTTAGTAGTTTCTACAAAATCAGGAACAAACCTTCTAAGGAAATTCACCTGACCAAAGAAAGATTTAACTCCTATTTTGTTTATAGGTAGGCATTAGTCTCTCGATGACCTCTACTTTGTCAGGATCAATTTTAATGCCTTCCTGTGACACTATATGTCCAAGTAGTTTTCCTTCAGTTACACAAAAAACTAAATTTTTTGGGTTGAGAGAAATCCCATGCTCTCTACATCTTTGTAACACTCTTCTCAGATCCTCCATATGGTCTTTCCTTTTTTTGGAGAACACAGTGAGATCATCCAAGTATATGACTATTATTCGATCTTTCATATCAATGAAGGTCTCACTCATACATCTTTGGAATGTAGTCCCAGCATTGATTAGTTTGAAAGGCATCTTGTGATATGCAAATGTACCCCAAGGAGTTGTGAATGTTGTTTTATGTTGATCTTTCTTTTCTACTTCAACTTGGTTATAACCTGAAAAGCCATCGAGAATAGACATCATCTCAGATCTAGCAACTGTTTGTAACAAATGGTCCATGTTTGGGAGAGAAAAATTATCTTTGAGAGATGCCTAATTCAAATTACAAAAATCTACACAAATCCTTATCTCTTTGTTCTTCTTCCTGATAGGTACTATGTTGGCTATCCAGGTAGAGTGATGGATAGGATAAATGATCCTTGCTTTTAAAATTTTATCAACTTCTTAGAAAATGGCATCTGCAACCTTTAGATTATAGTTTCTTTGCTTTTTCCAAAAAGGTACTGCATCTGGTTTGAGAGGAATCTGATGTTTCACCTCTCCTCCTCTATAGTTCTTCAGGTCTTCATAGCTCCAAGCAAAGACATCTCTATATTCTTCGAATAATTTCTTTGCAGTTTCTCTCTCTTTGGGAGTAAAACATTTTCCAATATTAATCATTTTGGAATCATGGACATCTCCAATATTCAATCCTTCATATTCACCTGTGGTAGGTCCCTTTCCTATTCTTTTCTGCTTAACATAAGCATCATGTTTGTTAAATAACTTTTCCAAAGCTACAAAATATGGGGGAATAATATTGCTTTTCAGTTGGACCTCACCACTTTTGTTATGTTCATCATCCTCGCGAGACTCAGGTTCAAAGCTAGCTTTATCATTTTTGAGAAATAGCTGCAAACTCTTATCATCATTAAAGACTTGCTAGGATTCTACATTATCTGGGACAACAGATCGATATATAATTTCGATTTGATATTTTTTATCCTTAAAATCTAGATGTGGGAGTAACAACGAAGCAGAGACTGCATGCAAGTGAGTCAGCCTTTGTATTCATTTCTCTTGGCACAACTCTAATGGAGAAGGCATCTAAACCTTCTATCTCATCCCACATCCTATTCTTGTAATTCTTTAGTTTATGATTCTTTATTGAGTATTGTCCTTTGATTTGTCTCACAATAAGCTCTGCATCACCTTGTGCCTTTAAGACTTTTATCCCTCTTTCTTTTGCAGTAACTATCCCCAATATTAAAGCTTAATATTCTGCTATATTTTTTGTGTTACCAAACTCTAATTTGAAAGCTAAGGGCTCAACTTCTCCTTCTGGGAATATCAACACTACGCCAGCTCTTGAGCTTGAGGAAGCACAAGTTCCATCAAATTCAAGTGTCCAGATGTTAGAAGCCTCTTTGTTTTTATTAGGAACCTTCTCGACCTGATTCTCATTCATTTTTTTACCTAAATCTTCTTTAGTAAATAACATATAATTATCGAATTCCAATTCTTGATATAAAATTCAGCTTTGGGATCATCTGATTTCAAGATTGTGAATTTTACTTTTTCTTCAAGTTCTAACTTGACCTTCTTATTACCAATGGGTATCACAGCTTGGGACTAGTCTAGCTTAATTTCTCCTCCTAAGTCTCGGTAGAAATGTCTACTTAAAAGGAGTCCATAACTTGCAGGAATATCAGCTACCAGAATGGTTAACAAGAGTTTCTTTTCTAGATATGAGGCTAGAGCTACTTGTGCATCTTTAATTTATCCAAGCAAAGGGACTTGTTTGGCATCCATATAATAACATCTCCCATGCACTTTAGTAAGATTCAACCCCAAGGCTTTAGCTACAGAATGTGGCATAACATTATCTGATGCACCTAAATCTATTATACAATTACTGAGTTTACATCCATTAATATACAATAAAATATAAAAAGGTTCAGGCTTTTGTCTAGGGAAGGTTGCTAAAATAGTAGAATCTTCTTCATTAAACAAGCCAGATGTTAAGGTTTCATCTTCAATTTCAATAGTCACATTATGATTCAAGTCTGAGGTACCTTCTTTACCCACTAATCTCTTTAGCTCAGAAGGATGTGACTTTAAATAATCAATAGTGGAAATTTGAACCTTTGACTCTTCACAAAATGGAATGAAATCAAAAGATGTATGGTCCTTACCCATCTGCGAAGTGGATTTTTCTTGATCAGTATGTACTTTACTCATAGAGGGACTAGAGCCATGTTTGTGAGTATGACTAGAGGTTTGATTCTTCAACCTTTGTCCATGGGTAAGTACTATGTATGAGGTTCCATCAATAGTTGTGTAACACTCACCTTTTGATTCAGAATCCAATTCATATTCTAAAAATAAATTTCCAGAGTCACCATTTGAACATGAATTAGGTTCTAAACATGGAGCTATGATATTTAATTCATTAGTAGATAGCAATTGCATCATACGAATAATCTCTGGACAATTCTCACTATCATGATCTGTGGTTAAATAAAAGATACACATATTTCCCTTTTTTGGTGCTACTTCGATTTGCAACCTACATTGTGAACCTATAAGCTACAAAAATCTACTTTCATTACTTCTTCCTGGTGAGTTTTGGTAATTTCATTGATAAGAGTTATTGAATCTAGGTAATTTCTTTTTCATTGCTACTAACTCACTAGACAACTTCTGAATCATCTCTTCTGATGATGTGGTATTACTAGAACTCCCTTTAGTTTGAAGTTCTTGTTTCCATTTTCCCGTGGAAATTAGGTCATCTTCACATTCAATAGCTTTCTTCTGTGCATTAGCTAGATCAGCAAGGCATGCTCTTCTCAGATCATAATTGATATCTAGAGGCATAGCACTAATAAAGAAAGATTTTAAATTGCCAGGCATGGGTCTATCAGTAGTAGGAATTATGCTATTAATCTTATTGAAGTTGGCAACGAAATCCCTCATGCTCATAGTTGGTTGCTTCTTAATTGAAGTCAACTGTGTTAGCAAGGTATGTTCATCTTCCGCAGTTTTGAATATGGCTTCAAATTTAGTTCTCATCATGTCCCAATCCATTACTGAACCATCAGCTAAATGATAAAACTAGTTTGTTGCACTATCTGTAAGGGTCTCTACAAACAACCGCACAACAACATCTTCATGTTCCACCCCTAATATATGGGTAGCCGCAAAGAAGGCTTTAATGTGCTCATCTATAGTAACCTTCTCATCCCCTGAGAATTTAGGGAAATTCTTCCTTGAACCAGCTAGGAGTGGATGATAGGCATTTAGTGCTAATGGCCCTGTTGCTACAGCCCATGGAGCAGCCATGATTGTTCTAGCAGTATATGGTGGAAAATTAACAATTGGAGGTGCAGTAAATCTATGAAGTGCTAACACCTGACAAGTGAAATGTGAAGTGTTGGCATCTTGATTTCTAATAGGGGAAGGGGGTCTACTCTGACTTTTACCTTCACCTTTCCACTCTAAAATAGGAAAGCCGAGCTTTGTTAGTTTATCAAAAGTGGAATCTTGCCCACCCTATTCCTTGGTACTTTTGAGGAACCTAAATTGTTCTAGGATACTAGGTATTTTTTTAAATTCTAAGCTTACTATCTTAATTTTCTTTCTACTCTCTGGATATCTCTCCTTTGAACAACTCTTTCTAAAGCTTTAGCTCTTCTTTCTTCTTGCTCTAATATCTGGCTAGCAGTCCTATAATGTTTAGTGTTCCTTCTGTGCCTCCAAAAAAATGTGTTAAGAGATGAAATTATTTCCTCCTAGTCATCTTGAAAACCAAGGTTAGGTTGGAGCACTTGGATTATGTTTTCATGAGGTAGTACCATTTGTCCTCATGACATAGGCTTTTTGATCAAGCGATTGTTCGTCTCCCCAGCAGAGTCGCCAAAAATTTGTTGGTAAATAGATTTGTCCTCTCTTGTTTCTTATGAAGATATGACTCCTAATGCCTGAATAATGAATAATATCTATTTACAATAGTCAAAAAGCCATTCTCTGATTACTAGCTTCTCTTTGAATTGGTAGGTATAGCTCCCTGTGTGAATGATGTTCAAGGAATTCTGTTTTATTCCTAAAGCTAATATGGGGTATGCTATTAACCTGAGAGTAGAAGAGGCAAACCAAATTAAGCCTAACTAGAACTTAATTCAGGCATGAAATACTTCTAAATACTAAAATAGATTCACATATCCACACTTCTTATGAATCCATAAATCTATTTGCATATGACTAGAATAATTTGAAATTCAAATCTAAACTATGATTGATAAATCGAGAAAACTAAATGAATCCTTTTGTAAAATGAATTATAACAATACTTATTACATTCATTTGTATTCTAGAAAACATGGGATATGAAACTATGTTCTTCCTTAGTTCTTTGGAATATAGAAAGGAAATACTCACTAATCGCAAAATCTACTGGAACGAAATTGAAACAAAATACCATTGAATTATCTCTGCAACAAAATAGTACTTCACACCAAAATTTTGCCGACCTTTAATTAACCATTAAATTCCATAAATATAGGATTTGAGAGATGACCGTTACAATAGGAATATCAATTGGTTCATCTTCTCTAGATGACAAATGGAAAGATGCCAATTTATCATATCAAAATATTTAACAAAGGTTTCAAAAATTACAACAAAAAATGAAAAGGGGGTAATCTAAATCACTTGGACTTCTTCCCCTTTTTAGTTTTTGTCCTATATGTTTTAGCAGCCACCATGATGGGAATCAACTCTTCATGATTGGGTACTTGCACATTGGTGAATCTCAAAAGCCACCTTGAATGCTTTAGGGCTAGTTCTTTTACTTCATTCAGCTAACTTGCCACTTCTTCAGCAACCACGTGCATGCATCCACCAAGTGTTTGCAGTTTTGTTACCCTATTTTGACCACTTGAAGCTATCCCAGATAGGTTACTTAGATATGTAGAGAAATTATTCTTCATCACTTCTATATTGATAAAGGATTTCCCTTGTCCATTAGTTTGTGACTCAGTGTGCAATCCTCGCATAAGCTCGAATGCTCTGTCCGGGGTCTTCTTCACTTTGTCCCCTATTTCTTTGAGTCCTTTCTCAGCCTCTTGAATCATTTCTAGCTTGAACTGCATACTCTGGAGCCATTCATTCAGAGCTTCATTTCCTTTCTTAAGAATCTTTGCTTCAATTGCATCCTTTGCTTTCATCTGAATAACCATCATCAGGAGAGAAATACATTCTACACACCTCACTCTTTCTCTAGCCAAGGTATTACTATTAGATGTAATATTATCCTTTTCAACTTCTAGTTAGAGGATAATATTCCCAATTTGATCAATTAGGGAAACTCCATCTACATTGAGTTTCTCGATCCATTCCTTTCTGATATAACCAAAATGCCTATCTTTTTGGAGCTGTGATATGAAGGCTTCTACCTCTTCTACTGAAGGATTTTTAGTGGCAAGCACACCAGTAATAGTTGCTAATGGAACAACTAATTTCCTGATGAACCTCCTTAACTCTTCTATTTCAGCTTTCATTTTGATCTTCAATGACTTGAGGTTCTCTAGTTGCTCTTTTATCACCTCATTGCTCGATTTCCATAAGCCTACCTTTGTATCATGTCTCACCTCTCCTAGATCAATTGAATGCAAAGTGAAGTCCTCTAGCATCATATCTTCAATTCTCCTTGCCTTGTTTGGTTTGGCTACCTCCATAGTTAAGTGCCCTATTTTTGGATCTTGCCCCAATATTGACAAGGTCTTCTTCTTTTTAGCTTTTACTATGGAAAATCCTGAGCGAACTGCTTGAGATACAACATCTTTTGAAGGAACACTTTCATCTTTTCTTTTTTGCTTCTTCTACAAAGTATCCTCGAGCCAAGACTATGTATTAATCACTTTGGAGGTTGTTCCAAGTGATTCAATACTGAACATTTTCTTCTTCACTGGAGGCATTGTCACTGTAGTTGCAAAAAAGGGGGTCTTTGGATCTCAAGAAAGAAGCCTAGATGAACCTGGAGCTTTCTCTTCTTCTTGAATTTTCTTGGCAACTTCATCAGACTTAGTTGATTCACTACTACTACTTTTATCATCTCCAATCTCTACTATTTGAATAGGAGAACCAATGGGCTTTGGAAAAGGAGCACTTATAGATGGTGTAGTGCTATGACAAGGGGATAAGACAGGGGTGACATGAGGAGATGAGACTGGGGAAGCTTGAGGAGATGGGGGTAGAGTGGCATGTGGAGGTGAGACTAGGGCAGGAGATCCATCTTTCTACTCTTTTATTTCTTTTTCATCTTCAGCTTGAGCTCTAATAACTATTAGTGATCCACCTTGACAATTTGGGGCTATTGGAACATTCTTCTTTGAGGGTTGATCACCTCCTCCTTTAGATTGAGATAGGCCTAGAGCAAGTGTAGTAGTAGCACTAGGTGTGGCACTTTGAGATGAAGCAGGAGTAGTTGCAGTTGGAGAAGCTTAAGTAGTTTTTCTCTTGCTCTGGCCTTTCTTTTCTATCCACTCAACCCACTTCCTAGTCCTTTTGATAATTCTTGCCATCATGACATCAAAATCTTCTTCTATGTCAACATATGGTTTAGAGCTAATGGGAGTATTCCTCAATTTTGTCAAATACGTATTACTGTACATATTTTGACCATCGTCTTCCAACCCTTCCACATTTAAATTTATACCATATGTCTTTACTTGATCAATTGTAAATCTGGCAAAGGCACAATCTCCACTCTCCAGTTCATTTTTACAGTCTACCTAATAATCCTCCATGGTTGTCACATGTTTTATTAAGCTTCCAATTTGAATCATGTCTCTGGCATATCCATTCGGATCAAACATGGGCCTTACTACCTCATATTCTTCCAATTTGTATTTACTCTCAAATGCTTTGAGTACATTCTTTGCATCTGATCTAGTCTCACAATTGTATGCTCTGACTTTTATAGGGAATTGATACCCTTTCTTCCTCAGGCTGGCACTCAACACGTTCACTTATATTGCTTGCCTCACAATCTCCACGAGCACGATCATATCATCTGGGTACCTGGGCATCTTTAGTGGGAATCCATCGAACGCTACAAGACATAAATAAGAAAATGATGAGAATTGAATGAAATAATTCACTTCTGACTGAATCTTCACTCTGGACACTCTTAGAGCTCCCTACAAACCCTCATGGTGAATGCATCATTTCTATATTTGCAAGCATGGATAAAACTCACAACTTTTTACATTATTAGGAAAATTCTCAATTCTAGGGAGTCCCGACCACAATTGAAGAGAAGCCAACATGTATATCAAGAAAGAGGACATATAAAATGAATTATAAAATTTAGCCGCACTGAGAGAGCTGGAAAGATGCTCACTGAACTCATATGCCCAGTCAATATATTGTGTGTCTAAGAAAATAACTTGCACTAAAAGGAAGTACTGCTCTACAAAATTAAAAGCTTCTACCTCACCTTTGAGTCGATGCAACAGAACCAAAATGTCAATAATTTCTTGTTTGAGGTCTATGCCAAAGAGAGTTTTAGGGACTTTACTTTTGGCTCCCCTTGGCTTTTTAAACCAAGACTACATGATCTCCTTTCTCCAAAGCATCTTCTTCAAGGAGAACTCAGACATAGCTCCACTCATCATTAAATTAGAGAACTCCTCCCATTCTGGAATTCGCAAGTAATTCACCACTGCTTGTTGATCAATTGAAATCAACACTATTTGGTCAGGCAATAGAATCTGGCTTGTATCAAAATTGTAATGATTGATACATTCCAAAATCAACTCTAGGGCTTGTACTATTATAGGGAACCTAGCTACTTTCACTAATTCGCTTCCCTAAAGTTTCTCTGTTATGGGATGAACTGGCTCTGCTCTTAATCTCCTTTTAAAATCTTGCATATCATAGAAACAGAGTAAAGTATCTGTGATAGTCGACCATGGTGACTTAATTCCACCCAATCCATCAAAACTCATGAATCTTGTTGCCATTTTATTTGACGTATGATAGTAAAAACTCAAATAGTTGCAACTAACACAAGAAGCAAACTCTGTAATTTTGAAAATTACTTAAAAGCGCTAGTCGATACAAGAGTATAATAGTAAATGGTAGTTTGAAAATCTGTTACTTCCCTATTTATAGAATAACCCTAGATTTGCCCGTTGAATTTCATAAATTGCACCACATGAGCGAAATTAAGGGTCAATCCATTGGATTGGTGAAAGTAAAGGTTTTAACAGATTTATCTTTGTCTTTTCACTATTTTCATTATCTCAATGGTCACTTTCATTAATTACTAGTTTACTTTCTATTTTCAGCCATCTTTCAAAAAAATAAGAACAGAGTACTTCCTTGGGAAAAATCTTCTTAACTCAATTCTGTTTGTGAAAACCTAATCACTTACTTGCCCAAAATAATCTACAATCAACTCACATACTTACCATGCTTGCAAGAATGATTTTTCTTGAAATGCATTTATGGCCTTCAAGGGTAGAAGACCTGCAGCGGAGAAGCAAATTTTTGATTTTCCTCTTAAGCTTCTACTTTTATCTTTCTAACCTAATCACTTTACTAAAAACCATCGAGAAACATAAAAGAGGCTTTTCGAGCAAAAAATGGGGCCTGCTAGTAACTTTACCTTTCTATTTAGCCTTTGCAAAAAATTTACCTGTTGGGTTGAAGTCCACTAGAGGAGCAGCTACTTCTAAGTTTTTTGACAATGCTTATCCTAATCATCTTAATAAGTTCTGAGTAATTTTTGGTATGGAAACATGATAATTCTGAATGATTTGACCATAATATGGCTTACCTTTCCTTGTTTCAGCCTACAAATAGCATTTATGGATTGCTACGGAGTTTCACCTTCTGGGTGTGAAAACTTGCTATGGAGAAGAAGAAACTTTGTTTTCTACCAATTCCCATTGTTTTACTTCTTATGCCCTATTCACTTTATTTTAAGCCTTTGGAAAACACAAAACTGACTTTGCAAGTGAGAGATGGGACCCATTGACTCTCTTAATTCCTTTACATACACCTCTTCGAAAAACTAATTTCTAACTTCGAAATCTGCCACAGAGAAGCTCTTTCTTGATTTTTCGTTGATCACTATTCCAGTTTTTTTTGAAATTTCAAATGATTCTCACTGTGAAATCATGATATTAGCTAAATCAACTTTTCATAACATGATTCTCTTTACTTCAATAAAGCTTACAAATAGCATTTGCTAGCCTTTGCGAAAATTCACCTTCAGGGTGTGAAAACTTGCTAAGGAGAAGTCAAAACCTAATTTTTTGCCAATTCAATTTTCTCTATCTCTAGACTAAATGAGCTGCAATAAATTCAAATGATGTAGCATAATTCAAGAATCTCCATCGATTATGGCTCTAAATTACCCCTAAGACTCATGATAATCAAGAAATACCCATTTGGGCTATATGTGACACAGGAGAAGGGAAAAGATGAAAACCCGATGGAGAAACTCAGCATCTAAAGAGGAAAGACCTATTGACTAGACTTTGAAAAAACATGACATTAGACCACTTTCCACTTTGCAAAATTTGCATATGGTGAAAAGTGGGGCAACAAACTGCAACCTAGAAGGTCTCATAGCCAGGCATGTTTGGATTTATTTTATAAAAGTTAATTGATTACATCAGTATAGTTGTATGGACTATGGTATCTAGTTCTTTGTTATTCATTTAATTTGTATGTTACTTCCATGTATAACTCTAAGTAGGTGATGTTCATAGGTTTAAGGTGGATACATTCCTCTTGAATCTAATTGTCCCTATGTTAGGGGGTATTAGAGAAGAGTTATTTTTCTTGTGGATTAGATTGTGAAGAAACCTTATCAGATTGGTTGTAGGATGGAAGATCTGAAATTTGACCTATGACTTGCAGAAGATTATAGTCTTGCAGGAACTATTATCAAGATCGTTCATGGTAGAGAAAATGTGGATAATGTTATAATGGACATGTTGAGATAGATTGCAACCATGCTTAAAGCTATAGAGACAACACATAGAAGAGGTGTACATCTTGAAGATGTTAGTGATGAAGAAGAGGCAACACCTAATCCTAAAATAATAAGTAAAGATGAATATGACGAGGAAAGATTTTTGAGAATTTTGTCTAAAGCTAATTCTAGACCTATTGTAGAAGTTTCTCACTATGATGGAAGACTTGAGACTGATGCATTATTGGATTGGATCTTTGAGATGGAAAAATATTTTGAGTATGAAGGTACTCCTTATAATAATAAGGTTAAGATTGTAGCCACAAATTTGAAAGGTAATGAATCTCTTTGGTGGGATCATTTGCAAACTAATAGACAAAAGAGAGGAAAAGAAAAGTTTAAAACATGGATGAAGATGATTGGAAAGATGAAGAAGTTTCTCCTAGAAAACTACCAGGTTAGTTTGTTGAGAAAATTGAAAAATTTGAGACAAAAAGACATGAGTGTGAAGGAATATATTGAAGAATTCTACAAGCTATATATCAAATCTGGACATGTTGATGATAAACTTGAGAAAGTGGTCAGATACTTGAATGGCCTAAGAGCATCAATTCAAGATGAGATCAACTATGTTAAGATGGACATCATTGATTAGGCATATCAATTTTCTTTGAAGACTTAAGAAAGGTTGTCAAAGAGGCATGATCAAAGACAAAGACAAATAGGTGGTAGATTTCAAAGAAGTAGAGGTAAAACCTATGGAGAAAGTAGCAAATTTGATGACACAATGCAAGATAAAGGATGGAAAGATGAACCTCCTAAAAGAGGTAATTAATCTAGACTAGTAGTTATATTAGTTACTCTAGGAATAATAATAGTGGAAAAAGAGAAGAGAGGACTTGGTTTAGAGGTACTTGTTACAAATGTGGTGAAGAAGGCAATAGGGCCTTTAAATGTACTAACTTTAAAGTGAAGATTGGAGGTAATAGAAGAGATACTTTATCTTATGAAAAAGTTGTTGAAACACCTAATGAACCTAAAAATGGTGAGAACTTGATGTGAAGAAGGATCTTGTGGAATGAAGAAGCTGATGAGGAACCTATTTTGAGAAGAATTTTATTCAAAACTAGATGTAAGATCATTGGAAAATGTTGCAAAGTAATCATTGATAGTGGAAGTTTAGATAATTTGTCATCCAAAGAGCTAGTTAACAAATTGCAGTTGTAAGGATTGAGACAACCTAAGCCTTACCATGTTGCTTGGATCCATAAGGAGCATAAATAAAGTGTAAGTGAATAATGCCCTGTTAAAATAAAAAATTTAAATTATCATGATGAAGTCTTGTGTGATATTATGCCTATATATTGTTGTCATATTCTTTTGGTTAGATATTGGTAGTATGATAGAAAAACTTTGCATAATGGTAGATTGAATAAATTCATTATTTTAATTAATGGGAAGAAAGAAATATTGCTGCCTTCGGTAGAAAGGTTTGATGAAAGTCACTATAGTATAGTTAGAGTATGTTTGGTAGAGGGTAATAAGTTTGCAAAGGAAATGAAAGAACATAATGTTTGTTATTATTTGATTCCTAGAAAGACTAAGAAACAAGATGAATTGTAACATGCACCTCAGATTGAACCTTTGTTGATTGATTTTCATGAAATCATTTCTAATAATATACCTAATGGTTTTCCTCCTATGAGATATATAAGTCATTGTATGGATTTGATACCTGGAGCTAGTTTTCCTAATAAATCTCCACACAAAATGACACCTAATGAAAAGATTGAGCTAAATAGACAAGTGCAAGAATTTCTTGAGAAATGTCTGATCAGATAAAGTTTGAGTCCTTGTGTAGTACCTACTATTTTAGTACCTAAAAGAATAGAGAATGGAGAATGTACATAGATTCTAGAGCTATAAAAAAGATAGAAGTAAAGTACAGATTTTTGTTGCCTAGGATGGATGACATAATAGATAGTTTGAGTGGAGAAAAGTATTTTACACAGATTGATTTGAAAAGTGGCTATCATTAGATTAGAATCAAAGAATGAGATGAACGGAAAAATTCTTTTAAGACTAATGACAAATTGTATGAATGGTTTGTTATGCCCTTTGGTCTGACTAATGCACCTAGTATGTTCATGAGGATGATGAATGAGGTTGTGAATAAATTTTTGGGTAAATTTGTGATTGTATATCTTAATTTGATATTTAGTAAGAGTATAGAAGAACATCTTGAGCATATCAGGCAAGTATTGTAGCAATTGAAGGATGAGAAGTTGTTGATTAATTTGAAGAAATATTCAATCATGAAGGAAGAAATTGTATACCTTGGTTTTTTAATTTCAGCCAATAGACTAAAAGATGGACCCTAAAAAGGTGAGAGTTATTCTTGATTGGCCTGCACTAGAGAATGTTGGAGAGGTAAGATCATTTCATGGATTGGAAAGTTTTTATAGGAAGTTTATAAGAAATTTTAGTTCTATTTGTAATGCTATGACTGAAACTATGATAGGAGATAAAAAGGATTTACAATGGACACATTGAGCACAAAGAAGTTTTGAAACAAAAGATTGCAAAATTGCCTACACTTTCCTTGCCTGATTTTAGTAAAGTTTTTCAAGTTGAATGTGATGCTAGTGGAAGTGCAATTGGAGCTCTTTTTTGAGTCAAAAAGAAAGACCTGTAGTTTTCTTTAGTGAGAAGTTGAATGATGCTAAGAGAAAATATTCAATTTATGATCAAGAATTCTATGTTATTGTTCAAGCTTTGAAGAAATGGAGACATTATTTGATGCCTAAAGATTTTGTGTTGTATTCTAACCATAAAGATTTGCAATATTTGGGAAGTCAGCATAAGTTAAATCAGAGATATATGAAGTGGGTTGATTCCTTGCAAAACTTTTTCTTTTCATTGAAGCATAAAAGTTCATATTTGATTAAGGTTGTTATTGCCTTGAGCCAAAGAAGAAATTTATTGATAGAGATGAGAGTTTAGGTACTTGGTTTTGATGATTTGAAGCATTTATATGAGACCGATCTTGATTTTTTAGAACCTTGGAAACCTTGTAAAGAACAAAAAATGAGTGATAAATGAGCTGATTATTTCATTTAAGAAGACATGTTGTTTAAAGGAATTCAATTATACATACTAGAGGATCTATGAGAGAAAACATAATGAAGGATAAACAAAGTGGTGGAATTGCTGAATATTTTTGGATTGATAAGACAATGAAACTGATTTCAAAGAGATACTTTTGGCCACAAATTTATAAGGATGTGTTGAAAATGGTAAGAAGTTGAAGAATTTGTCAAACAACAAAAGGAACTAGTCTAAATTTGGGATTGTATTCACCTTTTTCTATACCTGATTTTGTTCTTGGATCACCTAGAACTTAGAGGGGTAATGATTCTATCTCTGCTATGGTTGATAGATTTTAAAAGATGACCCATTTTATACCTTGTAAGAAAATATATGATGCATTACATGTAGCTAAGTTATTCTTCAAGGAAGTGGTAAGATTGTATGGTTTGCCTAAATCTATTGTTTCAAACAGAGTTACTAAGTTTACTAGTTATATTTGGAAGACACTTTGGAAGAAGTTGAATATAGAGTTGAAGTTTAGTTCTACATTTCACCCTCAAATAGATGGACAAATTGAAGTTGTGAATAAAAGCTGGGATAACATGTTGAGATATTTGGTTGGAGATAATCTTGCTAATTGGGATTTAGTTTTGGCACAAGTAGAGTTTGCATATAATAATTTTGTGAATAGAAGTACCAAGAAAATACTATTTGAGATTGTTACTATATTTTATCCTAAAAGAGCTATAGAATTGAGCGAATTGAGCATGGAAACAAATAGGAGTGGTGAGGCTAAAGAATTTACTAATTTCATGAAGAAATTACACCAAGAAATCAAAGATAACTTGAACAATAGTAATCTAGTATATAAGGAATGAATGTATTAGAAAAGAAGACATAAATCTCTTGAAGTTGGTGATGAACTAATGGTGTACTTGAGAAAGAAGAAATTTCCAGTTGGAACTTACATCAAGCTGAAAATAAAGAAGTTTGAAAGTGGTAATGCTTTTGAGATTTAATTACCAGAGGATATGGATATTTCACCTATATTAAACATTATAGACATATATGAGTACCATGAATCAAATCATGAATTATCTGATAAAATAAATTATCCTAAGAAGCAAGTTGAACGCATTGAAATAATTTTGGATACCAAGGTAAGAACAAGCACCAAAGGAAAAAATTATTTGGAATACCTTGTTCAGTGGCAACACAAACCAGTTGAATATAGATCATGGATAACTCGAGATTAATTGGACATGTTTGATCCCACTAGGTTCATTAGAAATTCTTGATGAGGAGATCAGTTCTTATTAACCCCAGGTGTCTAGTGTAGAAGCATCCTAGGGTTTTAAGAAATCTTGTACCAAAGAATAATAATAATAAAATATTTCATCAACCTTATCATTTGTGAGGTTAGGGATGTATTTGAATTTATTTTTTAAACCTTCTCCTATGAGAACATAAGGAATGGATGGATCGTGTTGAAGTTAGAGCTATTTTACCTTGTTGCTAGAGTTGTATTTTTTGTTTTTTGTGTACTATTCCAATCTTACCTCTTTATCTTGTACCAATTCTCTCAAAAAATGATATTTTATAAAAATGTGTTATTTTTGGTATGCATCATAGGATTCTTTGATATATTAATTGCACTGGTGTTATCATAAAAGATAACCACTAGATCCTTGATTTCTATCTTCATACTTTTCAATAGTTGTCTTAACCAAACAAAATTTGAGCAATTAACTACTACTACCACATATTTTTCCTCTACTGTAGACTGTGAAATATAATTTTGTTCTTGCTTGTCCAAGACACTAGTCTTTTACCAAGAAGGAATGCTCCACCACTAATTCTCTTTCTATCATCAACACTTCCTACCCAATCAACATCTATAATTGCTTTTAAATCTAAATTTTCTCCTTTTATATACCATAATCCATAGTTTTTAGTACCTTTTAGATATCTCATGATTCTTTTAATTTCAATCATGTGATTTTCTTTGGGATTTGCTAAGAATCTTGCCACCATACCAACTACTAATGTAATATTAGGCCTTTTGTGTATTACATAATGCAATTTTTCAATCATTGATCTAAATGTGGTCTAATCTACCTCCTTGGAATCATCATTTTTGGAAAGGTTATGTCTAGTAGACGTAGGAGTTCCAATTGGTCTTGAATCTTCCATTCCAAATTTCTTTAGTATCTCTTTGATATATTTGAATTAAGTAATGTAGATACCATCTTTCTTCTTCTAGATCTATAATCCAACAAAGAATTTTATCTCTCCAAACATAGACATCTCAAATTTTTTACTCATTTCTTTTTAAAATGCCTTGCACAAGTCATCATTTTTAGTGAATAAAGTGTCATCCACAAATATTTTTGCCAACACAAATCTTCTTTTCTGGTCCTTTTTTGATATACAAACTATTGTTATCATTTGTTCTTTAAAAACTAATATTTATCAAGTAGCTATGAAGTATTTCATACCAAAATCTGGGAGGTTGCGTGAGACCATACAATGCTTTGTGTAATTTTTAGATCATATCTCTTTTGCTAGGATCTACAAAACATTCAAGTTGCTCCATGTAGACTTCCTCATCAAGAATTCCATTCAAGAATATAGATTTTACATCCATTTGACAAACTTTAAATTCTCTGTATGTTGTATATGCTAGTAAAGTTTTAACACCTTCTAATCTTGTGATAGGAGCAAAAGTTTCACCATAATTAATACCTTCTTCTTGAGAATAACCTTTACAAACTAACCTAGCTTTGTTTCTTAAAACTTCTTCATCTTCATTTAGCTTATTTCTGAAAACCCACTTTGTGCCAATTACATTTTTATACTTGGGTCTAGGAACAAGAGTCCAAGTTTTATTCTTCTCTATCTATTCTATTTCCTCATTCATGGCTTCAATCCAACTTTCATTATCCAAAGCATCTTTGATATTTCTAAGTTCAAATTTACCAAGCAAATGTGTACCTTTCAGTTTGTTTCTTATCATTGTTGCATTTGACTTGTCTCCAATGATCTGATTAAGTGCACGCTACCTTTTACCATATCTTGCTAACATAGGTACTTTGGATTTGGAATTTGTTCCATTGACCTCTTCATAATCTTCTATATTAAGCTCAGTCCCACTATCTATGACTTGGATCCATTAGACTTAGTTTTCCCTTGCAACATCTTAGTAGCTTCTGACTATGACTTGGGTCCTTTAGACTATGATTTAGGTTACACTAGATGCAACTTTGTAGCTTTTGGAGATATTAGGGACTTAGGGGGTGAAGCTTTCTGAATTCTAGATAGATTTGGCAATTTATCATGTTCATAATACATAAACCTTCTATAATCCTCAAGTTCTTAGTTGCTTTTCTCTTCACTATTTTCTGCAAACTCATCAATTCTCACATGTACACTTTCTATGATTTTATGAGTATACAAATTCAAGCATTTGTATGCTTTACTTCTACAAGAGTATCCTAGGAATATGCCTTCATCACCTTTGACATCAAATTCACCTTTCCTAGATTCTTTCAAGATATAACATTTGCTATCAAAATACTTTCAAGTAACTTACAATAGGTTTGTAGCCATACAATACTTCATAAGGAGTTTGATTTGAGTCTTTCTTCAACTTTACTATGTTCAAGGTATGCATTGTAGTACTGATTGCTTCCTTCTAGTATTTGATTGCAACATTCTTTTCTATCATCAATATTCTTGCACAATCCATGATGGATCTATTCCTTCTTTCAGCTATACCATTCTGGTGTAGTGTGCCAAGGGCTAATACTTGTCTCTGTATTCCTTTTTCAATGTAGAATTCATTGTACTCATTGGAAATGAATTCACCACCTCTGTTTGATCTCAAACATTTTAGCTTCTTTCTAGTTCTTTTCTCTACTCTTGCTAGATACCACTTAAATTTTGAAATCCTTCAAACTTTTCTTTTAGATACATTAAAGTCATCATTCTAGAATAATCATCAACAAAAAGAATGAAAAAAACTTATCTCCACTATAACTCTATTCCAGTAGGTCCACATAAGTCTATATGTACAAGCTTTTGAAAATAATTTTTCCCATCTTACCAATTTGACAATTTTTGCATAGACCCATATCAAGTTTCTTCAAATTTGAAATAATTCTTACTCTTCTATTTTTTATTACCTTGAACTAATTATCAAAGTACATATGACATAATCTTTTCTTCCATAACCATATTTCTTCTACTTGATCAATAAAACATGAACTTTCACTGAGATATAGGTAGAATAGATTACCTTTTGTTTATTTTCCAGACACAAACAAATTATCTTTTCCATCTAGTAGTTTGGCCTTCCCGTTCATAAATTTTACCTTGAATCTAATGTTATTAAACTATGCCACACTCAGTAGATTATGCTTTAGTACTTAAACCCAATGAGCATTGTCACATCTAAGTTCATTGGTTAGTGAAATGCAACCTTTTCCCTTTATGCAACAAGGTTCATTATTTCCAAATCTCACACTACCACCATCATAATGTTCCATGTGTTCAAACTTTTTTTTATCTCCAGTCATATGATGCAAGAAACTACTATCAATAATTCACGTATCATTTTTTCTAACATGAGAGATAAGTGCCATTTTATCTCCTTCATCATCAAATTCATCTTTTACAACAATATATACCATTTCATCTTCATTGCTATCAAATTATTTAGCAATAAAACAAGATTTATTACCATTGTCCTTGTAGTCTTTTTAGTTCTTGAATTCCTTCTTGCCTTTAAACTTATTGCTTTTCTTTTCTTCTCTGCCTTCTTTGTTGGGACATTTTGTAGCGATGTAACCAACTTATTCACAAGAAAAATAGATTAAAGGAATCTTACCTTTGTACTTTCCTCCACCTTTAGAATATTTCCTTTCAAGTAGGGTTTTAACAACTTCAAGATCACTATCTAAACTTTCTTCCTCTTCTTCACTTTTTGATTGATTAGCTTTTGATTTCTTACCCTTTTTCTTGAGTGAAAGCTTGACTTCAAATGAAAACTCAATACCTTTGGAACTAGGGACATAGTTATCATAGTTATCCATCTCAAAAGTTGCCAGTCTTCCAACTAGGGCATCCAAAGTTATATTGCTATTTGGATAACATCTCATCTCTTGAATAATAGACACTCTAATTGCATAGATAGGAAGAAGGGTTTTGAGTACCTTGCTTACAACTATATTATCATCAATCTCTCCTTGAGATGCTTTGATTACACTCACACTTACTTTAATTTGCTCAACATATTTTGTAATGTTTTCATCTTCTCTCATCTTCATCTAATCAAATTATCCTCTAAGACTTTCAGCTTTAGCTCTTCTTACATTATCATCTCTTCCATAGATGGCTTTTAGTTTGATCTACACATCATAAGTTGTAGTGAAACTTTTGACTTCATCAAATTTAGCATAATTAAGAGTAGAAGTAATGTCAATCATCATGATGGTATAATTTTTCTTTTCAATAATTTCTTCAAGTGATAATGTTCTAGTAGGAGTCTTGTATTCACTATCAAGATATTTACAACTTGAATCATTGATAGTTGCTAAATCATTGATTAAATCCTATTAGAGGATTTAATCACCTTATTAGGAGTGGCCTTGTTAGAGATCAGTAGAAATGCCACCTTGTTAGTGGATTTACAAATAACTATTAAGCCAACTCTATTAAGGGATTTAGATCATTGCTATAATGGTTAGAGAGTAACAATGAGATGACCTAATTTTTGATGCAAGTAAATTGTTGATTACAAATCTCAATTCTGGCTTATATACTTGATCCTTCTTGATTGAATGTATCTTTCTAGCTCACCAAAGATCTTCTCATCCTTCTAATCTACTTCCTCTAAGCATCATCAAAATCTTCAATTATGTTCCACACATTCAATCCTCAACTTGACCTTAGATTTATACCTTATACATTTTCAAGTCAACTTGAATACTACTTAGAATAATTGATATTCATCTCCTTAGTCAACTAGAACCAAAAAATAATTCAACTGGACTCAAAATGCCAAAATAAGAAAAGCCTTCATTAATTGACCCTACTTGGTAGATACTAACTGAAAGCAATTTTCTTATGTTAACCAAGTGAACTCAATTAACACTGCATATTCAAAAAATTTATTTGGTAACTGAGTGAGCTTGGTTAACTCTGGTTTTATCCAACATTTTCTTCATTAATTGAGTGAGCTTGGTTAACACTCAACTTCTGCAAACTTTCCTTTGTCACCTAAGTGAACTCAGTAGAGACTTTCTTCTAAACTAGGAAAACTCTAGAATGATTGGCAGACATAGGAAACTATCTTCAATGCCTGAGTGAGCTTGACATACACTGACTAGCAATGATATGAAATTTTGTGTAACATCAAAGATAATACACAATTAATCAATTGTTTCCAACACAATAACCTTGAATCTCCTTCATCACTATCACTTGTACACCCTAATCTCATCGATTGGTCCATAAAAAACCAAAGAACCACGCTACCACCATTCCAAAATAACTATAATATCACCTACTATCTAAATTATATTGAACCAATAGTCTCTTCTACCAAAAAACCATCTATTAATATGAGTGATTCATATATCAAGTACCTTAATCATAAATTAATAATAAAAATGAAAAAGAGGGGCTTTGATGGAAAAAACCACTTTGTGGCAGTGTCAAAGCCAAAAAATAGGAAAAATAAATACATATCTAAGAATGAAAACATCCTTGAGTCACCCAAAGATGAGGTACTTGGTGGTCTGCAAAAGTTATTTCTAAGATAGATCATTAGTTTTAATTGAGCGTACAAAACATATCAACCTTGGTACAAAGGAGTCTCTTAAGTTCATACATTTAGCTCAGTCACTGTCAGTAGAAGAAAAGACATAGTTCACTCAATTCTTCCAAGAAAAGAAAATCAAATTTTCTTGGACATTTATTGAATGCCTAGTCTTGATACAAATCTCATCATGCATCATCTTTCTATAGCTTCTAGTGTCAAGCCCATCAAACCAAAACTAAGGAGAATGCATCTGCATGTTGCCATGCTAGTGAAAGATGAACTTGAAAAAATCTTAAGTGAAAAAATTATTAGAGCTATAGAATACACTAAATGGATATCCAACATTGTACTAGTTTCAAAGCATGGTACATCTATTTGGGTTTGTATAGACATCTAAGATTTAAACAAGGCTTGTCCTAAGGATTAATTTCCACTTCCAAACATTAGCATGATAGTATATGAATATGGGTTATGAAATGTGCTCCCTAATGGATGGATTCTTGGGATATAATTAGATAAAAATATCTCTTGAATATCAAGAAAAGATATCTTTCAATTGCACTTGGGGCACCTTTGGTTGTAATGTTATGCCTTTTGGTCTTAAGAATGCAAGTGCTACCTATCAAGAGGCTACAATAACTATCTTTCATGATATGATGCATAAAAATATAGAAGACTATGTTGATAAAACCATAGCTAAGTCAAAACAAAGAAGAACTCACTTAGATGACTTTAGTTTGATATTGGACCACATGGAACTATTTAAACTTAGTCTCAATCCTGAGAAGTACACTTTTGGTGTCACTTTAGAAAAATACTAGGCTACATCATATCCTCCAAGGGAATTGAAGTTGATCTAGAGAAAGTCCAAGCCATAATGGAAATTCCACCTCCTAAAAATATAATTCAATTAAGAAGTCTTCAAGGACATCTACAATCTATAAGGTTCATCTCTTTGTTGGCTAATAGGTCTCAACAATTCAATAAGAATCTACATAAGGGATCTACATGTGTGTAGAATGATGAATGTGAGAAGGTCCTTAATCAAATAAAATAATAATTGGCTAAACCACATATTCTCATGCCTCCTATCCCTAGAAATCCCTTGATACTATACATCTCAGCTACAAACTCTTCCCTAGGGGCACTACTAACACAACACAATAAGAATGGAAATGAGTATGCTATATACTATATCAATAGAACATTGGTTACTTATGAGATCAATTATTATAATATTGAGAAATATTACCTTGTCATATTTACCTTTCAAAAGATGAAACACTACATGCTTTCTCATACTACCCATTTAGTGGAAAAAATTGGTCCTCTTAAGTACCTTCTAAGTAAAGCTACACTAACTAGTAGATTTTCTAAGTGGATGATGATTCTATGTTAATTTGTGGTGACTGATTAGGGAAGTACTATACATACTTCATAATTTTCTTTTTGGCTACTATTTGCCAATGGCTTATTGCTTATATTCGCCAATGTATGGCTGACATGTTCTAACCCTAAAGCTTATATTCACCAATGTACGGCCAACATGTTCTAACCCTAAAGCAACAAAAATATTTGTGTATAAGGGCTTAGGGTTAGGGATTGTTTCATAAGGTGATGCAAAAATTGGTTCTTGTGTCGATATTGAGCTATAAGGGATTATGAATTGTAATTAGGTTGTAATCATTGGATCATAATAATATTAGACTTGCTATTTGGTGGATGTAGCCCAGGGTTTGGGTGAACCATGTTAAATCTTGATGTCTTGTGTTCTTTTCTGTGTGATCTATTATTTTTTGATATTGTTTATATTTACATGTAATTGTTATTTATGTCTAAGTTTTAATCCTAACAAGTGGTATCAGAGTGAGGTTGTTTTTCAGTTATCCTTTGCAGGAAAGTCTCACGGTTGAATGGGAGCGATGGTAGATGAGGGTAAGTTGAGGGTTGATAGGTTTAATAGGCAGAACTTTTAATTTTGGAAGTTACAAATAGAAGATTATCTTTACCAAAATGATTTATGGAAGCCATTGTAAGGCAAAACCAAGAATTAAGGATCTATGTTAAATGATGATTAGGATCTTTTATATAGAAAGGCACTTGGAAGCACTCAATTATGCCTAGCACCATCAGTGGCATTTAATATTACAAAAGTGAAGATGATAGAAGAGTTGATGAAAACCTTAGTGACACTGTATGAAAAGCCCTCCACTTCAAACAAGGTATTTCTCATGAAGCATTTATTTAATATGAAAATGATAGAAGGTGGATCTATTATAGATCATTTAAATGAGTTAATACTATTACTAGTTAGTTATCTTCTGTGGGTATCAATTTTGATGAAGAAATTAGGGCTCTCTTTATTTTGTGTTCTTTACCTAAAATTTGGAATGACTATGAGTAATTCTATTGTTGGATCTAGTACCCTAAAATATGATGATGTGATTGGTGTTATTTTAAGTGAGGAAACTCGTAGGAAATCCTTAGGTTGATCTACATCAAGAAGTGCTTTGAACACACAAAGTTGAGGCAGAGTCACTGAGAGAGAAAGTAATTCTAGAAATCATGAAAAATCAAGAGGAAAGTCAAAGGGGAGGAGGTCTAAATCAAGAGGACCAAATGATTGCTAGTATTGTGGGAAAGTAGGGCATAGAAAGAAAGATTGTTGGACTTGAAAGAAAAATGAAGGAGATAAACCAAATGGAGACAAGGAGGAAAATGTGGTAAGTAACAAATCTAAAGAGGATGATTTGCTTCTATCTTTAGAAAGTGTTGATGACTCATGGGTTTTAGATTCTAGTGCTTCATTTCATGCCACACCTCATAGAGGTTATTTCATTTATTATGTCCAAGGAAATTTTGGGCTTGTTTATTTGGGGGATAATGAACTCTTTCAGATTGTTGGAAAAGGAAAAGTAAAGATTAAGTTTTAGAATGAGAATCATTGGTAGTACATGAGGTAAGACATGTTCCAAGGTTGAGTAGGAATTTAATTTCAATTGGGCAACTTAGTGATGAGTGTTGTGTAGTTACTTTTAATGATAAATATTAGAAGGTTTCAAAAGGTTTCCTTGTAGTAGCAAAGGGTCTGAAAGTAGGCACCGTATATCTTTGTATAGGTCATATTGTTCCTTATACTTTACTTGTTTTAGAGAAAAATGAATGTTTAGCAATAATTTCTTGGATACAATTGATTAATTATGTGTTATCTTTGTTGTTACACAAATGTCATATTAGTTGACAGATAGTGCTTATCGAGCTCACTTGGTCAATGAAAATAGTTTTCCTTGTCTACCAAGCATTCATAGGTTTACTTTGAATAGATGATAGTGTCTACCAAGCTCACTCAGGCATCAAAGGAATTGAGGAAGAAAAGAGTGTTAACTAAGATCACTTTGTTAATGAAGGGAAACTTGGACAGAGTCAATGTTCACCAAGTTCACTTGGTTTCCAAAGGATTTTTGCAAGTTCACAATGTTAACCAAGCCTCTTTTGGTTAACATAGAGAATCATTCTAAAGTAAGTTTCTATCGAGCAGGGTCAACTCTCGAAGGATTTTTCTTATTTTAGCATATGAAGCTCAATTACTTTATGAATTATTTCTAGCTGACTATGATGATGAATATTGGTGATTGTAATTTGAATTTGGGCTGACGTGACAATTTGGAAGGTATAAATGAAAGGTTAAGTTGAGATTTCTAGTGTGTGTGAAAGTGTGTTGATTGAATTGAGAAGAAAAGAGAGGAAGCAAACTTGAAGGATAAGCAAGTATCCTTGTAGAGCAGAAAAGTAATATTTGATCAGGAAGGATCAATTTTACGTAGAAAAGAGATCTAGATTCAGTAATTAAGTTGTATCACAATCAATTCATTTCATTGTTACTCTCTAACCATTGTAGTAGTGATCTAAAATCTCTTAATAGAGTTTGTTTAATAGCCAGCTATAAATCCTCTAACAAGTTGGCAATTCTGTTGAATTTTTTTAAGACCTCTTGCAAGGCCACTCCTAGTAGGGTGATTAAATCCCCTAATAGGGTCACACCTAATAGTGTGTATTGTAACCTTTCATAAGGTTGGCTCCTAATAGGGCTCACTTTAGAATAGTGAAAAATAGTAACTAGTTACATTGGTGGTTTTTTTCAAATTGGGTTTCTACGTTAAATCCTGGTGGCTCATGTGTTCATGTTATTTTTTTTATGATTACAAATTAATTACTATTAATATTTTAAGATTTTCTAAAAATAATTCACACTTTGCATTTACCGAGTTACAACATTTTCTGTGTGTTTACCAAGTAACAACAACAATTAGTTTTCTCAATCTAAATTTTATTTTTGACATCTAAGGGATCTAGGATTTATTTTAGTGGTAACTGATTCAACCCCCTTCTTAGTTACTCCTATATTTTCAACAATTGGTATTAGAGCTATTGGTGCTTGCAGGAAAGGTTTTAAAGACCTAAGCTAAAGATCAAGATGTCTTACAAGAGAGAGATTCCAAAGCTAAACAAAGACAACTTTTCAGCATGGCAAGGACTCATGAGACTTCATCTAGCCACCATTAGTGATTTAGGCTACAAATACCTTGATGAATAATACAAAACTCCTACTGGTACATTATCTATTAGAGATCTTGCTAAGAAAAAGAACCATAACATCATGATGATTGATATTGCATTTGCTCTTAGCTATGATTAATTTGATGAGATCAAAGACTGTAAAACTACTTTTGATATGTGGAACAATGTGATGACCCCTTTTTGATCTTTTAACCTGATATTCAATTTTAGGTATAAATTAGGAAGTCATCCAAATTAAACAAACCTAAGATCCTTATTGTTATTAAAATATTGGAGGAGTTGAGCATTAAAAATCAATTGATTGGTTTATTGGAAGATTTCTCCTTATAGTGTTAGATCATCTTCTCTCATCAGGTGATGATCATCTCGAGATGGTAGAATTATGGTGTAGAGGGCGTGTGAAACAAGCTCCAAGCAAATCTGACAAGTGCTCAAAATTACTCTGCCTTTCCCTCCACCAACTCCCTATCTTAGGATTTCATCACTCAGGTGAGGATAAGATTTTCTATGCTATAATTTGAAATGCAATCCGAGTGTTCTTAAAATCCTTAAGAATAAATATGTTTGTAAAATATACTCATATTTCTTAAACACAATGTTTATTTATATATCATATATTTATTTTGAAATAATTATCAACATATATATATATATATATATATATATATATATATATATATATATATATATATATTACAAGCTTATATTGATATTTACTTAAATTAATTTACATTCCTTTACTCATGTGAGTTTCTTTTAAATAATCCATTCAGGTTTATGAATGAAGTAGAATTTAAATCAAATTATGAATTATAAACTCTCGACACGATAATCCTCTAACAATGGATTCTCGTATTAACATTTGATGGTTTATACAAAGTTTAATAAAGTTTGCATTCTATTATTTGACTAATTTATATCCATAGTGTATTGAAAACATAGACGTACCTGTGGATTACTCAGTAGCATTTTGGTGATGTTAGTGTCCAACTATTCTTTGCCTTGGCCACTACGATGGGCACAGGGTATAATGATGCATAGGGTGATAATGTAAGTTTGCAGTTGTGTAGTCTTTGTTGTTTCCTCCTTCATGTTGATAATACCATTTAGGTTATTCACTGCTGCAACATATTATGCCTTCTTTGTATTATTTGGTTTTATGCCTTTTTGTACTCCTTCTCTTACGTACTGCGCACTATGATTATTAATATATTTTGGATTCGTCAGTATGGAAAGATGTGTCCATACCAACATCAATGTTTTAGGTTTAGGTTTAGGGTTTAAATTAAATATTCATGAAGTATAGTAAAGATTTAATTAATGAATTAAATTCAATTTTTAATTTATGATGTTTGATTTAATTAATATATTCTTTATATATATATATATATATATATATATATATATATATATATATATATATATATATATATATATATATATATATATATATATATATATATATATATATATATATATATATATATATATATATATATATATATATATATATATATATATATATATATATATATATATATATATATATATATATATATATATATATATATATATATATATATATATATATATATATATATATATATATATATATATATTGAAGAAAGCAATCAATTTATAAGATGAGAATTAATTGGAAAGACGCCACATATAATAAATTTCAAATATGGAATTAATTAAATAAATATAATGCATGAATATTTCAAGGAATATTAATCAAATAAATTAATGAAGAACTCTATTAATTTTGGTTCATAACAAACAAGCTAAAGGACATCTATGGTGGTGATGACAATGTACAGAGAGCCAAAGCAGAAAGCCTTAGAGGATAGTTTGATTAGATGAGAATGAGAGAAGATGAAAATGTTGTCAAATATGTGAAAAGAATCAAAGCTAGTGTCAGTGCAAGCAGAGATTTTGGAGGAGAAATCAAGGGAGAAACTGCGTTAAGTAAAGTTCTCAGAACATTACTTCCTATCTATGCAATTAGAGTATCTACTATTCAAGAAAAGAGATGTGATCCACATCACAAATTAAGTTTGGATGCCTTAGTAGGAATATTGATAGCTTTTGAGCTAGACAAATTTGACAATTATGTTCCAGCTTCCAAAAATGTTGAGTTTGCATTTGAAGCTAAACTTTCACTCAAAGAAAAAGGAAAGAAAACAAAGGACATTCAGTTAGAATGTGAAGAGGCAATAGAGGAAAGTTTTGATAGTGATCTTGAAGTTTTTGAAACTTTACTTGCAAAGAAATATTCTAGAGGAAGAGGAAAGTAAAATGGCAAGGTTCCTTTAATCTGCTTTTCATGTGAAGGGATTGGTCATATTGCTGCTAGGTGCCCAAATAGAGAAAGAAAGCATGAGAAGAAGAGCCACAAGTACAAAAGCAAGAAGGAATCCAAAAGTCACAAGTCCTTCAAAGATAAAGGTACGAAGACTTGTTTTATGGCTAAAGATTATGATAATAATGAAGATGAGAAAATATACATTGCTATAAAAGATGAATCTGATGAAGAAGAAGACAAGATGGCACTTATCTCACATGTCAATAAAAATGACACATGGATCATAGATAGTGGATGTTCACATCATATGACTGGAGAAAAAACAAAATTTGAACACTATGATGGAGGTATCGTAAGATTTGGAAACAATGAACTTTGTTTCATAAAAGGGAAAGTTCACATATCCTTAACCAATGAACTTGTATGTGACAATGCCTATTAGGTTTAAGGACTAAAACATAATCTAATAAGTGTAGCATAGCTAATCAACATTGGATTCAAGGTAGAATTCATGCATGGCAAGGCAAGACTACTGGATTAGATCAGGCAAAAAAATAAAAGGGAACCTATTTTATCTTGATCTCGATGATTGCTCGTGTTTTATTACTTAAATGGAAGAAAGTTGGTTATGGCACAGAAGACTTTGATAATATGGTCAAGATAAGAAAATTAAGAAAAATAAGAGGTATCCCTAGTCTGTAGAAACTAGATGTTGGATTATTGAAAAACTGTCAGATTGGCAAAATGGGAAAGACTAGTTTTAAGAGAAAAAACTATCAATCTGAAGATGTCTTGGAAATTGTGCATACTAACCTATGTGGACCCATTGGAATAGAAAGTTATAGTGGAGAAAAATTCTTTATTCTTCTTGTTAATGACTACTCTAGAATGATGACCATTACGTATCTTAGAGAAAAGTCAGAAGCATTTGAGAAATTCAAATGGTATCTAGCAAGAGTAAAAAAATAAATAAGAAAAAGATTGAAATGCTTAAGATCAGACAGAGGTGGTGAATTCATATCCAATTAATTCAATAATCTTTGCATTGAAAGAGGAATCAAAAGACAGTATCAGCCCCTAGTACTCCCAAGCAGAATGGAATAGTTGAAAGAAGAAACAGATCCATCATGGGTTGTGCAAGGACTCTAATGATTGAAAAAAATGTTGCTATCAAATACTAGAAGGAAGCCATAGGCACTATAGTTCATACTTTGAACTGAGTTTAGTTGAAGGACTCACATAAAACTCCCTATGAATTATGGTATGGCTACAAACCCAATGTAAGTTACTTGGAAGTATTTGGTAGTAAATGTTATATCTTGAAAGAGTCTAGAAAAGATGAGTTTGATGTGAAAGGTGATGAAGGTATATTCTTAGGATATTCCTGTAGAAGTAGGGCATATAAATACTTGAATTTGTCTACTCATAAAATCATAAAAAGTGCACGTGTGAGAATTGATGAGTTTTTAGAAAAGACTAAAGAAAAAAGAAAAAGGGAACCTGAAGGTTATGAAAGATTTGTTTACTTCAAACTTGATACATTGCCAGGTACATCTAACAATAAAGAGACTTCACCTCCTAAGTCCTCCACAACTATTGTGTTGCAAGAAGTTTAAATTGAGTCATAGGGACTTGAGTCACATTCTGAAGCTACCGAACTAATGCCTATTAAGTCTGAATGACCCGAGCCTGAAGTTGAAATTCAAAATGAAGATAGTGCAATTCATTCAAAAGGAAAAGAACCTATATTGGCCAAATATGTCAGAAGGCATCATGCACCTGATTAGATTATTGGAGATAAATCAAAAGGTACTATGACAAGAAGCAAATTGAAAGGTACATGTTTACTTACTAATTTTGAACCTAGAAGTGTTAAGGATGTTATAGAAAATGAAAGTTGTATTGAGGCAACGAATGAAGAAATAGAATGAATAGAAAAGAACAAAACTTGGACTCTTGTTCCTAGGCCTAAAGATAAAAACGTGATTGGAACAAAATGGGTATTTAAAAATAAGCTGAATGAAGATGGACAAGTATCAAGAAACAAAGCCAGATTAGTATGTAAAGGCTATTCTCAAGAAGAAGGAATTGATTATGGTGAGACTTTTTCTCTTATTGTAGGATTAGAAGGTGCTAGGACCCTACTTACATATACAGCTCATAGAGTATTCAAAGTATATCAAATGGATGTTAAATCTATATTTCTAAATTGAATTCTTGATGAAGAAGTCTACATTGAACAGTCAAAAGGTTTTTTTGATCTTAACAAAAGGGACATGGTCTGTAAATTACACAAAATACTATATGGTCCCAAACAAGCTCCTAGAACTTGGTATGAAAGACTACATAACTACTTGATACAGATTGGTTTTTTGAGAATAGATGATAATAGTAGTCTATACATCAAGGAAGGACAAGATATCAAAATTGTTTTGGTAGAGATATTTGTGGATGACACTCTACTTACAAGAAATGATAACCTATGTAAAGCATTTTCAAAAAAAATGAATAAAGAATTTGAGATGTCCATGTTGGTGAAATAAAATTCTTTGCTAGATTGCAAATACAATAGAACAAGAATGGTATCTATATCACCCAATCCAAGTATGTAAAAGAGATACTCAAGAAGTTTGTATGGAAGATTCTAAACTAGTTGGTACCCCTATGTGTACTAGACTCAAGCTTACCAAAGATGATGACTCCAAAGAAGTAGATCAGACCTTATATAGATCAATGATTGGAAAATTATAGTATGTAGTTCACATAAGGCTTGATATTGCTTTAGCAGTTGAGATAGTGAAAAGATTCTTAGCTAAACCTAGAGAAAATCATATGATATCAAATTTTTTTTGAGATATCTGAAAGGTACTGAGGACTATGGCTTATGGTACAATTTTGGAGGAAACCTAGAACTAAAGGTATTCACTAATGCTGATTTGGTAGCAAATCTTGATGATAAAAAAAGCACAAGTGGTGGAATTTTCTTTCTTGGTAAAAGGCTGGTATCTTGGACAAGCAAGAAGCAAAATTGCACGTCCCAATCTATGGTAGAAGTAGAGTATGTAGCAGCAACAGTGAATTGTTTAAACATTATTTGGTTCAAAGAATGTTAGAATAGTTCACTGTTATAGCTACATACCTCTTAGATACAAGAATACATCCTTAGGTAATGGCTTGGTGAATATGTCTACAATTTGTTCTTTTATATGGACATATTCCAATCTGATGTCTTTTTCATGCACTAGTTCTTTGACAAAGTGATATATTATAGCAATGCGATTTGTTTTGGAATGCATCACTAGGTTCGTTGATATGTTAATTACGTTGGTGTTATCACAATACGTGACTATTGGCTCTTTGATTTCAACCTTCATTTAAATAACCTAGTGATTCATTCCAAAACAAATCACATTGCTATAAAATATCACTTTGTTAGAAAACTAGTATAGGACAAAAAAATTAGATTGGAATATGTTGATACAAAAGAACAAATTGCAGACATATTCACCAAGCCATTACCCTAGGATGCATTCAAGTTTAGTGATGCATCAATAAGAACCAAGTTAAAGATCAATCAGTTGATGTAATATAATCAAGAAAATATTGCATATGAATCAGTACTCAAAGCATATTAATACAAAGTTGGCATGTGTTGTCAAAGAGGGAGAAGTTTACTGTCATATCTATATCATTCAAAAATTTTGTAGAGTTTGTAGAGGGAGAAGTTTGAAAAGAAAGTATGCAAAGAGAGAATACAACATAAAGAAGAAGTTCTTGTGTAAAACCAAAGAGGGAGAAACTTTCTATTAGAGGGTGTCTTGTTCTCAAAATTTTATTGTGCTATGGCATTTTGTGTTGCCATCAATGCCAAAGAGGGAGATTGTTGGATACAATTGATTAATTGTGTATTTTCTTTGATGTTACACAAATGTCATATCAGTTGATAGATAGTGCTTACCGAGATCACTTGGTCAATGAAGATAGTTTTCTTTATCTACTAAGCATTCACAAGTTTACTATGAATAGTTGATAGTGTCTACCAAGCTCACTCAAGCATCAAAGGAATTGAGGAAGAAAAGAGTGTTAATTGAGCTCACTCGATTAAAGAAGGGAAAGTTGGACAGAGTCAGTGTTCACTGAGTTCACTTGGTTACCAAAGGATTTCTACAAGTTCACAGTGTTAATTGAGCCTCTGTTGGTTAACACAGAGAATCATTCTAAAGTTAGTTTCTACTGAGTAGGGTCAACTCTCGAAGGATTTTTCTTGTTTTGGCATATGAAGCTTAATTTATTTATTTATTTTTTCTATCTGACTATGATGATGAATATCGGTGATTTTAATTTGAATTTGGGCTGACATGAGAATTTGGAAGGTATAAATGAAAGGTCAAGTTGAGATTTCTAGTGCGTGTGAAAGTGTGTTGATTGAATTGAGAAGAAAAGAGAGGAAGTGAACTTGAAGGACAAATAGGTATCCTTGTGGAGCAAAAAAGTAATATTCAATTAAGAAAGATCAATTTTATGTAGAAAAGAGATCTAGATTCAACAATTCAATTGCATCACAATTAGGTCATTTCATTGTTACTCTCTAACCATTGTAGCAGTGATCTTAAATCTCTTAATAGAGTTGGTTTAATAGTTAGTTGTAAATCCTCTAATAAGGTGGCAATTCCATTGAATTGTTTTAAGAGCTCTTGCAAGGCCACACCTAGCATGGTGATTAAATCACCTAATAGGGTCACACTTAACAGTGTGTATTGTAACCTTTAACAGGGTTGGCTCCTAACAGGGCTCACTTCAGAAGAGTGAAAAATAGTAACTAGTTACATTGGTGGTTTTTCTCAAATTGAGTTTCTATGTTAAATCCTAGTGGCTCATGTGTTCATGTTATTTCTCTTATGCTTGCAAATTAATTACTATTAATGTTTTAAGATCTACTAAAAATAATTCACACTCTACATTTACCAAGTTACAATATTTTTCGTGTGTTTACCAAGTAATAATAGCAATTAGTTTTCTCAGTCTAAATTTTATTGTTGACATCTAAGGGATCTGAGATTTATTTTATTGGTAACTAATTCACCCCCCTCTTAGTTACTCCTATATTTTCAACACAATTGCTATAGTTGATTAGGGAGAACAAATAGCTGCTGTAAATTATGATACAATTCTATGGCACAATAGACTTGGGCACATGAGTGAGAAAGGTATGAAAGTACTTCATTCAGAGAAAGTTTAACTAGGTCTAAAATGTGTTAATATGATTTTTTGTGAAATTTGTGTTTATGAAAAATAAAAGAGAGTGACTTTTGTGAAGACTGAGAAGGAAAATAAAAAGGAGAAGTTAGAGCTTGTGCATACCAATGTATAGGGACTGGCTCAGGTATCTTCCCTTGGTGGCTCTCATTATTATGTTACATTTATTGATAATACAACTAGAAAAGTATGAGTTTATTTCTTTAGATATAAATATGATGTATTTCAAACTTTTAAGAAATGAAAATGCTTGGTTGAAATGAGACTGGTAAGAAGCTAAAATATCCCATATCTAATAATGGTGGTGAGTATTGCAGTTATGAATTGGAAGATTATTGCTTCACTAATGGTATTCATAGATAGAAAATTGTTCCAAGGATATAGGCTTTGAGATTTTGAAAATTAGAAAATTGTAAGAAGTAGGGATGTCATATTCAATGAGAAAGTGTTGTGCAAAGATCTATTGCAACAACATGAGAAGAAAGAAGATGATTATGTAGTGTTAGATGATACTCCAAAAGATGATGCTCTAACCATTCCTCATGATGCACAATAACTACAAAAACAAATAGCACACACACCAGTGAATGTTAGATGGTCAACAAGGTAAATTAGACCTCCAAAAAAAATTTCTCCCTCTTTGTATTCTATTTTACTAATAGATGCTAGTGAACTTGAATGTTATGATGAAGCTGTGTAGGTGGATACTAAGATTTAGTGGGAGTTTGTAATCAAAGACGAAATGGACTCTTTGCTGAAAAATAAGACATGGGATTTACGTAAATTGCTTGTAGGTAAAAGGGATTTATAGAATAAATGGGTTTACAAGTTAAAAGAAGAGGATGGGGGTAAGAAAATATTTAAAGCTAGGTTAGTTGTAAAAGGATTTGCACATAAAAAGGACATTGATTTTGATGTAATATTTTCTCTTATTGTTAAAATGACTTCTATCCATACTATTTTAAGTATTGTGGCTACTGAAGATTTGTATTTGGAGTAGCTTAATGTTAAAACAACCTTCTTTCATAGTGATTTGGATGAAGAGATATATATTGCTCACCCATAGGGTTTTGAGGCCAAAGGTAAGGAGAACTTAGTGTGCAAATTAAAGAAAAGTTTATATGGCTTAAAGAAAGCACCTCAGTAATGGTGTCTAAAATTTGACAATTTCATGCATGAGCATGGATATAGTAGGTGTCACTCAGATCATTGTGTTTATTTTAAGAGGTTGGATGATGATAGCTACATTATTTTATGTTTATATGTTGATGATATGCTTGTAGCTGGGTCTAACATGGATCACATTAAGGGTCTAAAATGCTAGTTAGTACATGCATTTTCTATGAAGGATTTGAGGGCAATAAAACAAATCCTTGGTATGAAGATTTGCAAAGATAGGAAGACTATGAAATCGACACTATCTTATGTTGATTATGTTGAGAAGGTGTTGCAACATTTCTCTATGGAGAATGCTAAAGCTATCAACACACCCTTACCTGGTCATTTGAAGTTGACTAAGGAGATGTGTCCCAAAACACAAGAAGGGAAGGATAAGATGTCCAAGGTACCCTATTCTTTAGTTGTAGGAAACTTGATGTATGCTATGGTATGTACAAAGCCAAATATTGCACATGCAGTGGGAATCATTAGCAGGTATATGAGTTATCCAAGAATTGAGCATTGGAATGTAGTCAAATGGATTCTCGGATATCTGAGAAGAACATCTAGTAAGTGTTTACACTTTGGGGGCTCTACTACTTATTTATAGGGCTATATTGACTCAGATTTGGCTAGAGATATTGATAATTGGTAGAGTACTATAGGTTATGTCTTTATTGGTTGTGGGGCAGCCATGAGCTAGGTTTCTAGGTTATAGAAGGTTAATGCTTTATCCACTACAGAGGCAGAGTATGTTCCTGCTAAAGAGGTAGCCAAGGAGATGATATGGCTTTAGTTATTCTTGGAAGAATTGGGACACCCTCAAAGAGATAATTATTTTTTTACAGATAGCTAGAGTGTCATTCATCTTGCGAAGAATTTTGCTTTTCCTTCAAAGAAAAAACACATATAGTTGTAGTACCATTTCATTCGATCAGTTATAGACGATGGATAGTTAAATTTGGACAAGATACATATAGATAAAAATCTAGTAGATATGTTTACAAAGGTAGTGATAAGGGAGAAGCTGAATTCCTCTTCCATTTTGGTTTGTCTTCTAGATTGAACCTGAATAAAAGAACAAAAGTGTCTAGGGTGGTTTGATCCACTGGGAGCCCTATATGGTAGTGGTATTGCTACCAAATCAGTCTCCAAGTGGGAGATTGTTGTCTAGTGTGGATTCTAATCAATCCCTAAGTGGGAGATCATTAGTTTTTTGTGACTAATCAGGGAAGTACTGTACATACTTTATAATTTTTTTGGGGGTACTATTCGCCAATGGATAATATTCACCAATGTATGGCCAACATGTTCTAACCTTAAAGCTTATATTCACCAATGTATGGCCAACATGTTATAACCCTAAAGCAGAAAAAAAAATTGTATAAAAGGGCTTAGGGTTAGGGCTTGTTTCATAAAGTGATGCAAAAATTGGTTCTTGCAGTAGTATTGAGCTATAAGGGATTACATATTGTAATCAAGTTGTAATCATTGGATCATAATAATATTGGACTTGCTATTTGGTGGATGTAGCCCAGGGTTTGGGTGAACCACATTAAATCTTGGTGTCTTTTGTTCTTTTCTATGTGATCTATTATTTTTTGATATTTTTTATATTTGCATGTAATTGTATTTTTTGCCTAAGTTTTAATCCTAACATTCTATCCAAATTTGACATTCAGTACATCAAACATAAGGCTATCAAGGGACAAGCTATTGCAGACCAACTTGTTGATTTTCCACTCCAAGATGATGTCTGAATGTAGATAAGGTTTCGAAATTCATCAATATTGTATATGATAGACATAACTTGCAAAATATTCTTTGATGGATCTCCCACTCAAAATGGTGTTGGTGATGGTATCCTATTCATTATACCTCATGGTTACACAATCCCTAAGTATTATAAGCTACTATTTCCATGGACAAATAATATAATAGAATATGAGGCTCATACCAATGGTATCTAATTGACTATTTAATGGAGGATAATTGAGCTATATATCTATGGAGACTCCCAACTTATCATAAAATTGATCTACAATGACTATCAAACCAAGGATGACAAGTTAGTTCCATATAAGAAATTATTTGATTCTCTAAGGAACTAGTTTACCTTTGTCACATTCTAACAATTTCCTAGGGATGAAAATAAGGCTACACATGCTATGACTACTTTGGAATCTATACTATAGTTGCAAGAACATGAATCTCGATTTGAATTTCTAGTGCAAGAGCTACGTTTCCCTATCTATGATTTCCTTGACCATTGAGTCATTTGTACTATCATTTGTCATGAGTTTTTCTGCTATGCTACTTTTTTCTCTTACCTTTATGATCAAGTTGTCCCTAATAATCTCACTCATAACAAAAAATTCCAAATCATTCACAATGCTTCCCATTATACCCTTGTCTTTGATGACTTGTATATGAAGGGTCTAGATGGAACACTCCTTAGGTGCTTAGAGATAGGTGAGTCTGAACGGGCACTAGATGAAGTCTATGATAGAATTTGTGGGTCACACTATAATGGCCTTTTGCTTGCTCAAAAATTTCTTAGGGCTAGTTACTATTGGCCTACTATGCAAGAAGATAATGTATGCTATGCTAAATCCTATAAAAAGTGTTAGCTACATTGTAACTTAATTCATTCTCCTAGATGTGAATTGATTCCATCTATCACACATTGGCCTTTTCATCAATGCTCCTTTGACCTATTCAAAAAAATAAACCCTAGCTTATCAAGTGGCCATAGATTTATTATCACTACTATAGAGTATTCACTAAGTCGGTTGAGGTTGTTCCACTTTCTACTGATACAAGAAAACATGTTTCCATGTTCATTTTGAATCACATCATCTGTCACTATGATATTTCCTCCTCTATAGTAACATATAATGGAGGGAAGTTCAAGAATAAGTACCTTAAGAAAGTTCAACATTAAGAAGCATTGGTCCTCTATCTACTATCCCCAAGGGAATGGTCAAGATGAGGCCTCAAATAAGACAATGCTAAAAATATTACATAGAACTATACATAAGTTGGGAAGAGAGTTTACATATGTAGATTAATTCAATACTCTAGGCATATCAAACTCGTATACACACTCCCATTGGGGCTACTCCTTTTGCTTTAGGTTATGGTTCTAAGGTTGTTTTGCCACTTGAGGTTGAGATTTCATCCTTAAAAGTCTCCTTGAAAGGGCTAATCATTGATGAAGATTATAGGGCTATGAAGATAAATGACCTTGAGGTCCTAAATGAATGTTGTAAAAATGCTTTTGATCATATAAGGGATTGCCAAAAATTCATGCCTACTAGCTATAATGAGAAAGTTCATCCTAGAGAGTTTCAAGTTGGAGATCTTGTCCTTAGAGAAAATCCAAAAAATTAGCAAAATATAGAACAAAACGAAAAGTTTTAACCTAATTGGTTGGGTCCCTACATTGTCACTACTGGATTCAAATCTAGTGCATATCTACTCTCTACACCTAAGCAAGAAAAACTCTCTGAGCCCATCAACATACTACACCTCAAGAGGTTCTATGCTTTATGCTCTTGCTTCTCAACACTTGTACATAACTTATAATCCTGAAAAAATATAATTTTATATATAAAATGTACTGAAAAAAATCCTACCAAGTAGTGAAAACTTCGAAAGAGGCACTACTTGAGACCCTTTCTTTTATGTCTATTAGTATCTCTCTTTGTTCTCACAAACCATTCATTCCATATTTTATTTGCCTTCCCTAGCTTGGAATTGACTCTCATCTAGGGGGCACAAACTACATAACTTATTAAGGTCTCCTTATTGTGTTGATATTTCTTTGGAAACTTGCTCAACAATTTTTTTCAACACTCACCTTGACATCAAGTGTTTTTCAACACTTACCAGATACTTTAGCTATAGTCTAGGATTACATGATACTCCTCATTAGTAGACTTGAGTCCTAAAGAGATAGTCATGTGACTTCCACACATGCTTAAACACTAAAACATTGGCTCAGACTTGCTAACTTGTTTTAGTTTGTGTGATATCTATGATAATTTATTTGATGAGTGTTTCCTCCCTGATGTTGTGATGTGGAGTCTAATCACACTCAAAGGTTTATTAGGTGTAGTTTCCCCTTAAACTATTCCTATATGGGTTTGGAGACAACATCCCCAAGATGGGGTCAAGGGATAGTGTCCTTTATGGGCTCTTTAGGTAGCACCCCAGGTGTGCTTCCTATCACACTATATGGTAGGGGGTCAAGGGGCAACACCCGCATGAGGGTTTTGGGGGAAGCACCCTCAAAGCCAAAAAATGACTCACTATTGTAAAAGATGTTGACTACTATTTTTATATTGTATGAATTCTTCTATGCCAAATCTTGTGAGTGGAAAAAGATTGTATAAAATGTATTAGGGTCAGGGATTTCAAAAAGTATGATGATATTCTTCTTGCAATGGTGTTGAGCTGTAAGGAATTGTGGATTGTAATCACTAGATAATAATTACATTGGACTCATTTTTGGTCAATGTAGCCTAGGGATTGGGTAAACCATGTTAAATCCTTGTGTCATGTGTTCTATTTTATGTGATTTATTATTTTTTGATATTGATTATATTTTCATAAATTGTTATTTCTATCCATGGTTAATACTAACAAGTGGCATCAGAGCTAGACTATCATCCTTTTTGTTTTTAGCCTAGACTATCATCATTTTTTAGATATCCTCTATAGGATGGTCTTACAGTTGAGTGGAAGTGATGGTAGATGAGGGTAAGCTCAATACTGAGAAGTTTAATGGGCATAAATTTCAGTTATGGAAAATGCAAATGGAGGACTATCTTTATCAGAAGGATTTATGGTGACCATTGAAAGGAAAAGAAAAGACACAAGGAACTTTGATAGATTTGAAGTGAGAAATTTTGGATAGAAAGGAACTTGGAAGTATTCAATTATGCTTGACATAATTTGTGACATTTAATATTACAAAAGTGAAGACTATAGAAGAGTTGATGCAATACTTAGTGAAACTATATGAACAATCCTTTACTTCAAACAAAGTATTTGTCATGAAGTGTTTATTTACTATGATGAAAAAATTAGGGCTCACCTAATTATGCTTATTTTCCTAAAATTTGGAATGGCTTGGTAATGGCTATGAGTAATTCTATTTCTAGATCTAATACCTTAAAATTTGATTCTATGATAGGTGTTATTCTGAGTGAGGAAACTCGTAGGAAAATCTTAGGTGGATCCACATCAGGAAGTGCTACATGAACACACAAAGAAGAGGAAGAATGACTGAGAGAGGAAGTAATTCTAAAAATCATGGGAAATCAAGAGAAAAATCAAAGGGGAAGAAGTCTAAATCTAGAGGATCAAGAGATTGTTGGTATCGTGGGAAACTAGGGCATAAGAAGAAATATTGTTGGGCTCAAAAGAACAATAAAGGAGAAAAACCAAAAGGGAACAAAGAGTAAAATGTGGTAATTAACAAATCCAAAGAGGATGCTTTGCTTCTTTCTTTGGAAAGTGTTGATGATTCTTGGGCTTTAGATTCTAGGGTTTCATTGCATACCCCATAGAGGTTATTTTATTGATTATGTCCAAGGGGATTTTGGGCTTATTTATTTTGGGGTAATGAGCCCTATTAGATTTTTGAAAAGGGAAAAGTTAAGATTAAGTTGCAGAATGGAAATAATTGGAAAGTACATGAGGTAAGAAATGTTCCAAGGCTGAGTAGGAATTTAAAATTAGCAAGGCAACTCGGTCATGTGGGTTGTTTAGTTACTTTTAATGATAAAAATTAGAAGGTTTCAAAAGGTTCCCTTATAGTAGAAAAAGGTGTGAATGTAGGAATCTTATATCTTTATATAGGTCATACTATTTCTTCTACTTTAATTATGTTAGAGAAAAATGAATTTTTAGGAACAATTGTTACAGTTGAGAAGGGAGAACAAAAAGTTGTATATTCTGATATAATGCTATAGCACAAAATACTTGGAAACATGAGTGAGAAAGGTATGAAATTAATTCATTCAAAGAAAGTTTTTACTAGGTATGAAATGTGTCAATATGGATTTTTGAAAAGTTGTGTGTACGAAAAAATAAAAGAGAGTGAGTTTTGTGAAGAGTGAGAAAGAAAAGAAAAATGAGAAATTAGAGCTTGTGCATATAGATGTATGGGAACTAGCTTAGGTATCTTGCCTTGGAAGCTCTCATTATTATGTCACATTAATTGATGATGCAATTAGAAAAGTATGGGTTTATTTCCTTAGATATAAATCTATTGTATTTCAAACTTTTAAGAAATGGAAATACTTGGTTGAAAATGAGACTAGTAAGAAGATAAAATATCCCATATCTGATAATGGTGGTGAGTATTGCATTTATGAATTTGAAGATGATTTCTCCACTAATGGTATTCATAGATAGAAAATAATTCTAAGGACTCGATAATAAAATAGAGTGGTTGAATGCATGAATGTGATAAAAATAGAGCATGCAAGTGTTGGGATTCCCTTAACATGTGGGTTGAGGTTGTCAATAATACTATATATTTTATTAATAGAAGTCCTACTCCTTTGGGATGTGGTATTCTAAAGGAAGCATGGATTGGTAAGAAGGTGAGTTATTCTTTTCTCAAAACTTTTGGTTTTGAATCATTTGCACATATAGATTATTAAAATAGAACCCAGCTAGAAGATAAATCAAAGAAATGTGTATTTGTTGGATATGGAATTGATGAATTTGGTTATAGGCTTTGGGATTTCAAAAATCATAAAATTGTAAGGATGTCATATTCAGTGAGAAAATATTGTACAAAGATCCATCACAACAACATGAAAAGAAAGAAAATGATTATGTGATGATAGATGATACTCAAAAGGAAGGTGTTCCAATAGTCCCGCGTGCTCTACAACAATTTAAAAATAAATACCAAACACCCCAATGAATGTTAGATGGTCAACAAGGCTAAGTAGACCTCCATAAATATTTTCTCCCCATTTGTACTATATTTTACTAACTGATGCTAGTGAACCTAAATGTTATAATGAATCTATGTAGGTGGATACACATAAAAATCCTTGGTATGAAGATTAGTATAGATAGGAAAAATAGAAAATTGACTTTATCTTAAGCTAATTATATTGTGAAGGTGTTGCAATGTTTCTCTATGGAGAACACTAAAGCTGTCAGTGCACCTATACCCAATCATTTAAAATTAACTAAGGAGATGTGTCCCAAGACACATGAAGAGGAGGGCCAAATGTCCAAGGTACCCTATGCATTAGATGTAGGAATTTTTATGTATTCCATGGTATGTACTAGGGTAGATATTGCACAAGTAGTGGGAGTTGTTAGTAGGTATATGAGTCATCTTGGAATTGAGCATTGGAATACAATCAAATGGATTCTCATATATTTGAGAGGAACATCTAGTATTTTTTTGTTGGAAATATATGATAGGCAAGGTTACTGAGAGGGGAGAGGTGAATCAGAAACCAATAAAACTTAATCTTATTTCATCAATTAATCCTTCATATATATTTTGATCTAATTGTATGCATGAAAGACTGAATGTAGTAAAACATTCATAACACTTTGACAGAAGATATGGTGACCTAGAAACCTTCCAAATAGAAAGTAAAACTAGGGTGGTGATGATACCCATGAGCTTTAGTACTACATTATATAGTTGGCTGGTTAAGGCTTACAATTGATCACTTTTGATGATTTTCCTTGTTAGGAGCAAGCAATAAGGACTACTAGGTCCACCCTGTGAAAAGATTTACAAAACATATAATGAAGTATGCAATCAGTAAAGAAATTTGAAAAAGACTATTAAGTCTACCTTGTTAAAGGATTTAACTGATACCCTTGTTAGGATGAAATAGTGGTCGATCTTTGATCTACAACTTTGATTTGTTGATTGAGATTCCTTTGAAATGTAATGATCACCTTGCTGTGATAGATAAATCTTTTTTGCTCCTTATACTACTTGTAGCCTTCTTAATTTACACTTATTATATATTTGAATATGATACAATACATTACATATATACCAACTCAAAACATAATTCATCAAAGTCGGTTACAACATAGATTTCCAATAAGATCACAAATTCGGCTCAACTACTGGAACTTGGGTTCTGAAGATAAACTTGGTGAGGTTTTGGTACTTAGAAATCATTTTTAACACTTGGCATCATCATGCTCTTGGTAGAAAAAGAAGCTCGGTTCATACTAATTACTTCAAAGTAGTTTGAACTTGGTCAAAACTGATGACTTGGTGAACACTGCAAAAATTGAAATGTAAATTGAATCACTTGGTTGATACTCAATGGTTCAGTAAAAAATAACATTGTGAGCTCAGTATAAACTAAATCACTTGGTTGACACTCCTTGTCTTGGTCAACACTAGATCTACATCGTTGATACTGCAAGCTCGATTGACATTGTGCAATTCAGTTAATACTATGAAGCTCAGTTTGCACTGTCACTAATCAACTTAGTAGACACTGCTCAATGTGAATTGAATAATAACTCTAGAATTTGGTAGAAATAGTAGAACTTGGTAACAACTATATTGCTCAGTAGTAACTCTTGCACTCGGTTAACACTACAAACTAAAAGATAAGCTTGGTAGTAGCTTAACCAATTGACTAAGTGTGAATCACCAATACAAAAACTTGACCTTAATGTCAAAAATCTCCCTCTTTGGCATTAGCAAAAAAACACATATCAATTCAAAATTGAATGCTAAAAATTTCAAAACCAAAATATTCTTTTTATCTCCATTCTATGTCTTAAACTCAGTAACATACTCTATTTTTCAGATTTTTCAAAATTACTTTTGTAAAAGATATTTTTTGATTATCTATACATGTATTTGTATAATATTATGCTACTTCCTTATACAAATATCACATATTATACACATATTCTCTCTCTCTCTCTCTCTCTCTCTCTCTCTCTCTCTCTCTCTCTCTCTCTGTCTCTCTCTATATATATATATATATATATATATATATATATATATATATATATATATATATATACATATATCTCCCTCTTTAATACATATCTCATCTGATACTTCTCCCCCTTTCTGACATAAATGCGAAAGATGTATGCTCTGTGGTAATGCCAAAATGTGACAAGAAGTCAGAATATACCTTCAAAATCAATGTCATTGTCTTGTCCCAATTTTCTTGTAACACCTTGATTGCATGACTTGCAATCTACACTTCTACTGATAACTCCATCATGTGATCAACTATGGAGAATTTATTTTCATGGATGAGAGTTTGGGCATGTGCACTATGCTTCTACAATGCATCCATGTTTAGAAGAATCATTCCTTGGATGTCTACAAGTGTGGCCCTGATCCTAGCTTCTTCCCTTAATAATTCTACTTGCAAATTAGTCAAAATTTTGATGTTTGAGTAGTGAGCAGAACTGTAGCTTAGGTCGAGTGACAACTAGTGTGCACTTGCCTTCATGTCTTCATCTATCTTAGATAGTTTATCTTTGATTTCCCAAGCAAAGATAGATGTATCACACAACTTTCTAAATAATGAAGTAACATTATTTTTAGAGGTTTCCAAAAAACTAAGAGTAGTAGACAATTCTACTTGGTTGATTGCAATTTTCTGTACTACCTACTCTAATACTTTGTTCTCAAATTTCCTCTTTGCCCTTGCTTTTCTTATCCATTCAGATCTTCATTGAATTTTTAGAACAATTTTGCTAACTAAACCAAAATAGGTTGTGTACTATCAACCTCAATATTTAGTGCATCTAAAAATATGTTCTTTGCATCTTCAAGCACTTGGTTTTCTGCTCTTTTCTTCTCAAAGCTTCTGTTGCTTAGCTCTCTTTTTCAATATTTCACCCATTATGTTCATTTGATCAGGATTTAGAGTAGAGATATCCCAATTTGGGATAAATATATCCTCATCTATATCAATTCCTTCTTCTTTACCTTTATCCTTATTGGAAACTTTTGTACTCGGTTGAGGCTTGTTCTCAACTATCCTTATACTTACTATTTGCATGCTTGGAATTGTAATAGTAGTAGAAATAGAAAGATTAGCAAAAAGAGTAAATATTGCACTGAAAATAGAAATACCTTATTGCTATGTAGCCAAATCTAATGATGGTGGAGGCACTAGCTTCTTAGTAGATGAAGTGTTGACCACTTCAGTTAACAAAGATTGGTTGGGTGCATGATGTTGTAGTGGTTGCCACAACCAACTTGGCAGAAGCTTTTACTGAGCTTGATGACATTAAAGCTTTTCTTAGAGAATGAGGAAATGAGGCCCTCACTACTACTGCAATCTTCTTTAGGTTAGTTTCCTCAATACTCTGAGTCTTAGGGAGATTATCCTCTGTAGCTTCCTATTCTTGCTCCTCATCATCCAGATTTACATCTTCTATTTCTATATCTTCTTCATCATTATTGTCATTATCTTCCTTGTCATCTTCCTCCTCTTCCTTATTAGTAACATGAATAACAAAGTCACCTGGTTGATGAAGGTTGTAAATGTTCTTCCATGTGGTAGTAGTTTTCTTCTCTATGGATTCTATGTCTTTCATTAGCACAAGACATGTATTGAACTTCAGAGTGAGCTTCTCATTTTTCTTCATGGAATCTTTCAGCTCTTTGTTACTGAGACTCGACATGAACTGCCTCAGAGTTTGTTCATAGATGTCTTTTGTAGTCTTCTTAGAATTTTCCCATCTTGGCTTGATTTCTTGCATAAGCTCATTGGGAATTTGTTGTACAAGTTGATCAGAGGAATATTTCCATTTACCCAATTTAGACATCATCATGTCTTCAACTTGCTTCTTCTCTTCTGCACTCCTAGTTTCATATTAGAGAGGTTTGAAGTTTTCCATTCTAGCTCCTCCTTCAATTTCCTTTAATTTCTCTTGAAATTTTAGTGGAGGCCTTTTGAAAATGACTTCCTCAACATCTTCCTGTCATGACCCCTCCTAAAGAGAACCCTATAATTATGGGATAAAATATAATAATAATTCATATAATATTCCTAAAGAAATAATATTGATAAACTATAAATATTTATGATCTATTTTACTTAATTATTTATATTATTTATATGAATATAATGAAATTATTATTCATAATAATAATATCAATATATATATAAGGAATAAACGTTATAATTACAATGTAAATCAATAAGACGATAATATATCTAATTATTATCACATTTAAATTATAATAAATAAGATAAATAATATTAAATATACATGATATATATATATATAGTATATATCTAAATACGTATAATAATATATCATTATTTAATATAATGATCTTAGGGTATGTTTAATAATGATATAGTTATAATTTATCATAAAATCTAAGATTACATAATATTGTAATAGTCTTTACATAATTTATATAATATAGTTAATATAATAATACAGTTTATATAATTAATAAAATAATAAAATACATTATTAATATAATTAATATTAATTTGAAAGGACACGACTCTATGAATATACTCATATATATAATATATCAACGCATCGAAAAATGTAGCAGAAAAAAGATATGATAAGAAGGAGAAATATTAAAAGGACATAAAAGGAATCAGTCATAATCAGGGAGAAATATTGCAATAGCACCATAAGAAAAGGGTAAATTAAAGAATGACCAGAAAGGGTCATTACAAATGGTATCAGAGCATGATCCTGCCATCCTGTGCTCATAGAAATTTATACAAAATTACAAGATAATATAGAAATAGAAGAAAAAATGTATCTTATACAAAGAAAAAATAATAATCTTACATCAAATCAACATATAATCATTAGAAGAGATTATTATATAAATCACCTTTAGTGGATAATAACAATCACAAGACTGGTGCAGCAGAAGCAATAACTTACATTGGAAGTCAACAATAAAGAATTTATCCAAGTAGGATTACAAGTAAAACATTTTATTTTTCTGAGGCTACATGGATCAACAGATACGGTGTGGTAATAAAAGGCATTCACGTCAAAACCCCAACAATCAAATTAGTGTATGAGAAGAGGACCATATAACCAATTAATGAGAAGATAGAAACTATGGAAGACATTACAATCAGTGTCTAGAATCATCCTGACAATGAACGCACACAATTGAGGTTTGCAGATAATCTGTAGGGAGATAAGGAGAATGACTATGAGAATATATTATTATCAGCAGTGATAAACCAAGCAAGATGAGATGCACTCTTCACATATTTGAATCAGTAAAATAAACAAGACACCAATGAAATAACATATGCATATGGACAAAGAAGTATAGTTTTCCATCACAATAAGACATAGCATATAATCAGTGATAGTCAACTATGACAATATTGTTGTGATGAGCTCATTCTTGAAGTCTGCAACAGATATCAATGGATGACACATTGTCAACGTATGGAATATCTGAATAGGAAAAAACTATAGGCCAGGAATAACACTCTTATACTTACGAGATTCAGCATCGTATTAAGTGCATTAAATCCTTTCAATAACAAAGGTTAAAACTCTTGAACGATAAAAGGATCTGTCTATTTTTGGAAGGAACAAATATATCTGACATCAACATAGGAAATAAATGGCAGCTAGTAAATCCCAAAGTATCGAGAAGAAAGAAAGAAAGAGCTGAAATTAGACAAGGGCTGAAATTGTAGGAAGTTAATGTTCCAATGGTTTTTTTAAATTTCCATCAATAGCTATTCGCACAAGAGATCCATACTGAATGGAAAGAGATAGAGTAATTGTTGACAATTATGTCACTATTTTTCTTAACATCTTTACAAGAATAAATTTTAGAGCATTTCTATTGTGAAGGGAAATATGCAGTGTAGGTAGTCTATCCTTAAAGTAAGCCTGCATCAAAAGGTACAGTAGCCGATGACAACTACGTATCACCAAAGATGAATGAAGTGACAATGAAATTTAAAGCATCAATATTATTCATCACATGATAACCACCCCAACCTACTCTCTGAGAAGCATTTGCACTAGGTACATTGTTGGCAAATTCACTAGAATATAACGTGCTCAAGGCGAAGTCTCCAGAACATGCTAACCACCTAGGTGGCTGGATGCAACTATCTAAATAAGACTGAATGTAAATAGTGCGAGAGTACTACTTCCATGGCCTACCAAAATATAAGGCTTCTGTGTTGAGGAAAATCCCAAAGTATATCCAAAATTTGGAAGCACGAGAAAGGTAGTTGTATTTAGAAAAAAGGAAAAATTATAGGAGAATATGAATTTGAAAATAAATTTAAAATAAATAAATAAATAAACACGTAAATAAATGAATGTCTAGAAGGGGACATTACAAAGTATCACTATCAAAGTACGAAAGGATCAATCACTAATATAAATTGATTTCATCATGGAAATAGAGAGATTGATGATATTTATATTTCTTGATTCACAAATGAGGATAATGTTGGGCATGGTTGGAAGAAAAATTATTTCTTGAGCATAAAATTAAATTTTGGAGGTCTATGACAAATAAATTTAGAATTATAAAGAAATGTCTTACAAGGAGTCATCTTGCATCAAAATTGAAGGATGACAAGATCCAATTTTAAGGCAAAGAGGAAGAATAAAATATCGAGATAGAAAGGATAAAAACCTTAATGTGGAATGAGAGAGCAAGACCATCATGCCGACCTACATCATCACCCCATCACATAAGGTATGGAGGGATTTCAAGTAGCTTTCCTATGGAGTCTACAATCAAGGAAGGTCTATACGACGCCTTATTGTAGTACTAGTTAAGGGAAAGACTATATAGAAACCCTACTATATATAACTTTCCATGGGGTCTGTAATTAAGGGAGGTTTGTTAAGACACCTTATTGTAGTATCAGTTAAGGGAAAGCCCATATTTAACTTTCCTATTGGGTCTGCAATTAAGGGAGGTCTGTTAAGACACTTTATTGTAGTATCAGTTAAGGGAAAGGCCATATTTAACTTTCCTATGGGATCTGTAATTAAAGGGAGGTCTGTTAAGACACCTTATTGTAGTATTAGTTAAGGAAAAGGCATATTTAACTTTCCTATGGGGTCTGCAATTAAGGGAGGTCTGTTAAGACACCTTATTGTAGTATCAGTTAAGGGAAAGGCCATATTTAACTTTCCTATGGAGTTTGCAATTAAGGTCTGTTAGGACACCTTATTGCAGTACTAGTTAAGGGAAAGACTATAAGGGCATCTATCCTTCCTATAGAGTCTACAATCAGGGAAGAGCTGCTATGATACCCTATTGTAGTACTAGTTAAGGGGAAGATATTAAGGGAATCCTACCACTTTCCTATGGAGTCTGCAATCAGGGGAGAACACCCGATTGTAGTACTAGTTAAGGGGAAGATAGTAGGGCCACCCTATCAACTTTCCTATGGATTTTTCAATCAAGGGAGAGTGGTTAGGACACCCTATTGTAGTGCTAGTTAAGGGAAAGATAGTAATGGCTCCTTTTCACAAGAACCTTTCTAGCCAAACAAGCAATCCACTAAGTAGACCACCTCGTGTGGATGCCTAACACCCACCACCGGGGCCAAGGGGGCCAAAGTTTTGCTCTTGGGCTTAGTATGGAACTGGCTTGGATTAACTTATTATTATTCAAATTTCTTTGAAGCTTATATATATTTATATACATGCACTGATGCTTATTTTGTGGTTGCAGGGTTCATAAGCATAATGAAGAAGTATAGCCATTGCGCATTATTAATTTTAGGATCTAATCAAGGTTATGTCATGAGGGGCGAACTTGTCATGACCCCTACTAAAGAGAACCCTATAATTATGGGATAAAATATAATAATAATCCGTATACTATTCCTAAAGAAATAATATTGATAAACTATAAATATTTATGATCTATTTTACTTAATTATTTATATTATTTATATGAATATAATGAAATTATTATTCATAATAATAATATCAATATATATAAGGAATAAACGTTATAATTACAATGTAAATCAATAAGATGATAATATATCTAATTATTATCACATTTAAATTATAATAAATAAGATAAATAATATTAAATATACATGATATATATAGTATATATCTAAATACATATAATAATATATCATTATTTAATATAATGATCTTAGGGTATGTTTAATAATGATATAGTTATAATTTATCATAAAATCTAAGATTACATAATATTGTAATGGTCTTTGCATAATTTATATAATATAGTTTATAATCATTAAAAATAATATATAATTAATAAAATAATAAAATACCTTATTAATATAATTAATATTAATTTGAAAGGACATGACTCTATGAATATACTCATATATATAATATATCAACGCATCGAAAAATGCAGCAAAAAAAAGATATGATAAGAAGGAGAAATATTAAAGGGACATAAAAGGAATCATTCATAATTAGGGAGAAATATTGCAAAAGCACCATAAGAAAAGGGTAAATTAAAGAATGACCAGAAAGGGTCATTACACTTCCTCACCTAATTTCAATTTATTTCTTGATCTTGATGCTCTTCTTGTGAATACTGTAGTAGATGACTTGGTGGCTCAGGTAATGATAACCTTACCCTTCTTTCTGATTGGCTCTTCTTCTCCAGACTTCATTCCTTCTACTTTATCCTCTATTTTATCTTCTTCTATATCATCTCATTTTCCTTCAATCAATAGGAGAGTAGAGCTTGCTTGCCTCAACTTTTCTATCCTCTTCTTTCCTTTGCCAACTACTTGAGGAAGCTTGATTTCAAGTTCTATTCTTGCTTTGGCTTCTTAATAAGTACCAAAATATGTGGCCTTGGGATCCATATGTTCATTCAATAGTGCCTCAATGATATCTTTGGTATCATCAATGTTAACCTCATAGAAAGTTGCTTAACCCACACCACTCTTAATTTGACTGCTTGAATGTACACTTTGTCATAGTCCACCATGAAACAAACATCATCCTTGTAATATTTTACAAGTTTCTTTGGAATTCTATATATGCTATTCATCTTTTCCTTGAATGAATTAAAGTAATTTTCTGTGACACTGACAAAGTTCTCACCCATCTCTGCTATATATTCATTAATTTGATATAACACTGATACATCTTTTCTCCATATGATTTAACCTTTAGAAGGGAAGAATTTTTTCACGTAGAAGAATAAAAAAGTTAAAAGTGAACCAAACTTACATGGATTGTTATTTGAAATTTTGATGCTCTCCATGTCCTTGTTTAATTGATTTAATATTAACTCGTCAAGGTTGATGGATAGGTTGTTCTTCACTACCTTGAGAGCTAGATCAACTACCTCACACAACATGCTATTGAGATGACTAGAGCTATAGATCTTATGGTTGATCACATAAATTCCAAATTTCGGCTCCATGTTAGTCACATTGCTGATCTTTATTCCTCTTCCATCCCATTTGGCAAGAGTCTTGTTTTCTAGTTCTACCTGACTTAGGGTTTTAGTAGTCTTGGCTTTGTTCAATATTGTGAGCCCTATTATCCTGTGAATCATTTTCTTTGAGATTTGAATAGGCTGCTCAAACCATAATTACTCATTATGTATATGGCTGAGAATAATTCTAATCCATTTAATTTGAAAATCTCAAGGCATATGTTGAATGTGTTTCAAACCCTTGGTCACCAAATGTTGATGCCCAGGTTTCAACACACCATTAACACCACTTGTTCAAAGATTCATCGATCTCTTAGTTTCCAATTTCTTTGATTGAACAGTGAAAACATAAATAGATATCACTAACAAGTAATATCTTAGGTGGAATCTATGATTGAAGTCCAATTCGGTCAAGCGCTTTTATAATTATCAAATTCAAATTGAAGTTTGGTACCTTCCATTCAATTCCATGAACCAACATCTCAGATCCTTTCTTGGTTTTACTGCTGGAGGACACCATTCTTTGTAGGGTTTATGAAATCACCCTTTGCAAATAGCTTTCAAAAATTAATGATGAAAAATGAATTCAATTTCCTTCCTTTTAACAAATTTTCACTTTTTAATCATGATAAATGCTTGGTACATTCACTCATTTGGTGATAGAATGTCTTCCACTTAGTTCAACCTTAATGCTTTGTAGAGTCATTCATATCTTGGTGTCTCAGTGTATCTTGACTTTGCTCAATAGGGTCTTGCAACCTAACCTAGCTTGGTAAGGTCTCGAGTTTCTACAATCACTCGATAATTCCATTTTCATCTTGGATGTTGATATGGATCTTTCCTTCTGGCTAGCTAGAACTAATATAAGATGTCTACGTTAAAGTCTTAGTTCCAATTATTCCTATGGGAGATGAAGTTGAAATTCTTGAGTCACCCAATTCTTGAATGACATGTGCTTCATGACTTAGACTTATATTCTTAGAAGATTTTGGAATCCATTGCTACCTCATCTACTTTCTAATATTGTTAGCTTTGGCTTTCTTTTTATCTTCAATTCTTCTAGTATTCATATAGTTATTGGCAAGATGTCCAAGTTCTGTACAAATAAAACATCTTCTATGGTGTTTCTTTTCCTCATGTGATGTTTCACATAATTTGCTCCAATGTGCCCAAATTCTCCATAATAGTGGCATCTATACCATGTGTTGTAGTCCCAACTAAATATAGTTTTCACAATCTATTCTACTAGATTTAATATCTTGGTTTTGCATTCAAAAGATCTGTGTCCATGCTTCTTGCATTTGTGACATTTACCTTCAAATTTAAGTTTCTCTTTGCATTCACTTGCACTATGACCATTCTTATTGCAATGGTAACACTTCCCATTGAATTTTTCTTTACCATTACTCGAACATTTATTTGATGTATGACCTAACTTACCATAGTGATTACAGGTAGGTCTTTGATTCTTTTGAGCTCCTTGCTTGGATGATTCACCTTTTTTTGTGTATCCTATAACCACTTTTCCTTTTTGTTTGTATTGACTTTTCTCTTTCAACTAATTCATGTCTATTTGAGATTTCAACATTCTCTCATTGGTTTGGTTTTTAGTGTTTAGATCATTTGTAATATTTCATTATTTGATCTTAGATTCATGATTTCTTCATTTGCAATAGTAAGATGATCAATGAAATTTGTTTACTGAAGGGATAAATGTTGAATTTCATTATTCTTTTCTTCTATCTCTTCTTTGGATATTTATTTTTCTTCCATGACTTCACATAATCTTATTGATTGAATTTCTTGTTCCCTTTTCAACTTTTTAACTTCTTCTTGAAGATTAGAATTCTTTTCTAATAGATCTTTGATTGCATTATTATCTTCATAGATGTCTTCAATTATTTCTTCAGTGTAGAGATTGTCATTCATTTGTATTGCAAGATCTTTTCTTCTTTTCAATGACTGAGAGAGTTACTCCTTTGATTTCTTTAGTTTCCCAATAGCCAATTCCAAATCCAACTTTTTATTGTTAATAGCCTTATCTAGCCTATATATTTCCATTGCCTTAGATCTTTGGTCATGCTGTTAAACTTATTCTCTAGGAACCACAATAGCTTTGATACCAATTTTTGGAAATATAGGATATGCAAGGTTACTAAGAGGGCAGGGGTGAATCAAGAACCAATAAAACTTAATCTTATTTCATCAATTAATCCTTCATATATATTCTGATCTAATTGCATGCATGAAAGACTGAAAGTAGTAAAACATTCATAATACTTTGACACAAGATATGGTGACCTACAAACCTTTCAAATAGAAACTAAAACTTGGGTGGGTATGATACTCACAAGATTTAGTACTACAATAGAAAGTAAAACTGGGGTTGGAATGATACCCACAACTCTGATTTGCTGGTTGAGATTCCTTTGAAATGTAATGATCACCTTGCTATGATGGATAAATCTTTGTCACTACTTATACTACTTGTATACTTCTTAATTTGCACTTATTATATATTTGGATATGACACAATACATTAAATATATACCAACTCAAAACATAATTCATCAAGGTGCTACAACATAGATTTCCAATAAGATCACAGAGTTGGCTCAACTGCTGGCACTCTAGTTCTGAAGAAAAACTTGGTGAGGTTTTGATACTCAGCAACTATTGTCAACAATCAACATCATCATGCTCTCAATAGATGTAGAAGCTCAGTTCATACTAATCACTTCAAAGTAGTCTAAACTCAGTCAATATTGGTGACTCAATGAACACTATGAAACTTGACATATAAATTGAATCACTTGGTTGACACCCAATGGCTCGATCAATACTACCACTATGAGCTTGATATAAAATAAATCACTTTCTTAATATTCCTTAGCTCATTCAACACTAGATTCACATCACTTACACTACAACCTCGGTAGACATTGAAGACCATGGTTGACATTGTGCAACTCATTTAATACTGTGATGCTTGGTTCACACTATTACTGATCAAATCAGTAGATATTGTTTAGCGTGAACTAAACACTGATTCTAGAATTTAGTAGAAACTATAGAACTTAGTAACAACTATATTGCTCAATAGTAATTGTAGCTCTAAATTAACACTACAAAGTGAAAGATAATCTCAGTAGCATCTTAACCAATTGACTAAGTATGAGTCACTAATAAAAAAACTTGACCTTAATGTAAACAATGTTTATATTTTGAGGGTTCCACTATTAATTTACAAGTCTATGTTGACTTAGATTTGGCAGGGGATATTGATACCAGGTGAAGTACTACATGTTATGTATTTATTATTGGTGGGGCAATAGTGAGTTGGGTTTCTTAGTTATAGAAGGTCAATGATTTATCCACTATAGAGGCAGAGTATGTTACTACTACAAAGGCAACCAAAGAGATGATATGGGTTTAGTTCTTCATTGAAGAATTGAGACACCCATAGAGGGATAATTATTTATTCATAGATAGCTAGAGTGTCATTCATCTTGTGAAGAATTTAGCTCTACATTCAAAAAAAAAACACAAATAGTTGTGGTACCATTTCATTTGGTTAGTTTTGGATGATGGATTGCTAAAGCTAGAGAAGATACATAAATATGAAAATTTAGAAGATATTTTTACCAAGGTAGTAACAAGGGAGAAATTGAACTCCACTTCAGCTTTGGTTGGTCTTGTAGAATGAATAAAATAAAAGAAGTTCGGGTGGTTTGTTATTCGAGTAGGAGCTACAAGTTTAGTAATGCTATGATCAATCTCCAAACTAGAGGTTATTGTTGTGGAGTCTGACTAGTCTCCAAGTGGGAGATTGTTGTGATGTGGAGCCTAATCAAATTTTGAGGTTTATTCAGTGTAGTTTCCCCTTAGATTATTTCTATGGGGTAATGGGAAAGTTCACCTTGTGGGGTCCTAGGGTAGCACCCTAGGTGCACTTCTTGTCATAATATAGGTGGGATCAAGGGTCAAGGCGCCCATAGGGGTAGTGCCCCCAAAGCTAAAAAATCACTCACTATTGTAAAAGACATCAACTACTATTTTTTTATTGGATGACTTATTCCAACCCTAATTTTGTAAGTGGAAAAGGCTTGTATGAAATGGATTAGGGTTAGGGATTTCAAAAGGTATGATGATATTGTAGCTTCTTGTAGTAGTATTGAGCTACAAAGGATTGTAGATTGTAATAACTGGATAATAATAATATTGGACTTGTTGCTGGTGGACGTAGCTTAGGGATTGGGTGAACCATGTAAAAAACTTGTGTCTTGCATTCTCTTCTATGTGATTTTTATTTTATGATATTGGTTATATTTTTCGTTTAATTAATTATTTCTATTTGTGGTTAATCCTAATACCTAATAGTCTCTTGAGGATGTCATGGACTAGAAGACTAGGGGCATGGGGCATGTTTTCTCTTGCTTTCTTCCCATGGGTATACCTTGTTGATCTTAGTTGTATTGAGAATATTTCTTGTCCCACTTGAAACTTAGGACCTATAACATGTTATCCTTTTTTGTTATCACAAGTGCATACTTATGGCCATCTTGACATTTGAGTCTTGTTGTAGGCACAATCTTACTATACTAAACCTATGGAATCTAACTACACCATCATCTTGATCTTTATGTCTTTGATACACAAGTTAGGTTCCCACATCCCTATTTGATATGGATCATATTCATATTCTCATAGCTATACTAGTAATGATTGTATGATCTTCCGATGTCCCTAATAAGGACCACTAATAAAAACTAGGACCTATCTATATAATGTTGGAAACTAGCAATTAGAATAATTTTTATTTTGTCATTGATGTTAAATCTATTGATGAGACATGTTTCTATCTAATCTAAATGTCATATCTATTTGATTGATGAAGATGATTTGAGAAGTTACAACAATAACACCTAGAGGAAGGTTGAGTTAACAAAATGAAGCTATAATGGACATTTAATTAGCTAGACTTTAATAAGACAAAGTGGTTATTTATATCATGATTATGCTCAAGTCTTTACACTATAAGTCAAGATATATCATTTATATAAAACTTAGCTGAGAAATAGAGTAAAAACTTAAGGAATGCTAAGTGATGCTAGTGTCAACCAAGTTATAGTACAAGCTAATAAAATTTAGTGTTGACCAATCATCAATATCAACTGAGTGATCTAGTTGATGCCGAGCCAAGAGTTCTACAATGACCAAGTGATTTAGTGATGACCATCTATCAGAACTCAGTGATAACCAAGTGATAGTATTTTGAATGTGTTTGAGGAATCATAATTTCTATCTAACTTAGTTGATTTATTGGAATATGGAAACTATGTTTAAGATATAATTGATGAATTGGATCATTTAATTCAAGGAGAGGATTAGGTATCATATATAATGAACTAATTTTATGGATGAGAATTTTCTAGAAGAGGAGGAGGATGAACAGATACAATAAAATTGATAAACCATATCATAAACCCTAAGATCTATGGTTATTATGAAAAGTGACAAAGACCATAATTACCTATATAAAGAGGCATAGAGTTGAAGAGAAAAATATAGAGAGTGTGAACAAAGATAGAGAAAGGGAAAGCTTTCAAAGATACTATTGAAAGTTGATAAGTGAATCTAAGAAGATGGATTAATTTTGTTGGGAGGAGAATATTGACTACTTGAAGGGTTGCCAAGTGAGTCAAGGACATAGATGAAAAGGGGAAGTTATTAGGGAATCAACAAATGAACTAAAAAATGGTCTTAAATGGAAAATGTGAATTGTAATCATACAAATCAAACCCTACTATTTTATTTCTAATCATTACAAACAATTTGTATTGAAATTCTTTTAATCAAAGGTTGACTTAGAACTCATTGAAGGACTTAATAGTCTATGTAAATCTTTTAGCAAGGTGACATTATAAATGGAATTATCAAAGTCCTCCAATAAGACCAATCCAAGTAGGGTGATTAAATCCTCTAACAAAGTCACACTTAACACTATGTATTGTAACCTTTAATAGGGTTGTCTCCTAATAGACCATGTTAAATCCTAGTGTCAAACTTGTGTTGAATGTTTTGTTTTACATTTATATGTTTTACATTCAGCTAAGCCTATTATCTTAGGACAATGAACTACTAGTAATTTTGTTTATCAATATACAATAGAGACTAAGATAAAAAAAGATAAGTAGAATAATTAATGTTTAATCTTGATCGTTCAAATGGTACTTATGAACCCTGAGTAACTAATTCACCCCCCCTCTTAGTTATCCTAAACATTTCTAACAATTGGTATTAGATCTCAGTGCTTATAAGAGAAGTTTGATGGTACTTAAAGCTAAAGATCATGAATCACAAAGGGGAGGTACGAAAGCTAAACAAAGAGAAATTTTTTGCATGGAAAACATTGATGAGGCTATCAATGATCCAGTTCCAATGATGTTACTGTAAGCTTTTTGGACATTAAATATGTGAAGATAACTATTTTTCTTTTGATTTCTCAACAACTAAAATAAAAGAAAAAGAACATATTTAGGCAATGTTGGAGATTGCTTCAACCCTAAGCTATGCTAAGTTTGATGATATAAAAGAATGTGATAGTGCAAAGAAGATGTGGGACATACTAAAGATCATATATGGAGGAGATGACAATGTCTTGAGAGCCAAATCAGAGAGCCTAAGAGGTAAATTTGATGACATGAGAATGATGGAAGGTGAAAAAGTAGTATAATATTGTACAAGAGTTAAAGAATTTGTCATGTTATTCAAGGTGCAAATGGAGAAATCAAAGATGAAACAATTATCAGCAAGATTTGAGGACTCTACTTCCTATATATGCCATTAGAGTTTCTATAATATAAGAATTGAGATGTACTATAGGTAACAATTTGACTTTGGAAGGTGTAATTGGTAGAATTACTACTTTTGAGATGTCTAACTTTGATAACTATACACCTGCTACTATTAAATTTTCTTTTAAGTCACAATTGGTTCTTAGCAAAAGGAAAGGGAAACATGTGAACATTGTGAAGAGTGGTAATGATAGTTTTGATGATGAGCTTGATGAACTTGAAGCACTCATTGCTAAAAGATTTGGAAGAGGCATAGGTAAATACAAAGGTAAATTACTTATTAATTGTTTTTAATGCAACAAGGTTGGTCATATTACTACTAGATGTCTTGACAGAGAAGACAAGGATGAGAGAAAGGAAAGCAAGTCCAAAGGAAGAAGAGATTACCAAGACTACAAGATGAACATTGATGACAACAGTAAGAAATTTTGTTATATTGTTGAAGAAGAAACTTACACTAATTATGAAAGTAATGATGATGAAGTTATCTATGTTGCTATGAAAGAAGATTTTGATGAATATGAGAAAACTACATTAATCTCATATGTGAACAAAAGTGATAGATGGATAATTGATAGTGGATGCTCTAATTATATGAGTGGTGATAGAAATAAATTTGAGGACATTGGACCATACAAAGGTGGATGTGTTAAATTTGGTAATGATATTCCATGTGTTGTGAAAGGTAAAGGTACAATTCAATTGACTAACAAGATCAAGTGTCACAATGTTTACTAGGTGGAAGGACTTAACTATAATTTGTTAAGTGTTTCATAGCTAAAAAAATTAGGATATAGAGTTGAATTCCATCATATAAAAGAAAAGATTTATGACGTTGATGTTAAGGTGATTGGAAGTGGTGATTAGACAAAAGGTAACTTGTTCTATCTAGATTTATCTAATGAGACATGTTTCTTTGCATGACAAGAAGATGTTTGGTCATGACACAAGAGTTTATGTTATCTGAATTTTGACAATTTGGTGAAAATTAGTAAAATGAAGAAAGTAAGAGGGTTTCTAGAACTAAATAAGCTTGACAATGCTATGTGTAAACAATTTCATGGGAAAAATGATCAAGTCTAGTTTCAATAGAAAAACATACACAATTAGTGATACTAACCTATGTGGACCTATTGATGTTCAAATATATTGTGGAAATAAGTATTTCATTCTATTTGTTGATCACTATTCTAGGATGATGACTATAATATTTTATAAAGCTAAATGTAATGCTTTTCAATTATTTAAGTGTTATTTGGCCAAAGATGAAAAAGAAACAAGGAAGATTATGAAGTGTTTGAGAGCTAACAGAGGTGGTGAATTCATTTTCAATGAGTTCAATACATTTTTCAATGATAGAGGAAAAAAATTTAGATGTCAACACCAAGGATCCTCCTTAGAATGGGATATTTGAAAGGAGAAACAGATCAATGATGACAACACATTGATGATGGATAAGAATGTATCAAAAAAGTATTGGAGAGAAGCTATCAACGCTGTTATCTATACCTTTAATAGAGTACAAGTCAAAGAAGGTACAAATGCTACACCTTTTGAACTATGGTATGGATATGATCCTAATGTGAAATATTTCAAAATATTTGAAAGAAAGTGCAATATATTCAAAGATAATAGGAATGGAAAACTTGATGCAAAAAGTGATGAAGGTATATTCCTAAGGAATTCCACCAAGAGTAAATTTTAATAGTGTTTAAAATCTAACACTTACAAAGTTGTCGAAATTAGAAATGTGAAATTTGATGAATTCACATAAAGAAATAATGTTTAATGTAATTAAGAACCTAAAGATCATAGTACATTCATATATATATATATATATTGATAATGGTGCTCCCAACACTCCAACTAAACAAGCAAGCCAAGCTATAGTTTCCCAATAGATAAGAAATAATGAAGTGCAACAATAGATTGCTAAGCAAAAGATAGTGGATGCCAAGAATTAGGATAAAGATGTCAAGTCATAGATAGGTAATGCTGACCATCAGATAAACAATGCTGAGCATGTTTGACCTAGACTAGAACTTGAATAAGAAAGAGAAAATGAGCTTGATATTATTTTTTAAGGTGAACCTATTGAAGAATAGAGAAGAATACCACATATTCTAGCTAAGTATGTATGAAAACATCATAAACCTAGATAAATCATTGGAGATGTAGAATTTGGTATCTTGAAAAGAAAGAAACTCAAAGATGATATGTGCTTATTTTGTGAGTTTGAACCCAAACCAACAAAGGATGCTCTAGACAATGAAGATTAAATTCACGCAATGAATGAGGAAATTAAACAAATTGAGAATAACAATACTTGGACTAGAGTACCAAGATCAAAAGACAAAAATATAATTGGAACAAAGTGGGTTTTTAGGAACAAACTAAATAAAAATGTTGAATTTACAAGAAATAAGGCAAGATTAGTATGCAAAGGATATGCTCAAAAAGAATAAGTTGACTATGGAGAAACTGTTGCTCCAGTTGCAAGACTTGGAGGAGTTAGAACTCTACTTTCATACTTAGCCTAAAATAATTTCAAGGTATATCAAATGGATGTCAAATCTAAATTTTTAAATGATATACTTGAGGAAGAAGTGTACATTGAACAACTTGAAGGATTTGTAGATCCAAACAAGAATAATATAGTATGTAAACTAAACAAAGCACTTTATGGATTGAATGATTACATAATTATTTGGTAAAGATTGGTTTTGAAAAGACAAATGATAACATTAATCTATATTTGAAGAATGGTAAGAATAATGAACTACTATTATCTATAATATTTTTTGAAGATATTATATTTGGAGGAAGAGAAGCATTATGCAAATCATTTGTTGATAAAATGAAAAAAGAATTTTAAATGTCTATGTCTGGTGAAATCAAGTTCTTTGTTCGATTACAAGTATGTCAAATGAAGTTTGGTATACTCATAACTCTTCTTGCATACTTAGCCTACAAGAATTTCATAGTATATCAGATGGATGTAAAATCCACATTTCTCAATGGTATACTTGATAAAGAATTGTACATTGAACAACCTAAAGGATTTGTGGACCTAGACAAGAAGAATATAGTATGTAAACTAAACAAAGCTCTTTATGGAATAAAACAAGCTCTAAGAGCATGGTATGAAAGATTACACAATTATCTGGTGAATATTGGTTTTGAAATAACAAATGGTAATAGTAACTTATATTTGAAGACTAGTAAGAACAATGAAGTACTACTATTTAAAATTTTTGTTAATGACATTATATTTGAAGGTAAAGAAGAATTATACAAATAATTTTTTGATAAAATGAATAAGAAATTTGAAATGTTTATGTTTGGTGAAATCAAATTCTCTGTGGGATTGCAAGTATGTCAAAAAAATAAATTGATAAGTAGGACATATTTTCAAGAGCAATTCATATTGTGATATTGCTATCAGGATTTAACTATGTGATTTTTTGAGTTAAATTCATTTACCCATATTTCATGAGTAGTGGTTCACCAAACCCATCTCTCATGAGAATGAATGGAACACTTAGCAGACATTGCATCTAGGTGATGCTCACATAGGTGCTAAGTGTTCTATTAATTATCATGAGAGATGGATTCAGTGAACCACTACTCATGAAATATGGATCTATGAGTTTGACTCAAAAATCACATAGTTAAATCCTGATAACAATATCACAATTTGACTTGCTATGTAAAATATATTGTACTTATCAATTGATGAGCTTAAGGGGCTTTCTAATGAATGGTTCATAAGGTACAACACTTGGTGAAGGTTTTACAAATGGGGTTGCAATAAGAGTGGGTTTAACTATGGAGGAAACTCCATAGTTAAGCACACTCAAGCTAGAGTAGTACTATGATGGGTGATCTCCAAGGAAGTTCTAGTGCTTCACCTCTATGAGCATCACCTAGATCCATTGAGTGCTAAGTGTTCCATTCATTCTCATGAGAGATGGGTTCAATGAACCACTAATCATGAAATATTGGTCAATGAGTTTGACTCAAAAAATCACAGTTAAATCTTGATAACAATATCATAGTGTCAAATGAAGTTTGGTATTTTCATTACTTAGTCCAAATATATGAAAGAGATACTAAAAACCTTTGGAATGGAAGAATCAAGACTAGTAATCACACCTATGTCTACAAGACATAAGTTATCCAAAAATGATGAATCTACTGATGTGAACTAGAAACTATACAAATCAATGATTAGAAAATTACAATATGTTGTTCATAGTATGTGTGATATTACAATAGTAGTTGTGATAGTTTCTATATTTTTAGAAAATCCAAAAGAGAATCACACGATAAATGTACACTCAAAAGTGTCCCACTCTAAACCCTTCTATCCAAACGATTCCATGAGTTCGGAATGTTTGGATGCCGGCTTAGAGCTCCCTATCCATGGAGTGCAAGAGAGTATATTTCAAGAATAAAAAGGCTCTCAGATGAGCCTTAGAGATACTCTTCTTGCTAGTAAACCATGCAATGGGAGGTTCCAAAGACAAGATGCAAGAATGCAAATGTCCCAAGGAGTTCCTCAAGAATGCAATGCAACTAAAGATTAAACTAGAATGAATATGAAAAGTGCAGCTATTCTAAGCATGGATGAGAGTGTTACAATCCAAATATTAAGCTATGTGAGATTAAGCTACATGTAAAAATGAAAGCTAAGCTAAACTAGAATGCCATGATGCCATGGATGAGAGAATGTGGACAAGAAATAGAAGTTCTCCACAAAGCTCCAAAGAAACCTGTTAGAAAACCTGCAGCATAACAATATTCAAAAGATCGATTGATTGAGGGGGAAAGCTCTCTCCCTTTTAAAGATGTATGGACGGTAGAGATCAAGATGAAGATGGTGGATGATCAACGGTGGAATTTGAAAAGAGGAGTGATCCATGTGCACACACAAATCAACTAATAGAATATAAGTTGACTTGTCATATAAGACAAAAGTCACAAAGCCTTTTCTTTTAATTGCAAAATAGAAAAAAGACTTTATGTGTGCACTTTAAGTGGGTTAGAAGAATGGGGTCTTTTATTTAATTAAAAGGGGACATGTTCTTTTAATCAAATAATGAACTTAGGATAGCATAGTCAAACTATAGGTTATAATCAAATAAATTGATTATTAGCAATTTGGCTTAGGTAAGTGATTAAATTAATTTAGCCAAAATGTTGAAAAGGGGGATAATAGTCTAGATGACCATTTTTAGGTGATTACATTTGCCCCTCTTTGACTAATGTGTGATCGATCTGGGAACACATTATGTCAAAGAAAATCGAAGCCAAGTAGGCGATGATAGATATAGATGTCTAATTCCGAAGAGTGAAATGCAGAAATAGATAGCAAGTCCTAAATGCACAGCCTGATAGCAGTAGTACTGAACACTAGGAAGAGATGATGTTAGAATTCAAGAAGAATAATAACACTTAGAAAAGCAGATAGAGTGAGAGCAAGTGAGAAGATCAAACAAATGCTCCTAAGCAGTGATAGAGTATTTCTGCCCCCTCGGGATCGAAATTGAAATGAGGTAAGGGGATGCAAAAACTGGCTAGAAATGAGAAAATTAGAATATAGCAATGTCCAAGATGATAGATAGATGATTAGAACCCAAGAATGACTATATAAAAAAATTGATAAAATGCCCCAGTTTGACTAGAGTTGACCTTGAAGGATATAGCATAAAAATAAGGTCAAAATGAGTAGAAAGGTGATTTTAGACATGAAATAGTGAATTTAAGTAGATATGAAGTATAGAAATGATGAAGACATGAAGAAATGAAGATGCCCGAGTGATGATTCAGAGATTAGACCTCAAAAGGTCAACTAACTGCTCATAAGAAAGTAGAATTTTAAAAGACAATTTTGACCATCAAGATTAACTCGAATTTGGATTTCGATCCCGAAAATGAATCTAGGATGTCAAAATTATTTAAGAGGTCAAAACTTTATATAATGAGATGATAAGATAGAAAAGAGATGAAGCGAAAGATTAAGAAGGTGAAAAGACATGAACAAGAAGAAAGTAAAGAAATATATGAAAGGAGTTAGCTGATAGGTCCACAAAAAGATGAAGAGAGAGCTCTCCCCATATGCAAGAATGCAAGACTAAGCTAGAAAATGAACCTAAAATGCAAGCTAATATGCAAAGTGGTTTACCAGCAAGAAGCGCATAACATTTAGACTCTTAACTTCATCATTGAGCATTTATCATACAACCATCACTAGTATAACTATGAGGATATGAATATGATCGATATTAGATAGGTATGTGGAAATCCAATCTAAGCATCAGAGACATGTAAGTCAAGATAACTACACGATTAGATTCCCTAAGTTTAATTTAGCAAGATTACACCTATATCAAGGCATAAGCGCCAGGATAAACCCTGAGTGAGGTCTTGCAAAACAGTCAAGGATGATACATTTATAAGTCAAAGTGTTGAATAGGACAAGCATGAATGCTTACAACACTATAGACAAACAAAAGTATACCCACAAGCAGAAATAAAGAAAATATGTCCCATGCCCCCAGTCTTCTAGTCAATGACATCCTTGAAAGACTATTAGGGAGGGAATACATGGCAAAAAAATCATCATAGACAGCACACAAAGTAGATAAATGTTAGCATAGCTCAGTCGTTTAAGTGTTAAAGTGCGTGTGTGTAAGTCACTTGGCCATTTCTTCCAGACTTGATTCTGATAGTGAGATATCGAGACATCGGAGACCGTAGGTAAACTATTTGAAAAGTGTTGAAAAACACTTGATGTCAAGGTGGGGGAAGTGTTGAGAAACACTATTTTGTGAGTTGTCAAAGAAACCCTAATGCACGAGAATACCTCAATAGGTGAAGCAGTTGTACCCCCAAGACGAGGACAAGAAACAATTCCAAGCTAGGAAATGTGTAGCAAAATAGGTGATTGAAACTGATAGATAGAGGTGTGAGGGTTTCAAGTAGCGCCTGTTTCCAAGTTTTCACCACTTGATAAATTTTTTTAGGACTTCTTTTTTTTTTTTTTTTTTTTTTTTTTTTTTCAGGACATTTTCTGATTTTTTCAGGATCATATATGATTTTTTTTGGAATTTTTTAGAAGTTTTTAGATATCACTAGTTCTCAAGCAAGATCACATCATTTTCTCCCAATGTCTAGCAAGGTATAGGATATGATGGAGCAACAAGCCAGTGGATAAGCAAAGATGGATGAAAAAAGAGTATGAAGCAAGTGAAAGTGATCCTTAGGGTCTGACTCCTCGAGAGTACCCAAGCTAGGGAAAGAGGTGAAATAGTCATATGAAGCATATTTTGGATAAGCAATGGAAGTAATGAGAAAGATAGCATGTAGGATAAGCAATGAAGCCAGCAAGTGAGATAGCATGAAGTTTGTAGTCCAAAAGAGTAGCCATGTCAAGAGACCTATGAGAACCATGTTTCATTTATTATGATCAAGACCAAGGGGTCAACTAGATAGGATAGCGATGGGATAGAGCAATAAAAATAAAGCTCAAGATAGAGGCTATGAGTGAATGGGAGAGCACAATAGAAAATTTGGTGGATAAGATAGCCAATATGCAAAGATAGCTCAACATTGTCAAGATCAAAGAGAGAAGAAGGGATAGATGGATGATGGAAGAATTACGCATGATGCCTGTTTGCCGGGTTTTCATCATGGTACTTATCTAAGGTGCCACAAGAAGTAGTTTTCACCATAGGATAAATTTATTTCTCTTTACTTTTGCTACCAAAGTGCCACAAGAAGTGGTTTTCACTAAGGCACATCTTCATTTTTTTCATTTTTTCTATTTTTTTTTTCTTCTTTATTTTTTGAATTTTTAGAAAGAGCTCAAGCTTTTTGAATTTAGATAGTGCTCCTATAGGAAAGATAAGCCATGATAAGCCAAGACCATATAAAGGTATGCTCAAAGATGTTGATAGGGCGATGAAAGAGAAATGGTAGTAGGAAGAGTATATGAAAGATAATAGTTCATGTATAGAAAGTTAGTGTAAGCTTTAGAGGATTTCATGAGGGTAGTTGAAATATTGTACAAGATCAACATTGACACACACCTTGAAGGGTATTGGAATGATGGAGGAATCATGGATGAAATAGCTTGAGATTTAGATGTATGAGCTGGTAGAAGAGATTTGGAAAAAAGTTGAGTGGAAGGCTTTGGAATATTTTTAGGAATATTTTTAGAAGAAGATGGAATGGAAGCCTTTGGAAGCTTGAATGACAACTTTGATTTGTTTTCAATATTCAAGCCTTTCAAAAGAGACTTGGGAATCCATATAGCTTTAGATTTTTCTTTTTCTTTGGATGCTTGAGATTGCATTTCTTCAATGATGGATTTAGGAACCCACATTTTTTTTGATTTAGCTCTCTTAATAGTGAACCTTTGCGGTCTCTTTTGTGCATTCTCTTTCTTAGCATTCATATGTCGATTAGATGGGACATAGTGATCTTTCTTTTTCAATGGATTCTTATGTTTAATCTCACTTCCAAAGGACTTGGGATTTGTGGATGAATAAGGATGATATGACTGGTTTAGATGTATAGATGGGTGAAAAGTCATCAAGGATGAGTGTCTTTGTTGATCTTGAGGTAATATAAAAGAGCTAGGGAATGAGCTATGAGTAAATGTAGGAGATGGAGGAACATAGGGCCCCAATATGGATGGAAGGTTTGAAGGCTTTAGCTTTGATGGATAAGGACCAAGGATAGACTTAGGAGATGCAAATGGATGGTTAAAAGGGACATCAACATCTTTAGAGTGAGCAACGTGGTCAAAGCCATCAATAGACTCATGAGTAGCTTTGACAGGAGCAACATTTTTAATAGGAGCACTTGAAGCTTGAACAAAATTTTGAAGTGGATATGGAGAAGTAGAACATGAGGGGATGCTTTGATTTTGACAAGTAGCTTTGGATAGCATATGAAGAGAACTTTTCTCATAATTTTCAATAAGCTCAAGGGAGATAATGGAAGTGGTATCTTCATCATACTTGGGGGGTGGACAAGATATAGGATATGGATGAAAGGGTGCTTGATCTTGATCTTTCTTGACATTTATAGCTTTTTCTTTTTGAGAGTCCTCTTGACATGGAGCCACTTCTAAGGACAAGGGAGAATAAAGAGTGAATGGAGTAGTGTTTGGATTAGGCATAGTAGTGCATGAAGGTTGAGGATGTTTAGGATTAGTAGCATGGAAAAGGTTTGTAGCCAAGTGAAGGTTTAGCTTGAGTTTCTTTTAGAGATAGCCCTTGAGGATACACATAGTCAATGTGGAAAGCATTAGGTTCTTTATTTGATGGAGGCATGTTGGAAAGATTTGAAGTGTTGGGAGATGCACGAGTATTGGAAGAAGTGGAAGATGTAATAGAGTCACTACTAGACATAGGTTCATCAACGTAATCTTGCTCAAGAGAAGTATCCTCAGCACATGAGTCACTAGAGGTTCCAATAATTCCATTATCAATAAGATCTTGGATTTTATGTTTTAGCTCAATGCAATCTGAAGTACTATGCTCATTATGTTGATGATAAGCACAATAGATATCCAAGAATGGGTTTCCATATGAGCTAGACTTAGGTAACATGATGATCTTATTGCCAAGAAGTGTTTGCAAAATGTCATCATAAGAATGTTCCAAGGGAGTAAAATTTCTCTCAAAAGTATGTCTAGAGTCCTTTGGTTGCTTCCCAAGTGAATAGCATGCATACATGTCTTCATCATTGTCTTGGTCAAAGATAGGTTTATCATGAAATTTTGACGTATGCTCCAAGGATGTATCATTTGCTTGTTCTCTAAAGAGGTATTTAGATCTAGAAGATGAAGACATTTGATGTCTTGAAGTAGAGCATGTAGACCTAGAAGAAGAGGATGACCTCAAAGAAGGTGACTCAAATTCATGTAAAGACCTTAAGGAAGATTCATGTAATGATGCAATCTTCTCCTCCAACCTTTTCTCAAGTTTAGACTTCATTTTTGTCATGCACTTAGAGAGATGAAGGTAAGAAAGATCATTTGTCTCTTCCAGTTCTTTGTATTGTGCATATAGATCTTGAAACTCTTTAGTGACATGGAGGATATCATGATCATCTAGATTTGGTTGAAGTTTGGTAGCACAAGGTTTAGATCCCATAGTTTTAGATGCAAAGCCAAGCATAAAAGAGCTTAGAAGATAACTTGATGTTGAAACTATAGGAGGTAGAGTGTTCACTTGCCAAAATAGTAGAGAGAGATTAAAGTGACTTGTCAAACAATATGTCTAAGAAACTTACAACATGAATGACTCAAGTCAATAGCTAGGCAAGATGCCCAAATAGCCAAATAGCTAGAGCAAGCAGGGTGACAAGTGAACAACTCTCCAACCCAAGAGTGTAGTCAAGAAATCAAGGCAACCATTTCAGCAAAAGGATAACTAGCAAGCGAACATAGACCATGAAGACAAAAAAAACCAAGAGCACTAAGACCAAAGAGCCACTTTAAGCATGTTCCAGAACCCCCATTAAAATTAAAAACTCTTTCTGGAAATGTAAGTTTTTTTGAAAAAAACGCTGATGTACGACCAGAAATGACTTTTTATGAAAAAATAAGAAAATATCATAACTTTCGCAAATCAAGTCAAAATGCTCTGAAAATCAGACTGAAACATTTTGAACACATACCCAACTTGCAAAAAAAAATTTAGAACCGAACTCCAAGTGGTTTAAAAGATATGATCAAATCTTTAAACCAACTAAATTTTTGGCTTTCAAACCAATCTACTTATGGGTTGGCCTTAAAACCAAAGTGATAATTCTAAAAAAGCACTTGATTAGATCCAATATGCTGCTGTAAAAAACCAGAGATAAAAAATGAAAGCAAATGGAGCTAGAACTTGATTCAAGCCCCACGGTGGGTGCCAAAAATGTACACTCGAAAGTGTCCCACTCTAAACCCTTCTATCCAAACGATTCCATGAGTTCGGAATGTTTGGATGCCGGCTTAGAGCTCCCTATCCATGGAGTGCAAGAGAGTATATTTCAAGAATAAAAAGGCTCTCAGATGAGCCTTAGAGATACTCTTCTTGCTAGTAAACCATGCAATGGGAGGTTCCAAAGACAAGATGCAAGAATGCAAATGTCCCAAGGAGTTCCTCAAGAATGCAATGCAACTAAAGATTAAACTAGAATGAATATGAAAAGTGCAGCTATTCTAAGCATGGATGAGAGTGTTACAATCCAAATATTAAGCTATGTGAGATTAAGCTACATGTAAAAATGAAAGCTAAGGTAAACTAGAATGCCATGATGCCATGGATGAGAGAATGTAGACAAGAAATAGAAGTTCTCCACAAAGCTACAAAGAAACCTGTTAGAAAACCTGCAGCATAACAATATTCAAAAGATCGATTGATTGAGGGGGAAAGCTCTCTCCCTTTTAAAGATGTATGGACGGTAGAGATCAAGATGAAGATGGTGGATGATCAACGGTGGAATTTGAAAAGAGGAGTGATCCATGTGCACACACAAATCAACCAATAGAATATAAGTTGACTTGTCATATAAGACAAAAGTCACAAAGCCTTTTCTTTTAATTGAAAAATAGAAAAAAGATTTTATGTGTGCACTTTAAGTGGGTTAGAAGAATGGGGTCTTTTATTTAATTAAAAGGGGACATGTTCTTTTAATCAAATAATGAACTTAGGATAGCATAGTCAAACTATAGGTTATAATCAAATAAATTGATTATTAGCAATTTGGCTTAGGTAAGTGATTAAATTAATTTAGCCAAAATGTTGAAAAGGGGGCTAATAGTCTAGATGACCATTTTTAGGTGATTACACATAGTATGTGTGATATTACAATAGTAGTTGTGATAGTTTCTATATTTTTAGAAAATCCAAAGGAGAATCACACGATGAAAGTGAAAAAGATATTGAGATATCTAAAAGGTACATAAGACTATTGATTGTATTACAAGAGAAGTGATAGGTTTGAACTAAAGGTATTCACTGACTCTTATTGGGAAGGAAATATTGATGATAGAAAAATCACTAGTGGAGGTGCATTCTTTCTAGGAAAGAGATTGGTGGCATGGATAAGCAAGAAATAGAATTGTATTTCCTACTCAACAACTGAAGCTGAGTATATGGCTATTGTAGTAAACTATTCAAACATTATGTGCATCAAAAAATTACTAAAAGGAATGAAAGAAGAAATGATAGATGTAGTGGCTATATATAGTGATAACACAAGTTCTATTAACATTTAAAATAATCTAGTGATGCACAAAAAAAGAGCACATTTCTATCAAGTATCACTACTTTAGGTAACTAGTTCAAGACAAATAAGTGAAGTTAGAATATGTACACACCAAAGAACAAATTGTAGACATATTCACTAAAGCCCTATCTAAAGATGCTTATGAATATCATAGAGGTAAATTAGGGGTGATTCCCCTAAGAAAAGAAACTTAAGGAGAAGAGGTACATTGCATCAAATGTGCTTAACAGAATATCTTACACATTGATGCAAAACAATTCTACTTTAGGAGATACCTAAAGTAGTCAAGTCAAGTTAAGTCAAGTAAAGAAAAAGGACACAATGATAGATCAGTCATAGGCAAATGCTACAATTCAACTAGACATACAAATATCTACATAATCTAGATGCTTGAAGTAATTGAGTGTCTTTGGAATTGTTTTCAAAGAGGGAGATAATTAGTGAAAAAGAATAAGTGAGAGAATTACCAAAGAGAAAAGAGATAAACCTCAGATGGAGATTTGAATATGAAGAATGATAAAGTGATAGAGGGAGTTTCTAAAATTATAGAGATGAGAATCATAATGAAACTAAGAATATTGATCACTCATAGAAGTGAGAAATTTTGGATTGCATGGTAACAAAATGGGAAATTGTATTCCTATGTTGTAAGAGGTATTGAGATGTTGCCATCACTGCCAAAAAGGGAGATTGTTAGAAACTGACAATTGGAACAATTTTTTGTTTTTTATTAATGTTAAATCTACTAATGAGACATGTTTCTATATGATCTAAATGTCATATCTATTTTATTAATAAAGAGGATTAGAGAAGTTACTCATAACAATAGCACCTAGAGGAAAGGTTAAGTTATGAAAAGCAAGCTACAATGGACATTTGATTAGTTAGACTTTGATAAGACAAAGTGATTTTTTAGATCACATGTATGCTCAAGTCTTTAATATAAGTCAAGATATATCATTGATATAAAGCTTAACTGAACAACAAAGTAAAATATTAAGGAGTGTCGAGTGATGCTAGTGTCAATTGAGTTCTAGTACAAGTTAGACAAATCTAGTATTGATCAAGCATCAATATTGACCAAGTGAGCTAGTTGATGCCAAGCCAAGAGTTCTACAATGATTGAGAAATTAAATGATGATCGAGTGTTAGAGCTTAGTGATTGTTGAGTGATAGTATTTTGAATGTGTTTGAGGAATCATGATTTCCAACTGACTTAGTTGATTTCTTGGAATATGGAAATTGTGTTGACGATGAGGTTTATGAGTTGGATCATTTAATTCAAGGAGAGGATTAGGTATCATATTTAATGAACAAATTTTATGGATGAGAAGTTTCTAGAAGAGGAGGATGAATAGATACAATGAACCTAATGAATCATATTGTAAACCCTAAGATCTATGGTGATCATGAAAAATGACAAATAAAAAAGTTGCCAATACAAAGAGGCATAGAGTCAAAAAGAAAAATATAGAGAGAGTGTGAGTGAAGCAAGAGAAAGGGAATGCTTGTGTAGATGCTACTGAAAGTTGATAAGTGAATGTAAGTAGATGGCTTAAGTTTGTTCAAAAGAGAAGATTGACTTCTTGAAGGGTTTCCAAGTGAGTCAAGGATAAAGATGACACAAGAAACATAGAAGAGAATCAATACATGAATTGAACAGTGATTTGAAACTACAAAAGTGAGTTGTAATCATATAGATCAAACCCTGTTATTTTCTTTCCAATCATTGTAAGTAGTTTGTATTGAAATCCTTTTAATCAAAGGTTGACCTAACAGTCATTGAAGGACTTACCAGTGTATGCGTGAATTGTGGGCCTCAAATTCTTACACACACTTCAACATGGTCTTTACCTGAGAGATCATCCAAGAATGAACATTGAATTGTCCATCTAAGTAATATGATCAACACGACTTATTTCCTTCTAACTAGAAGGATTTTTCCTTTGCTCTCAGACCAAGAAGCAAGTAACCAGACCTTTTAGTATGAAGGATTTATGCAGCTAAATGATAATACAATTAATCTAGATGAGAGATGCAATTAATATAATAACAGATAAAGAAAATTAAACTATATGATTGCATTTTAATCTATATGATATTAAAGTTAACCAATGAAAGCTATGTTCATTAAGCAAATGAGTATGCAATTTGACAATAATTTGATACAATTCAAATTCCAACCTTTGTAATGAGGAATTAGAAGTCTCTTAAATAGAATTCCTAAAATCAATCTATGGTTGAGATCAACTCAGATCAATGGCCAAGATTGGAGATGAGATCTAGTTGAAATGGAACTTTCCTTGTGTAGATGAAGTTAACTACTTCAAATCTGAATGTGACGAAGAGTTAACTGAGTTTCACATGAGTGTGAGATGGAAAGTGATAGGAAATGATTTGTAGTAAGAACTTTGTAAAACAGAGTGATTTGTGACAATAGGTGAATAGTATTGTGGCAAGAACTTGGTAGTTATGTGAGGTAGAGTGAGACTTTACGACAGGAAGTTGTTTGATTTACAATGTGGCTGATGGACTTATGATAGATTATGGGATTGCAATAATCAAAATGATGTGACAATGAATGATGGTTGGTATATTTGAAGTAAAGAAAAGAAAGGGTAAATTTTGAAGTCCTGTGTTTTAATCTTGGTGACAAAGTAATTATTCAAAATATAACAACGTTCATACCAATTTATAATCACACATTCATGAAAGAGATTGAATAGAAAATGTAAAATAAACATACATAACTAAAATAATCTCAAGGTTTCCTAAGAGGGTTCCCTTCCTCTGGTTCATGTGGCGAGAACTAAATTAACACAGTCTACTATAGAAATTTCATTTTACTATTATGATGAACTTACAAGAATAGTTTTAATAGATCTTTTCATATATCATAACCTTACTAACATGTGATTAAAATACCTATTTATATAGGTTCAAAGTATTTAACTAACTAATAACTAAATTTTTATAACTAGTGGCTTTTATCCCTAACATAGATAAATCCATATTTTAGTTTGGTCATAGGCCACAAGTATTTAATTATGAAATAGACATGACAAAATAACATAAGGCCTTAATTGATCTATTCAACATTTTCAAAACTAATCACCCAAAATAAGATAGCAAGACAATAGGCTCCAAGCTACTTATCCATCTAGGTAGTCAGCTCCATGTCTACTCATTCACCCATAGTTCCTATAGCAGAATTAATCAAAATATGTCATTTTTCACATAATTGACAACTTTTAGGAATTATTCTACCATCTTTAAAGAGATACCAAATATTCTATTTCTCTATCAATAATTTGTCAAAAAAGGATTTTTATGAGAAAGAAGTGAGATATATGAGGAAAATGGCTAATAAAAACAAATAACTTCTAGGACTTATCATTCCCCCCCCCCTGCCCAACTAACCAGGTGGATTACTATCTTTTTTTTGTCCCCCAGAATCTCTCAAGACAATAGCTATATCGGTTGGACTTTTGATGTTGTCCTGTAGTCTTAACCTGGCCCTTAGTTATTGAAGTTCCTGCTGAAGCTTAACAAAAGTGTAAAGGAATTCATTGACAGTAACCATAGGTGTGCCTAGTGTTGCCATTGTCAATGGAATAGCATTAAGAAGAGCACTAGAGGCACCCAGAATGTCCTTTGAAGATGGCTTAGAAATGGCCAAAGGTTGTAATGACCTTTATAGGCTCAAGGTGATAGGGACTTCCTTGTTATTTATAACTTTTCCTAGAAGGTGTTCCTTTTGGAATGTTTCAACAATCTCCTCCTCATCCTTTTCTTGATGATGTTCACCTTGTTCATAGGTCTTCTGGATATTAATTTGTATTATATCATCTTTCCACACAACACTAGGGTCAAGTTCTTCTCTTATCTCAAAAATTTGTTGGTCAATGATCCTAACTTCTCCACCAGTGTTGTCCTCCATAAATGTGGCATCTTTGCGGGGGATTACTTGGTGTACAAGTTGGAACTCAACCTCCTTATTGAGATTAATGGTTGCTTCTTCAAGGGTTTTGACTTCCTCAATAGCATTTTCTACTTCTGGATTTTCCATTTCATCAATAGGGTCTCTCTGTTCTTCAATAGTATTGCCTTCTTTAGGGTTTTCCATTGCTATAGTGAGATTTGATAGACCTTCTTGGAATTATGTATCCTTTTGTTTCTTAATGCATCTAGTTTGATGACAGCATTCTCTATCTACTTTTTCTTCCTATTTCTTATTGGAGCTACTAGCCAGGAATTTAACTTCTATATTTGTAGTAGCTTAGGCGACATTAGCTAGATTATCTAAGCAACTAGCAAATTGTGGAGGGTTTCAATGTATTGAAGATGAACTAGGTGTTTTTGTGCTAGAGGGTGCACCTAAACATTTCTTTAGTGTTTGAAGGGATTTATAAGTAGGGCTTTTCTTCATATTTTTATTTTTAGAGGGTTGTTCCTTGTCCATAATTTTTGCCTCCTCTAGCTAAAGTTTTGTAGTATTTAGGTCTAGTTGTATAAATATATCCCATGCAATGCAGGTTTCCTAAAGTTGAAAGCCATGTAGAACTAGTAATTTGATCAAACCATGATGTGCCAAAGAGTTTGCATGGCCTTCCCTAAATTGACTACATGCCTATTTCAATGAATGATATAGGTAATAGGGGACATTAACAAGGTGCCCTAACCATAGATGAAGCATGAGCCACAAATGGTGTACATAAATGAAATTGAAATGACCTTTATAGGTAATATACTAACCTATAAATTGGGTTGCCTCATCCCATGGTGCAGGCAGAGACTTGCACTAGGCCCCTTTTCCTTTAACAACTTTCATGGACTCGTTGCATTGCAAGAAGTTCATTCTACCATTTTTCAACTCTATAACCCTGGTGCTAGTGATAGGAAAATAAAGTTCTTTGATTTGGGTAAAATTGGTTATTGTAGCTACTATCTACACTATCACTAGAAATATGATGCCCCTGATTGTCACATTGTCCTAGAAAAATGCCAAAGAAAATTCCTTGATGATAGCATGGTCATAACCCTACAATTTTTGGAAGTAACGATGCCATCCTGCATAACAAAAAAATTTGTAGGCTTCACTACTTGCCAATAACTTATCCATAGAGCCAGGTTCAAATTGCTTGTGTTTTCCACCCATTGCAACTAGAGATAGGGAATTTAAATCACAGAACACTGTGTTTGAACTAGGTGAGAAAAGTTATGAAGACAGACAAAGAATGAAGTGCATAAATGGTGATGACAAGGACAATAACTACTAATGAGATCAAACTTCAATTTATAATGATATGTGAAATGATCATAAATGGCAAGTGGTAAGGACAAGAATAATCAAATGGAAAGGGAAGTTAAATTAGTATTAAAATAGAAGTACAACACCCCCCCCCACAACTTTACCATGAAAATGTCCTGATTTCACCAAAAGTAGAGATAAAGAATAATAGAAATAGAAAGCACCACTAAAAGAAGGTAAGAAAAACTCCTTGATGTGTGTCAGTGATGTCATAGGATTGTGAAAAAGATTGTCCACAAAAGATGCCAAATGATGACATGGTGAACGAAGTACGCAGAGGAGGCACACATGGAGAAAAGTAGAGAGCATCAGCAAAAAGAAATGTAGCAAGTAGCACCGCTCACAAAGGACATAGAGGAGCAGCGATAGGAGTCATCGTGGAAAAAGGCAAGTGACAGGAACAAGATGATATGAACAACTCAATAGAGAGATGCTACAGGAAGAAGGAGAAGTCCAACTGCAAGAATAAAGGAAAATATAGAAATCATCCTTGTAGTTTTTGTTTTGGTTTTTTTGGTTTTTTTTATTTTTTATTTTTTTATTTTTTTCTATTTTTATTATTATTATTTGAATCCTAAATGTGAAGGAGCCCAAACGGAATCATGGTGAATTCCTTGGCGATAGCAACATAGAATGCTTCCTTTGATAAAGGCTTTTGGTATAACTTAAGTCAATGCCCATTAACAAGAAGTGTACAACATTATGAGTCCACAGTGCAGAGTTGTATGACACCATTATTGAAAACATGGGAAATTTCATAGGGACCTAGCCAACAGGTGTGAAATTTACCTTTGGAATACTTAAATTGAGAATCATACAAAAGCACCCAATCACTTGGTTGGAAGGAACATTGACAAATGTGTTTGTCATGCCAAAGTGCTCACTAATTCTGGACAAGTTTGATATGGAGGAGTGCTTCCTAATGGAGCTCATCCAAGGAGTGTAGTCATGTTATCTATTCCCACTAAGCATCAAAAAGACTCAAACCAAGTTGAAGTGTAGTTTGAAGAGTCTTAATCTCAAACTCACTAGGGAGAAAAACCTGTTGTCACAAAAGTGTGCACCCTTGTCTAAATCTCTTACCTAAAGGCAACCTTGTGAAACATGGAAACAACCTCCAAGTTGTAGGACTTGAATAATGAGGTTGAGTCTCCAGAGAAGGCTAGCTTCCTTTATTATCAGGATGCACCTAAACTACACTTGGAGAGAAAAAAGGAGAGAAAGCATGCATGAAACATCTACTTAATCTATCCTAAGGAGGTGATGCACCAAAATAGAATGTTCAAACCAATCTCTAACCATACACATATAGTTCACTATCATAACACAAAAATATATAGATTTAGACTTGTTTAATCTACCAATCACATGCAAATTAGACGATTAGACAAATGACACAAGGAAGAAGATATTCACTTTATATCATTCATAGGCCAAAAAGAGATACAGTTATGCAAATGATAAACAAACACAATACATTGAAGAGAGGCAAATAGATCTTGCACAATACATCAATGGTTGAAAGAGATAAGGCAGAATATCATGAAGTTCAGAGGTAAAGGGAATTTACAATAAGCATGCTCAAGCAATACCAAAGAAATAGAGAAGATTCAACCATTGAAAAGATTACATAACGTGCTTTTATAGCTTAAGCATAACTCAGATAGCTTCAACCCTAAGGAAAAACTCAACAACAGCATTCAATAATGTAGAGAATAGTTACTGCAAATCTAGAAAAGATCTTATCATGGCACACATCCAAACATAGGAAAATCACTTCTTCCCCAAATAGAGCCTTGAGAAGATAGAAATTGTGGCCATGGATGTTCTAACTAATTGGATGGACTGCTAGGTGGAGATTGAGTGTTCATTTTCATTTATCAAGAATGGGTAACAATGAAAGTGGTTAAAGGATATAAAAAAGGATCGGATCTACCATCAAGGAGTTTCTTCTTCTATTATCAGTGCACCAAATCAGCCATGTCATTGATCAACTAGAATCAACCTTCAAGCCTTGCCACATGGACCAATCATCCTTTATCATTCTACCACCTTGCTAGTATTCAACTTTATGTTTCATGTTTGACCACTTGTGATCGCAGCTTGGCCACCACCTTTCTTCATTAGTAGTTATTACTTGTGAAACTATGACCAACTATCTATCATTGCTTCATATCTTGTCCTCAACATTTCCCACTAACTATCATGACCTTGCGAAGACTAAAACTTAACTGGCACATACCATTCACATCTACACAACATAGACCTTGATCTAACATGAAATGTTTGTGATTGTACAAAAATAGACTTAATTACCACAACTAATTGTGAAGCCTAAGATCTATACAGCCATTGCACTATCACTTCCCTAACCTAAGGTCAGCCTTAACTTGTTGTGACCCTATAAAATAAGAGAGACCACTTGATCGCAGCACTAACTTTGGTCTATCATTTAACCCATGCTACTATGCAATACAAGGAAAGTCACAAGATCGCCACTTAAACCTAGGTTAACCATTCTATCCTTGCAACCATGCACAAATATTGGAATCTCACCATCATGACCTATACTTTAGTTAAACCTTAACCCACTACGATCAAGCAAAAATAGTGTAGTCGCCTCATTGCCACTTGAACTCTAGCTAGCTCTTACTTCACCACGACTATGCAAACCAAAGGGTGATTTGCACGGTCACAACTTAAAATATTTCAAAGGCATAACATAAAAGAGGCTGCATAGACTTAGGAAAAAAAAGGATATAGCCAATGTTAAATTAGTTCATGAAAACCTTTCAAATATCTAAAATTTGAAACCTTAGGTGGGCGTCGAGCAGCTTATTATTTGAATTTGATTTTTTGGCTGGAGGGAAATTTGGCTAACATTTTTGGAAACTTGAAAGGGATGTAAGATTTCTTATCATATGACCAGTGATTGTTCAAAATTTATTGGGCTATGGAGTCTTTGAACTCTAAAAACCTATTCGTTTCATCACCTATACTGCATTCTAACCCATAAAACATGCCCTTCTGCCTCTACAACTATGCAAAACTTTTCAAAACTGTCACTCTAGAGGAACAACACCATGTGCACCTTGCACTTCTTGGAAAATAGTAGAGAGTTGAAAGAAAACTACTCTAACAATGTACATATAACAACAATCATTAGAAATAGGGCTTAAGATATATCCCATTTACTAGAATAGGTAGAATTTCTCCATTGGGCCTACTTAACTAAAAAGCATTCAACTACTTGCAACTGATTGCCACATAGGGACCACTCTAGATTACATTAAATTTTGAATGTCTCCCTAGTTTTGCTTTGTCTAAATCCCATTTTAGCACAAGATCACCTTCCTTGAAATTCTTAACCTCAACCTTCTTGTCAAAGAACCTTTTTATCTATTATTGATGTGTTTCCAAGGTCTATATTACTTAGTTTATCTTCTCTTCCAACTGCATCAACTCTATTATTCTCACTATCACACCATCATCTTCAACTAGCTCCAAATGATGGGCCAATTCAAGAGATGGAAACTCCAATGAAATAGGAAGCCTAGCTTCTCTGCCATAAACCAAGATGAATGGAGAATTTCCTATAGCTCTCTTAGGTGTTATCCTATCAGCCCAAAGAGTTATTTTCAACTTCTAATGCCAACACCTCTAATTATCCTCTATGGTTATTTTCATTATTCTGGTCAAATTCTTGTTGGATGACTCAACTAGTCCATTACCCTGAGGGTAGTAGTTGGAAGATGTGTTGAGGTAAATGTCATGATCTACAGCCCATGCACAAATCTGAGCTCCTACAAAAGATCTAGCATCATCTAAAATAATAGTAGAAGGAGCACCAAACCTTGTGATAATACCATCTAAGAACTCAACAACTAAATTCTTGGTAACATCTGTTAATGTAACTTCCTTTGTCCACCTAGTAAAGTGATATGTAGCAGCTAGAATCCATTTATAACCATAGCTAGAATGAGGATTAATAGAACCAATAAAATATAATCCCAATTGGGAAAAAGGCTGATCAACTTGAATAGGATGAAGGGAGAGAGCTATGAGTCTCTACTTACTTGCAAAGAAGGCACATTTTTCACACTTCCTTACATAGATGTGGCAATTGTGAAACAAGGATGACCAATAGTAACTAGCTCTCATGATTTTCATGGTAGTGGTTCTATTGAAGTTGATGAAAGATCAACCCCAAATTATTATATGACTAAAGTTTAGCTTAAGTAAACTAGACATAATAAGTGACTTAATAATTAAATCAAAACACCCCCCCTTAAGATAAACTTAGGGAGCAGCTAAAAACTTAGAAACTACTGTTGAAAGCAAATCGGATCTCGACAACAAGGCCTAATGAGGTACCCAAGCACAACCAAATCTCTATAATAGGAGAAATAGAGAAAACCACATGGGAAAAAACCTACTCTAAAAGAGATGGAAAGAATGCTAAAAGAACTAGTAAAGGACTAAAAAAGCCTTGAAACTAGGGAATGTCCTAGAAGATAGGAACAAAAGATGATCATGAAGAACACCATTGAAGCATGAAGCTAAAAACATTACCAAACTATTGATCTAAAGAACCTCCACTGTAGAACATGACAAAGTAGAGAAGATTAAATCTGAAGAGTTGATCAATTGAAGATGGAAGGTAATCTTTGTGGCCTCCAAAAATAGGAATGAAAGAATGTCTATATGGTAAATGATCCATCTCATCAAAATGCATAGGCATCCAACCACTGCAATCACCTTATACATAGGATCAAATACTGAATACATAGCTCACTCCATCGAACCAAGAAAGTAATAGAACTAACATAACCCCCCTATAATGCTGAGGGATAAGACATGAACACTTAAACATAATGTAATATCTCCTGCAAGAAGAAGAACCAGGAACATTGAGAGTGCAAAAGAAGTACAAACACCTATAATTGCACATGTCATTGACACATCATGGGGCTAATTTCATGGAAGGAACACTCATTTAACAAAAGAAGATAGAAAATATGGCCAACATAAAACCCCCCAAGGCACTTTATAATGTAGTGTGAGTACAACAAAACATAAACATGTCCAAGATCTTGAAATGCAATAAAGTGGCACTTTATCTCAGTGCGTTTGCAAAAATACTACAAAAGGATTTAAACAAAGATCAAAAGAGACATAAGGATAATACAATAGAAAGTATAACCCATGAAAAATTATTTGAAACAAAAAAAATTGATCACTGGACCTAAAACAACCAAGATATCATCAGAATGCAGAAAAGCAAAAAAATTGAATGGGATGTTCCTGAAGTACAACCTAGAAAATAAAATGTCTCAAAATATGTCTCTTAGAGTGCAAAAAAAAAAATATTCTAAATTTGAAAGCCAAAATAGACCACCAATTAGCATAAAAAATCCAAATAAACTACACCATCATGACGGGCTTAGAATCAGCTTTCTAGCGCTTCTTTTGGATTGAAAAACGGAGTCTAGATGAGCAAGTTATGGCCAAAAAACCACATGCATGTCAAAAAGCACTAGAAAGAAAAAAATAAAATTTACCGCCTTAGGATCCATGCCAAATACCACAAAAAGTGTGCCCAACAATATCATAAGTTGCCTCAGGAAGCATGTCAGTTTTATACCAAAAAAGTATCGATTTGTGTGCCCAAAAATCTTGATTATTACACAAAAATCACAAAATTATTGCCTTAGGAAATGTGCCAAAAATCTTGATTTGCATGCCAAATTTCTAAAAATCATTACCTTGAGAAATATGCTAAAAAAATTAGAAAATTGCCACCTTAGGAAATGTGCCCAATCTGAGAGCAAATTTTTTAGCCTCAAATTCCAACTATGTCCAAATTGGACAAATTTTATATGAAAATAGGGGTTTTTGAGCTCTTTGAGTTGAATGGTGATGTCCATTTGGGCTCAAAGTGTACTGAAAAATGGTGACCCCTAGATTCAATACAAAAAGCCTCTAAAAATGAAAACCTTTGAACAAAAAGTATAGATCTGAAAGCCAAGACAAATTTCTCATAAATAGAACATGGGCATGAAGATCTAGAATTTTAATACCATGTTGAAGTTGATGAAAGATCAACCCCATAGCTCCCAAGAATCACCTACATGTAAACACCTCTCACAAAAATAGAGAAGCAAAAGATATGGAGGCTAGAATTCTCAAATCCATAGATGAGACATTCTTGATGAGCAAAAAGAGAGATTACTATTATCAAAACTGAATGAATAAATTACAAAGAGATCAATCATTATAAAAGGAGATCAAAACCCTAACAAGGTAAAATCTAGGTTGCATGATAATAATTAATAAAAGAATTAATTATTATATGCCTAAAGTTTAGCTTAAGTAAACTAGAGATAATAAGTGACTTAATACTAAAATTAAAATGATTTAATTAATAAGGCAATATCTTATTACTCTAATAGGTTCTTGTTGAAAAATGGCCACCATCAAAACCATCATGAAGCTCGTTAATCAGCCTTTCAACTTGATCAGCATCTATACATCTTAGTAATGCTCCATTGAAGTCCCTCCTAAAAAGAATACCATCAACTATGGCATAGGGGATTGATTACAATCTAAACTATCTTCTTGTATCTCTATCCAATCCTTGAGGATATCCATTTCCTGATAAGAAGGTCATCATGTCATTTACCCAACTCCTTGGATTCTCATCTCCTACTTCTCGTTGATCTGTCAATACCAAGCTAACTTCTTCATCTAATTCCTAAGATGAGATCATTTTTTTGAACAGTCCTTTCCCTCTTACCAATTTAGTGACTTGGATGGCCACATCATATTCCATCACTTTAGTAGTCCAACGCACTCTTTTTTCATTGATATCTTTTCTTAAAAGAAAATCTTTAACACTCGCATGGGGGACCAATAAATAAATTTTGTTTTGAGACAGAAGATGCTTGAATTTCTTCAAAGATCTTATGACTACAAGGGCTTTCTTCTCCACATAACTATAGTTATCCTCATATATTTTAAGCCCTTCACTAAAGAAGGCAATGGGTAGTATTTCATTCTTATCATTCAATTGAGTCAAAATAGTAGAAATACTTGACTCACCTCCTAAGGTGTAAAGAATGAAATGTTTATCAAAGTTTGGATTAATGAGTTGGGGTTGAGGCTATAACTGTTTTGATTTCTTCAAGACTTGTTTTCCCTTCCTTGGTCCATGAAAAGACCATATTCTTCTTGAGCATAGTTGTAAGAGGTTTCACCATGGTAGCTAAATTAGGAATAATCTCCTTACAAAATTAATCCTACCAAGGAAACTTTGCAACCCTTTCTTGTAGTTAGGAAGAGAGAGAGCAAGTATTTCTTTTGTTCTCTCTAGATCAATAGTTAGACCATCCTTAGATACAAGGTGTCCTAACAACTTTCCTTGGTTAGTGGCAAAGATACACTTACTTAAAATTTAAGGACACACTAAACTCTCTACATCTTAGGAATACTTGTCTGAGATGGCTAAAGTGATCTAACACACTCTTAGAATATACTCTAATGTCATCAAGATAGACCAATACAAATTTTTCTATCATATTCTTGAAGGTCATCTCCATTTCCTTTCGGAAAGTGGTTCTTGCATTTGTTAGTCCAAATGGCATCTTTCTATAAGCATAGGTACCCCACTTTGTGGTAAATATAGTCTTATATCTATCAGCTTCTTTGACCAACACTTGATTGTAGCCTAAAAATCCATCTAGGAATGAGAACCTCTTTGAACCACTAACCTTGGATAGGATTTGTTCCATGGAAGGAAGGGGATGATGATCTTTGAGGGAGGTTTGGTTAAGGTCCCTAAAGTCTACACATAATCTAATTTCTCCACTCTTCTTCCTAATAGGGACAAGATTTTTTGCCCAAGAAGAATGTTTGATAGGAAAGATAATATTAGCCTTAATCATCTTAGATAGCTCCTTTCTCATCAAGGGTTCAATTTTAGGATTCACTAGCCTTTTCTTTTGTCTTACTAGTTTGGCATCTTCTTTTAATTCTATGGTATGTTGAAATAGGCCTGGGTCAAAACCCTTTAGATCATCATATGTCCATACAAACACATCAATGAATAAAATTTTCTTGCTCAACTTCAGTACATACCTTTCCCATTTTTAGGGTTCTTCCATCAACAACCATGACTGATATGTGATCATCTTTACTTGTAGCAAGGTTCAAAACCCTATCTCTTGCTTGATCATCAAGATTAAAAGCACTTTCTAAGGTAATTAGACCCTTAGGCAACTTGTTGGAACTAAGATTAATGACCTGATCCCCATACTAATCATGTAACCTTGACTGATTTCTATCTAAAAACTTAGCTTCATTCTATAAGAAACTCACAATTTTTGCATCAGATTCAAACACTTTCCAATTGATATTATTATCAGGGATAGCAGGTCTAACCACCACTCTAATTTGTTGCTTCTTTTCATCTTCAAGGCTTCATGGTACATCATAAGATGTACCCACTACTACAATTCTATCAACATGTTTATTCTCTTTCCTAGGGATGCTTTGAATATTAAATGCATTGAAACTTTCAAGCAAATCCCATATTCTATGTTCATAAGACTTAAGCAAACCATTCTTGGTGACATTCTAATTCCTCACTTGATGGACAGTCAACTCACTATCTTCAAATACACTTAAGGCTTGAATTTCTCTTTTTTGAGCAAGTAGGAGACCTTGAATCAATGCTTCATACTCTAACATGTTATTAATACAACCAAATTGAAGCCTAAATGAGAAGTAATACCTTTCTAGTGTAGGAGAAACCAACATCACACCAAAACTTGATCCATTTCTATTCCTTGATCCATCAAAGTATATGCTCCATATCCCACTTGTATCCTCTTTGTTTTTCATAAGGTTATGGACAAGAGCATCTTTCTCTAATATATAATAAGTACCAAGGCTTATCTCTAGGGTTTCTGATATAGGATCAAACTGATATGCACTAGCCCATTCATCTAAGAGAAAATTAGGTATCTCTGGTAAGGAAGTGGTAGGCTCACTTATTATGTCATTTTTGTCTATCTCTAGGATAGGGAAAATCATATTGATGAGATTAGGAGTGTAGGACTCAATATGATTTAGGGCCAAAGGTTCTACTTTTATTGAAGCTTTAGTCTCGTATCTTGTTCTAAAAACCATGTATGACCAATCTAAGGATATGTAGCCACCTATTTGGGCAGTGAAATATCTTGAAAGATAGATGGAAAAATGTGGTTAACCTTAACATCTAATATATCTTGTACCATAGTACAACTAGAGCATGCATGTAGGGCCATTTCAACATTCCTAAGGATTCCTATAGTCTTGACATTACTACCACCCAACTACAATACATCCCTAACAATAGGCTCATATTTCATTTCTAAGACATCAGCAACACACTCTCCAATTCCTATTGCAGCAGCCTCTTTTGCATGGGTATAGTAGCAACAACATCCCAAAAATGTTCACATTTGTTTTCTTCATCTATTCTACCACATTGAATGATGCATTAGGTGCTTTGGTAGAAACTATGGGGGTCGCATACATAGAAGGTTGAGATGGAATAACTTAAGGACCATTCACATCTCTCCTACTATTATTTTTCCTTTGTTGTTGAGGAGCATCTAATTGATCATTTACTACTTGTACATGAGGTATTACATTTGATGTTGAGGCCTGATTTGGTGAAGGATATGTAGCATCCTCAATAGCTCTTCTCTTACTCCTAGTGTTGTGAGCAATGGGATCTTGATTCACATGACAATGCTCTTCAAATTGATGATTTATGAAGGAACAATCACCTTGCCATTTAGATGAGAAGCATCAACACATTTATTAGCATTGTGTTGCTGATCTACTACTTGTTCTTGTATAGGTAATGCCAAATAAAACTTTGTCTTCTGACACATACAATATCCATAGGAGTAGTTACAAGAAGGGCAAAAGTCTTGATCTTGAACAAGATTATCTTGAGGGACTAAAGCCCTATTTAGGTTGGTATTTGTAGTCTAGGTGTTGTTGATAGGTCTATTCTAATTATAGGGAACATGACTCTAATTTGAGGTTCTATTATGTATGGGACCTTGATACTAGATTTGGAGAGGCTTATTATTTTGGGCTTGTTTCTTCTTCATAGTCACCAACTCATTGCTCATTTTTTGCATTACTACATTGTTGTCCAAAATCTTCGTTTCTTGATCTTGCAACTTCTTATCCATATTCTACATCAATTCCTACATCATGGCCTCAATCCTATCAACTCCATTAGAGGATGTGGAGGCTATTGGGACCACAACAAGGGGCTAACTTGTAGAGGAAGTAGGAATAGGGGCTGCAATAGGCTGATGATTGGGCATGTTAGGAAAGAAAGGCATTGGAGGCCTTGGAGCTAACTTTCCTCCTTGTATCAAGATATTTTCTACTCTTATGGCAATCTCATAAGCATTTGGTAAAGTGTCCCCTCCCATAGATTGCAGAGTGGTAGCAATATCATTGTTAAAGGCACTAAGGTAATACAAGAATGCATTACTTGGGAAGGCTTTACTATAATAGGTATTCTATCCCATGTCTTTTGAAACCTATAATTAAAATCAGTCATATATTCATGGGATGCTCTCTTGATAGTTTTTAGCTACTCTAAAAGTGATAAGTGATCACTTTTGTCCTCAAAATGCTTACAAAGCCCTACTCCTAACCCATTCTAATCAATAATAGAGGTATGAGGCAAACCTCTATACCATTGTAATGCTTTTCCTTTCAAGGATGAAGCTAGAAGCCTGACAACAACACCATGTATATTATAGACATTTAAAATCTCTTAAATATGTTCCATAGGGGAGATGGAAATTTCACCAGTGAAGTCAGGCATAATTTTGAGGGTTGACACTGGAATATCATGTCTTTGAGCCAAAAGGAGAGGGCTTCCATCATTAAAGGTGGCAAATGCATGAGCTCTAGGTTGTGCCATATAAACAAGTGGCCTATTGACATGAGAAAATAGTATCCTAGGTTGAGATCTATCAGTAGGAGGGGTAGAGATGGATCTTGTAGGTGTATGGACTTCTTCTATACTCCTAACTGGTGATAGAGACAATCTATTCTTCTTTCTTCTAGGATTTGAAAATGAGAGCTCTAAATACTAAAAAATACCTTTAGAAGATGCCCTTGTATGTGCTTTGGGCATGAATCAGCAACTTGGTCTTGAAAACCAGAGGTGTTTAAAGCTTGGAGTTGCCAAGCACTTGGAGAATGAGCCTCTTGAAGGCTTGAACACTAAAGGCAATACTATATCTTCATCATGAGCATAAAATATCTCTTTCACACCAGTGAACTTTTAATATTCAATATGTATCCTTTAATACCTATCCCCTTGGGCATGCCAAAAATTATTGTCACAAAAGTCTACACCCTTGCCTAAATTTCATACCTAAAGGAAACCTTGTGAAACATGGAAACAACCTCCAAGTTGTGGGACTTGAATAATGAGGTTGAGTCTCTAGAGAAAGTCAGCTTCCTTTACTATCAGGATGCACCTAAACTACATTTGGAGAGGAAAAAGGAGAGAAAGCATGCATGAAACATCTACTTAATCTATCCTGAGGAAGTTATTCACCAAAATAGAGTATTCAAACTAATCTCTACCCATAAATGTACAGTTAACTATCATGACACCAAAATATACATATTTAGACTTCTTTAATCTACCAATCACATGCAGATCAAATGACCAAAAAAATAACACAAGGAAGAAGAGATTCACTTTATATCATTCATTGGCCACAAAGAGATACATGTTGGGATTTGACAAATCTAGAACAATATACAAATAAATAGTTAAATGTAGAAACAAAAGAAGAAAACCATAAGAACATAGATTTGATGTGGTTGACCCAAAACCTAGCATACATCCACCTACATAGCCATCCAACCTTTCATATTATCCAATAATTATAATTTGAACCTTTACAGCTCAGTACCACTGTAAGAACAACCTATCTCAGTATACATCGCATTCTATCAATCCCTAACCTTAAGCTATCTTATTTAATATATTCCCAAAGAATTATGAAGTATGTATAGTACTTCTCTAATCAGTCACTACAAACTAACAATACAATTATGCAAATGATAGACAACCACAATACATTGAAGAGAGGCAAATAGATCTTGCACAGTACATCAATAGTTGAAAGAGATAAGGTAGAATTTCATGAAGTTCAAAGGCAAAGGGAATTTACAATAAGCATGCTAGAGCAATGCCAAACAAATAGAGAAGAGTTGACCATTGAAAAGATTATAAAATGTGCTTTTATAGCTTGAGCATAACTTAGATAGCTTATATCCTAAGGCAAAACTCAACAACTACATTCAAGATTGTAGAGAACAATTACTACAAATCTAGAAAATGTCTGATTATGGCACACATCCAGACATTAGAAAATCACTTCTTCACCAAACAAAGCCCTAAAGAGATAGAAATGGTAGCCATAGATGTATTGACTGATTGGATGGACTATCAGGCAGTGATGGAGTGTTCCTTTTCATTTATTAGGCATGGGGAATGATGAAAGTGGTTGAAGGAGATAAAAAAGGATCAGATCTACCATTAAGGAGTACCTTCTTCTATTATTAGTACACCAAATTAGTCATGTCATCAGTCAACTGGAGTCAATCTTTAGGCTTTGCCACATGGACCAATCATACTTTATCATTTTGCCACCCTGCCAGTATTCAACTTTATGTTTCATCTTTAATTGCTCATGATCGCAGCTTCATCACCACCCACTAACTGTCACAACCTTGTGAAGACTGAAACTTAACTACCACATACCATTCACACTATCATAGCATAGACCTTGATCTAACATGAAATGTTTGTGACTATACAAAAATGGACTTAACTGCCACAGCTAACTATGAAGCCTAAGATCTATACAACTATCACATTATCACTACCCTAACTCAAGGTTAGCCTTAACCCATCACAAACCTACAAAACAAGAGAGACTGCTTGATTGCAGTGCTAATTGTGGTCTATCATTTAACCCATATGACCGTATGATACAAGGAAACTTGTAACATCACCACTTAAACCCAAGTTATCCATTCTATCTTTGTGACCATGCACAAATGTTGGAATTGCACTATCAGAACTTGTACTTTGGTTAAACTTTAACCCACTTCAACCAAGCAAAAATAGTACAGTCATCTCATCACCACTTGAATTTTGGATAGCTCTTACTTTGACACAACTATGCAAACCAAAGGGTGATTTGCATGGTCTCAACTTAAAATATTTCAAAGGCATAACATAAAAGAGGTTGCATAGATTAGGAAAAAAAGGATATAGCCAATGTTAAATTGTTTCATGAAAACCTTTCAAATATCTAAAATTTGAAACCCTAGGTGGTTGTTGAGCAGCTTATTAATTGAATTTGATTTTTTTGGTAGGAGGGCAATTTGGCTAACACAACCTTCTTACCATAAACCATTTCATAAGGGGTTAGACCATTGGTGCTCTTCCACATGGTATGATAGGTCCACACAGCTTCAAGAAGCTATATGCTCCAATCACGCTTATGAAGTGCAATAGTCTTAGTAAGAATATTCTCCAATTACCGATTGGTGACTTCTACTTGTCCATTTTCTTGAGTGTGATAGGGTGATAATTTTTTATGGTGGATTTCATACTCTTTGACTAATGCAACAATGATATCTGAAGTGAATTGGGGTCCTTGATCCATAATAATTTCCCATGGAACACCAAAGCGGATGAAAATCTTGGAGTACAGGAAGGCAACAACCTTTGTATCATGGGCATGCTTGAGGGCAACCACTTCAACCTACTTGATAACATAATCAGTACAAAAAAGAATGTATTACTTTTTGTTAGAAGGTGAATTGATAGGGCCCCCAAAGTTGAGACACCACTTCTCAAATGGTTCAATAGAGAGCTAAGGATGGAGAAGAATTTCATTAGATCATGTAGGACAACCCATACATTGACATTTATCACAATGATAAACATAATCCTTGAAATCCTTATGGAGTGTGCAGGCTTCCATAATAGGTCAAGATAATTACGCCACTATTCCTCTATCAAGGATACTATATCCATTTTAAGAACTATCTATTTGATTCAACCTAGGGACATGGGACTTGAAATGGATCAGCACAGTATGTGCACTAAGTTTCTTTAAGAGTCTTAACACCTATGCTGCAGAAAAGTAAATGCACAAAAGGAATCTATACTATTGCCACAGAAAAATGAACATGCTTGAACTATCAATAGAGAACTGCAGACACTATAGAAAAGGGAATTCTAAACTAGTTAACAATTCAAACATCCACTATGATCATTTTCCACAAGTGTTGTAGGAACTTCATAGTAACTATGATGCAGGACTAATACAATAAATCTATCTTAAACAGGAAATTGCAAGAAATGAATCTACTCTACCTAAATCTATTCCACCTCCCAAGTGGGCCCCCTTGGTTGGCTTCAACTAACTAAGAACACAATAGATTTTCCAACATTACTCTCTCATTAGAATTCTTCTTTTGTTACATGATTGAATAATTCATAGAGAATAGAGAAACAACTTCAAAATCCTTTTAACTCCTTCCTACTTTTCCTTTTCCTTCCATATATATATATATATATATATATATATATATATATATATATATATATATATATATATATGATTGAAACTTATTACAAACATAACATAAAAATTGTGAGCAAACATTGTCAGAAGAAAAAGGTGGAATATCAGCCATGACTTTAGAACATTGATTGAGCAACAGAATAACAGTCTGTAGATAATGTAACAAGTTGGGTCTCTTGGAATAACTCCTCTCATGGATGTGGCTTATCACTTGGAACTGACCTATGCTTCTCATGCTATAACCGATCTTCATTACTCCTCCTTTAATACAGTGTTGACCACTCTTTGTGCCACTTCTCCATTTCCTAAAAATTAGAAACATTCAAACACATATGCACAACATTTCTACTCTCATTCAAATACTAGAACATAGCTTAAATTATTTATATGAAATACTACACTTTATATATAATATTAAGCAAAGTATGTCATATCCATTATCCATAGGTTTAATAGGTTCTAGCTGCATTCAGCATAAGTTCATGAGACATTTAAAACAGATATATTGGAAATGTTTTTCACAAGGCTCAAAGAGTAAGTTCAGACTATATAAAAACTATATCAAATTTGAGACATTAATATGCCTCATCATCTGCCCCCCAATATGCAAACACTTGTCCTCAAGAATTTTGCTTCTTTGCTAGTGCTCTAAAATCTCCCAATGTTGTCTTCCCCTATTTCCCACTTCTAAAGGTGTAGAAATATCCTCTGGTTCATCTCTAAAGCTCACCCAAGTGTTCTTCAACTAATGGGTCTAACCTGGTAGCATTTCTTTCATACAAGGGCCAAAGAAGGGTAGGAGGTTGGAAAGTTAGTGGCATCCATAACTCTTTCCTGATTTGCCTTCCCAATTGCATATAAATAGCCAGTATATTCATTGTTTCCTCAAAATTAATAGGGTTGTGTGGTTCAACCTTCTTGAAAGATTTTGGCAATCGACTCCATCTATTTCTAAGCCCTGCAATTGCTCTTTGTTGTGTGAAATTAGGAAGTTTCTAATAGTCTCTGTAAATTTTTTCCCTTTCTTCAAACACTTTCTCTTTGATTTTTGGTTTTGGCCTTCCACAAGTTAATCTGAACCAATCTCTCAAGAGATCATAAGGCTTATGGGATTTAGCCCAAAGTGGTAGTGGTTCAGACTTTTCCAGGTCTCTATAGGTATCCAACTGTCTATCATAAATTATTTCATTATGCATCCATGATATTAGAGCTCTTAAGTGAACATCCCCTATGTAAAGCAAGGGATTCCACTCTGTTTCTTGTGGAATTATGAAATTATCCAAATAGAGCTCACACAACAAGTTCTTTTTCCATGAGCACAAAGTTTGATGCACATTATAAAAATCTTGAGCATTCTTAAATTCACAATCAATATTTCTCATTGTCATCATCAATAGGAATAACAGAAACTGTTCTTTCAAACACATAGCATACACCCTTGGGGGTGGTCTACAGACTATAGCCTAATCAGCTAGCTTCAAAGCTTTATTCATTTGTTGCTTCTATTTTTCTAGTTGCTCCCTTAATGATTCAATTTCCTCATCTCTATCAAATATTGCCTTTTACATTTGGCCTCTCTCTTGCTTCTGTAAGGCTTTCTAAAAAATAAAATGATTATATAGACCAAACGATATTGACTAAATTGTTGATGATGAAAATTCTTGAGTTTTAGATTTCATCTTTTGCTCTCTGGCAACTTGTTGGAAATTTTGGGTGTATCAAGAAGATTTATAAGGTATAAGAGAAACATTGGAATATTCAAGGACTAATAGCATGGTAGGTTGATCATTACTAGGTTTTTTTTTCTAGAACAATAGTAGGATTTGATTTGCACTTTTCCTGATTCTCTTGCGGTGTCTCCTTGACAGGCTCATTTTCATGTGTTTTTATGTTTTGGGGATCTAATTACATGGGAAAATCATCTAGGACGTTTTCAACAATTGACTCTATATGAGACTTTGAAATTGGGGCATTTGGTTTTTCAATAAAAGCTAGAGATACTCGACCTTGCATACAAGGGCTTCTTCACACAGTAACCTCTTCAACTTCAACCACTTTTTGGGTCTGTTTTGGTTTAGGCATGACTAGAGTAGATATTGTAGGATTAGTTGCTACAGGAATGGACCTCTTTATTTTTGTTACCCTAACAAAGGGATTTTGTAGTTCCTTTTCAAGGTTATGGCTAACGTTACTCTTACCTTTACCCCTAGAAGAGCTTGGCATATCATCCTTTAAATTAGGCTTAGTAAACTTATCAGGAGAGAGTTCTTTTTCCATCTCAACTATATTTTGAATTGGCTCTATGGATTCTTCCTCATTTCCTAAGTTTTGAGGAACAAGGTTGGCTTGTGGGTGTAAGGTCTTGGATTCAACAAATTCTGCCCATGAAATAGGGGAGGAATCCCTACGAGATTTTTCAACTAGAAGCTTAATAAGGGCATGATGGGAAACAAAATTTGCCTTTCCTTTTTGAGTTTCCTTAGCACTTATACACAAAATATTATAGAGAAATTTGGGGACATTCATTGCATGTTATGCCTTATGCAACTAAGCAATTTAAAATGATGAGCATGCAAGTTTGAAAACCTACTTTCATAGGTTAAATACCTAATAATGTTGGTTGCTAACTCTAGATATGGAGGTGGAAGAGAAAGACTCTTACATCCTTGTTTTTTAATGTCCAGTTGAGGGTCATTTTGGTGAGTGAACTATGCCCTTGAAGACCTGGCATCATGTTCATTTGGATAATGTTCCCCAATTAATGGTAATCTTGTGACCTCTATTATCCTTTCCTCGGTAGAAACCACTCTTAATCCCTAAACTAAGGCTTCTCCTTCATCAAATGTCATCATGAACTTCATTGCCACTTCTTCATTGAATTTTGTTAATTGTAAGAAGTAATCGAGCCATCCACAAGCATGAAATTGTCGAACTGCTTCAATGTCCATGAGTAAAACATTATGAACAATTAGGTCATACCTCTTTAGCTATCCTCCCATCTTTAAAATATCTAGCTTCCACTCTTGCTACTATGATAAAAAAATTCCCTTCTTACCTCCACAAATTCCATCTTTCTTTGAACTTCAAAACTAATCTTCATGAAAAATGAAAAATGTCATATGTCGTTACCACTTCTCATAATCAAGACTCCTTTGTTTCTAGCATGCAAAAGAATGATACATTAAGATGAAGGACATTGAGGCTTTTAACTAGAGGTGTTCCCATAATAACTCTTAGTCCTTTCAATCATGTCAAGTATAGGAGATCTTTTCCCAAAAATTGCAATAAAAAGGTACGCCAAATATAGAAAGATTATTAAAATTAATTAAATGAAAACTATCAGACTGTAGCCAAAGTACATCCTTTAATGTAGACATGACTAGGATAACGTGGAGATGACATTTGGAAATTACTACACTTTCTCAGCCCCCCACTAAAATTTGACAAGCGTCCTCACTTTAAAAATTTTGGCATGGGAAGGAGAAACTAGCTTGTCTTATATGATATATATAATGCATTATTAGATATAAATATCGAAACCTATATGCTAAAAATGAATAAAGAGTAAAAGAAATTGTTATACCTAAAATTTTGAGAGTGTACATCCACACACAAGTTGATGAGGTGGCGAAGTCTGATGACCGCATAAAAGGTGCTGATGAATTTGTTTATTGAAAGCAGGAAAAATAGAATGTGTGGGTGACATGGAGTGTGGGTGGATGGTAGATAGAGAAATGAGATGGGTTGATATGAAGAAATAGAAAAGTGAATGGAAGAATGGACCTCATATTAAATGAGGTTTTATTATGAAGGCTCCTAAAATTCTATCATGGTATGGCTATAGGAAGAAGGTTTTCACCTTCTACTGTAGGAACTATGTTCATACAAGCTGGTGAACTGGTTGGTTGGAATTCCTATAGGAACTATTCCTTTGTCTATGGCTTATGACAGAGATGTAGCCTATGGCCATTTACAAGTAACTTAAACTAAATAGGATCAATGGTTGTCAGTTGCACTGCACCATTGTCAAATACATGTTGAATTTTATAAGGCCTTAACCATTGAGTCTACAATTTCCCTAGATTTTCTTTGAAGCAAGAATCATAGAGGAGAGCCTAGTCTCCTACTTGGAATTGTTTATTCCTGATGTGTGCATCATACCATTGCTTTCACTGCTGTTGAATAATTTATGTTCTTTCCAAAGCTCCTTTTTGTATTTCATCCAGTGAATTCAAGTGGAGAAGTCTCTCTTGTTGTGTTGCAGGAAGACTGATGTTCAACTCTAAAGTAGTGCATAGTGTTTTATGTTCAAATTCAATGGGCAACGTTGCTACTTTAAGATAGACAAGCTCAAATGGAGTGAATCTAGTTGTTGTCTTCCATGTGGTCCAATATGCCCAAACAACTTTAGTTAATCTATTGGTCCAATCCTTCTTGTGTATGTGCACTGTTTTAGTCAAAATGGCTTCAAGTTCTCTATTGGTAACCTCTGCTTGCCCATTTGCTTGAGGGTGATAAGGACTAGATTTATAGTGCCTTATGTTGTACTCCTTCATAACCTTAGTGATCAAGATTGATGTAAACTGAGCTCCTTGATCTATGACAAGTTCTCTAGGCACTCCATAATGGGTGAATATTTCTTCATACAGGAACTTAGCTACTTTATCATCTCTTGCATTTTTCATTGCTCTAACTTCCACCCATTTAGTTATATAATATGTACATACCAAGATGTATAATTTTCCACTTGATGGTGGATCAATTGGACCTATGAAGTCCATACCCCACTTATCAAAAGGTGTGACTACTGTACACTCGAAAGTGTCCCACTCTAAACCCTTCTATCCAAATGATTCCATGAGTTAGAATGTTCGGATGTCAGCTTAGAGCTCCCTATCCATGGAGTGCAAGAGAGTATATTTCAAGAATAAGAAGGCTCTCAGATGAGCCTTAGAGATACTCTTCTTGCTAGTAAACCATGCAATGGGAGGTTCCAAAGACAAGATGCAAGAATGCAAATGTCTCAAGGAGTTCCTCAAGAATGCAATGTAAATGAAAATTAAGCTAGAATGAGATGCAAAGTGAAGCTATGCTAAAACATGTATGAGAGTGTTACAATACCATTATTAAGCTATGTGAGATTAAGCTACATGTAAAGATGAAATCTAAGCTAAGCTAGAATGCCATGGATGAGAGAATGTAGACAAGAAAGAGAAGTTCTCCACAAAGCTCCAAAGAAACCTGTTAGAAAACCTGCAGCATAACAACATTCAAAATGATGGATCCATTGAGGGGGAAAGCTCTCTCCCTTTTAAAGATGTATGGATGGTAGAGATCAAGATGAAGATGGTGGTGATCAACGATGGAATTCAAAAAGAGGAGTGATCCATGTGCACACACAAGTCAATCAATAGAATATAAGTTGACTTGTCATATAAGACAAAAGTCACAAAGCCTTTTCTTTTAATTGCAAAATAGAAAAAGGACTTTATGTGTGCACTTTAAGTGGGTTAGAAGAATGGGGTCTTTTATTTAATTAAAAGGGGACATGTTATTTTAATCAAATAATGAACTTAGGATAACATAGTCAAACTATAGGTTATAATCAAATAAATTGATTATTAGCAATTTGGCTTAGGTAAGTGATTAAATTAATTTAGCCAAAATGTTGAAAAGGGAGCTAATAGTCTAGATGACCATTTTTAGGTGATTACATTTGCCCCTCTTTGACTAATGCGTGATTGATCTGGGAACACATTATGTCAAAGAAAATCGAAGCCAAGTAGGCAGTGGTAGATATAGATGTCTGATTCTGAAGAGTGAAATGCAAAAATAGATAGCAAGTCCTGAATGTACAGCCTGATAGTGGTAGTATTGAACACTAGGAAAAGATGATGTCATAATTCAAGAAGAATGCTAACACTTAGAAAAGCGGATAGAGTGAGAGCAAGTGAGAAGAACAAACAAATGCTCCTAAGCAGTGATAGATTATTTCTGCCCCCTCGAGATCGAAATTGAAATGAGGTAAGGGGATGCAAAAATTGGCTAGAAATGAGAAAAATAGAATATAGCAATGTCCAAGATGATAGATAGATGATTAGAACCCAAGAGTGACTATAAAAAAATTGATAAAATGCCCCAATTTGACTAGAGTTGACCTTGAAGGATATAGCATAAAAATAAGGTCGAAATGAGTAGAAAGGTGATTTTAGACATGAAATAGTGAATTTATGAAGTATGGAAATGATGAAGACATGAAAAAATGAAGATGCCCGAGTGATGATTTAGAGATTAGACCTCAAAAGGTCAGCTAACTGCTCAGAAGAAAGTAGAATTTTAAAAGACAATTTTGACCATTAAGATGAACTCAAATTTGGATTTCGATCCCGAAAATGAATCTAGGATGTCAAAATTATTTAAGAGGTCAAAACTTTATATAATGTGATGACAAGATAGAAAAGAGATGAAGCGAAAGATTAAGAAGGTGAAAAGACATGAACAAGAAGAAAGTAAAGAAATATATGAAAGGAGTTAGCTGATATGTCCACAAAAAGATGAAGAGAGAGCTCTCCCCATATGCAAGAATGCAAGACTAAGCTAGAAAATGAATCTAAAATGCAATCTAATATGCAAAGTGGTTTACCAGCAAGAAGTGCATAACATTTAGACTCTTAATTTCATCATTGAGCATTAATTAGGGACATCATGAGATCATACAACCATCACTAGTATAACTATGAGGATATGAATATGATCGATATCAGATAGGTATGTAGAAATCCAATCTAAGCATCAGAGACATGTAAGTCAAGATAACTACACAATTAGATTCCCTAAGTTTAATTTAGCAAGATCATACTTGTACCGAGGCATAAGCACCAAGATAACCCTGAGTGAGGTCTTGCACAACAGTCAAGGATGATACATTTATAAGTCAAAGTGTTGAATAGGACAAGCACGAATGCTTACAACAAACAAAGTATACCCACAAGTAGAAATCAAAGTATACCCACAAGCAGAAATCAAGAAGACATGCCCCATGCCCCCAGTCTTCTGATCAATGACATTCTCGAAAGACAATTAGGGAGGGAACACATGGCAAAGAAATCATCATAGACAGCACACAAAGTAGATAAATATCAGCATAGCTCAGTCATTTAAGTGTTAAAGTGTGTGTGTGCAAGTCACTTGGCCATTTCTTCAAGACTTGATTCTGATAGTGAGAAATATTACGACATCGAATACCGTAGGTAAACTATCTGAAAAGTGTTGAAAAACACTTGATGTCAAAGTGGGAGAAGTGTTGAGAAACACTATTTTGTGAGTTGTCAAAGAAACCCTAATGCACAAGAATACCTCAATAGGCTAAGTAGCTATGCCCTCGAGATGAGGACAAGAAACAATTCCAAGCCAGGAAATGTGTAGTGAAGTGGATGATTGGGACTGATAGACATAGGTGCAAGGATTTCAAGTAGCGCCTATTTCCAGGTTTTCACCACTTGACAGATTTTTTCAGGACTTTTTTCAAAAAAAAAAAATTTTATTATTATTTTTTTTTAGGACATTTTCTAATTTTTAGAAATTTTTTTAGGATCATAGATATATACAAGATAGCTGAGCAGCAAGCCTCTAAGTATAGAACTTCTTCAAGTGTAGGATGTTGATAGGCTTTGCAAGTTCTTCACCCTCTGATGTAGACAACTGGTAAGCACTAGACCCAAATGTTGCTGTGATAATGTAAGGACCCAACCAGTTAGGTTCAAATTTCCCTTTTTGCTCTCGATGTTGCTGATTTTTTGGATTCTCCCTAAGCACGAGTTCACCAACCTAGAACTCACGGGGGTGAACCTTCTTGTTATATTGTGTAGACATGCGCTTCTGATAAGCTCTCATGTGATCAAAAGCAGCCTTGTGACATTCATCCAGAGTCTCTAATTCCTGTACTCGCATAGCTCTATGATCTTCATCAGTTATTAACCCATGTAAGGGGACGCGCAAAGAAGGTATCTCAACTTCTAATGGGAGAACAGCCTCAGAGCCATAGACTAGAGAAAAGGGTGTAGCCCCTGTAGGAGTACGAATAGAGGTTCTATAGGCCCAAAGTGCTGGATTTATTTGCAAGTGCCAATCTTTCCCAGACTTGTGAACTGTGCGGTGTAGGATTTTCAGCAGTGTTTTATTAGAGGCCTCATCTTGGCCATTCCCTTGGGGATAGTAAATGGAGGACCAGTGTTGTTTAATTCAAAACTTTTTGCATAGCTATTTTAAGTCCTTATTCTTTAACTGCCCTCCATTATCCGTAACAATAGAGGATGGGATACCATATCGGAAAATGATGCGATTCAATATAAATAGGGCAACATGTTTGCCTATAGCAACAGATAATGGTATAGCTTCAACCCATTTAGTGAAATACTTCGTTGCTGTAATGATGAATTTATGACTGTTGGATGAGCTTGGATGAATCTTTCCTACCAAGTCAAAGGCCCATTGCTAAAATGGCCAATATGTCACAGAAGGGATTAACTCTCGCCCAGGAGCATGTATCAAGTTGCCATGGAGCTGACATTTCTGACAGGACTTTGCATAGCGCATAGCATCAGCTTGCATGGTGGGCCAGTAATAACCTGTCCTAAGTAGTTTTCGAGCAAGTGCAAGGCCATTAGAATATGCCCCACAAATGCCATCATGGACTTCGGCAAGTGCCTTCTCAGACTCTTCTAGGTCTAAACACCTAAGCAACGTTCCGTCTAGACCCTTCCTATACAAGTCACTAGAGACCAAAGTGTAGTGTGAGGCATTACGAAGGAGTTGGCATTTTTGGTTGCGCGTGAGGGTTTCAGGAATAACCTGATCATGTAGGTAAGAGAAAATAGCCGCATAGTGGGAGGAATCGTGACCACAATAGTGTAGATCACTTGGTTATCTGAGGAATCATAGGCTGGATGACGCAATTCTTCCACCAGAAACTCAAATCGTGATTCATGTTCTTGTAATTGGAGGACAGATGCTAAGGTGGCCATAGCATCAGCAGCCTTGTTTTCTACTCTAGGAATTTGTTGGAATGTTACAAAGGTAAAATAATTCCTTAGAGAATCTATCAACTTTTTATAAGGGATCAACTTGTCATCCTTTGTTTGATATTCATTATTCACTTGGTTCACAACCAGTTGAGAATCCCCATAGATGTGTAGCTTAGTTATTCGCCATTCAAGGGCCATTTTGATCCCATTTGTTAATGCTTCATACTCTGCAATATTGTTTGTACATGGGAACAATAATTTGTAGGACTTTGGGATCGTATAACCATGAGGGGAAACAAACAACACCCCTGCTCCTGCTCCATTCTGTGTATGGGATCCATCAAAAAATATCTTCCATGTTCTGTCAGTAATGTTCATGATCGAGGCATCTGGAAACTCAATTTGCATAGGTGCTACATCTTCAAGTGGGAAGTCAACCAACTGGTTAGCTATGGCCTGTCCTTTGATTGCCTTACATTCAACATACTGAATGTCAAATTCAGAAAGAATCATCATCCATTTAGCAAGGCGACCAGTAAGTGTAGCTTTACTTAATAAATATTTCAAAGGGTCTATCTTGGCAATCAAGTGAACTGTATGGGCCAACATATAATGCCAAAGTTTTTGGGAGGCAAAAACTATAGCAAGGCATGCCTTCTCTATACTTGTATAATTTAGTTCATAAGCCACCAAAGTTCGACTGATATAGTATATGGCTCTTTCTTTACCCGTCTCATCACTTTGGGCTAAGAGTGCTCCTAGAGAAGAATTCATAGTTGAAATGTATAGAATCAAAGGTTTTCCCAGAATGGGTGGCATCAAAACTGGTGGTTTTGCCAAGTAGCCTTTGATTTGATCTAAGCTTTGTTGACAGACATTGTTCCAAATATGGGTAGATCCTTTATGTAGATTTTTATTGAAAGGTTGAGCCTTATCAGCTAATTGAGAGATAAATCTTCTTATGGATTGTAGCCGTCCTTGAAGACCTCTAAGCTAACTGATAGTCTTTGGTGGTGGTATATCCATGATAGCTTGGACGTTTTCAGGGTCAACCTCAATGCCTTTTGCTGAAATGATATAACCTAGCAATTTTCCAGAAGTGACACCAAAGGCACATTTTTTTGGATTCAACCTAAGTTGGAATTGTTCCATATGGTCCAATATCAAACTAAGGTCTTTGAGATATGTGTCTCGTTTCTTTGATTTTGCCAATGTGTCATCAACATAGTCTTCCATGTTTTTATGCATCATATCATGAAAGATGGTTTTCATTGCTCTTTGATATGTAGTGCCAGCATTTTTGAGCCCAAAAGGCATGACATTCCAGCAAAAGGTACCCCATGCACATGTAAAAGCTGTCTTTTCTTGGTCTGCTGGAGCTATCTTTATTTGGTTGTACCCAAAAAATCCATCCATGACTTGGGATTTGTGGATAAATAAGGATGATATGACTAGTTTAGATGTATAGATGGGTGAAAAGTCATCAAGGATGAGTGTCTTTGTTGATCTTGAGGTATTATAGGAGAGCTAGGGAATGAGCTAGGAGTGAATGTAGGAGATGGAGGAACATAAGGCCCCAATATGGATGGAAGGTTTGAATGCTTTAGCTTAGATGGATAAGGACCAAGGATAGATTTAGAAGATGCAAAGGGATAGTGGGAAGGGATATCAACATCTTTAGAATGAGCAACATGGTCAAAGCCATCAATAGACTCATAAGTACCTTTGATAGGAACAACATTTTTAATAGAAGTACTTGAAGCTTGAGCACAATTTTGAAGTGGATATGGAGAAGTAGAACATGAGGGGATGCTTTGATCTTGACAAGTAGCTTTGGATAGCATATGAAGAGAACTTTTCTCATAATTTTCAGTAAGCTCAAGGGAGATAATGGAAGTAGTATCTTCATAATACTTAGGAGGTGGACAATATATAGGATATGGAGGGGAAAAATCTTGAAAGAGATGAAAGGGTGCTTGATCTTGATCTTTCTTGACATTTATAGCTTTTTCTTTTTGAGAGTCCTCTTGACATGGAGCCACTTCTAAGGATAAGGGCAAAGGAAGAGTGAATGGAGTAGTGTTTGGATTAGGCATAGTAGTGCATGAAGGTTGAGGATGTTTAGGATTAGTAGCATGGAAAAGGTTTGCAGCCAAGTGAAGGTTAGCTTGAGTTTCTTTTAAGGGTAGCCCTTGAGGATACACATGGTCAATGTGGAAAGCATTAGGTTCCTTTTTTGATAGAGGCATGTTGGAAAGCTTTGAAATGTTGGGAGATGCACGAGTGTTGGAAGAAGTGGAAGATGTAATAGAGCTGCTACTAGACATAGGTTCATCAATGTAATCTTGGTCAAGAGAAGTATCCTCAGCACATGAGTCACTAGAGGTTCCAAGATCAACAATCTCATCATCAATGAGATCTTGGATTTTATGTTTCAGCTCTATACAATCCAAAGTAGCATGGTCATTAGATTGATGATAGGCACAATAGGTATCCAAGAATGGATTTCCATAGGAGCTACACTTAGGCAACATGATGAGCTTAGTTTCAAGAAGTTTTTGCAAAGTGTCATCATAAGAATCTTCCAAGGGAGCAAAAGTTCTATTAGAAGTATGTCTAGAGTCCTTTTGTTGTTTCTCAAGTGAATGGTATGCATCCATGTCTTCATCATTATCTTGGTCAAAGATAGGTCCATCATGAAATTTTAGCATAGGCTCAAAGGATGTATCACTTGCTTGTTCTCTAAAGAGGTCTTTAGATCTAGAAGATGAAGACATTTGATGTCTTGAAGTAGAGCATGTAGACCTAGAAGAAGAGGATGACCTCAAAGAAGGTGACTCACATGCATGTAAAGACCTTAAGGAAGATTCATGTAATGATGCAATCTTCTCCTCTAACCTTTTCTCAAGTTTAGACTTCATTTCTGTCATGTGCTTAGAGAGATGAAGGTAAGAAAGATCATTTGTCTCTTCTAGTTCTTTGTATTGTGCATATAGATCTTGAAACTCTTTAGTGACATGGAGGATATCATGATCATCTAGATTTGGTTGAAGTTTGGTAGCACAAGGTTTAGATCCCATAGTTTTAGATGCAAAGCCAAGCATAAAAGAGCCTAGAAGATAACTTGATGTTGAAACTATAGGAGGTAGAGTGTTCACTTGCCAAGATAGTAGAGAGAGATTAAAGTGACTTGTCAAACAATATGTCCAAGAAACTTACAACATGAATGACTCAAGTCAATAGCTAGGCAAGATGCCCAAATAGCCAAATAGATAGAGCAAGTGGGGTGACAAGTGAACAACTCTCCAACCCAAGAGTGTAGTCAAGAAATCAAGGCAACCATTTCAACAAAAAAATAACTAGCAATTGGACATAGACCATGAAGATAGAAAGACCAAGAGCACTAAGACCAAAGAGCCACTTTAAGCATGTTCAAAAACTAGAGACATAGCAAATCAAAGTCAAATGATAAGACTCCCCTTAGCAAGCAACATAAGAAAATGTTTGCACTTGACATTTTGACTTGGTTGACAAATTTTGGCAATAATTGATAGGATAGCAAATTTGATGTTCAAAAGCAATTTCTTTCCAAGCAAGATAGTGACACATGGAGTAGTCTTCAAACAATCAAGTAAAGGACAAAGCAACCTTGCATGATACAAGCATATGTGAGGTCTTAAAAGAAATCCCTAGAATTATCATCATGTGTATGTTCAAAAGATTTTCATAGGTCTAGCACATTCAAGAACACATCAAGCAATATCTACCTAGAATTCATGGTTCATTTACTCAACAACTTGGCCCACGCTTGATGCTCCTTTGCCTCACACCAAGTGGTTGCCCACAAGAGATATTGGCTTTGTCATGGAAGTGCCATAAGCACAACCAAGGGAACACATATGGTGAGTGTAAAATCTTGGGGTGATCTGGGTAGTCCACTAGGATCGATCCTTGCACCAAGAAGTTAAGCGGCTAAAAAAGGTAGTTACTAACTTAGGGTTTTTAGATCGGGCTGATGAGTAACTGATCTCACGACCACAAGAGTACCTTAAGCATTCTTGCCTAGTGATCTCCCTATGGTCAAAATATCATAAGTGATCACACTAGGCAAAGACAAACACTATGTCTACCAAGGTTTTGTGTCCTTGATAGCCTTGAGTTTATAGTGAGTTGGAAGAGCCAGGTAATCTTCTTGTCCCCACTTGGGTCGTTCCTCTCAGGTTGTCCGAGAGCAGGCCCTCTAAAGAATTCTAACTATACAAAGAGTGGATCAACTTTTAGAAGTCAAGATTTTCGATTCACCAAAAGGGTGAAGAACATACTCTCCTATTCTAATTGTTTTCTCCCGAACACACCAAGAAGATTCAGTTACCCCTTGCTTTTGAAACCAAATGGCAAGTCAAGATTTTTGATTCACCACAAGGGTGAAGAGCATACTCTCCTATTACCAAAAGACTCCAATCACAAGTTTTATGTGCCTATGAAAAATGAACAATTAGTCAATGCCACACATGAAAACAAAAAAGCAAGAAATTTTGGATTTTTATGCTTTGGGCAGCCCTGCAAACAATGTTAGTAGCCCTTGCGCATTTGAAGCTTTGACATGCGTTCTTTTTATGCAATGTTTCATTATGTTTTCATAAGGATGGCAACCTATAATCACAACTTGTTAGCACCAAAAGTTAGTCTGAAATAGCATAAAAATATATAACAAAAAGTGGTGAGTTGCCTCAAAAATCCAATTTATCTTCCAACCAAGTGCATGCAAAGAAAGTGCAAGTTAATCACAACTACTCTCATTTTTACTCTTTGATTTTGACCTAGTCAACAAGATTGGACTTGTTTGCTATGATTTCGTATCCAAAAATAAAAATAAAAAGAAGAGACCCTTATTAAAAATTAGAGAGCTTTCCAAAAATGCAAGAAATTTAAAAAAATCTCTTCATTTGTGCTCTAGAGATCAATTTTGTCAAAATAGGCCAAATTTATCAAATTGAGTTTTTGATCCTTAATATGACCTCAAAATTTAAAACACAAAAAAAGAACCCTCATTAGAATTGAAAACCCTTTCTAGAAATGTAAGTTTTTTTGCAAAAGATGCTGATGTGCGACCAGAAACAACTTTTTATGAAAAAAAAAAAAAAAATATCATAACTTTTGCAAATCATGTCAAAATGCTCTGAAAATTAGACTAAAACATTTTGGATTCGTATCCAACCTACAAAAATAATTTCAGGATCAAAATCCAAGTGGTTTAAAAGATACGATCAAATCTTTAAACCAACTAGATTTTTGGCCTTTAAACCAATTTACTTATGGGTTGGCCTTAAAACCCAAGTGATAATTCTACAAAAGCACTTGATTAGATCCAATATGCTGCTGTAAAAAATCAGAGATAATAAATGGAAGCAAATGGAGCTAGAAACTTGATTCAAGCCCCATGGTGGGCACCAAAAATGTACACTCGAAAGTGTTCCACTCTAAACCCTTCTATCCAAACGATTCCATGAGTTAGAATGTTTGGATGCCGGCTTAGATCTCCCTATCCACAGAGTGCAAGAGAGTATATTTCAAAAATAAGAAAGCTCTTAGATGAGCCTTAGAGATACTCTTCTTGCTATTAAACCATGCAATGGGAGGTTCCAAAGACAAGATGCAAGAATGCAAATGTCTCAAGGAGTTCCTCAAGAAATCAATGCAAATGAAAATTAAGCTAGAATGAGATGCAAAGTGAAGCTATGCTTAAACATGTATGAGAGTGTTACAATACCATTATTAAGCTATGTGAGATTAAGCTACATGCAAAGATGAAAGCTAAGCTAAGCTAGAATGCCATGGATGAGAGAATGTAGACAAGAAAGAGAAGTTCTCCACAAAGCTCCAAAGAAACTTGTTAGAAAACCTACAGCATAACAACATTCAAAATGATGGATCCATTGAGGGGGAAAGCTCTCTCCCTTTTAAAGATGTATGGATGGTAGAGATCAAGATGAAGATGGTGGATGATCAACGGTGGAATTCAAAAAGAGGAGTGATCCATGTGCACACACAAGTCAACCAATAGAATATAAGTTGATTTGTCATATAAGACAAAAGTCACAAAGCTTTTTCTTTTAATTGCAAAATAGAAAAAGGACTCTATGTGTGCACTTTAAGTGGGTTAGAAGAATGGGGTCTTTTATTTAATTAAAAGGGGACATGTTCTTTTAATCAAATAATGAACTTAGGATAGCATAGTCAAACTATAGGTTATAATCAAATAAATTGATCATTAGCAATTTGGCTTAGGTAAGTGATTAAATTAATTTAGCCAAAATGTTGAAAAGGGAGCTAATAGTCTAGATGACTATTTTTAGGTGATTACAACTAAAATCTATGGAGTGAGTGGCATCTCATCAATTTTGGTTAGTTTGCCCATCCTCTAGCATTTGTCACAATTAGTTGTATAAGTCACTACATCCTTATGTAAGGTTGACCAATAATATCCAGTTTTAAGTATCTTGAGTGTTGTTCTTTTCCCTACAAAATGGTTTCCACATGGTTCATCATGACAAGCATGCAGTATATCATATATCTCATCTTCTCTGACACATCTCATGACTTGATCTGGTTCTACATAGAAGAGATTGTTATCTATCCAAGAATATTGAAAACTTTTCTCTACTAGCTTTCTCCTTTCTTTATGAGAGAAGAATGGGGGCAATATATTTGTAGCAAGATAATTTGCAATGTCTACATACCATGGTGTATGAGTTACTATATGGAAAAAGTGCTCATCTGGAAAGGTGTCTTCAATTGGAGTTGGATCTTCATCAGCAATGGTTAATCTAGACAAATAATCTACAACTGTGTTCGATTTTTCTGGCTTATCAATAATAGTAATATCAAACTCTTATAACAACAAGAGCCATCTTACTAATCTACCAATGATACCTAGTTTGTTCATTAAGTATCTTATAGCTGAGTGATCAATATGAACAAAATTGGGATATCTAATTACATAATGTCTGAATTTGTTCAATGCATAGACTACAACTAAAAGTTCTTTTTTAATTACTATGTAATTCAGCTTAGGTCCATGAAGGCTTTTACTAAAATAGTAGATGGCATTCTCAAGATTAGCAGGCTTTTGTCCTAATACAACTCCTACGGCATAGTGTGATGCATCAGTATGAATTTGAAATGGAATTGACTGATCTAGTCCCTTTAAAATTGGTACCATGGTGAGGAGTTTCTTAAGCTATAGGAAGGCTTCATTAAATTCGAGTGTCCAAATAAATTTAGCTTCCTTAGTCAACAATGTGTACAAAGGACTGGCTATTTTGCTAAAGTCTTTTATGAAATGCATATAATATCCAACATGACCTAAAAAATATCTTACATCTTTTAGTTTTTTAGGTATTGGCAGTTTTAGAATTACCTCTATCTTAGTTGGATCCACTTGTATTCCTGTAGCTAATATGAAATGACCAAGTACCACTCCTTCCTGCATGAGCATGAAATATTTTTCACTATTAAGTGCTAGATTATGTTCTTTATAATGGATAAGAACCTTTTCAAGATTCGTCATGGATTCTTCAAAGGTGACTCCAAATGTTGTGAAATCATCCATGTATATTTCCATATAATCATGTGATATATCAGCAAAAATGTTGATCACAGCTCATTGGAATGTTGCAAGGGCATTACACAAGCCAAATGGAAAAGCAAAATATACAAAAGTACCCCATGGATATGTAAATGTGGTTTTGTCTTGATCTTTAGGAGCAATACTTATTTGATTATAACCACTATACCCATCTAGGAAAGAGAAATACTTCTTTCCAGCTAGAGTGTCCATAACTTGATCAATGAATGGTAAAGGAAAGTGGTCCTTTTTGGTTGCCTTATTCAATTCTCTATAATCTACACAAATCCACCATTTCCCTCCCTTGTTAGGCACTATGACCAAGGGTGAAACCCATCTACTAACAAATATAGGATAGATAAAACTAGCATCAAGCAATTTTTGTAATTTAGTTTTAACTATTTCTCGAAGGGTTGGATTAATCCTTCTCTGGGGTTGACGGAGTGGTAGGCACCCTTCATTGATGTATATTCTATGAGTACATAATGTAGGACTCGACCCTTTCATGTCCCCATAGTCCCATGAAAAAGCCTTTTCATATTTTTGATGAAGCTCTGTTAACTATTTCATCTGTGTGGAAAATAATTTGGGATTGTCGTAGAGATTATGACCTTTTGATAGCTCAGAAATAGTTGTAGACTCAATTATAGTAGCTTCAAAGATTGGACTTGTATCTAATTCACATGGTAAGATTTGATGAATAATGTATGGCTCCTTGAGCAGAATACAACTCTCATTACATTCCTCATATGTGGTTAATTCTAACACAGAACTATTAGATACATCTTTTTCTACCACACAAGTGTTAGTAAGAATACTCTAAATTATTGAATCCTCTTCCTGAAACTTTAGAAAATATTGTTTATGTAACATCATAAGTTGTGCTATAGAGTTTAACTCTTCTTCTCCATCCCCTAAATTTGGCCATACATATGTGCTTAAATCTGGTTGTGGTTGTGCTAGAGGATATAAAATCAAATTTCTTTGTTGCTTGATCATTAGATATGGTCATATTACCCAACCTACAACTTACATTTGCATCAGTTGTAGCTAACCATGATTTTCCTATAATGATAGGGTAACTAGATAAATTGACTTTGGGAGATAGAATAATGAAATCTGTAGGGTATTCTAGAGAGTCTAGGGTTACAACTATGTCTTCTATCATCCCATCAAGAGTGATAGTAGAACTATTTGCAAGGTTCAAAATTGTTGGGGTAGCCCTCAATCCTTCTATTTTCAACTTCTTCATAGTATCCTTAGTCATGAAATTTCTAACAACACCAAGATCAATTAAAGCATTTTTAACAGACTAACCATTTATAATCACATTCACAACTGGACTTCTTGGATCAGAATATTTAGGAATGAGCAATTTTCCTAACATAATGTTAGCCAATTGTCCTACAACATGGACTATAGTTGGGTCCTATTTCTCCTCCTGGGCTTTTTCAGGCAGGCTTCTCTGGTGGTTTTTCCGTAGATAGGAACATCTTTAATAGCTTGGAATAAGGGTATTTGGACATGCATGTTTTTTAATTGATCAATAATATCAAAACATTATTCCTCTATTTGTACAGGTTTATTTTGTATGAGCTTCTCTGGAAAAGGAGGTTCAACTATTGGTTGGGCTTGAGCTGAGCTAGTAACATTAGTTGGGTCAACCTCTTTAGAAATTGTTGATTATGATGTTACATGAGTATCTGGTATTTTAGTTATAAGAGTTGGTTTAGGCACTGGTAGGGTTGTACTAGATCTCAAATGTATATTTGTAACATTCAGAGCGTAAGCAGGATATTGTTGAGCATCAACAGAGTACATGGGTTGTTGTGATTGCTAGTTATTTGGATTTGGCTGAGGTTGTGTAGGTAACTGAGTCTATTTTTATAGTCTAGGACTTGCAGGTGGTGGCATTAGTGTAGGTTATTGGATTAGAGGTAGTAATTGTGGATTACCAGTATTTTGGTTAGGCCATTATTGATGTTCTTTCCATTGATTTGTAGACTGCCAATTCCCCTGGGGTGGTTGCCATTGGTTCTGCTGATTCTACCATTGATTATTCTATTGGTTTGGCTAAGAAGGTTGGGAATTATAAGGCCATTGAGGCTATTGTGGATTATTTTTCCAAGCATTATTCCAATTAGGTTGGCTATATTGTGGAGGACCTTGGGTATTACAATTTTTCCATTGATTACCATATAGATTTAAATTTTGCAAAGGGTCTTGAGGCATACCTTGACATTGGGCCCATGGCTAGCATTGAGAAAAAAAGAATACTTGCTCATCATCTTCATCTATCTTGATATACTTAGTTGGAAGATGTTGGTTTTCCATGCTAGTGACCAATTTGCATTAGCAATCTTTCTTCTGCTTCCAATAATGTGGGCAATACTCAGCTAATTGTACCTCAACTTCTGCATGCTTCTTCTTTGCAATCATTATGTCGAGATGTGTAGTGACATCATTTATAATATCCTACTTGAAATCTAAGAGTAGATTAGATATCTTAAGCTTTGAAATACCCTGACTGGTTCCTTTAGTAGCTATAGTCTGGTGTCCTTTTCCTTTCTTCATTGTTGACCTTGAGTAATTAAGATAGATTTTCTTGAGGTCATCCCAAAAAGATTGATATACATCTCCTCCAGCCATCAAGTCTAATGCTTCTAGACAACTATCATTCACGCCTCTCAAAAAGACTAGCTTTTGTGAATCCTTGGACAACACATGCTAAGGGTTCTTCTGTAATGTATACAAGAAACATGAAACATAGTTTTCCAATGTTTCTTCCTCCTTTTGTGATATTCTAAAGATATCATCTCCTCATGAATCATTTTCTTTGCAATACTCTTTGTATTTCTCTAGAAATAGAGTTTGTATTTCATCCCAAGTACCTACTGCATTGGCTCCTAAACCCATGAACCATCATAAAGTTAACTCTTTTAGTGTTGTTGGAAATAATTTGAGCTTATGGGTATTAGTGTTGTAGTCAAAGCTATGATAGAGTATGTCAAACTCAAACAAGAAAGTATTAGGATCTTCAGTTGCAAGGCCATAAAACTTCAAAAGAGCATTTGGAGGTATATTTTTGAGATTAGCATTGGTTACAAGGCTTGGAAGAGGAAATGGAAAAGTAGGTAGTGCTATTACTGGAGGTATTTGATTATGAGGTTGCTGCTAAAAATGAACATTGGGTACTAGATTATTAACAACTGGTGGATTCGGAGTAGCACTATTAAGAAAACTAGCCAAAATTTCAACAAAAGGTTGAAGATCACTTCTATCCAAAGGCTCTACTCTTAAGAATGATTCTGTAGGAAAAATAGGGCTTGCATCTAAAAAAGGAAAGTCAGTTTCTTCTTCAATTTCTTCATTCAGATTAATAGGCTCCCATGGAAGAAATCTCCCACATTATCTCATTGTTTCCCTCTTCAATGCATGCAATTGAATTGGTCACTTGTGAATCAAGCACTCAATCTTGTGATTTCTAACTAACACACTAATCTAAAAATAGAGGACTCGTAAAGGTTCCTAGTTTGACACCATCCCCAGAAATGGTGCCAAAAATGCAAGCTTCCATAATAGGTCAAGATAATCACACCACTATTCCTCTATCAATGATAGTATATCCATTTTAAGAACTATCTATTTCATTATGAAAATATATTTGAATTATCAACCCAGGGATGTAGAACTTGAAATGGGTCAGCACGGTATGTGCACTAAGTTCCTTTAAGATTCTTAACACCTATGTTGCAGGAAAGTAAAATGCATGAAAGGAATCTATACTACTGACACAAAATAGTGAACATGCTTGAACTATCAATAGAGAACTACAAAAACTATAGAAAATGGAATTCTAAACTAGTTAACAATTCAAACATCCACTATGATCATTTTCCACAAGTGTTGCAGGAACTTCACAGTAACTATGTTGCAGGACTAATACAATAAATCTATCTTAAATAAGAAATTGTAAGAAATGAATCTACTCTACCTAAATCTATTCCACCTCCCAAGTGGGCCCCCTTGGTTGGCTTCAACTAACTAAGAACACAATAGATAGTCCAAAATAACTCTCTCATTAGAATTCTTCTTTTGTTACATGACTGAATAATTCATAAAGAATAGAGAAACAACATTAGAATCCTTCCAACTCCTTCCTACTTTTCCTTTTTCTTCCATATATATATATATATATATATATATATATATAGAAGATTAGAACTTATTACAAACATAACATAAAAACCATGAGCAAACATTTTCAGAAGAAAAAGCCAAAATGTCAACCATGACTTTAGAACATTGATTGAGCAATAGAATAACGATTTGTAGATAATGTAACAAGTTGGGCCTCCTAGAATAACTCCTCTCATGGACATGGCTTATCACCTAAACTGACCTGCACTTCTCATGCTATGATGGTCTTCATTACTCCTCCTTTAATACAGTGCTCACCACTCTTTGTGCCACTTCTCCATTTCCTGAAAATTAGAAACATTCAAACATATATGCACAACAAAATTTCTACTCTCATTCAAATATTAGAACATAGCTTAAAATATTTATATGAAATACTGCACTTTATATATAATATTAGGCAAAGTATGTCATAGCTATTATCCATAGGTTTAATAGGTTCTAGCTACATTCAGCATAAGTTCACAAGACATTTAAAATAGATATATTGGAAATGTTTTTCACAAGGCTCAAAGAGTAAGTTCAAACTATATAAAAACTATATCAAATTTGAGACATTAATATGCCTCATCAGAGTGTGGGCCAGTAATATCTTGCAGTAAGAATCTTTTGAGTAGTCCATTGAGCAACAAAGTGTCCTCCACAAGGTTTAGCATGGCATACATGGAGAATATCAAAGACATCCTCTTCAAGAATACACTGGCGCATAATATTATCAATGTCGGTAAGGAATAGGAGACTGTTGATCCATGTATATTGTCTGCTAAGGTTGACCAACTTCTGATGATCTCGAGGAGAGAAGTGTGACAGAAACTTGCATGTAACCAAATAGTTAGCGATATCAGCATAACATGGCTCTTGGTAGAAATGGAAAAGAAGTATTCATTAGGGAACATATTAGCAACAAGAACAGGTTCATCATCTAGTTGATGTAATTGGGATAAGAAATCTATAACCACATTTTCTCAACCAGGCTTATGAAGTATAGTAACATCAAATTCTTATAATAAAAGCAACCATCTAATAACTCAGCTAGTTACCACTAGTTTATTCATTAAAAATTGAATTGTGGAGTGGTCTATATGAACAAATACTTTATAACTAGTAATTTACTGCCAAAATTTATTGATAGCACAAACAACAACTAAAAATTATTTTTTAATTACCATATAGTTTACCTTGACACTAGTGAAGTTCTTGGTGGCATAGTAAATAGAATAGAACAAGTTATCTTCCTTTTGTCCCAGTACTGCTCCCATTGAAAAATCAAAAGCATCAATGTGAATATGGAATGGTAATTCCCAATTAGGGCCTCTAAGAGAAAGAGTAGTCACAAGCTTGGTTTTAATAGTTTCAAAGGCTTCTTGTCACTCAGGGGTCCAAGTGAAGACAACATCTTTGACTAATAGAGCAAACAAAGGTGAAGCAGTCTTACTAAAGTTTTGAACAAATCTCCAATAATATCTAGCATGACCAAGGAAACTCTAAACATCTTTTTGGGTCAAAGGTGTGGGGAGGTCCTAGATTATTTGTATCTTTTGGGGATCAACTTGGATACATTTTGAGGAGATTAAATGGCCTAATACGATTCCCTTAGTCATTAACATATGACACTTCTTATGGCTCAAAGATAGGTTAGTGTGGATACATCCCTTAAATACTTTCTCAAAGTTATCGTTAGCTTCTTCAAAGGTATTTCCATGAATAGTAAAATCATCCAGATAAACTTCTATACAATCATTAACTAGATTAGCAAAGATACTTAATACTACTCGTTGGAATGTAGTAGAGGCATTACATAGCCCAAAAGGGAGAACGTTGTATGCAAAATTTCCCCATGGATAGGTGAAGGTGGTCTTGTCCTAATCCTCTAGGGAAATGTAGATTTGATTGTACCTATTGAATCCATCCAAGAAAGAGAAAAAGTGTTTCCCTACAAGAGTATCCAAAACTTGATCAATAAAGGGTAATGGAAAGTGATCCTTCTTAGTTGCCTTATTTAAAGCTATATAATCAACTCAAATACGCCACTTAACATTTTTCTTGGGAAGAAAAACCAAAGGAGATACCTACCTACTATCTAAAATAGGATAAATGAAACCATTGTTCAAGAGTTTTTAGAGTTCTTCCTTGACTATATCATGCAAGGCAGGATTGAGTCTTCTTTGTGGTTGTTGAACTTGGTGACTTTCTTCCTCAATGTAAATGTTGTGGGTACAAGTGTCTAGATGGATAACTCACATATCTTGATATTCCCACACAAATGCATCTTTATGTTCTTTAAGAACACCTATGATATCTTTAACTTAAGTAGGTGTCAACTATGGATTAATATTGAGGGTATGCCCTAGTAAGATCTTCATTGGTTCTAATGATGTAGGAACACTAAGAATGAGGTTTGGTGGTATTTTTGTTTTATCTAAAGATAATAATGGACTATACAAACATTGATGTGGTAGAAGTTGATGTAATGTTAGAAAGTGTTGGATAGACCAAGGATTTCCAACTAAAGAAAAAATCCCAAAAGGACAATCAACAGTCGCATGAGAAGGGAAAACCATAGTTTCTAGGATATCAATAGACTCATACCTATTCTGAAAAAAGTTCACCAAAATTTTATCATCATTAGGTTCCTCGAGGTGTTGTGTTTGTTCAATGAGGGCTGGTGCAAAATCTTATAGATCACTATCAACCCATGCAGGTTCTTTTGTATCTAATAGGGGTGAGTAGGGGGATATAAGGTCAATTGTTTTTTTTGCTCTCCATTGGAGATAACCATGTTACCTAATTGACAATTGATGTGGGCATTAGCAGTAGCTAACCAAGGTCCCCCTAATATTAAAGGATACCCCCACAACTTAGCTTTTGGTTGCAAAATCATAAAGTTGGTTGGATAATCCCAACTGTTAATGGAAACATCTTCTATAACCCCTTCTAGTTTGACTAAAGATCAACCAGCCATCTGAAGCACCGTATGAGTAGATCTAAGTCCATCCAAAGATAATTTGATTTTTGTTTCATTGGTCATCACATTTATAGTAGCACCTAAATCTACAAGTGTGTTAGGAATAATGATTGTACCAATACTTACTTGGATTATAGGGCTGCCAGGATCTGCATATTTTGGAATAGTAACATTCCCCGATATTAATTCTGCTAATTGCCTAATAACTTGAATAGTCTTTAGATCCTCCTCCTTTTTTCTATCTTTAGGTACATAACATACATACCATTTTATTGTATACCAAAATATCCTTAAGAGCCTACAAGAGAGGAACTTTGATATTAACATTGTGTAATTCATTTAAAATATCAAACTCTAAATGTGTTTGTTCTTTAGGCTCTAGTTTAATAGGATTGTGTATAAGGTTATGGAGGTGGATACGAAGATTGTGGCCTCTATGCCCGCTACCATGGCTAAGTACTAGGTTGAAAATGTTGGGGCCATTGAGGATAAGGTTGAGGTTGTTGCCAACCTCCATACTAGCGACCTTGGTTAGAAAATTGTTGAGATGATTTGGAAAAATGTTCATGAGAGAATCCTCTAAGTGGAAATTGGCATCGTGGAGCCATATAGTAAATTGGTTCTTTGGCATACTCCATAGGAACCATCCCTTCAAGAAGAGGTCAAAGTGTTGAAGTCTTTCTAGCTTCCTCAAGGGATGGTACATGAGTTTGATTATAATGACAATCTTTCGATTCATGTTTCTTACGACAAGTTGGGCAATCTACTACCAAGGCCTTTTCAACTTCTTATTTCCTGTGAGTATACAAAGTGTCAATTTGCTTACCCATATGATTTAATAAATCAGTTTTAAGGTCGTCAAGTAGGTTACCAATTTCTCACTTTGAGATAATTGAGAAGATGGTTGGATACTAACCTTGTTCTCCACTTGGATTTCATACTCTTTGACTAATATAGCAATGAGATCTGAAGTAAACTGGGGTTCATGATTCGTAGTAATCTCTCGTGGAACACCAAAGCAAGTGAAACTATTGGAGTACAGGAAGGAAACAACCTTGGTATCATGGGCATGCTTGAGGGCAACCACTTCAACCCACTTGGTAACATAATCGATATAAACAAGAATGTATTCCTTATTATTAGAAGGCAAATTGATAGGGCCCACAAATTCGAGACCCCACTTCTCAAACAATTCAATTGAGGATGGAGTGACATTTCATCAAATCATGTAGGGCAAGCCATACGCTGACATTGATCACAATGATGAACATAACAATTGCAATCCCTATGGAGCATAGGCCAGTAATATCCTACAGTAAGAATCTTTTGAGTAGCCTCTTGAGCAACAAAGTGTCCTCCACAAGGTTTAGTATGACACGTAGGGTAAAACTATGTTTCAAATTAACTTAAGATTTGGTCTTTCTTTAGAGTCTCAAATTACTCCTATTGAAAGATATTGGGGCAATTTACCGAAGGGATGAAGATAATGAGTTAAGTGGGGATGAGATGCAATTTAAAGAAAATATCTAAAATAGGAACCACACAAACCAAATATATACAAATGAATACTATAATGTATATGTAATCACACATCACATAAAAGTATAATTTGTATGTAATGAAGAGTTTATTCTAAACAAAAATTATCAATCATATTCATGATTAAATTATTGACAAAACAATCACAAATCTATATATACTTTATTAATTATCACACTTAAATTCCTCAAGAGATATAACCAAATACTAACATAGGAATTGAGACTTTAGTAATGTAGGTTGAAGAATGGAAAGTGATAGGAAATGATTTGTGATGGGAACTCTATAAAATAGAGTGATTTGCAATAGGATGTGAATAGTATTGTGGTAGGAACTTGGTAGTTATGTAAGGCAGAGTGAGAATTTGCAATAGGAATTTATTTGATCTGCAACGTGGCTAATGGACTCTTATCTTTTTGTGGGTTTTGGATTTTTTAACTACCTACTCATTCTTTCTTAACAAACCTACCTTGACTATCTCTAGGCCTATTCATGCACCTAAATGATTTATTGTAGTGTGAATCCTAGGTACCAGACTAAGCAAGGGTGACACTTGATTAGTCACTCCCATGGACACATTGTTCATATCTTAACTTGCTATAAATTCATGCCTTTAATATCTTTCCCCAGCAACAATGCCAAAAATGTAGGGTAAAACTGTGTTTCAAATTAACTTAAGATTTAATCTTGCTTTAGAGTCTCAATTTTCTCCTCTTGAATGTCAATCTAGGATTGTAAACTATTGAAAGATATTAGGGCAATTTACCGAAGGGATGAATATAAAGAGTTAAGTGGGGATGAGATGCAATTTGAAGAAAACATCTAAACTAGGAACCACACAAACCAAATATATATATGTATGAATATTATAATCTATATGTAATCACACATCACATAAAAGTATAATATGTATGTAATGAAGAGTTTATTCTAAACAAACTATTGACATTGTAGTCATGTTTGTTATTAGTGACACACACTTATTCAGACAAATAGTAACTATTGAGCTTATTGTATAGTTAACAATATTAACCAAGCATTTTAGGCTTTACCGAGTTCTATAGTTGCTATCGAGTTCAAGGAACAATATTCAGTTTGCACTGAGTAGTTTCTTCCATAATGGTGATCAATAGTGTAAACTAAGCTTCTTAGTGTTTACCAAGTTCCTCAATGCAAACCAAGTTGTGCAGTGCTTACCAAGTTCACAGTTACAATGATGTGAATCTAGTGTTGATAGAGCCACTCAGTGCTAAACAAGTGATTTATTTTATACTGAGCTCATTGTGATAGCATTGACTGACCCATGTAGTATGAATCAAGTGATTCAGTTTATATGCTGAGTTTTGCAGTATTCATTGAGTCACCAGTGTAGACCTAGTTCAGACTACTTGGAAGTGATCAATATGGACTGAGCTTCTACATCTACCAAATGCATAATGATGTCAAGCATTAACAGTGGATGTCAAGTATCAAAACCTCACTGAGCTAGTCTTGAGAACCTAAGTTCTTGCAGTTGGGTCGACTTTGTGTATTTTGTGTAAACTTGTATTGTAGCCAACTTTGTTGAGTTATAATTTGGATTGGTATATATATAATGAATTCTATCACATCCAAAATAATAATAATAACATGAAAAGAATTATAATGTGATTTTGAAGAGAAGAAGTGTGAATTAAAAAGACTACAGCAGTATAAGGAGCAACAAAGATTCATCTATCATAGCAAGGTGATCATTGCACTCAAAGGAATCTTATTCCTCAAATCAAGTTGCAGATCAAAGATCAACCACTATTTCATCCTACCAGGTGGATCAATTAAATCCTTTCACAAGATAGACTTAACAGTCTTTTGTAAATCTATTTACTGAGTGCATACTTCATTGCATGTTTGTAAATCCTTTTGCAAGGTGAACCTAATAGTCCTTATTGCTCCTAATAGGGCAAATCATTAGAAGTGATCATTGTAAGCCTTAATAGGCCACCTTTATACTGTAGTACTAAAGCTTGTGGGTATCATCCCCAACCTAGTTTTACTTTCTATTTGGAAGGTTTTTGGGTCACCATATTGTGTGTCAAAGTGTTATGAATGTTTTAATGCTTTCAGTTTCTTATGCATGGAATTAGATCAGAATTCACATGAAGGATTAATTGGTAAATAAAGATTAAGTTTTATTGGTTATTGATTCACCCCTCCCCTCTTAGTAACTTAGCCTATCATATATATTTCCAACTCAAACATTATCAATCTTATTCATGATTAAATTATTGACAAAGCAATCACACATCTATCTATACTTGCTCTATTAACTATCACACTTAAATTCCTCAAGAGATAAAAACTAATACTAACATAGGAATCAAGACTTCAGTAATGTAGTTTGAAGAATGGAAAGTGGTAGGAAATGATTTGCAGTGGGATAGGAAGTTGTTTGATCTGCAACACGGCTAATGGACTTATGACAGATTATTGGAATGCAGTAATCAAAATGATGTGACAATGAATGATGGTTGGTATATTTGAATCAGGGCAAAGAAAGGGTAAATGATGAAGTATTGTGTTTTTATCATGGTGAAAAAGTTATTATTCAACATATATCAATGTTCACATCAATTTAAAATCACACATTTATGAAAGAGATTGTACAAAAAATGTAAAACAAACATACATAACTAAAACGATCTCAACAAACTTCCCGAGAGGGAGCCCTTCCTCTAGTTCATGTAACGAGAACTGAATTAACACAAGTTGCTAAAAAATTCCACTTTACTATTGTGATGAACTTAGAAGAATAGTTTTAATAGAGCTTTTCATATATCATAACTTTACTGACTTGTGATTAAAACACCTCTTTATATAGGTTTAACGTATTTAACTGACTAATAACTAAACTGTTATAGTAGATGGCTTTCATCCCAAACATAGATAAATCCATATTTTAGTTGGTTACATGCCACAAGTATTTAATTACAAAACAAACATGACCAAAATAATGTAAGGCCTCAATTGGTCTGTTCAGCATTTTCAAAACTAATCACCCAAAATAAGATAGCAAGACAACAACCTCCAAGCTACTTATCCATCTAGGTAGTTAGCTCCATGTCTACTCATTCACCCATAGTTCCTATAGCAGAATTAATCAAAATATTTCATTTTCATGTAATTGAAAACTTTTAGGAATTATTCTACCATCTTTAAAGAGGTACCAATTATTCTATTTCTCTATCAATAATTTGGAAAAAGGGGAGTTTTATGGAAAAGAAGTGAGAGATGTATGAGGAAAATGGCTAATTAAAACAAAGCACTTCTAGGACTTATCAATGTTCATGAAGGTGAAATCACAAGCTTTTGATATGTTTAAATAGTATAAAGATAGAGTTGAAAAGGAAATTGGTAAATCATTGAAATGTTTGAGATCTAGTAGACATGGTGAATTTATGTCTACTCAATTCACTAACTTTTGTGCTAAGAATGGTATTAAAAGATAATTATACACACTGAGGACACTACAATAGAATGGTATTACTGAAAGGAGAAATAGGAAAATTATGGATTATGGGAGAACACTAATGATTGAGAAGGAGGTCTCTCAAATATTCTGGAGAGAAGTAATGAGTATTGTTTTTTACACTCTCAACCAAGTTCAATTAAAGAAAGGAACAAAGAAGACCCCCTATGAAATGTGGTATGGTTATACACCAAATATAAGTTATTTCAAATTCTTTGGATGTAGGTGTTACATTCATAAAGATACAAGGAATGGTAAAATTAATGTTAAAGGAGACAGAGGTATATTCCTTGGTTATTCATCTAAGAATAAAGCTTATAAATGTTTGAACAAGGCTACTAATAAGATGATTGAAAGTACAAATGTGAGATTTTATGAGTTTGCAAAGAGGAATTATGTGGAAAGAAAGAAGGAACCTAAAGATTACAATAAGTTTGTATATGTCTATGAAGAGGCACCCAATACTCTACCTGAGTTACAACAAAGAGCTACCAACAACGAGACAGTATCTACCAAGTAACACATTGCTATACCTGAGCACAAGATAGTGTTGAAATCTAATTGAAAAAGAGATTGTTAAGAGGAAGATTGTTGATGAAGATTATGTGTTTCAATCATTGTTTTTTCACTGATGTCAAACCTACTATTTGCTGGTAAGACAACTGCTTATAAGATTCAAGTACTATCACTTAGTTGATTGATGAGGAGGATTTGATCAAAAAGATGTAACAAAAGCACCTAGAGGAAAGGTTGACTTATGATTATGTAATGAAGTACAAGGATTAGTTAAGAAAATGATGACATGATGAATTGATATTCTACTGGTTACAAATATTGGTTATAATTAGAAAGTTTAGAAGAACAAGTTAAACAAAGTTTGTCTGCCAATCTTGACCGAGTGGATAGTGGGTGCCGAGCAAAGTCAATGCAAGCTGAGTAGAAAGTTAGTTGGAGCTGAGTAAAAGAAAATTTTAGAGGATGCCAAGCAAAATAGTTGATGCTAAGTGATTTTATTATTGATGACGAGCAACATAGTTTGTGTCGAACATCAAAAGATTGATAACGTTGAGTTGCTACATTATGATAAAGATCAAAAATTTGTCGAATCTAAGCTGACAATTTTTATTTTTTTAATTGTGAACTAGGAGGAAGATAAGATTGATGAGCTGGTGGCACAGAATTTGATGTAAACCATTTTAGGTGAATTCAAATGGATTCTAAGAGAAGTTTCTACAAACAACAAGATATGGGGTAGATACATTGTATCCTACCTAATCCATCCAAAAACCTAATTTGGACGATAGATAATGATCAGGAAAATATTATAATTTCCTATTTATAGGAATGTCTAGTCATGAAGTAAAAGAAGTTGGTGTCATATGTGAGAACCTAAGGAGGAGAAGGAATTAAGGGTTTTGCTTCATCAAGTGACCCATGAGAAGAGTTTGCAATGGCATGTTAAGCAAGAAGGCTTAAGGAGATGAATGCTTGAAGGGTGAACAAGCTATCAGAGCTACAAAGTATGAAAGCCAAGTAGAATTGAGGACTGAATAGAGATCTGTAATCTGCAAGAGAAGTTGTAAGTTGTATCAGATCAAAGCTCTATTGTTGCTCTCTAACAATTGTATCTATCTAGGGTAAATCCTTTGGAGTAAGGTAGACCTAATAGTCATTAGAAAATCCTTTAATAGGGTGGCATTCCAAGTGAATGGCCTAAAGTCCTCTAAAAAGGCTCACTTCTAACAAGGTGATTGAAATCCCTTAAGTGGGTCACATTTAATAGTGTGTATTGTAACCTTTAATAGGGTTGGCCTTTCACAAGGCAGCACTTTAGAAGAGTGAAAAGGAGTAGCATGTTACTAGTGGTTTTTTCCAAATTGGGTTTCCACGTAAAATCATTGTGTCAAGTGTGCTGATGAATGTGTTGTGTTTCATGCTTTACACTTCTACAAATTAATTTGACAGTAACTTACAAGTTTTAGTAAATACACAATGGATGCATGCATGGGTATGAATGTTCTATGGATTCACTAAATTGTTGAAAGCTTTATTTATATATCTAGACCTTGGATAATTGATTCACACTCCCGCCCCCCCGCCCCATAATTATTCTAAAGTAATTCCAACAATTGGTACTAGAGCTCTGTTGCTTAAGAGGACTAGTTTTAAGGTACTAGAAGCACAAAGATCTAGATGTCTACAAAAGAGGTACCTAAGCTCAACAGAGATAACTTTCCTACATGGCAAAGTTTGATGAAGCTACACCTTGGAGGACTTGGAGATCATGCACAATCTACCATCACAGTGGAACGTGTTGATCTAGCGAGAGACTTAACTGCTGAAGATATGAAGAAGAAGAAGGAACACAATTAGGTGATGTTGGAGATTGCCTCTACCCTAAGCTATGCCGAATTTGATGATATCAAAGGCTATGAAACTACAAAGAAAATGTAGGATGCCCTACACAACATCTATGGAGGAGACAAAAATGTTCAAAGAGCCAAATCTGAGAGCCTAGAAGGTAAGTTTGATGATATAAGAATGGAAGACGGTGAAAATAATGTTCAATATGTTGCTAGGATAAAAGAAGTTGTTAGTGCAATAAGAGGAGCTACTGGTCATATAGATGATGATATTGTATTAAGTAAAGTCTTGAGAACATTACTACTTGTTTATGCTATTAGAGTTTCTACAATCCAAGAATTGAGATGTATTCCAAGAAATAATCTAACTCTTGAAGGCCTGGTAGGTAGACTCACTGCTTTTGAGCTATCTAACTTTGATAATTGCAAACCTAAGAGTCTTGCATCTGCTTTCAAAGCTAAGTTGTTATTGAAGGATTATAATGAGGTGAAGCAGAAGAAGAAGAAGAAAAGAAAGATAAAGTATGTATCCAATGACAGTGATACAAATGAAGAAGATGTTGAACAATTGGAAGCACTACTGGCAAGAAGATTTCACAGAGGTAAAGACAAGTTCAAAGGTAAGTTACCTATCATTTGTTTCAATTGCAATGAAGTTGGTCATATTGTTGCAAGATGTACACAGAAGAAGAACTACAAAGAAGGAAACAAGTGTAAAAATAGAAGAGAAGATGTCAACAGAGATTACAAAGACAAAGGCAAGAAGTCATGCTACATTGTTGAAGAAGAAAGTAGGGATGATTCTGATGAACATGATGATGAAGTGGTATATGTTGCAATGAAGGACAAATCTAATGAAGATGAACCAACTGCACTTGTGTTTTATGTGAACAAAAATGATAGATGGATCATTGATAGTGGATGCTCACATCACATGACTGGAGATAGAAGTAAGTTCATTACCTTAACTTGTTATGATGGAAATAGTGTAAGATTGGTAATGATGCACCATGTTTGATAAAAGGAAAAGGTTCTATCAAACTCATAGACAAGATTTCATATGGCAATACTTACTATGTTGAAGGACTAAATTATAACTTATTAAGTGTGTCACAATTAAATAATATGGGATGCAAGGTTGAATTTAGAAACAAAACTGTCAAGATATATGAGACAAATGGGAAACTAATTGGAAAAGGTGATCAAATTAGAAGTAATCTGTTCTATCTGGATATAGAGGATGCTAGTTGTTTTGTTGCAAAACTTGATGATGTATGGCTTTGGCACAAGAGATTATGTCATGTTAATTTTGATAACTTGGTTAGTATTAGTAGCATGAAGAAAGTTAGAGGTTTTCCTAAGTTGAAGAAACCTGATAATATAGTGTGCAAACAATGTCAACTAGGCAAAATGTCAAAATCAAGCTTTAAGAGTAAAACTTATACCTCTAAAGAAATACTAGAGATTGTTTATACTAACTTATGTGGACCAATTGAAGTGCAAAGCTATAGAGGAGATAAGTATATAATGTTATTTGTTGTTGATTACTCTAGAATGATGACAGTCATGTTTCTAAAACAGAAATTTGATGCTTTTCAAATGCTTAAGTGGTATTTGGCAAGAGTTGAGAAAGAGACAAGTAAGAGTTTAAAATGCTTGAGATCATATAGAGGAGGAGAATTCACTTCAAATGAGTTTGAGATGTTTTGTAATGACAGAGGAATCAAAAGATAGACATCTACTCCCAAGACCCCTCCATAAAATAGAATTGCTGAAAGGATAAATAGATCTATAATGGATTGTGCTACAACACTTATGATGGAGAAGAATGTTGCTCTGAAATATTGGAGAGAAGCTGTAAGTACAGTTGTCTATACCCTGAGCCATGTGCAAATCAAGAGAGGTACTCATTCAACACCTTTTGAACTATGGTATGGATATCCACCCAATCTAAAATACTTTAAGGTATTTGGAAGTAAGTGTTACATTCATAAAGATGCTAAGAATGGAAAGTTTAATGCAAAAAGTGAAGAAGGTATATTCCTTGGATACTCCACAAGAAGCAAAGCTTATAAGTGTTTAAATACTGACACTAACAAAATTATGGAAAGTGCAAATGTGAACTTTGATGAAATTAGAGATGTACATGAGGCTGAACCTGTAAAACAACTAGAAGAATACAAATCCTTTGTGTACTTTTATAAAGGAATGTCTATTGAAGAAGATGCTACAAATAAAGTTACAAATCAACAGCAAGTTTTAGTCACTGTCAAGTCACACCCTGTGAATGTCAAATTGCATTCAAACACCGAGCTACAGAATGAAGAAGATGTACATTTTGATTCTGAGATTAGTACACATGAAAAAGATGTTGAGATACTTGATAGAGACACACAATGACTCTGAAGCTAAAAGACAAAATGTAGAAACAAGAGTTGAGCCAAGACTGTCTAAATATCTCAAAAGACATCATCCTACTGATCAAATCATTAGAGATAAAGATGCTAGGCCAATGACAAGAAATAGATTGAGAAGTGAATCATGTTTGTTAAACATGAAGGAGTCCAAATCAGTAAAAGATGCATTAGAAGATGATGACTAGTACAAAGCCATGGAAGAAAAGATTGAACAGATAGAGAAGAACAAAACATGGAGTCTAGTTCCTAGACCAGAAGACAAGAATGTGATTGGCACCAAGTGGGTATTCAAAAACAAGTTAGATGAGAATGGTGAAGTCACAAGAAATAAAGCAAGATTAATTTGCAAGGGATATGAACAAGAAGAAGGAATTGACTATGGAGAGACATTTGCTCCTGTTGCAAGAATGGAAGGAGTAAGAACTCTACTTGCTTATACTGCATATAAAAGTTTTAAAGTTTATCAGATGGATGTTAAATCTGCATTTTTGAATGGCATACTAGAAGAGGAAATCTACATAGAATAGCCAAAAGAATTTGTTGATGATAACAATAAGAACATGGTATGTAGACTGCACAAAGCCCTATATGGATTGAAGCAAGCACCAAGAGCATGGTATAAGAGACTTCATACTTATCTTGTGAAGATTGGATTTGAAAGGGACTAATGATAACAACAATCTGTACATAAAGATAGAAAAAGGTAAAGGTATTTCACTATCTAAAATATTTGTTGATGATATCATATTTGGAGAACAAGATGCTTTATGTAAGGACTTTGCAAATCAGATGAAGCAAGAATTTGAAATGTCTATGTTTGGAGAAATCAATTTTTTCATGGGATTGCAAGTATATCATATGAAGTATGGTATATGCATCACTTAGTCAAAGTATGTCAAAGAGATATTGAAGACATTTGGATTAGAGGATTCCAAACTAGTAAGTACACCTATGGTGACATGACACAAGTTGTCAAAGAATGATGATTCAGCTAGGTGAATCAAACATTATATAGGTCTATGATTAGCAAATTGCAATATGTAGTACATAGTAGACCTGATATTACATTATCTATAGGGATTGATGCAAGATTCTTTGCAAATCCTAGGGGGAATCACTTAATGGATGTGAAGAGAAGAATAAGATAATTGAAAGGAACAGAAGATTTTGGTCTATACTACAAGAAGAATGAAAGGTTTGACTTAAGAGCCTACATTGATGCTAACTGGACTAGAAATATTGATGACAGAAAGAGAACTAGTGGAGGAGCATTTTTCTTAGGCAAGAGACTAGTTACATGGACAAGCAAGAAACACAGTTGTACTTCACAATCTACTGCAAAAGCAAAATATGTTGTTGTTGCTATAAACTGCACAAACATTGTATGGATCAAATAGCTACTCAAAGGAATGAAGGAAGAAATCATAGAACCAATGATATTTTATTGTGATAATACAAGTGTTATCAATATATCAAAGAATCTAGTGATGCACACAAAGACAAAGCACATTGCAATCAAGTATCATTATGTGAGAGAATCAGTTCAAGACAAAGAAGTGAAGATGGAATATATTAACTCAAAGGAGAAAATTACTGATAGCTTCACAAAACCATTACCTAAGGATGCTCATGAGTATCTAAGAGGTAAACTAGGGGTGATACCCCTATCAAAGGCTATTTAAGAAATAGAAGGAGTGCCCTGCATCAAACAAGTTGATGTTCATATAATACAAATTGATGCAATAGATCTTACTTTAGGAGCTGCCTAAAGTAATCATGAAATTGAACACAAGGTGACAGAGGGAGAAACTGAGGAAACTGCAAAAGATTATATCTGCATTCTTTAAGATGATTTTTTTTTGGTATAGGTCTCTGGCATTGTTGTCAAAGAGGGAGAAAGTACATTAAACTGATCATCATCAGAAGAAGAGTTTTATTGATCAAGTGTAAGAGATAAGAAGGAGAAAGTACTAAACTAATTTGTTGATCAGAGAGAAAATGTTGATCAAAGAATTAAGTCAGAACAAAGAGGGAGATGTTGATCATAACATTGATCAGAGAACCAGAAAGATCAGAGGGAGATACTTTGCTAATCAATCTAGTATAAAAGAAAGAGGGAGAAATCCTAATCTACCTAGTAAGAGGGAGATAAGGAACTCAAAGGGAGTTATAAGAAAGACTTTTTGTAACCTAATCAAAAGATAGAAGTTGTTGATAAAAGGAGAATAAAGGGAGAAATTTCAAACAAGTTTTCTTTTTGGTATTGCCTTACTGTTTTAACCTAGTCAGTTTGGTTGAACAAGATGTTTATCATTTGATTGACTTGGTTGATCAGTTTGGTTTGTCATCAATGCCAAAGAGGGAGATTATTAAAATCTAATTGAAAAAGAGATTGTTAAGAGGAAGATTGTTGAAGAAGATTATTTGTTTCAATCATTTTTTCGTCACTAATGTCAAACCTACTATTTACTGGTAAGACAACTGCTTATAAGATTCAAGTACTATCACTTAGTTGATTGATGAGAAGGATTTGATCAATAAGATGTAACAAAAGCACCTAGAGGAAAGGTTGAGTTATGATTATGTAATGAAGTACAAGGATCAGTTAAGATAGTGCTGACATGATGAATTGGTAATCTACTTAAGGTTACAAATATTGGCTACACTTAGAAAGTTTAGAAGAATAAGTTAAACAAAGTTTGTCTACCAAGCTTGACCAAGTGGATAGTAGGTGTCGAGCAAACTCAATGCAAGCCAAGTAGAAAGTTAGTTGGAGTCAAGTAAAATAAAATTCTAGTGGATGTTGAGCAAAACAGTTGATGCCAAGTAAAGTTTAGTTGATGTCGAGCACTAGTAAAGTTTAGTTGATGCTGAGTGATTTTACAATTGATGCCAAGCAATGCAGTATGTGTCAAGCATCAGAAGATTGATAATGCTGAGCTGCTACATTATGATAAAGATCAAAGATTCACCAAATCTAAGCTCACAAGTTTATTTTCTTGAAACTTGTGAACTAGGAGGAAGATAAGGTTGATGAGCTAGTGGCACAAAATTTAATGTAAATTGTTTTTAGGCAAATTCAAATGGATTCTAGGAGAAGTTTCTAGAAAAGACAAGATATGGGGTAGATACATTGTATCCTACCTAATCCATCCAAAACCCTAATTTGGATGATGGATAATGAGTGAGAAAATATTCTAATTTCTTATTTATAGGAATGTTTGTTCATGAAGCAAAAGAGATTGGTTTCATATGTGAGAACCTAAGGAGGAGAAGGAATTAAGGGTTTTACTTCACCAAGTGACCTAAGAGAAGAGTCTGCAATGGCATGTTAAGCAATAAGGCTTAAGGAGATGAATGCTTGAAGGGTGAACAAGCTGTCAAAGTTGCAAAGTATGAAAGCCAAGCAAAATTAAGGACTGAATAGAGAATATAAGTTGTATCATATCAAAGCTCTACTGTTACTCTCTAACAATTGTATTAGTCTAGGGTAAATTCTTTGGAGTAAGGTTGACCTAATAGTTATTCAAAAATCCTTTAACAGGGTGGCATTTCAAGTGGATGGCCTAAAGTCCTCTAACGAGGCTCACTTGTAATAGGGTGATCGAAACTCGTTAACTGGATCACATTTAGCAGTGTGTATTGTAACCTTTAACAGGGTTGACTTTTCATAGGGTATCACATCAGGAGAGTGAAAAGGAGTAGCATGTTACTGGTGGTTTTTTCCAAATTGGGTTTCCATGTAAAATCATTGTGTCAAGTGTGCTAATGAATGTGTTGTGTTTCATGCTTTACACTTTTGCAAATTGATTTGATAGTAGCATACAAGTTTTAGTAAATACACAATGGATGCATGCATGGGTATGAATGTTTTATGGGTTCACTGAATTGTGAAAAAAATTGTTTATACATTTGGACCTTGGATAATTGATTCCCACCCCCCCACCCTAGTTATTCTAAAGTAATTCCAACAGATAGTACAACCCAAGAAGGAATCTAATTACTATGTGAAAGAAATGTTGATAGTCAAAGAATTGAGCCTGTATTCGCCAACTATGTGAAGAAGAATAATTCACCTAAATAGATAATTGGAGATAGAAGTACTAGAGTACAAACAAGAAGTAAATCAAGGGAAGGTACATGTTTAATAGCTAATTTTGAACCAAGAATAGTAAAAGTTGGATTGGATGATGAATGTTGATTTAATGCTATCAATGAGGAGATTGATCATATTGAGAAGAACAATACCTAGACAATAGTACTGAGACCTATTGATAGAAATGTGATTAGAACCAAATGGATTTTCAAAAACAAGTAGAATGAGAATGGAGAAGTGGTAAGGAACAAGGCAAGATTGGTTTGATAAGGTTATGCACAAGAATAAGAGATAGATTATGGAGAAACATTTGCACATGTTGCAAGATTGGAAGGAGTAAGGACACTACTAGCCTATGCTATATACAAGAAATTCAAAGTGTATCAAATGGATGTCAAGTCTACATTTTTTAATGAGATACTTAAAGAGGAACTATACATTGAACAACCTGAAGGATTCATTGAACCTGAAAAGAAGAACATGGTTTGCAAGTTGAACAAAGCATTGTATGGACTAAAATAAGCCTCAAGAGCATGGTATGAAAGAATACACTCTTATCAAATTAAGATTGGATTTTCTAGAAAAAGTAAAAATAGTAATCTATATTTGAAGAATGAATCTAAATATATGGTGTTGATTGCTGAGATATTTGTTAAGGGCATAATATTTGGAAGAAATGAAATGTTTAGTAACACATTTAATGAACAAATGAGTACTGACTTTGAGATGTCAATATTTGATTTAAAAAATTATTGGATTACAAGTTCATCAAACACAAAAAGGTATATGTGTAACTCAGTCTAAGTATGTGAAAGAAATCTTGAAAATATTTGGGATGGATGAGTCTAAGCTAGATGGTACACCTATAATGATTGGTGTGAAATTATCAAAAGAAGACACTACTGGTGAGTTTGATCAAACACTATATAGATATATGACTAGTAAGCTACAATATGTTGTACATAGTAGACCAGATATTGCACTTGTTATTGCACAATTTTCATCTAATCTAAAGGAGACACATATGACTAATGTAAAAAGGATATTCAAATATCTTAAAGGAACTGAGGATTATGGCCTATGGTATAAACAAGAGAATGACTTTAATCTTAAAGTATACACTCATATTGATTGGGATGGTAATGTTGATGATAGAAAAAGTACAAGTGGTGGAACTTTATTTTGAGGAGAAAGGTTGATTAGATGGATAAGCAAGAAATGAAGTTGTATTTCATAATCTACTATTGAAGCTAAATATGTTGTTGTTGCAATCAATTGGTCAAATATTGTATGAATTAAATAGTTGTTGGAAGGAATGCAAGAAGAGGTAACCAAGCCTATTACTATTTTTTGTGATAATAAAAGTGTCATAAATATTTCAAAATATCTGATGATGCATGCAAAAACAAAGCACATATCAATCAAATATCATTATTTGAGGGAACAAGTTCAAGAGAAGCAAGTAAGGCTTAAGTATGTGAAGTACAAGCAACAAATTTTTGATATATTTACTAAGCCACTACCTAAGGATGCTTTTGAGTGTCTAAAAGGTAAAGTTGGGGTCTTACCCTTATCCAAAATTTATTAAGTGAAGAGATATGCTACATAAATCCATGTATGAATTGTAATATATTTTATGAAGTTGATGCAGAAGTGTTCACGCTTTAGGAGCATTTATGAAGTTTTGAAATTAACTATGATGAAACTGATATATACTTTACATGCAAGGTACAAGGAAAACTACAAGGTTTTTAAAGTTTCATAATGAAATTTATAATGACCTTTGGCATTGTTTTCAAAGGGGGAGAGAAATGTAGAGGGAGAGAAATGTTAAAGGAGAGAAGCATAAAAGATAGAAGAATAATCAAAATTGAACCTAGATTAAGAGATCATATCCTAAGGGGGAGAAATGTTGAAGATGTTGAAGAAGTTGTTATTGCTAAAGATACAGACTGAATACCATATTGAAGACAAACTACAAAGTTGTATTGTTGGCAATACATAAATATGATTATCTTATGTAAGGTTTTGTAATGTAGAATCATATGTTATGTGTTGTCATCAATACGAAAGGGGGACATTGTTAACCCCAACTAATAATGTAATTGATAGTGGGAGATTATTAGTTGTTAATGCTATGAATGTATATAAATAGTCATATAAGTTATATTGTCATTTATGTGAGAGTCCTAGTTGGTTGGACATTATGCTAACTTAGTAGAGTGCAATATCATTTGATTGATGAAGAGGATTTCAAGAAAGTATGATGAAGATGGAAGTGATATGTAAGGTATTCAATGGGTACTTGAATAAGCTGGACAATGATAATGTATTATTGGTTTGATTATTTTATAGTCATATATTATTGCAATGTATTGGATAAAACAAGGCTAACTGAGTTACAAGGTTAATAAAGGGAGATTGTATTCACTGAGTGACTGTAGTATTTTCTAAGCTATTGACAAAGGAAGAAAGAAAATACAATGTTGACTGAGCGAGTCAGGATTAACCGAGTATTATGTTTCCTGAGTAAATGTTATGTTTACTAAGTGACAACTAGGTGAACACGTTTGGAAAATTAGAATCTGAGAGTGACTTTTGATGAAATTTTGGAAAGTTTGAGAAGGTCTAAGGGGTGATCCCACAATAATGGGTTCCACTTTGTGACTAATTTTGACACTGAAATCAGTACTTTTGAAACAAACCTCACGTTCGAGTGACTATATCTCTAAAACTATGAATAATTTCAAGATGATATAAACTAGTGATTTCTAGTACTCTGTTCATACTTTGTAACCATATTATATGTGTGTGTGTGTGTGTGTGTGTGTGTGTGTGTGTGCGAATTATTTCTTCTCCTCCGAAAAGTGGTACATATTAAAATTCAATATTTTTAAAGAGTGATAGTTCGTTTGACACACATAACTTTTTTTCTAGAAAAGATAATAAGGTAATTATTTCAATGTTGTATTTGTAACATCAATATCTAGAAGATACATTTGGTTTGATTCAATTTGATTGAATATTGTATAGTTTATGAAGTTTTGAAGTGATGCCAATCATAATTCAGACATATGTTCGTTTTGACACAAATAACCTGAACTCAATTTATCATAAATCTAATTTATTTTTTTTGAATAGAAAGCTATCTCAATAATCTATTTCCTAGATATTTTTCAAAAAAAAATTGACCTAATTTACTAATTTTTCCAAAGTGTCGAAGTCAGTTGATGTTTAATTGGTAATCAACCTATAATGAGTTAAACTCATATTTGAAAGTCTTAATGAATATAATATGTATTACAATTATAGTTGTTGGAAAGCTTTCTCCAAGTAGCACAAATTGGCATTTTTTATTTTATAGTAGGAGATCAATCATTTTCAATTTTGGGTGTCAAAAGAGCCAATTTTTTTTTTTTCAAAAAAGAGGGTCAAAAATTTGTAATTTGACATGTTCGCTGTGAACATATTGTTCGCAATGAAAATGTATAATGGGTTCGCTGTGAACATGTGTTCATGCGAACACACACCCTTAAGTTTTTTGACTATATTAATCAAGTATGTTTGCCACGAACATGCCTAATATATGTGAAATATGTTCACTGTGAACATGGTTAATATGTTCGAGTGAATAATTGATAAATGCGATTTGCAAATTTTGCAATTTTTTTGAATTTTCTTCATCCCACAAAAATGGAACCCATTATTGTGGGTTCACCCTGAGGCGAGAGTTAAAATTTGTTACAAGATCAATGATTCAAAAAATTTAAGGATCTAATGATGGAGATTGAAGAAGGATAAGGATCTACTTGAAATTCTATACAATTTATTTTTTTAGAAGTGTCTAAATTTATTGTATGAAGGAATTATGTTATAACCTAAAGATTGATGATAGTGATTAAACAACAAAAGACTGAAGGATCTGGAAGCATTGTCAGAACTATTTAAGGAGGAGAACAACATAGTTTAGGCTATTATCTGTTGAGATGTTGATTTCATGCTACTGATTGTGATGTTGGTTAGAAGTTGATTATACAAGAGTGTTAAGTTGTGTGAGTGTGAAGTTGAAGAAGGTGAAGGAAAATTTTTGAGCCAGGAGAACTAAGCAAGAGGAAGAAGAAAAAGGTGTTAATCAACCAAGTAAAAACAAAATGAAAGAAGATCCAAGAGAGAGATCAGACAGAGACAAAAGACAAGGAACAAAGATTTGAATGAAAAAAGGTAGTTGTTATTCTTAACATATCATTTTATACTGTTATTATTTAATCATTGTAGTAGAAAATCTTGGAAGTACCAAGTGGACCTAACAAGTTCGTGATTCCTATATGGTAATGCCAATTAGTGGTATTTGTATGTCCTTTAAATCAAGCCACTCTTTAGTCTAGAATAAGGAGCGATAAGGTCTAGATGATCTTTTGGTAAAATCCTAACAAGGTCACATTAATAATGTGTGTGTAACCTTTAACAAGGTTGGATCCTAGCAGAGCTCACTTCAAAAGAGTGAAAATATTTGGGTTGTTGGTTCTAGGTGGTTTTTCCCTTCATAGGGTTTCCACGTTAAAAATCATGGTGTCAAATGTCTAAATGCTATCTATGTTGCAAGTTGTTTTACATGTTTTAAAATTTATTGCAACTCGATAATAACTAAGATTAAGATTGGTAATAAATAAGTTTATTGATACTTAGTAATGCAAAGAACAATGATTTGAAAGATTACACTAAATGATTATTGTTGAAGTGTATGATGTTTTATTGGTCCTAAAATGTTTAAAGGGACTATATGATAATTGGACATAATTGATTCACTCCCCTACCCCCATCTAAAAATCACCATATGTGTTAATCATTTTTAAAAAATCTTAGATCACTATTTTTATCTAGATTAATCATTCTTATTGCATAGAAAATACAAAAAAATAAAATAGTAAATTGCATACAATTGTAACCTTCATTCTAGTATTCTCTAGTTACTGAAAGCTTAGAAATATGAGAGAAATCATACTTGTATCAAATAGGAGGCAATATGTCAAATTATCATGGCTTTGTACTTTCATTTATTTTATTATTTTATTTATCTAACTGTGAATGTAATGACTCAATGAAGTGTTGTGTTACAGTTGTAGGACCAACTTTCACACATAGAGGTTCTTGATTTTTCAAGTTTAGAATCAATAGCTTCACATCTTTAAATGGTTGAATTTCATTCAATCAAGATTAGAGTTCTTTATCTTAAAATTAGAAATGTTTTCATTGCTCCATATCAAACTACTCTCTAAGTACACATCATCATGTCTTTGAATCAATGTGTTGCTTGCACGTTGATTTGAAGAGGGGAAAATATAATCACCCTAAAATGAGCAAGTTTGACTTGAAGTCCTATTTTCCCTAAATCAAATCTAAGTCCTCAATAATGTTAGTCCAATTATGTGATTACTTTCATAATTTATTGAAATAATTAAAATGCCTAAATCAAGCATCAAACATAATTAATTGATCAAAAAATATGTTAATTACCTTAGCCTAATTAATTAAATCAATCCCACTTAAATGCATATAAATACTCCTAATTCCAACTCATCACTCAAGGATAGGCTATCTCTAACTAAACCAATGTGATCTAATCACATCGATTAACACTCATAGATCAACCAACAATCAATCTTTATAACTCATTTTGAGTTAATCTAAATAGTTCAATTGATCTCATTTTCTACAAAAGGAATCAATTTCAAGCTCAAAGGGTCCACTCAATTGCATTCATACTTATATGTTGTAGAAATGATCACTCAGTGTTAACCAAGTTATTCAGTTTATAGCAAGCTCATTGTGATAGCATTGACTAAGCTATGCAATATGAATCAAGTGATTTAGTTTATATGTCAAATTTCATAGTATTCACCAAGTCACTAGTGCAGACCAAGTTCAGACTACTTGAAAATGATCAATGTGGACCCAACTTCTACATCTACCAAATACATGACAATGTCGAGCATTGATAGTAGATGTCAAGTATCAGAACCTCACCGAGCTAGTCTACAAAACTCAAGTTCTTGTAGTTGAGCTGACTTTGTACATTTTTGTGTAAACTTGTAATATAGCCAACTTTGTTGATTTGTAAATTGGATTGGTATATGTAATGCATTGTATCAGATCCAATAAGAAGTATGTATGTTATGTAATTAGTAGAGAAGAGTAGAAGTGTGAAATATAAGGCTACAATAGTATAAGGAGCAACAAAGATTTATCTATCATAGGAAGGTGATCATTACACTCAAAGGAATCTCATTCAGCAAACCAAGTTGTAGATCAAAGATCAGTCATAGTTTCATCCTAACAGGTGGATCAGTTAAATCCTTTCACAAGGTAGACTTAACAGTCTTTCATAAATCTCTTTACCAAGTGCATACTTCATTGTATGTTTGTAAATCCTTTTGCAAGGTGGACCTAGCAATCCTTATTGCTCTTAATAGGGTAGATCATCAGAAGTGATCATTGTAAGCCTTAACATGCCAACTTTATACTGCAATACTAAAGCTTGTGGATATCATCCCCACTTACTTTCTATTTGGAAGGTTTTTGGATCACCATATTGTGTGTCAAAGGGTTATGAATGTTTTATTGCTTTTAGTTTCTTACACATGATCATAATTCACATGAAGGATTAATTAGTGGATAAAGTAAAGTTTTATTAGTTACTGATTCACTCCTCCCCTCTCAATAACTTATCCTATCATATATATTTCCAACAATTGGTATTAGAGCATTGTAGTTCTCAAGAAATAAGTTTAACAACTTGAGCAAAAAGATCAGAGGCTATGGAGGTATTCAAACTTGATAAGGCTATTGACAATGAAAATCTAGATTTGGAATTGGCTATTGGACAACTCAAGGAGGCAAAAGAGAAACTCTCTCAATCCTTGAAAAGAAGAAAAGATCTTGCAATCCAAATGAATGACCATCTCTACATTGAAGAAAGAATTGAAGACATTTATTCAGAAAGCAATTGAGATGAAGCTAATGAATGCAAAGAGAAACCTAATTTTGAAGGAAAATATCACAAATGTAAGAAGCATGGGCACAAATCCTTAAAATGCAAAACTAAGATATTGAACCTAATAGAACAAATTGTAAAAGCTATATTTGGTTGGGACTATAACACTTGGTGCAGATGTCATTACTGTGGAGAATTCAAACACATTGGAATGAATTGTGTAAAATGTCACATGAGGACAAGAGACACTACCAGAAGATGTTTCATTTGTACAGAACTTGGTCATCTTGCCAAGAACTGTATGAATACTAGAAGAATTAAAGATGAAAAGAAAGCCAAAGCTGATAACATCAGAAAGTAGCAATGGATTCCAAAATCTTCTAAGAATACGAGTTCGAACAATGATGAACATGTCACTCAAGAATTGGGTAACTCTAGTATTTCTACTTGATCTCCCACAAGGAATATTGGAACTAGGATTTTGAAGAAGATATCTAACATTAGTTCTAGTCAATAGAATGAAAGATCCATATTATCATTCAAGATGCAAAGGGATCACTGAGCATTCAGGAAGATGTTAGTTATTATTGATTGAGGTCGGGTTACAAGACCCTGCCAAGCAAGGTCAAGAGCTACTAAGTTTTATGTGGACATCGAGACATGGATGACTTAGCAGAGCACTTAATGCAAGTGAAATGGATGATAGTCTATCATTTGAGCAAACAATCATACTAGGTATCTATAGTGATTGAAAGGTAAAATTTGATAAAAAGATGAAATAAAAGTCATTTGTCACTGCAAATTCTTCAAAACTATTTGTACAAAATGTTCTTAGTGCATCCAAGCAATTTGTGTGAATTACTATTAAAGATTTTCATGTTCTCTCAAGCCCTATTGAGAAAAATGGCATCCATTAGTAGCAAATCTAAGAAAGGATCTGATATGTTGGTTCAAGGCAACGAATGAAAGGCACCAGACTTCAAGCTGAGTCTAGTTGTCATAGAAACCCTAGATCCGAGTGGAGTTCAATCTCAAACTCTATCAAAGGTACTGTTGATTAATGACATTCGTTCACATTTTAATTGTGTTATTCTTGATATTGGAACACTAGAAATGGATGAGTTGTTGAGAGAATTGTGTGTGAATGGTGTGTTAAAACTGGAGCATCAACATCTTGAAGCGAAGGGTTTGACTCACATTTCGCACATGTTGCGAGACTTTCAAATGAAATGGATAAGATTTATCCTTAGTCGTGTGCATAATGGTCAGCTATGGTTGGAACAAACCATTGTGATAACAAAGAAGATGATCCATAGGATCACTAGTCTTCCAATGTTGGCAAAAGCTAAAACAACTAAAGCCCTAAGTTAGGTCGGACTAGAGAAGAAAACCCTTGTCGAGTGGGATGGAAGGGGAATGAAGATCAGTTGTGTCACAAATGTGGAACTAAAGTTTAGGATACATGTCATCATGCACAAAATATATAGCTTGAGCAGACTCAGCGGTGTATCATGAGAAGCATTGGATCTCGTATACAAAGTGGTCAAGAATAACCTATCACTTGACCTTATCAAGTTGATGTTGAATCAGTTCAACAAGAATATGGAAAGTATAAGAACTTCAAAGAACAATCCTTGTAAGTTCGGTTCACTCTTAACTTGTTTATTTTTCTATGTGCAAAAGTTCTTCCCATCTAAAGGTACAGTCATATGGAGGAAGGATGTACCTATTCTTTATCAGATTAATGAATATATAGTTTAAATGGGAGAAACTTATGTTAATATTATGGATAACTACTTTGATGCATTCAAAGATAAGATGAATAAAAAGATTCAGGATCCCAAAGAAACTTGTTGATGATTACAAAGATGATATTTGTTTCATGGTTAATAGTGATAAAGTATATATATAGGCAGTAAGACCAAGAATTGTATGGGTTAAGCCTCTAGGTTATGAGGTTAACATAGATGAAACCAAGGACATCATTGAAGCACTAATTAATGAGCCTATTGACCCAAATGTTGTATACTTTGGCACCTATGATGAAGCAAAAGCAAGAATAGAACTTGAAATAAAACTCCCTCAGGCGGTCAACAAAGGAAAGAAGAGAATTGCAAAATTGAAAACTAGCTCCACTCTTCTATTGACTAAAGGCAAAGGTGATGACATTAAGGATGATGAAACAGAAGATGAAGAGAAGTCAGAAGAAGAAGAACCTATAAAGAAGGGTAAGGTTATTATAACCAAACCTGCCAAACCATCTACTGTTGTGTTCACAAGAAGGACATCTAGGAAGAAACTTGATATAGAAGGAGGAGATGTGATCTTAAAATGACCTCCACCCACCTTTTAGAGAAAGATTGAAAGAAATAGAGTCAAGAGCAGGCATAACAAACTTCAAATCACTAAAGTATGAGACTAGGACTGCAGAGGAGTAGAAGCAAATAGAAGACATGATAATGTCTAAGATGGGTAAATGGAAGTATTCCCCAAACTAGCATGCTCAGTAGATTCTGAGTGATTTAATGGATAAGGTCAAGCCAAGATGGGAGTATCTATGAAAACTGCTAAAGACATATATGAGCAAACCCTGAGGCAACTAATGTTGAGCTTGAATGAGAAGGAGGTGAAAGAATCCATTAAGAAGAATGAAGAAAAACTTACCTTAAGATTCAACACTTGTCTTATATTAATGAATGACATTGAACATGTGGTAAGAAATGCCACCAATACATGGAAGAACATTTATGTTCTTCACAAGGAGAGTGATTTTGTTGTCAATGTGAGTGATAAGGATGAACATGATGATGGACATGAAAAAGATGAGGAAATTGATGATGAAGAAGTAACATATTTTGACAACATAGATGATGAGGAATAGGAACAAGAATAGGAAGCTACCAAGGAAGACTTACCTAAAGTTTAGAACATTGAGGAGACCGACCTAGAGAAGATTGTAGTAGCAGTCATAGCCTCACTTCCTCATTCTCCTAGCAAAGCATTAAAAACATCAAGCCCAGAGAAAGCTACTACAAAACTAATTGTGTCAAACATTATAATTACAAGCACTCAATCAATTTTTGCACCTGTTCAGCTCAATAATTCATTGACAGAAGTGACAAGCACTTCATCTATCGAGAAGACAACACTTCCTCCTCCATTAGTTTTGGTTACACAATGTATTCCATCAATAAGTGCAGTATCTACTTTTCAACTAGTCCTACTATTTCTACTATTGTTTCCATTCCCAGCATGCAATTAATAAGTGCAAGGACAATTGAGACCAAGCCTCAACTGAGCACAAAATTTTTAAGGCAAAAAGAAGGAAGAAGAAATTGATCTTGATGAGGAGATTGTTATTCTGATTTGGGATATCACCAATCTAAATCCTAATCAGATGCATATATTTGGAGAACTTTTTCAAAAGAAAGCTAAGCAACAAAGGCTTGGAGATGAAAGAAATAAGGAATTTCAAGTGCTTGAAGATGCAAAGAATATTCTAGTAGAAGCACTCAACACAGAGGTTGACACTTCTCAACCAATTTTGGCTCAGTTAGTAGAGGTAGTCCACAAATTCAATGAAGATTTGAATGGACACGAGAAACTATTGCAAAGAGTATAAAAGAAGTTTGAGAATAAAGTTTTAAAACTAGTAGCACATCAAATTGCTATTCATCAAGTAGACTTGTCTACTATTCTAGGCTCATTGGAGACATCTTGCAACAATGTGAATTCATTATTTGGTAAACTCTGTGATACTTCAATTTTCACCAAGGAAATTAAAGATAAAATTTCAAAGATTGATGAAGATTTGAAAGCATGTGCACAACAGTTGCAACTTGACCCGAGTTATAGCTCTGCCCACTACACAAAGATCAGATTCTTAACTAATATGCAGGTAGAATTGCTAAGAGAGGAAGCCAGAATAAGAGCTATATTGGTAGATATATAGGGCATGATTCTCCCAAATATGGATGCATTGTAGAAACATATTGCACATGCTAAAACACTCATCCATGATAACAACTTCTCAATTGCAGATCATACGATATAACTTTTAGTAGAAGTTCAAGTTGCATTGCACACATGCAAGGTGTTGCAAGAAAATTGGGACAAAACAATGACACTAATCCTAAAGGGACATTCAAAATTCTTTTCATATTTTGGCATTACTATATAGTATATAGCATACATCTTTGACATTAATGTCAAAAGGGGGGAGAAGATGTATATTGTAAAGGGGAGAAGATGTAATATAATATATAGTATACATAAAGGGGGAGAAAATGTATATAGCATATGTAAATATGAGAAGATGTGAAAAGATGTAAAGTATATTGTATGTATATGTATGGGGGAGCATTGTCGTATCATATATGTACAGTGACGCGGGCAATAGGGTGAATAACTAGGGCCAAAGGTTCACCCAGCTATCCAAACCACCTTGCAAGAGTTAACACAACAAAAATGAACACAAAGAAAAACAACCAAAGGAGGAAGAAGAGCGAACTACTTTTATTGATTCATCAAGATATCTTCATACATGCCCAACTGTAAGGCCTTCTGGGTTATGGCCAATTACAAATACATTCACATTCAAAGATCCAATTGCAAATTCACACTTTCAGTTCCGCTCTCTAATCTTCTTCCAATAACTTCTTCTCCCCAAAAACTTGCCTAAATATAAGCCTAAATACTCTATATATACTTGCCAAAATGGTTTACAAAACATTCTAGAACATAGAGAAGCCACAAGTCAGCTCTCAACAAATATAACTACTTATCCCAAAATTAAATGCGAGCAAAGTCGGCCCAAATAGGAACCATACACAAATTACTCGGCAAAAGAAAGCTTTCCAAAACTGGCACTCGACATACAATGGGTAACTCGGCACATGAAAAGTGCTACAGTAACTCGGCACATGAAGGAATGCTATAGTAACTTGACACATGAAGAGTGCTACAGCAACTCAGCACATGAAGAGTGCTACAACAACTCGACACATGAAGAGTGCTATAATAACTTGGCACCAACTATAGAATGAACAAAAATGAGTAGGATAACAAGGCAACCCAAGATGCTCCTGCATCAGACAACGAGGGTTGAAAGAGATGATTCTCTTGAATCATTGAGATATCACAATCTGAGTGGAATCCAACTCAGATTGAGAAATCCATGAAGCATCTTCAATAGGCCTATTCTTCCACTTTACCAAATATTCATAGTAATCTTTTCCTCTTGTGCTCCTGCCAACTCTCTGATCCAATATCTGTTCAACTTCTTCAATTTGCTTCTTAGGATAATCTTCTAATACAACAACTTCATCATCTGGCTCATGATACTTATACAAATCAACAATATTGAATATAGGAGATGTATCCATGTCATCAAGTAACTCAACTTCATAAGCATTACCACTATCAAACTTTTTCAAGATCTTACAAGGTCCAAATTTCTTCATCTTCAGCTTGCTGTATGTTCTAACCGGGAATCTTCCTTTCTTTAGATGAACCATCACCTCATCACCAACTTGAAAATCATGGTGTCTTCTAGACTAATCAACATTCTCCTTATACTTCTGATTGCTTTGTTCCAACCTCAACTTCACTTCCTTATGCAAGGACTCCATAAAATTAGCAAATTCTTCTCCTGCAACGCTTTTTTTTTCTTCACTAGCAACATCTCTCAAATTTGATATACCTCTAGGATGCATTCTAGTAACAATCTCAAAAGGTGTCTTCACAGAATTGTTATATGCAAAGTCAACTTGTGCCAATACCATCTCCTAATTACTTGGCTTATTCCCAACTAAACATCTCAGCAAATTTCCCAAGCTTCTATTCACAACCTCTGTCTGTCCATCTATTTGTGGATGGAATATAGAACTGAACTTCAGCTCAATACCCATCTTTTTCCACAAAGTCTTCAAAAAATAACCAAAAAGCTTACTATCTGTGTCTGAAATAATGCTTCTTGGTAATCCATGCAATCTCACAATCTCTTTAAAGAAAAGTTTAGCAACATGCTCAGCATCTGATGTCTTCTTACATGGTATAAAATGAGCCACCTTAGAAAATCTATCCATCACAACAAAGATGGAATCATACCCTTTCACTATTTTAGGCAATCCAAGAACAAAATCCATACTAATGTTAGTCCAAGGTTTCTCAGGAATAGTAATAGGTGTATACAAACTAGTATTTTGACTCACTCCCTTTGCAACTTCACAAACTCCACAACTCTTTACAAATTTTTGAACATCCTTATACATTTGTGGCCAATAATACTTCTCTTTCAGCAAACTCAATGTCTTATCAATTCCAAAATGTCCAGCTAATCCACCACTATGCTTTTCCTTAATCAAATTCAACCTCATAAGACTTCTAGGAATACACAATTGGATATCTTTGAACAACATACCTTCTTGAATGAAATACTGATCATACTTACTTATGTGATCTATCAAATTTGGTGCTCTGCACTCTCTCCATGCCTCAGAAAAATTAGGATCAACATCATACAATTCTTTCATTTCATCAAAACCAAGAACTTAAACCTTCATTTCAGTCAACAAAGAACACCTTCTACTCAATGCATCAGCAACTTTGTTAGTAACTCCACTCTTGTGCTTGATCACAAATGTAAAACTCTGCAAATACTCAACCCACTTCATATGTCTTTGATTCAATTTATGTTGACTTCCCAAGTATTGTAAAGCTTTATGATCAGTATACAACACAAACTCCTTAGGCATCACATAATATCTCCATTTCTTCAATGCTTGAACAATGGCATAAAATTCTTGATCATACATAGAATATTTCTTTTTAGCATTATTCAACTTTTCACTAAAGAAAGCAACATGCTTACCTTCTTGACTTAATACAGCTCCTATTGCATTACCACTTGCATCACATTCAACTTGAAATACTTTGTTGAAATCAAGTAAAGCCAATACAGGTAATTCAACAACCTTTTGTTTCAAAGTCTCAAAACTCTTAACAACTCCATGTGTCCAATTGAATTCCTTTTTAACTCTCCTCATTATTTCAGTCATAGCATTACAAACAACACTTAAATTATTTATAAACTTTCTATAAAAACTAGCCAAACCATGAAATGATCTTACCTCACTCACATTCTCAAGTGTAGGCCATTCCAAAATTGCTCTAACCTTCTCAGGATCCATCTTCAAACCATTAACTGAAATTACAAATCCCAAATACACAATCTCCTCTTCCATAAAAGAACACTTTTTCAGATTAATCAACAACTTTTCCTTTTTCAACCTCTGCAATAGTTGTCTAATATGCTCAAGATGTTCTTCCTTAGTCTTGCTGAATATTAGAATATCATCCAAATAAATAATCACAAATTTACCCAAGAATCTTTTCAGAACTTCATTCATCAACCTCACAAAAGTACTAGGTGCATTAGTCAAACCAAAAGGCATAACCAACCATTCATACAAACCATCTTTTGTCTTGAAAGCAGTCTTCCATTCATCACCTTCTCTGATTATGATCTAATGATAGCCACTCTTCAAATCAATCTTGGTAAAATACTTTGCTCCACTCAAATAATCCATTATGTCATCCATCCTCGGCATAGGAAACCTATATTTCATTGTTATCTTGTTAATGGCTCTGGAATCAGTACACATTCTCCATTCTCCATTCTTTTTAGGTGCTAATACAATAGGTATAGCACATGGACTGAAACTTTCTCTGATCAAACCTTTCTGCAACAACTCATGCACTTGTCTGTTAAGTTCTTCATTCTCTGCAAGTGTCAATCTATATGGTGCTTTGTTTGACAAACTAGCTCGAAGGATCAAATCCATACAATGACTTATACTTCTTACTGGAGGTAAACCATCAAGAATATCATCAATAATAATTTTTTTATACTCATTCAACAACTCTGCAATTTCTTCTGGCACTCGGTCAATACTACCATCTGTCATTCGGTCACCACTAACTAGCACTTGGTTAACACTATTTTCTTGCACTTGGTCTCTATTGACAAAACTCAATTTTCTTGGAATTATAGCAAAACAAACTTGATTCTTTTTCATTTCCTTTTCAAATTGTTTCCCATTAACCATGCAAATTTTTACAGCAGTATAATTAACCTCATCTGGACTTTGATCAAAGGCAACAATGTTTGTTTCTTCCCATTTACCCAAAGAGTATATCGATTCAATCTTCCATCATGTACAACATATCTATCATATTGCCAAGGTCTACCCGACAAAATATGACAACAATCCATGGGCATAATATCACACAAAACTTCATCAAAGTAATGTCCAATTTTGAACTTCACAAGGCATTGCTCACTTACCAATATCTTATGCTCATCTTTGATCCATGAAACATGATAAGGTTTGGGATGTTTCAGCCTCTGCAACTGCAACTTTGTAACTAGCTCTTCTGATGCCAGATTTGTAGAACTTCCACTGTCAATGATCACTTTACAGTATTTTCTAGCCATCTTACATCTTGTCTTGAAAAGACTTCTCCTTAAAATAGGTTCCTCATCCCCTCCCTTATTACATAAGGTTCTTCTCACCATTAAATTTTCTCCAACCTCAAGTCCACTTAGTGAACTCTCAATGTCTTCTTGAATCATAGCATTTCTATTATTCTGCCCACCTTCAGAATATCTACATTCAAAGGATCTATGCCCTTCTTTGCCACATTTAAAATAATTACCATGAAATCCACCTCTAGAATAATAATTACCTTTTCCTCAATAAGAATTCGTGCCTCCTCGGTAGGAATTACCACTTTTCCATTCAGTCTTGCCTTTGTCATCATTCTTCCATTCAGATTTTCCTTTATCCTACATAGAACTGTTCGATCTGCCACTTTCTCCATAACATCTACCTCTGCCTCTTTGGAATCTACCACCTCTACCTCTCTGTCTTTGTTCATGCTTCTTTGTCAAGATCTCCTCAGCTTTCAAGACATATTGATATGCTTCTTCTACACTTTCCAACTTCACAAAACTTATTTCATCTTGTATTCCAAATCTCAATCCATTAATGTACCTTGGAATTTTCTCAACATCATCATCACATGTCCAGATCTGATATCTAATCTATAGAATTCCTCGGTATATTCTTTTACAGTCATGTCCTTTTGTTTCAAATTTTGCATCTTTCTCAACAAGCTAACCTGGTAATCAATTGGAAGGAATTTGTTCTTTACCTTGTTCACCATCTTTGGCCAAGTTTTGATCTTCTCCTTGCCTCTCCTTTGTCTATTAGTTTGCAAGTGCTCCCACCATAGCGATGCATGACCTTTCAGCCTAGTGACTACAATCTTCACCTTTCTATTATCAGGAGTGTTTTCATACTCAAAGAACTTCTCCATATCAGAGATCCAATCCAACACAACATTGGCATCCAATTTTCCATCATAAGGAACAACTTCTACAATAGGTTTTGAATTTTCCCTAGACAATACTCGCAATAATCTTTCCTCATCTTGATCTTCTTCAGGTTCTGGATTATGATTTGGTGCTGCTACTTCATCATCACTCACATCTTGAAGATGTGCTCCTCTCCTCTGGGTTGTCTCCATAGCATCTAATCTGGCTGCAATTTGTCTCAACTGATCCAATATAGCATTATCAACATTATTTCCTCTACCATGAACCATCTTCACAAATCAGGTTCCTGCAAGATCATAACCCTCTGCAAGTTATAGGTCAAATCCACATATCTACCACCCTACAACCAAATCCAAATCAAGATTTCAGATGATCCAATCTCCACAAGGATGAACCTCAAGCTCTGATACTAATTGATGCAGGCAAGAGGGTGAATAACTAGGGCTAAAGGCTCACCCAGCTATCCAAACCACCTTGCAAGAGTTAACACAATGAAAATAAACACAAAGAATAGCAACCAAAGGAGGAAGAAGAGTGAACTACTTTTATTGATTCATCAAGATATCTTCATACATGCCCAGCTGTAAGGCCTTTTGGGTTACGACCAATTACAAATACATTCACATTCAAAGATCCAACTGTAAATTCACACTTTCAGTTCTGCTCTCTAATCTTCTTCCAAAAACTTCTTGTCCCCAAAAACTTGCCTAAATCTAAGCCTAAATACTCTATATATAATTGCCAAAATGGCTTACAAAACATTCTAGAACATAGAGAAGCCACAAGTCGGCTCTCAGCAAATATAACTACCTATCTCAAAATTAAATGCAAGCAAAGTTGGCCCAAATAGGAACCAAACACAGATTACTCAGCAAAAGAAAGCTTTCCAAAACTAGCACTCGGCATACACTGGGCAACTCAGCACATGAAGAGTGCTACAACAACTCGGCACATGAAGAGTGCTATAGCAACTCGACACATGAAGAGTGCTACAACAACTGGGCACATGAAGAGTGCTACAGCAACTGGGCACATGAAGAGTGTTACAGTAACTCGATGCATTAAGAGTGCTACAATAACTCGGCACCAACTATAGAATGAACAAAAATGAGAAGGATAACAAGGCAACCTAGGATGCTCCTGCATCATACAGATACATCTTTGACAAAAGAAATTTCAAAAAATCCCAAAAACAGGGTACTCTGTCGAGTTAGAGACACAAGATGATGGATAAAAGGTGTTCTTGAACTTTTCGAATTCAGTTTTTGATAAGTGTTTTTGTCACTAATGCCAAAGGGGGAGATTGTTGACATTATAGTCAAGTTTGTTATTAGTGACACACACTTATTTAGATTGTAAGTATCTACCAAGCATATTGTATAGTTAATAGTGTTAACCAAGCATTTCAGACTCTACCGAGTTCTACAATGGCTACTAAGTTCAAGGGACAATATTTAGTTTGCGTGGAGTAGTTTCTATCATGATGGTGATAAGAAATGTAAACCAAGGTACATAAGGTTTACCAAATTCCTCAATGCAAACTGAGTTAGGCAATGCTTACCGAGTTCGCAGTTATAGTGATGTGAATCTAGTGTTAACCGAGCCACTTAGTGTTAACCAAGTGACTCAGTTTATATCGAGCTCATTATGATAACATTGGTTGAGTTATGCAATATGGATCAAGTGATTCATTTTATATGTCGAGTTTCATAGTATTTATCGAGTCACCAGTGTAGACCAAGTTCAGACTACTTGGAAGTGATTAGTATGGACTGAGCTTCTACGTCTACCAAATACATGATGATGTCGAGCATTGACAATAGATGTTGAGTATTAGAATGTCACCGAGCTAGTTTACAGAACTTGAGTTCTTGCAGTTGAGCCAACTTTATGCATTTTTGTGTAAACCTGTATTGTAGTCGACTTTGTTGATTTGTAAATTGGATTGGTATATATGTAATGCATTGTATCACATCCAATAAGAAGCATGTATGGTATGTAATTAGTAGAGAAGAGCAGAAGTGTGAAATACAAGGCTACAATAGTGTAAGGAGTAGAAAAAAATTATCTATCATAGGAAGGTGATCATTACACTCAAAGGAATCTCATTTAGCAAACCAAGTTGCAGATCAAAGATCAGCCACTATTTCATCCTAACAGGTGGATCAGTTAAATCCTTTCACAAGGTAGACTTAACAGTTTGGAAGAGCAAAGAAAGAACAAAGAAAGAAAAATGTGTCTGCTAAGCTTGACTGAATGATCAGTTGATGCCGAGAAAAGTTAGCTCAAGCCAAGCAAAAAATTAGTTAGTGTTGAGCAAAGCAAAGATCTAGTGCATGCCAAGTAATTCTAGTGTGTGTCAAGTGTTAATAAAAGATAGTATGTGTCAAGTGAATGTTAGTGGATGTCGAGCAACATAGTATGTGCTGAGCATTAGAGGTTAGTTGAAGCCGAGTGACAACATTATGAATTTGATCATGGATTCACTGAATCTGAGTTGACAAAGTTGATTTCTTGGATTGTGTGAAGTGTGTGGAAGATAATCTTGATGAGCTGGAGGCACAAAATTGAGGGAACAAAATGGAAAAGAAAGAAGATTCAATGAATATGACCTAACCCTAAAATGGATGATTGGTATTGAGCGACAAAAGACCTAAATTCTCTTTTTAAGGGGATATAAGGCTTGAAGCAATAGTTGGCATGTGTGAGAACCCAAGGAAGACGAATTGTCTAGGGTGTTGCTTCATATGGTGGCTGACTAAGAGAGTCTGTAATTGGCATGCAAAGCAAGAAGGCTTAAGAAGATGAATGCTTGAAGGGTGAACAAGCTATCAGAGCTAAAGTGAATGAAGCCAAATATAATGGAGGACTAAAACATAGATCTATAATCTGCAAGTGAGTTGTGATTTGTTATCAAATCAAGTCCTACTATTACTTTCTAATCATTGTACCAATTTAGGATAAATCCTTTGGATTAAGTTTGACCTAATAGTCATTTGTAAATCCTTTAATCGGGTGATATTCTAATGGAATGTTCTAAAGTCCTCTAACAATGCTCACTCCTAAGGTGATTGAAATCCATTAACCACGTCACATTTAATAGTGTGTATTGTAACCTTTAATGGGGTTGACCTTTCATAAGGGATCGCTTCAGAAGAGTGAGAATTAGTAGCATGTTACTGGTGGTTTTTCCCAAATTGGTTTTCCATGTAAAATCATTGTGTCAAATGTGTGAATGATTCTGTTATGTTTTATGTTTACATTTGTACAATGTTATTTTGACCTAGGATAGTAACCTACAAGTTTAAGCATTGGATGATCTAATGGATGCATGCAAGATACATGATAAGGATATATATATGTATGAGTTTTGTTAAGTGCTAAAAAGTGTTATTAGGACATTTGGACCTTGGATAACTAATTCACCCCCCACCCCCACACCCCCACCCCCTCCACACCCCCCGCCCCCCCTCTTCAGTTATTATAAAGTATTCCGACACCAAATTCTTATTATCTTCCTTCTATCTATCTTCATTATACTTTCCTTAATACTAGATCTCAAAATATATAGCTAGCAAGACCACAAGTCAGCCTGCCAGGAAACTTATTACAAAATATAGGTCCTGCCTCAAAGGAGAAATTAACAATCTTACAATTAAGAAAATAAACATCTGCAGAGGCAAAGATAGGTCCACACATGATCCAAGAAGCAAAAACAAGGTAAAAAAAGCCTTGATGCCATACAAAATATTGTTGAAGCCAAACTTGCACTTTACTCAAGTTGTCAGGAAACAAGCGTGCCTCAAACAAAGAGAAGGATAATTCTCGCAAATAAGAAAACAGTCTCTGTGAACATGAGAACAATGTCCACAATAGGTCCGCATTAAGGATCCAAGTGTGTAGAAAGAGAAAACAAAAACAACAAATCCCATTCCATGAATAATAGATAGAACAATAAATATTAAATCCTTTTGGTTGATGCAAGATTGCCAAAGTACCCAATATGCTCCTTGCATAACTCATTTAGCTTAATGTGCACTTTTACTTAGCTTAATCTTTCAATTGCACAATAGAAATTGATCATGATAGTTTACTTTACTCATCTTAGTTTTATTAATTAAATAATAAAAGAATTAAATTTCTCATTCTATGACTAAATTGTCATTGGTTAGGATCTACAATCTGAGAGAAATTGAATGATCTTAATCATACTCTTTCTAGATAGAGACCAACATGACACTTTTGTTATTTACAATTTGAATTGTTGATTAATTATGATGAAATAACAAGCTAATGTCTCATTGAAGTGTTGTGTTGCATTTGTAGGCACAAATATCACACACATTGGGCTCACTAACCTTGGGGTCCATTTAGATAATAAAACTAAATTGGAGGGTGAAGTGAATTTTAATAATGATATAAAGGCCCTCATTCATAACGATTGAACACATTTCAGAGTTGGAGATGTTGAGATTAATTATGGAAATGATAGATAGAGAGATATTAGACTCAGAGAAAAGTGGAGATCATCCTACAAGGTAGAGCCTCATAATTGATAAGTACATCTCACATGCTTTTTGCACATTTCTGGGGCTTATATTCTTGGGTTTCCTTTCCATCATTAGCATTTTCATTATACTCCAATAAAATATACTTTGCAATTCTAAAAATGGGAGGAGACTCAAAAAACATGAGGCAACCATATATGAGGATTGGAAGTGGGATGAAGATGTTTGGAAGAATCTAAAGAAAGGGGGGATTACCCCTTACCTCGAGAGGTTGCATGGACATGCCATAAAAAATATCCAAAATTTTGTCTAAGATTAATGACTTTGTTTCCCTATTTGGTAAGGATTTTGTTATTGATGAAAAGGTTATCTTCTTTGTTGTGGGTTTGTCTCTGAAGAGTATGAAGTTTTTTAATGAGAGGAATATATCTAATTATGTCTTGCAAAAATTTCCCAAAATAGAGGATGAGAAGGAAGCATTGGTCAATGGTAACAGTACCTATTATGATCCAAAATCACATTAAGCTATCATGGACTAAGGTTTTACAAGCTATAATGGAGTATATCACTATTGATAGTAGATATGCTAGAGTCCATGGATATCATTTGTTTTTATCAATCATTTTAGGCATAATACATTTGTTTCTTTTCCATATTTTCTACTTTCATCCCTTGATGCCAAGATTGTTGAGCATTGGAAGAACCCCAACAAGTCAATTCTTCACCAAGGGATCATTTTGTTGCTTTTTGAACAATTTCATACAAGGTTTCTTATGATCCCTAACTGTAGCAAATGGGTGAGGAGGAGGAGGATAATCTAGAGTCAGATTTTTTTTAAAAGGGAGGAGCGACTAAAGAAGAAGGTGAGGACGAGTCTCCTTAGGAAATCATGAGAAAGATATTCGTGGACTAGGCAAGTTTAGGGATATTTTGATGATAAGTGAAATGAAATTTATAAGTCAATTTATTTTGGTGTAAATTGTTCTATTTCATTGTGGCAACTTTAGGGATATTTTGACGATGTAGACCTGCATAATCAATATTACCAATTTGATAATATTTGTGTCCATTTTGATATTTTTTATATCCCTAGTTATGACAAATTTAAGTAAATATCAATTAAGAGAAAGATAGTCATGTTGAAAATAATTCAATAATCAATCACAAGAAATGTGTTTATGGAGTAGACATGTGGAAAACACATTAGTTATAAGATTGAAATATATAGAGGAACACTTGGAAGGCATGAATTATTCACATAAATACATTTAAGACCAAGACATACATGAGATGAGTACTCATGTTGAACATACACCAATCATCAATCATGAGAAAGGTATTCATGTACTAGGCAATGTGTCATAGATTTTGATGATTTTTTGAGCACTTGAGGATACATTAGACAAACTTATAGGCTATGTGGACTTTCATAGGAAACATGTCTCATGTGCGAATATTGGTGATTTGTGTAGTAAATGAGAGATTGTGCACCTTCCATGTTTTCTCAAACATTAAAGTGTTATAAGTCTTAAACTCAATAACCTCACCCTTATCATTACAACCATTAGCATCAATAGTTTTACTAAGCCATCAAAATGATTGTAACTAGTGCTAACAATACGTAAAATAAAAATTATAAGATCTTCTCCAAGAGGTGCCATGACTCTTCAACTCTTCATGTTTCTCAACTTGTAGATGGTGACATTAAACCCCAAATTCTCCTAATGTATGCCTCATGGTTGATGTGTTTTTAGCATACAACTGTCTACTCCATGAATACCTTTATTATGACTGGCGATTCATGTGTCTTTAGCATGAGTACCTTGCTTATGTATGCCCTGGTATTAAGCACATTTATGTGCATGATTCATACTTTATATTCCTTTATATATTTCATGACGTATGTAGACTCAAAGGTGCTTTACACCTCATTTGCATTACTTTGAAAATTACAACATGAGAACAATTAACATATGGAATCAATGATGATACATGTCATGGGAATAACAATCTCCTAATCTTGATAACTATAATCCACATAATCTAAATATTTCCTAATAGTCATAATTTAAATTCTTTATAGTTTTTAAATTAAAAAGTTCTAGCTTCAAACATAATGCACACAAGCTAAAAGGTTGAAGGTAGTCAAAGATAACATACTAAAAGTTCTCTAAAAATAGGCACTATAAAACATTAGGGATAAAATATGCAATAAATATAGTGTGATAAAAATGATTATGGTAATTATTCCCAAAAGATGTCCCATGCTTTAATACACATGTTTCTATATAAAACATTTTTTTGACTTTCTTGAAATTAAACAAAAATCAACACTTCAAACATACTTTTAAGGTGTAATTTTTTTTGCTTGGTAATAGATTTTATTTTGATCATAATAAAAAGATTTACATATGGTTCAACTTCATCAATCTCCACCCAATTATATTCAACTAAAAGCCATAACATAGGCCCACCTACACCCCACTTTCCACTTAACTTTATCATTCAACACTGCATTACTACATATTGGGAAAGACAATAAAGTCCATTAACATAATTATAATTTTCACCTTCCTATCTATGAGAGTGAAGAGTCATATTAAAAAAAAAACCACATTCAAAATACACCACCCATCTTCTATTCCGGTAGCCTCATCTTGCTATTCCAAATTACAATCAATATAATCCTAGGCCTTCTCTACATAATTCACATCTTGCTAGGATCAACCTCTATATATCCCCTGACCATCCATTCAAGTCCCCACTAGACTATTTTTTTCTTTCTAAGCTGGAGTGACAACCCCATTACTCTGGAACCCCTCATCACAAGCCACTTTGACCATTCTGTCAATGCTTGATGTGGGTTTCTCTGCTTTCTCCTTAGGAAATGGCTATTTTGGATCCCTAGACACAACTTTAACAAAGATATTTTGTTACTCCATCTTCTTCTAAATTGTGTGGTACTAGGTTCCTTCCACCACAAAGTTGGCTTGTGCACTCTTCCTGCCATACTCCCGAACCATATGGCTAGTCTGGAAACACAATCTACATTTGAATGAAATGCCTTCATAATCTAAGGGTGGAGTCTTGTTTCCTTTAGAAGTTTTGATCAAAATCATCAGGAAGCGCTTTATAAATGCCCATCTCCATCAAGATTTGAGAAAAAATAGAGTGGAGCAATTTAAAAGAGGCCTTTATTTACAATAAACAATTCCTTATAACATAACCCACTTCTTCAAGGCAAGAATCAAACCATAGACGTAAAGGTAGATTAGGGAGCCTTGCCCATAGTGGAGTTTTATAAAAAACTATTTGGGTTGGAATCTAGGTGTCATGGCTTCTATATCATAGTGTATTTGTTCTCTAATCACCATTAGTGGTCACACCAAACCTTTTTCCTATCATGTTCCTTTTCAAACACAATAATAAAAACATTTTTGCTGCAAGGTAAACCTGCACATAACCATCAAGAATCAATCCCAAAAATTTGAAATCCATCTATGAAGATCAAGCAAACTTGGTCAAAAGCCCCTAAAATGCCTAATCAAACCTAAATCTACAAAAATAACCAAGGTGTGATTTACAACTCAACTTCTAACATCACTAAGCAGGTTTTGGCTGCCGACACTATGATATTTTGGATTAGAATAAAGGGGATTTGTCTCGTTTGAACCCTTCTCATGGGGTGCCCATGAGGAACTCCTGTTACACCATGTTGCTGCAACATTTCACCATGCTCAGGAGAACCCATCTTTGCACGTGGTTGCCCCCAAAACCCCATTCCAAGCTTTGATACATTGTTCTTCTACACCTACAGATCATTTGCATGACCCTTGACTTTTCCATGCGTCATGAGGGACGAGCCCCAATCTCAAATCACCCAAACCCTAGCCACTTCATTCTCCATTTCAAAGGCTCATACCTTTCATCCAACACAACAACTTGTAATGACAAATTTCATCCATCAATAGAACAAGTAGGACCCTTCACCTGAAGAAAACTGCCCCCATCACCTGCCTATCTCGAGAACACCCATAAGAATATGAGAAACCCTAACATCCATTGGGAAGCCGTCACATCGTACTACGATTGAAAATAAAATCTTTTAAGTATACATTTTAAAATAATATTTAAAATTTAAATCTATTAGAATGTAAAAATTTATTTTAAATTTTTAATATTTATATGTAATAATGTCTTATATAAAAATAAAATTCAATTATTTATTAAATCTTTTATTGTATAAGTAAAAATATTTTTATTGTTATTATATATGACATAACTACTCTATTTGAAAACTTTAAATCCCGATTAGGAGGGGAGAGGAGAGAGGTAGATCTGTAACCTAGAGTTGAGAGTTACCTCAAAGTTACCCAAGGAGGGTTAGGGGTTTGTCGAATTAGGGTTTATCAATACAAAACAACGATGAAATTCGAAGTCGCAGCCATCATACCAATTTTGCCCAGAGAGGCAGACAACGAGGAGGAGCGACAGTTCAACGAATAATGGTAAGAAGATGAATGTATTTCCTTTTTTTTTGCCAATTTTATGTTTTAAACATTGAAGATTGGGGTTGAAGAGGTGCGAGGATGAATGCAGGCACCAAAGAGAGGGGTGAAGCCAGCGGCGCCTGCGAAGAAGAAGCTGGCCAAAGTGGTCAATCCTTTGTTTGAAAAGCGCCCCAAGCAGTTTGGAATCGGAGGAGCGCTGCCGCCCAAGAAGGATCTGCACCGCTTCGTCAAATGGCCCAAGATCATCCGCATCCAACGGCAGCGACGCATTCTCAAGCAGCGCCTCAAGGTTCCCCCCGCTCTTAACCAGTTCACCAAGACTCTCGACAAGAATCTCGGTACATTTTCCGCTCCCTTACCTATTTTTCTTCACGGGTCTTGTAAAATAGTAGCTCCCTGTCGCCAAATCTTCTTGTTTTTTCTTTCTCAAATATCGGACTGCGACTTCGAATTTCATCGTTGTTTTGTGCCGCAGGTGTATAGGGCACATGATTTTGATTAGTTAGGATAGTAGAAGCAGTGCCATTTACCTTTCCGTTTTTAGTTAAACAAATGCTTTGCTATATGCAATTTCATAATGAATTTCAGTACAAATTCTGTATGAGATTTAACGATGCATTTCTTTTTGTAGTGGTGATAATTGGACTGATCCAATTTTTAAGCTTTATAACTCGACTATGATTTTGATGTAAACCATGTTAATATATTAATTGTTGTTAACATATACGATGTGGCAATTAACATTGAAAAATCAAATGTCAATTGTTGGCTGTGGTATCAGTGCTGTATTTCTCACTGAAATCCAGTCTCCTAACCTTTCAGAAATACTGAGTAGTATCTAGAAGAAAAATCCTGATTGTTCTAGGATCTAAAATTGAAACCAATGATGTATTTAAAAAAAATTACGCCCAATTTATCTCCCCGCATCTGCAGTTTTTGAAATCCATTCTACAACAATGTTAATTTAACATTCAGACGGTATAATGTTACTATGAATTTCGCTTATATGTTAATACATCAATTGTCATTAACACGTAGGATGTGACGATCAACATTGAATATCAAATGTCAATTGTTGGCTTTGATCTCACTTTTGTATTTAAACCCAGAAGTCCAGTCCTCGAACCCTTGAGAATCACCTACAATAATTTGAAAGAAAAACCCTGATTGTTACAGAATATGAATCTTCAATAGCACTTAGGGTTTTCCATCAGTTTTACAGCCTATATTTCTTCCCACATCTGCAATCTTTGAAAATGATTACCAATCCCGTTTTAAAAATCTTAGAATCGGTGGGACATTTTAGCAGGAGAGCTTGGTGGCAATAACTTTACAATTCACTTTCCAAGTCTAATCCACTCAATTTAAAGTTTTAAGGACACTTAAAATAACCAATACTAAACGCATAACAAAAAGTTTTTAGGCAGTGTTTGTTCTGTATGCTGCAATATTGCCATACGTGTCATTGATTATATTATAATTATATATTCATTTTTGTTCCGAGTTTTGTATTGTATACTTATGTGGTATTGATATTACATTCTTGTGTTTGAAATGTAGCATCAAACCTGTTTAAGATGCTTCTGAAATACAGACCAGAAGACAAATCTGCAAAAAAGGAAAGACTTTTGAAGAAGGCACAGTCAGAGGCAGAAGGAAAGCCAATTGAAGTCAAGAAGCCCATTGTTGTTAAATATGGTATCAATCACGTAACTTACCTTATTGAACAGGTATTACTGGTTCCCGTGCTATAATCATTCTGGACTTAAGTTTTGATCTCCACAAGATAAATTTTTAATTTTTGGAAATGAAGTGTAGTGGCTTACTATTAAGTAATTTAGTTAATTTCAATGCTCATGGTCATGAAACAATTATTTGGTTTCTTTCAGAGTAAAGCTCAATTGGTTGTAATTGCACACGATGTTGATCCCATAGAGCTTGTAGTGTGGCTTCCTGCACTTTGTAGGAAAATGAACATTCCTTACTGCATTGTTAAGGGGAAGGCACGACTTGGAACTGTATGTATCTTTAACAGTCTCTTTGAAAATTATCTTTCAAAGTTATGGCTTCTGATTGATGTTTTTATTTGAGAATATTTTTTCCATGCATAAAAAATGTATTCTTATTCTTTGCAGATTGTGCACAAGAAAAATGCCACTGCTCTATGCTTGACGTCTGTGAAGAATGAAGACAAGATGGAGTTTAGCAGGATTGTTGAGGCAATAAAGGTGTGCATCCAATTGACAGGGCGTGCTTACTTTGTTGCATACTGTTTATCAATTACTGCTCGCAGTTGAAAAAAATAGAAATTGAATGGTATATAATTGGATTTATTCTTTTTGGCAGGCTAACTTCAATGATAAGTTTGATGAGTACCGGCGACAATGGGGAGGTGGCATTATGGGCTCGAAGTCTCAGGCGAAATCAAAGGCCAAGGAAAAGCTTTTGGCCAAGGAGGCAGCACAAAGGCTAACTTAGGATTTTGATTTTAAATAGTTAATGAACATCTATCCCAAATTTGTTTAAGGGGGGGTAGAAGAGTATTGAATGTTAAACTGGTGTCGATGTTTCTGTTTCTCATTTTTTTTTTGTACGGATGGTTATACATTAAATTTAGTTCTTCCTTTCTTATGGTTAAAGAGATATAATTGCAGAAGGATGCTAGGTTGTTCTTGATAGGTGCAAGGTTCTGTTCTCCCAGATTTAGAGAAATTAATTTGAGGATCAGAGGATCATATTTTGTTCTTGTTTAGCTGCCGGATTGTGTTCTGCCAGAATGGGGAAATTATTGCTCGAGGATGTTATATTGTTGTTTAGCTCTAAAGTTGTATCGTGTTGGGTTTAGAGGAAACTGTTTTTGAGGATATCATATTTTACCCTTGTTAATTGCAACTTGTTCTTTGGATTATCTGTTCTCTTTCCATATATTGTTGTTGTTTAGCTGGTAAGGTTGTCGCCTTTCTGGTTCAGAGCAAACTGTTTTTAGTATATCATATTTAACCCATGTTAATTGCAATTCGTCTTTGGATCATCTGTTCTCTTTCCAAAGGTATTTAATTTGTCAATTCTAGAAGAAACATAAATTAATATGAAGGCCCTCTCAACAGTAAGATCTGAATTGATATGTTTTTTTGAACCTGACATAAAATACTTAATGGATAACATGTACTCTTTCTAAGATGTTTGAGATGTGTTTACAATTGGTGATGTTTCTGAAGCCCCTGATATAATTATGTTTAAAATATGAGAAGCTGGCTTTTTTCACCTGAGCACATTTGAAGTAAATTTACAGGTTTGCTTTTCTGACCCAAGCACACTGTAAGTTAATTTCCGACTTTGCATTATAAGAACACTTTGGATAAATTACCAAAGGGTGCATGCTAAGAATGTCATCAGAAATGCTAGAAGTCTCCCACCATGTTATGAAATGGGTAACCTAGAAGATGAAATTAACATTGCTCTTTAGTGAGAGATATTCCATAACTGGATAATGTGTTATGTTTGGCCAATATTATTTCCCTTCTGTTAATGGATCAAGTTATTGCTAGAGAATGCAACAGTTGTGCCAGGTCTAGAAAAGCCAACTTCATATTTTTTTTGGTATACTTGATATCAAAGGCTTCAGAAAGCATGTGCTTCCTTTTATCTTGAAATGGGATGCCTCTGACAACCTGGAGGCATTTATTTACTGTTGATAACGATGTCTTGTTGGTTTTCAACTGCCTAATTTTTAGTTAGCCATCCATATTTCATGAGGCTGATTCACAAACCCACAGCACAAATGATCGACTCGTCACTAACTGCTTCTAGGTGATGCTCAAGGGGTGAACCATTGGGACATCTTGGGAAGTGTGTCAAGAACAATTCTCGGAGTTTCTCTCAATTTAATGATGTTAAGACAGTTCAGCTTAGCTTGCTGCCTTTTATTACAGAGATTGAACATCCATATATCGAATTGGCTATGCAGCTGACAGAACGGTTGTGTATTATAATTTAATAATCATTTGAAATTTACAAAACGGTTAACTTATAATTTTAAAATAATATTAAGTAATAAATAAATACCCATTCTGTCGGCTGCTTCCCCCATATATGATGATGTTAAACTTTTATGATGATATTAGACAAGACTAATAAATCTGTCAAATTTTTGTACTTCGAAGGTCTGGAAATGGTTTACACATGCAATAAAATGCAGCGAACTGAGGAAAAGGTACTCGAAGCAAAAATGGTCCGAAAATTTACCGAGTACAAGCCATTCCTCTCTGAGAAGACTGCCTTGGGATAACGTGAAGGTTTTGTTGTGCTGACCTATGCTTAGTAGAATTTACCACAAGTTGTTGCAAGCAGTTGTGGCACACTTTTGATGTTCACCCAAGGATGCTTGATTTTGTTAGAGCAACTGTATGGCTCTGGAGGATGCCATGTTTCATTAGATGCATAAGATTTGAGAGAGAAAATCTGAAAACATGGAGGGCAGGGAGAAGCTCAGGTGGGAAAAGGTAAAGAGTGCTTTTATAAGATAGATGTTGTGTACATGGTGTAGTGCCTGCATTTGTGACTGGAATAGTGCAGGAGGGGTTTTGTTGTTTGTGATTGGATTTTCTTCCAATTTTTCTCCTGTGAGACACCTAGTTTATACGCTCTTGACAATGGAGCTCACCAACCATCTCATTTTAAACTTCTTTCTCTGGTAAAAAAAGGAACAAAAAATAGTTTAAACCTGACACAATTGAAGAGATTTTTGGAGAGCCGACTCTAAGTCAGTTTTGGGCCTCAAAATTAATCACTGTAATGAATCTTTAGACAAACTCACAAGAGATCGAGTTACAAGTGTGTCTATTAGAAATTTCTATGATGATTTAAGCGAAACTAGTATTGCTGTTTGTTATATTTGCAGGGATGAGTCAAGTGTAAATTCTCTTTAAGTTTTAGGGATGAGTCAAGTGTAAATTCTCTTTAAGTTTTCTTTCGGTAGACCAATCCACAGAGCCGTTAATGCAATGCTGCAATTTCCGTGTTTGTTAAGTGCAAGCATTGTTATATCTAGCAACATTGAATGGAGCTATAAATTTAGAAGGCAATTCAATTTTGTATCAGATAAATTGCAGATTTAAGAAGCGATGGCTATTGATTAAATTGTTACAGACTGGAAGATTTTCAAGTTTTGAGATTGTTTGCCTTCATTGAAAAACCAAGATACCAATAAAATGTAATTTAACTTTTTGAATTTGTAAGAGTAAATTGCAGACAAAAAAGATCCCTGTTTCAACTGTAAAGCTTGGAAGTACACAATGCAATGCTGGAATTTCTGTGCTTAAGTAAATCCTATTAGATGGAGCAAGAGAGTAGTAGGCAATTTAATTTTCTATCGGAGAAAATTAATTGTGAATTTAAGAAGTGAAGGTTTTTGATTAAACTCTAAGAAGGCAAGAGTTTCAAGTTTGGCCATTACAACTACCTCGTGATACATTCGGAGATTCATTATGAAAAAATGTAATTTAACCCTTTCTGAATTGTGTAATTTAAAGACAAAACCTTTTTGAATTGTCAAGTGTAAATTTAAGACACCCTTTTTCAACTGTAAAGCTCTGAAGTATAATGAAAATGGTATATTTACATTGCAAGTAGAGTGGATATTATGGAACCCAAGAAGGGGTCATTAGTTCCAATCATCCGCCACAATGTCACAAATTTACTTGAGTTCCACGTAAATTTTAACCCTTTCTGAATATTATTAATCGTTACTATTAAAATTTTCTTTATTAGTTACTGCCTTTGGCAGGAAATCTATTGGATCTCTTCCATTTCTAAAACCAATTAATTGGTCCAAATAAGATTTCAGAATTATTCTGAGATCAAAATTTATTATAAAGTTCACATTTTCATCTTATTTAATGAAAAACAAAATACCATTAAACTGAAATCATGATGAAAAAAGCAATGAAAAAATTCATTTTCCTTCAATAAAAAAACAACTATTTTTTGAACACCTCTATTAATGCAAGCATTAATTGCAACTTTATTTCTATTAATTAATGCATTAATTTTGATCTTATCTTTTCCACATTTGTGACGAGTGGATAAACTTTTTAAAAGAAGATAATAGTTTTAATTGATGTTTATTTTTGTTATTTGTAAAATGTTATTCAAATATAGATATTTTAATCAAATATAACATTTGAACTCTTCTAAATTGTTAATTTTTAAAAATTATTTTTTATATACTTTAATTTCATATTTATTTTAATTTTAATTTATATATAGTTTAAATTAAAATTTATTTATTTTTATTTTTACATATCTAAAAGAATGCTTTTAATAGATTTTCTTTTATTTTTTATTTTTATATATAATTTTATTAGATTATACATTTATTTAACATATATAATTTTTATTATATTGATATTTTTATAAGTGTGTTTAGTTTTTTAAAAGTATAAATATTATTTTTAAATCAATTTATGTTTATTTATTTTTATGCATTAGTTAGGAAGTAAATTTAATACTTTTGTTTTTTATCCCTTCTTCGATACCCGTTTGAATGCCCACGCTATTTTATAAGGTCAATTAAATGTCAAAGTAATTGGTAAATTAGTAATTAGTCAATTTAAATAGAAATTATGCTTTATTTATTTATTAAATTGGTTTTCAAAAAATTCTCATGCATGTATTTTATATTTACATTACTAAAAAAAATACAAAGTTTGAAAAACTTTATTATGTCCACATCATGCAATAACTCTACTATAACAAAATTCTCAAATTCTCACAGCTTCTAAGATTCTAAAGATTTGAAAATATTATATTAAATTGCATGTACAAAAAAATCTACTCATGTGCATAAGTGTGATTTTAGTAATTAAAAAAATCTTCATATTTCTATAATTTTCATGTTATTTTCAATTTTGTTGCTATTTTTACTACTTTTGCACTTTAGAACATTTAATTAAGCAAAACTTATACATATTTTTGAAGGAAGCAATTGAAAGTATAATATTCATATTTATTTTTAATTCAACCCTATTTTATGGTTATTATTTTTCGGCATAATGCAAATTGAACAATCATAAATATATTCTTAGAAATTATAAATCTTCTAAACAAACATTTCATATCTCACAAACTTAACTTCATAGATCTCTAGACTACGACACATTTAATATCTTGAAATCATCAAATTCGGCAGGAACTTTGGCACTTGCGCCTCTTGTTAAGCATGGGTGGAAGACTGAGTTTTAAAAGGATGCAGCTATCTTTTGAGCGAAATGCACTTTTGGTTGTAAATCCATATAAACCTATTAAAATAATGGTGTGGTTTAAACATTTTATTATTATTGATTTTTCTATTCTTAGCCCATTTTGTACGGAGAAATAATGGTGTGGTTTCAACATCTTTTTTATTTATTTTTCTATTTCTTAGCCCATTTCGGATGGAGAAATAATGGTGTGGTTTCAACATCTTTTTTATTTATTTTTCTATTTCGTAGCCCATTTCGTATGGAGAAATGATGGTGTGGTTTCAACATCTTTTTAATTTATTTTTCTATTTCTTAGCCCATTTCGTATGGAGAGATTAGTGATCACTGTTTCAAAATCTCAATCTAATTCTATGCCCTTCCGCTTTTGGGCAAGTCTTCATGTGGCTATTAAGTTTATGGTTATTGAGTTTTTCTATTTATTTATTATTAAATAATTAAATTAAAATATTAAAACAAAATTTTAATAAAATAAATTGTAAATAAATAATTTGAAAAAAAAGGAGACAGCAAAGAGGGAGGAAGGAAAATATCTTGAGAAGTCATGTTACTTTTAGTAGCGAGGAATTTTTTTTTCTTCCAAACTTGATTTGTGACACATTTATTTGAAAATTTCATTTAAAACAAGTGCTAAAAAAAAGTAGAAATTTTGCTTTCATGGGACTAATGGTTCTGATGTCCCTATTCGATTGCTTAACCTAGTTTTGTGCTAAAAAAAAAGCATAAAAGTGGTCCCCATGCAATTTTTTATTTAGCTCAAAAGGATAACTCAAGAATTTCCTCCTATTTTGATGGTGCAACTCTCACTTTACTATTGATAATAAGTTGTTGAAAAAGGGAGAGTTTGAAGTTAAGCAACAATTGCATAATGAAAAAAGGGCAGTGTCTCCACAAATTTTCTTCCCTCCATTTTTATATTTCCCTCTAATCTTCTCCCCTCCAAAATTTATGTACATCAATTTTTATAAATTAAAAAGTTTGCTCTTAAAATTTCATCATTCGTATGTTGTAGATTGAAATATTTCAGCTAGATTGTGTGAATTCAGAAGTGAGTAATTCTCATTTTGGGTCAATTTTTTTCACTATCTTAAAAAATAAATTTTGTATATTCTATAACTTGGTTTAAAGTTTGTTTCCTTCCGATGAGATTTCTAATGTTTTTCCTTGAAGCCAACAACTCAAATTCTTTTAATCTACATTGTGCTTTTCTCTTGAAAACCTTTTGAAATTGCTATTGTTATAAACTTGTTGCTATATCCTTCTTGATATCTTTGATTGGAACCAAAATAAAATCTCAATTCTTAAGTAAACATGGCAAAGTCATTCTTAATGTGTGTGAGATTTCTAATGTTTTTCCTTGAAGCCAACAACTCAATTTTTTAAAAATCTACATTGTACTTTTCTCTTGAAAACCTTTTGAAATTGCTATTGTTATAAACTTGTTGCTATATCCTTCTTGATATCTATGATTGGAACCAAAATAAAATCTCAATTCTTAAATAGACATGGCAAAGTCATTTTAATGTGTGGATTAAAATTCTATCTTCTCCTAGCCTCAACTACAAGCTTTTAATGCCGGTTGGGTAACAAAATTTGTATTAACCTTTCTCTTTGCTCTTAATTATTAATGGTATCCCAAAGACCACTTTATACAATTTGGAAACTCTCATTTTGATAGTGCATACAATCAATCTAATTGGTAGTCATAAGTCATATTTAAATGTAGTGATGTTACATACCTTAATTTTGTGGAGGTGATCATTTTTTTTTCTTTCAATAGTTTGGGCTTAACTTCTCTGCACATTTTTCTTTGCTACATCCTTCCTATTTCCCTCCTATTTCCCTTCGAGATTATTTTAAATCCCAAACTACTCAACTCATACTTTTGACAACGAAAAGTGTAGAGGTAGAAGAATAATGTGGGTGGTTGAATGTGTTGGAGCATATTTTAATTGCTTTTATCTCAAACTAAATTTGACCTAGTATTGCTATTGCCTCATTTGTTTAAAACCCCACACCCACCAACAATAATTTTAGGAGCATAAATAGTAAAACCAACTAGTTATATAAAATGACAATTTGCTAGAATACAACTTATCATTGTACTAGGGAAATAATTGTCTATAACCCAACAAAAAATAGAGGTATACCATTTGTATAGCTTGAGCGGAGGATTAACATAGCATTTATCTCATGAACTAGATTATAATATATAGCAGTAAATAGTTTTAACCAACATTGGTGTACTCAATTAAGAGATTCCCTTATGGTTGTGAAGATGGGTTCCTTAATCATACTGGCAACATAAATACATTTCTTTTCTCTATAGTATGAATAGATCATTTGAATACAAGTCATACTCAGTTTGATTATGTATGCCTTGAGCTACTAATATCATGAAAGGAAGTAATTATCTAAAACTCTCTCTTGAGAAGCATTGTTGGCAATTACGAATTAACTCGAATTAATCAGTGGACTATGAATATAGGACAGAATAGTAACTCTCCTGGTTTTGAAAAAACAAGTGCTCATCTACAACATCTTTTTATTAAATGACTTTCCCTTGCACTTGATTTGATGGGTATTTTGCTAAAAGCTTGTGGTTTTTTAATTCGTTCTTTTGGAACTTTGAATTGGTATTGAAATCTCTAAAAAAAACCTATGAGCTCTCAACATAAGTAGAATTAGAGAGGTCCATCTATGTTTAGAAAAGAGATAATTCTTTGAGTATACTGACTAGGAAGGTTACCTTTTGGTAGGAAGAGTTGTTGAATATCTAATAACATTTAACCAATAGGTTCTCTTGCAGCTTGGTGCTCTAACAATACTCATAACTCTTGAAGAAAGAACAATGTCCATATTCTCTTCATGCAGAAAATAGGACCCACAATTAGGGAGGTCCATCTATGTTCAGAAAGGAGATAATTCTTTGAGGATACTGACTAGGTAGGTTACCTTTTGATGGGAAGGGTTGTTGAGTCTTTGATAACATTTAACCAACAAGTTCCCTTGCAGTTTGGTGCTCTAACGATACTCAAAAATAATTACCACATTCTCTTCATGCACAAAATAGGACCCAAAAATTATTGAATACATAAGATTAAAAATGAAATCTTTATGAGCAATTTGAATAATAAGAAGTGTGATTCTGTAGATACTAGTCATAGTTGGTGAAACTCTTCAAATAGATTCTATTTAGGTGATAGACCATATAAAGCCCCATGTAGTTGTATATTTTATTGTTCTTTTTATTTGTGTCGATAAGGCCATGATTTTTTTTTGTATGCTTACAATTTTAAATTGGTATTTTTTGTAGCGAAATCAAAATCTCTCTCAAATTTTTGAAGAACTATTTGTTTTTATGGTTTTACTTTTTTCATTCCAAGGGAAAAGAAATAATAAGTTCAATTAGGTTCATGGTGTCAGCACAAAGCACGATGTATTGGCCTTAGAATTGAGTAGGTTCAGACGATCACCTTACCATAATTAATCTATTGGTAATGGTTGTTGTTAGAGTACATTCAATGAGTCTAGATTGTTGCTCAGACCCTTTTCCACAAGAGTGTCTACTTAAATCCTTAAGTCCATCTTATAGGTGATAAATGCTTTTTTTGGTACTTCATTTTTTACAAAGAATGTATCCTACAGACTTCATCAGACATTGATGCCCCCAATATGTCAATAATTGTATGCTTCTAATATCTATTTTTGTATTAAATTCTTTGCTCAGGTTGGTATTAGGATTGGTGGTAGTAAAAAACATAACAATAACAAGAACCACTTTCTTTCTTTCAAGGTATAGGAGTATTCAACCTCTTTGATATCATATTGTGAATGCATGTAAAACATGAGGGCACAATTGCTACAAAGAATTATTGAGGAGACATTCTATTATACATGATGAATAGTTATAAGATTACTCATAACTGAGTAACTAATCACAACTTACTAACCCCCTCACAACTAACTAATGTTGTCATATTATAATATTGTAATATTTATTCTAACAACATATTCATGTTAGAAAATACATGCATTATAGTTCTCTTTGTTGGAAGTACCATACCACTATCCTTTTCTTGCTAATAAATTAGAAATCTAGACAAAAATAGTGATATTACTTGTACTTCTAGACCTAGAAGTATTATTTGTGGAGGATCTTATAGTAATTTTTAGTCAAGCTTTTCCTTTTGAAAGTGCATCATTTTCATATAGTTTTTTTGACACAAAGTGTAAATTACAAAGAGAGATCAATCCTTACAAAAAAGTGTTTCTTGTTTGGGTTTACATTAGGAGTAAATAATGACACTTTAATGGGGGTTAATAGTTCCGTTTCTCACAAACTAAGTTCTTTTACGGTAGGTATCAACAATTACTTTTAATAGCCAAAGTTACATATCATCTAATTCCTCAAGTTTAACTTAGTTATTAAATCAAAAAAGTGCCAATGATAACACTTTTAATTAAAAGTGCTCCCCAAAAATTAGGACAAAGTTTAATGCACCCACCCCCCAAAAAACATGTGCACATTATTTTTTACCAAAAAAATAGATAAAAAAAAAAAAAAACATGTCGTCCAAACTAGACATGTTATATGGTAATGGGGGTTTTTGGGTAGTTTGAGCTCAATAATGATATCTGTTTGGGCTCAAAGCAACCCAAAATAAAATTCCCCCACATCAAATACAAAATTCATTAAAGAAAATATAGATATTTAAAACTAAGCCCGAACCTCTCATGAAGAGAATAAGGGCATGCAAGTATGATGCTCTAATACCATGTTGAAGTTGAGGAAAGCTCAATCTATTGCTCTGAAGAATCACTTTCATGCAAAACACTTGTCACAGAATGAGAGACAAATCTCTAGAGGCTCAAATTCAGAGATGCATGATAGAGGAGACATTCTTGATGTGCGAAATAGAAATTTCTATTCAATCACAAAGTGTAAATTACAAAGAGAGATCAATCCTTACAAAAGAAGAACAAAACCCTAAAAGGTAACTAACCTAGGTTGCATGATAATTATTATATGCTTAAAGTTTAGCTTAAGTAAAACAAAGATAATAAGTGACTTAAGGCTAATAAGAAAACACCTTATTACTCTAACACTCAATATGGTTTCATGAATTTCACTGCAATGGTTTCAGAAGACAATATGGATGGAAAATTCATTTTCTCAAATAATGACTATTGCCCAGAGTTTTTTCCTAGTACACAAGTGAACATAGAAGAAGTGGTCATCGAAGAAGTGATAACTAAAAAGGAAATTCCAACTAGTGAAGTATGTTAAAGAAAGTCAATATCCTGTACTTGCTCAAAAAAATTAAACAAAAAGAACAGTTTGTTGGAGCATTCCAAGCACATTGGTTCTTATTGAAGCTAAAAGAATTGAGAGAGAAACACAATCAATTAGTGGTGCAATGAGAAAGGCACTAAATGCCATTGAAAAGTGGAGAATTAATTATGAATATTTCTCTTCTCATGGTGTTCTCCACATGAAAAACCAATGTTGTGATTGTTGGGAGTACATTCAACTTGACTACAAAAGGATTAGAGACTATGAACACAAATTCTATTTGGGCATGAAAGTTACTAGAATATGACAAGTCAGAAAAGGATTAAAAGAAACTTCTTGAAATGTTCATTGTTGAACTTTATGATACAATGGACACCACATTTAGTAAAGATCAAGCGATCAATCCTGGAAATATTACTATTGACTCATCTAATACGATTTTTATGTTTGATGGAAATAATCCTCCAAATGAAGATGGTCCACTGCATGAACTTGAAACACCAAGCATAGAAAGTTGTGAGAAACCTAAAAATGACAATGAAAGAAACAAGCAATGCACAAGGAAAAAATGAAAAATCCATTTTAAATGTAATTGGCATGAAGGATGTATAAGTTTCTCATTTGTACTCTTCAAATGGTTGAAGAGGGGTGCATGAAACAACATGAAAAATGCTTGATTAAAGACGATTTGATTGAAGAAAAGTTATTGAAAATTGAAGAGCAAAAAATTAATGTCCAAATGAGCATGGTTTAACACTAACTAGTATTGGTCAAGCAATGTTGAAAACCAATGAATCATGCAAAAAAAATTGATTTTGTAATAGTTAGTAGCATAAATATATTGAAAATACAATTGGAATAATTTTTATGTTGTCATTAATGTCAAACCTTACTGATAGGACATTTGCTAACAGTGTATTGTGTCATATCAATTGATTGATGAAGAGGATTTGAAAAGAGAGAAAACTAGATGAACTAGTGAAGTTGTTGAGTTAAGATGAGAAAGTATGCTAGAATTACAATGGGCACTTGATCAATTAGTCTTTGACAAGTTAATGTGTTATTTGATCATTGTATGAAGTATAGAAGAGCTGAGTGAAACATAAGCATGACCAAGTAAATTATGGTTAATGAAGTAGAAGATTAAAGAACTTGAGAGATAGTCGAGCAAACAATATCAATCGAGTGATAGTTATGATTGAGAAATATGAAGAAGGAAAATTTAGTAGTGACTGAACAAGCCAATGAAAGTTGAGAAAGACCAAATAGTAGAGATTGAGCTACCCAATATTGATCGAGAAGAAGAACACAATGATGACTAAGTGTTAGAAAAATAACAGTTTGTGAAATAAACAAGTTTGAGGTTGACAACTAAATTTTTGGATTGATCAAAATACATGGATTATAAGGATTGATGAGCTAGTGTATTTAATGCATGAATTGAGTTTGTTATGTGATCAAAGACAAGGATTCAAAAAGAAGTTTCTAAAAGTGTCAAGAAAGGAGTAGAAACGATGGATAGGTTCAATGAATTTGATCAAACCCTAAGATATATGGTGATGTTTAAAAGAAAAATATCAAAGGTACCTATTTAAGGAGGTACAAGGGAATTTTTCTAAGGTTGGTTAATTATTGATTGGAGATTTTGTGGAGAACCTATGAAGAACATAGTAGTAGAGGAAAAGTGAGAAGATTAGTGAAGTGTGATTACTTGAAGGGTTGTTAAATAGATCAAAGATGTGGATTATAATGAAATCCAATCAATGAACCAATAATTGAGCTGAATAGAGATATGAATTTGCAAAGTGAGTTGTATCTTAACAAATGAAACCTAGATATTACTTTCCAACCATTGTGGCAATAAAATCCTTTAATCAAGGCTAACCTAACAATCATTTTGTAAATCCTTTAATCAAGGTTGACCTAACAATCATTTTGTAAATCCTTTAACCAAGGTGAAATTCTAACGGAATGATCTAAAGACCTCCAACTAGGCTATTCCTAACAAGGTGATCAAATCCTTTACCAAGGTCACACCTAATAGTATGTTTTGTAATCTTTAATAGGGTTGGCTCTTAACTGAGCTCAACACAGAAGAGTGAAAAGTGGTAGCATGTTACTAGGTATTTTTTTCCCAAATTGGGTTTCCACATTAAATCTTGGTGTCATATATGTGTGATGCATGCTATTTACTATTTTTTATTACTATTAGTTGGCATATACTAAACAAAGAGCTAATTAATGAATGAATAAGTTAAGTTGTTGATGAGTTGCTATTTTAGCTGAGTGGTTTTATGAGTTTGAGTAAGTTGTTTGAAGTTAATAAAAGTTGAAGTGGTACATCTAGACCCAAGAATAATTGATTCACCCCCTCTCTTAGTTATTCTAATCATTCCAACAATTAGTATTAGTGTTTTGGTGCTCATAAGGTAATTTTGAAGGGACTTAAGCTAAAGATCAAGATGTACAGGAGAGAGGTACCTAAGTTGAATAAAGAGAACTTCCCAACATGAAAAAGGTTGATGAGATTACATCTATCTGAAGTTGGAGATTCTGCATTGTACTACTTGGAAAATGAATATATTGAAGTTCCTAGACCCATGACAGTTGAGAAAATAAAGCAGAAGCATGAGCACAATCAAATGATGATATATTTGACATCTTCCCTAAGTTATGCTGAATTTAATGATGTAAAGGACTACACTAATGTAAAGAAAATGTGAGACAAGTTAGCTCAAATATATAGAGGAGACAAAACTATGTTAAGGGCTAAAGCAAAAGGTTTGAGAGTGACACAAGGAGGGATAAAAGTTGGGGCTAGAGGCACACCTAACTATCCAACCACCTTGTTGAGTAAATACAATAGAAACAAACAATATAGAGAAAAACACCAAGGAGAGAAGAAACACCAAAATGATTTATTGATTCATTCAATTATCAACATACATGCCCAGCTGTAAGGCCTTCTGGATTACAACCAACAAGATTTATGAAATCCCAGACTTAGAATTTTCACAGGTCCTTAATTCAAACTTCCAACTCTTCTACTTCACACTCTTCCTCTAAATATCTCTAAGTAATACCTAACCTAAACCTAAAACCCCCTATTTATGCTTGCCAAAATGGCTTACAAAATCATTACATAATAGAGCATCAACCTTAAAATGGTTTACACACATCCTAAGACAATATCCTTACATTAAATCTATGATCCAAATTAAATACAAAAGTTGTCTCATACTAGGAACTAGTCACAGACAAAATTGGTCAAAGAAGGAATTAAGCATCAACAACATCAAGTTCACTCGATGCATACAAGAATTCTTGGCCAACACTAGAAAAATCAACCCACACATGGATGCTCAACCATCACTAGACAGCTTGACACACACAAGAACTTGACAATGACTATAACTTGGAAACCATTGGAACTCAACATTAATAGGAGAATGAACAAAGATGAGCAGGACATCAAGGCAACCTAGGATGGTCTTGTATTAGACAATTGGGGTTGAAAGAAAATGATTCTCTTGAATCATTTAGATGTCATAATTGGAGATGAACCTAACTTAGATTGAGAAATCCATGTAGCATCTTCCAGTGGTCTACTCTTCCACTTCACCAATTGTTCATAGTAATCTTTTCCTCTTATTCTTTTTCCAATTCTCTAATCTAATATCTATTCAACCTCTTCAATATGCTTAGGATAATCATTTGGTACGATAACTTCATCATCCAACTCATGGTGCCTATGAAAATCAACAACATTGAATATAGGAGATATATCCATGTGATCAAGCAACTCAACTTCATCAACATTACCATTGTCAAAATTCCTCAAAACTCTACAAGGACCAAAATTCTTCATTCTTAGCTTATTTTATGTTCCAACATGAAATCTTCCTTTCTTCATATGAACCATCACCTCATGAAATCTTCTAGACTTATCATCATTCTCCTTATACTTCTGATTACTCTATTTCAACTTCAACTTTACTTTCTGATGCAAATACTTCATAAAATCAACAAATACATCCTTCAAATTTGATACACTTCTAGGCTCTATTCTAGTAACAATATCAAAAGATGTTTTTCGATAACTCCTATTCATAGAATTATTATATGCAAACTCATCTCTTGCCAATACCATATCCCAATTACTCAAATTATCTCCAACTAAACATCTCAACAAATTACCCAAGATTCTATTCACAACCTCTGTTTGTCCATATATTCATGGATGGAATATAGAACTAAAATTCAACTTAGTATCCATCTTCTTCCACTAAGTCCTCCAAAAAAATCAACAAACTTACTGCCTTTGTCAGAAATAATACTTCTTTGTAATTTATGCAATCTAACAATCTCTCTGAAAAAAATCTTAGCATCATGCACAACATCTAATTTCTTCTTACATGGTATGGAATTTTGTCTTAGAAAATCTATCCACAACAAAAAATATGGAATCATACCTTCTTTTTGTCTTAGGTAATCCAATAACGAAATCCATACTGATATCACTTCAAGGTTTCTTAGGAATAGAAATAGGTGTATACAATCCAATCTTATGACTTCTTTTATAACTTGAAGAATTCCACAACTCCTTATAAAATTTTGAACATTCTTATACATTTGTGGCCAATAGTACTTATCCTAAGAAAACTCAATGTCTTATCAATGCCAAAATATCCAACCACTCCACCAGAATGTTTTTTGTTAATCTCATAGAGCTTCTTGGTATAGACAACTGAATTCCTCTGAAAAACATACCTTCTTGAGTGAAATACTCATCATACTTACTTAGTTGATCAAATAGATTTGGTGCTTTGCACTCTTTCCATGCCTTAGAAAAATTAGGGTCACTATCATACAACTCTGTCATCTCATCAAAACCAAGAAATTCAACCTTCATATCCGGTTCTGAAATAGAGATGGAATTCAAATAGTAACCTGGTCCCGTAGATCTGCCATTGTACCCGCAATGATTGGTCATACCATTGCTGTTTATAATGGAAAGGTACATTTACCCATTTTTATAACAAATGGTATGATAAACCACAAATTAGGAGAATTTGCACCTACTTCCATTTTCCAGGGACATGCGAAAAAGGATAAAAAATGCATCTACTCAATGCATCTACAACTCAGTTATTGACTCCACTTTTATACTTTATCACATATTTGAAACTTCGTAAATACTCAACCAACTTCATATGTCTCTAATTTAACTTATGTTGACTTCCCAAATAGTATAATGCTTCATGATCAATATACAACACAAACTCCTTAGGAATCAAATAATGTCTCCATTTTTACAAGGATTAAACAATAACATAAAACTCTTTATCATACACATAATACTTCTTTTTAGCACCATTCAACTTCTCATTGAAGAAAGCAACAGGTTTACCTTCTTGACTCAACATAACTCCTATTGCACTACCACTTGCATCACATTCAACTTGAAATACCTTATTGAATGTTGGATACAATTGATTAATTATGTATTGTCTTTGATGTTACACAAATATCATATTATTATCAGTCAGTATATGTTGAGCTCACTTAGGTAGTAAAGACAATTTTCTGTGTCTACCAATCATTCCTGTGGTTGCCTTGTTCAGAAGGCAGTGTCTATTGAGTTCACTCGGGCGTCGAAGGAAAGTATGTAGAAGATGAGTGTTAACTGAGCCCACTCAATTAATGGAGGAAAATTGGATAGAACCAGTGCTAACCAAGCTCACTCAGTTGCCAAATGATTTTTACGAATCTGTAGTGTTAACTGAGCTTCTATTGGTTAACACAGGAAATCATTTCTGAGTTAGTTTCTACTAAGCTGGGTAAGCTAATGAAGGATTTTCTTATTTTGGAATATAAAGCTTAATTGATTTATCTATTGATTCCAATTGACTAAGATGATGAATATTAACTATTCTAAGTTGTATTTGAGCCAACTTGACAATATGAAAGATATATGTATAAGGTCAAGTTGAGAATTTGAAAAAGAGTAAACAATGAAGATGTTATGAATGAATTGAAGATGAAGAGGGAAAGTGAATTTGAAGGATAAGTAGAATATACTTGTGGAACATAAAAGCTATATTCAATCAGGAAGAATCAAGTACAAGCCAAAATAGAGATTTGTAATCAACAATTTAGTTGTATTTAAATTAGGTCATCTCATTGTTACTCTCTAACCATTGTAGTAGTGATCTAAATCTCCTAACAAAGTTGGCTTAACAACTATTTGCAAATCCTCTAACAAGGTGACAGTTCTATTGAATTGTCTAAAGACCTCTAACAAGGCCACTCCTAATAGTGTGATTAAATCTTTTAACAAGGTTAGACATAACAATGTGTTTTGTAACCTTTACTAGGGTTGGTTCCTAACTGTGCTCACTTTAGAAGAGTGAAAATAGTAACTAGTTGCAATTGGTGGTTTTTTTCAAATTAGGTTTCCACGTTAAATCTTGGTGTCAAATGTGTTCATGCTATTCTTTTATATGTTTGCATCTAAGTTAAAGTAATGGTAATTACAGATAACATCTAAAGATAACATGTTAAGAACTTACCGAGCACTTTTAGTAATTATCGAGTTACAAAATTTTATGTTTACTAAGCATCAATAGTATTCAATTTTTAGTTTGTATTTTGTACTAACATCTAAGAGATCTGGGATTTATTTTAGTAGTAATTGATTCACCCCTTCCCTCTTAGTTACTCCTCTTATATTTCCAATAATTGGTATCAGATCTTTTAGTGCTTGCAAAGAAGGTTCAAGGACCTAAGCCAAAGATTAGGATGTCTTATAAAAGAGAGATTCCCAAGCTAAATAGAGACAATTTTGTAGCATGGCAAAGACTTATGAGGTTATACTTGGCTACCATCAGTGACTCTAGGGGAAAATATCTTGATATCGAGTACAAGAATCCCACCAAAACATTATCTATTGAAAATATTGCTAAAAAGAAGAATCATAACATCATGATGATTGATATTGCTTCTTCTCTCAGTTATGTTGAATTTGATGAAGTCAAAGACTACAAGACAACTCATGAGATGTGAATCAAACTAAAAGACATATATGGAGGAGATGACAATGTAAGAAGGGCTAAGACTGAAAGTCTTAGAGGTCACTTTGATAAGATGAAAATGAGAGAAGATGAGAACACTACAATATATGTGGAAACAATCAAAGCAAGTGTAAGTGCAATCAAAGCCTCTAGAGGAGACATTGAAGAGAAAACAATTGTAAGCAAGGTACTTAGAACTCTTCTTCATATTTATGCAATTAGAGTATCTGCTATTCAAGATATGAGATGTGATCCAAATAATAAAATATCTTTGGATGCTCTAGTTGGAAGATTGATAGCTTTCGAGTTAGACAACTTTGAAAACTATGTTCCTAGTTCAAAGGTTATTCAATCTACTTTTAAAGCTAAACTCTCACTCAAAGAAAAGAGTAAGAAATCAAAGACTAGTCAATCAAGAAGTGAAGAAGAAGAATTAGAAGAAAGTTCAGATAGTGATCTTAAAGTTGTTAAAGCCCTACTTGCAAAGAAGTATTCCAAAGGTAGAGGAAAGTACAAAGATAAAGTTCCTCTAATCTGCTTTTCCTATGAAGAAGTTGGTCACATTGCTGCAAGGTGTCCAAATAGAGAAATCAAAGATGAAAAGAAAATCATTAAGAACAAATGTAAGAAGGATTCCAAGAACTACAAGAACTACAAGGACAAAGGTAAGAAATCTTGTTTTATAGCTAAAGATTCTGATAGCAGTGAAGATGAAATGGTATATATTGCTATAAAAGATGAATTTGATGATGAAGGAGATAATGTGACACTTATCTCTCATGTTAGCAAAAATGATATATGGATTATTGATAGTGGATGTTCACATCATATGATTGGAGATAAAATAAAATTTTGAGCACATGGAATATTATGATGGAGGTAGTGTGAGATTTGGAAAGAATGAACCTTGTAACATAAAAGGAAAAAGATGTATTTCATTGACTAAATAACTTGTATGTGACAATGCTTATTAGGTTGAAGGAATAAAGCACAATCTACTAAGTGTGGCACAATTGAATAACATTGAATTCAAGGTAATATTTATGAATGGATAGGCCAAACTACTAGATGGAAAAGGAAATCTGGTTGGATCTGGAAAGCAAACAAAAGGTAATCTATTTTATCTTGATCTCAATGATTGTTCATGTTTTATTGCTCAAGTAGAAGAAAGATGGTTATGGAACAAAAGGCCATGCCATGTTAAATTTGATAATTAGGTTAAGATAAGCAAACATAAAAGAGTAAGACGTATTCCTATTTTGAAGAAGCCTGATATGAGTCTATGAAAGAATTGCCAAATTGGTAAGATGGGAAATACTAGTTTCAAAAGAAAAAACTATTAGTCAAAAGAAGTCTTAGAAATTGTTCATACAAACTTATTTGGACCTTTGGGAATAGAGAGTTACAATGGAGAAAAGTTTTTCATTCTTTTTGTTGATGACTATTCTAGAATGATGACTATAATGTATCTAAAAGAAAAATCAGAAGCCTTTCAAGAGTTCAAGTGGTATCTGGCAAGAGTAGAAAAAGAAACTAGAAAGAGGTTGAAATATTTAAGATTAGACAGAGGTGGTGAATTCATCTCTAATGAATTCAATAATTATTGCATTGAAAGAGGAATTAAAAGACAAGTATCAGCCCCTAGTACATCACAATAGAATGGTATAGCTGAAAGAAGAAATAGATCCATCATGGATTGTGCAAGAATCCTAATGATTGAAAAGAATGTTGATCTCAAATACTAGAAAGAAGCTATTAGCACTACAATTCATAACTTGAATTGAGTACGATTGAAGAAAGAATCAAGCAAAACTCTTTATCAACTATGGTATGACTACAAACCTAATATAAGTTACTTAAAAGTATTTGACAACAAACATTATATCTTGAAAGAGTCTAGAAAAGGAAAATTTGATGTAAAAGGTGATGAAGGCATATTTCTAGGATACTCTTGTAGAAGTAAAGCATACAAATGTTTGAATTTTTCTATTTATAAAATAATAGAAAGTGTACATGTTAGAATTGAAGAATTTGCAGAAAAGAGTGAAGAAGAAAGCAACAAGGAGTTAGAGGATTATAGAAGATTTATTTACTATGAACCTAATACCCTACCAAACTTGTCTGAAAGAAAGGAAGCTTCATCTCTAGAGTCCCTAAAATCTCTAATGGTTATCGAGTTTTAGACAATGCAACTCAAGCCATAGTTTGAAGGACCAGAGTCATAGTCAGAGGCTACCGAGCTATTTCAAATCGAGTTTGATGAACTCAAATCACTTAGAAAGATATGTTAGAAAGCATCATGCACTTGATTAGATCATTGGAGACAAATTTGATGGAACAATAATAAGAAGCAAATTAAAAGGTACATGTTTACTTGCTCAATTTGAACCTAGAAATGTTAAAGATGCTCTAGAAAATGAAAGCTATATTGAACCAATGAATGAAGAGATAAAATCGATAGAAAAGGACAAAACTTGGACTTTTGTTCCTAGACCCAAAGATAAAAATGTAATTGGCACAAAGTGGGTATTTAGAAATAAGCTAAATGAAGATGAAATAGTTTCAAGAAACAAGGCAAGACTAGTATGTAAAGGTTATTCTCAAGAAGAAGGTATTGATTATGGTGAGACTTTTGCTCCTATAGAAAGATTAGAAGGTGTTAGAACTTTACTAGCATATGTATCACATAGAGGATTTAAAGTGTATCAAATGGATGTTAAATCTGCATTCTTGAATGGAATTCTTGATGAGGAAGCCTACATTGAACAACTAGAACACAAAGAATTATATGGTCTCAAGCAAGCTCCCAGAGCTTGGTATGAAAGACTTCATAATTACTTAGTATAGATTGGCTTTCAAAGAACAAATAATAATAGTAGTTTGTATATCAAGGGAGGACTAGACAAGAAGATTGTGTTGGCAGAGATATTCATTGATGATACTCTATTTATAGAAAATGATGACTTATGCAAAGAATTTTTAAAAGAAATGAGTAAAGAATTTGAGATGTCCATGTTTGGTGAGATAAAATTATTTATTGGATTGTGGATATAGCAGAACAAAAATGGTATCTACATCACTCAATCTAAGTATATCAAGGAGATACTAAAGAAGTTTGAAATGGAAGATTCAAGACTAGTTGGAACCCCTATGTCTACTAGATATAAGCTTTCCAAGAATGATGATTCTAAAAAAGTAGATCAAACCAAATATAGATCAATGATACAAAAATTGTAGTATCTAGTACATACAAGGCTTGATATTGCTCTAGCTGTTGGTATAGTGGCAAGATTTTTAGCAAATCCTAAAGAAAATTACATGATGACAATTGAGAGAATCATGAGATATCTTAAAGGTACTTAAGACTGTGGCTTATGATATAAACTTGGAGGCAATTTAGACTTGAAGGTATTTATTGATTTTGATTGGGTAGGAAGTATTGATGACAGAAAAAACACTAGTGGTGGAACATTCTTTCTTGGTAAAAGATCAGTGTCTTGGATAAGCAAGAAGCAAAATTATACATCTCAATCTACAACAGAGGTAGAATATGTGGTAGTAGTAGTTAATTGTTCTAACATTGTTTAGTTCAAACAACTATTGGAAGGAATGAAGATAGAGATCAAGGATCCAATAATCATGTACTATGACAACATCGATGCAATTTATCAAAGAATCTAGTGATGCATGCCAAAACAAAGCACATTGCTATAAAATATCATTTCTTAAGAGAGTTTATGCAGAATAGAGAAGTCATATTGGAATATGTTAATACAAAAGAATAGATTGTAGACATATTCACCAAGCCATTACCTAAGGATGCATTTCTATATCTAAGAGGTAAGTAAGCTAGGGGTTATTCCCCTATCTGGAGTTCACTAAATAAAGCTTAGTGATACATCAATAAGAGCTAAGTTGAAGATCAATCAATTGATGCAAAACTGACAAGGGCATATTGAAAATGAATTAGTACTTAAGGTACAATGATATTGACAAAGTTATTATCTTTGGCATGTGTTGTCAAAGAGGGAGAAGTTTACTGTCATATCTCTGAGAAATTGTTGACATTCAAAGAAGGAGAAATTTGCTGTAAGAGGGAGAAAGTTCTGTGAAAGAACTTGATAGAAGTTGTTGCAAACAGAGGAAGAATTTAATAAAAGAAAGAGCTCATAATGATAGAGGGAGTTCCCAAGAATAAATCCAAAAATTCATTGTGTTATGACATGTTGTGGCCATCAATGCCAAACAGAGAGATTGTTGGATACAATTGATTAGTTGTGTATTGTCTTTGATGTTACACAAATTTCATATCATTATCAGTCAGTATATGTCGAACTCACTCGGGTAGTAAAGATAGTTTTTTATGTCTACTGAGCATTCTTGTGGTTGCCTAGTTCAGAAGGTAGTGTCTACTAAGTTCACTCAGGTGTCAAAGGAAAGTATGTAGAAGATGAGTGTTAACTGAGCTCACTTAGTTAATGAAGGAAAGTTGGATGGAACCAGTGCTAAATAAGCTCACTTAGTTGCCAAAGGATTTTCATGAATCTGCAATGTTAACTGAACTTTTGTTGGTTAATACAGGAAATCATTTCTGAGTTAGTTTCTACCGAGCTGGGACAGTTAACGAAGAATTTTCTTATTTTGGTATATTAAGCTTAATTGATTTATCTATTAATTCTAGCTAATTGAGGTGATGAATATTAACTATTCTAAGTTGTATTTGAGCTGACTTGACAATATCAAAGATATATGTATAAGGTCAAGTTGAGAATTTGAAAAAGAGTAAGCAATAAAGATGTTATGAATGAATTGAAGATGAAGAGAGGAAGTGAATTTGAAGGATAAGCATAATATCATTGTGGAGTAGAAAAGTTATATTCAATCATGAAGGATCAAGTACAAGCCATAATAGAGATCTGTAATCAATAATTTAGTTGCATTCAAATTAGGTCATCTCATTATTATTCTCTAACCATATTAGCAGTGATCTAAATCTCCTAACAGAGTTGGCTTGATAGCTATTTGCAAATCCTCTAACAAGGTGGCAATTCTATTAAATTGTCTAAAGACCTCTAACAAGACCACTCCTAATAGGGTGATTAAATCTTTTAATATGGTCAATGAATTGAAGATGAAGAGAGGAAGCAAATTTGAAGGATAAGCAAAATATCCTTGTGGAGCAAAAAAGCTATATTCAATTAGGAAGGATCAAGTACAAGCCATAATAGAGATCTGTAATTAACAATTTAGTTGCATTCAAATCAAGTCATCTCATTATTACTCTCTAACCATTGTAGTAGTGATCTAAATATCCTTACAGAGTTGGCTTAATAGCTATTTGTAAATCCTTTAACAAGGTGGTAGTTCTATTGAATTTTTTAAAGACCTCTAACAAGGCCACTCCTAATAGAGTGATTAAATCCTTTAATATGGTCACACCTAACAATGTGTTTTTTAGCCTTTAACAGGGTTGGCTCTTAATAGGGCTCACTTTAAAAGAGTGAAAATAGTAACTAGTTGCAATTGGTGGTTTTTCCCAAATTGGGTTTCCGTGTTAAATCCTAGTGTCAAATGTGTTCATGCTATTTTCTTTTATATGTTTGCATCTAAGTTAAAGTAATGGTAATCATAGATAACATCTAAAGATTGCATGTTAAGTATTTATTGAACACTTTTAGTAATTACCAAGTTACAACGTTTTGTGTTTACTGAGCATTAACAGATTTTAGTTTTTAGTTTGTATTTTGTACTAACATCTAAGGGATCTGGGATTTATTTTAGCAGTAACTAGTTCACCCCTCCCCTCTTAGTTACCCCCTCTTATATTTCCAGTGATTGAAATAAGGAAAAACCAATCTAGGTAACTCAACAACCTTTTGTTTCAATGTCTCAAAACTCTTGTCAGCTCTATGTGTCCACTTGAAATACTTTTCATCTCCTCTCATTCTCTCAGTCATAGCATTACAAACAAAACTAAAATTCTTGATAAACTTCCTATAGAAACTAGCCAAACCATGGAATAATCTTACCTTAACCACATTCTCAGGTGTAGGCCATTCCAAAATTTCTTTAACATTCTTAGGATCCGTTCTCAAACTATCGTCTAAAATCATAAATCCTAGATACACAATCTCCTCTTTCCTAAAGGAACACTTCTTCAAATTAATTAGCAACTTCTCCTCTTTCAATCTCTTTAATTAATACTTATCTAATATGCTTAATATGCACTTCCAAATGAATATCAGAATATCATCCAAATAAATAACCACAAACTTACACAAGAATCTCCTGAGAACTTCGTTCATCAAGCTCATGAAAGTACTAGGTGCATTAGTCAAACCAAAAGACATAACCAACCATTCATGCAAACTATCTTTTTTTCTTGAAAGCAGTCTTCCACTCATCACATTTGTTGATTATGATATGATGATAACCACTCTTCAAATTAATCTTTGTAAAATACTTTTCTCCACTCAAGTAATCCATTATGTTATCCATCCTTGGCATAGGAAACTTATATTTCAATGTTATCTTGTTAATAGTTTTGGAATCTCTACACATTCTCCATTCTCCATTTTTTTAAGGTGCTAATACATCTAGTACAACACATGGATTCAAGTTTTCTCTAATCAAACCTTTTTGTAACAATTCCTACACTTGTTTGTTAAGTTCTTCATTCAGTATAGGTGTCAATCATGTATGTGCTTTAAATTCAAAAAAGTAGCTCCAGGAATTAGATCCATACAATGAATTATGCTTCTTATTGGTGGTAAACCATTAAGAATATCATCTACAAAACTTTCCTTGTATTCATTTTACAACCTTTCAATTTCTATTGACACTCAACTAAAACTATCAATTTCTTTTGTCACTCGGCCTCTATCTATTGCTTGGTCATTATGATCACAACTCGGCCCTCTAGGAATTATAGCAAAACAAACATGGTTCTTTTTCATCCCTTTCTCAAATTGTTTTCCATTAACCATGTAAACTCTAATAGTAGTACAATTCATCTCATCAGGATCTTTGATCAAAGGACACAATACTTTCTTTTCTCCATTCACCCAAAGTATATATTGATTTAGTCTACCATCATGCACAACATTTCGATCATACTACCAAGGTCTACCCAACTAAATATGTAAACAATCCATAGGCATAATATCACACAAATCTTCATCAATATAGTTTGCAATCTTGAATTTCATAACACATTGCCCACTTACCAATAATTTATGCTCATCCTTGACCCATGAAACATGATAGGGTTTAGGTTGTCTCAACCTCTGCAACTACAACTTTGTAACCAGTTCCTTGGATGCCAAATTTATTGAAATGTCACTATCAAGAATCACTTTGCAACATTGTCATGCCATCTTGAATTTGGTCTTAAAAAGACTTCTCCTTAGGACAAGCTCCTCATCAACTATCTTATTATAAATTTCTCCTTACCATCATGTTTTCTCCAACCTTAGGTCCACAAGGTGAACCCTAAAGATCTCCTTGAATTACAACATTTCTATTACCTTGTTCATTTTTACTAAAGTATCTACACTCAAAGGATCTATACCCTTCTTTGCCACATTTAAAACAACTACCACAAAAACCACCTCTAGAATACGAATTACCTCTTCCTTGCTAAGGGTTAGTACCTCCTTGGAAAGAATTACCACATTTCCACTCGGTCTTGCATTTCTCATCAGTTTTCCATTTATATTTTCCCTTATCTCACACATAATTATTAGATCTTTCATATTCTTCATAAGATCTATATCTGCCTCTCTAGAATCTACCACCTCTACCCCTCTATCTTTTTTCCTACTTCTTTGTCAATATTTCCTTAGCTTTCAAGAAATATTGGTATGTTTCTTCCATACTTTCCAATTTTACAAAACTTATCTCATCTTGAATTCTAGATCTCAATCCATTCAAGTATCTTATAACTTTCTCAATGTCATCATCTACATGTCCAGGTCTGATATCTGATCTATAGAATTCCTTAGTGTACTCCTTCACAGTCATGTTCTTTTGTCTCAAATTTTGCATCTTTCCCAACAAGATAACTTGGTAATCAATAGGGAGGAACTTCTGCTTCACCTTGTTCACTATTTTCAACCAGGTTCTGATATTTATTTTTCTTCTTCTTTCTATCCGTTTGTAAATGCTCCCACCATAGTGAGGCACGAACTTTCAACCTAGTGATTGCAATCTTCACCTTCATATTATCAGGAGTGTTTTCAAACTCAAAAACTTCTCCATCTCAAAGTTCCAATCCAACACAAGATTGGTATCCAAATTTTCATCATAAGATGCAACTTCCACAATAGGCTTTGAATGTTCCCTAGACAATACTCCGAACAATATTTCTTCATCTTGATCTTCCTCAGGTTTTGGATTAGGGTTTGGTGTAATTTCTTCATCATCACTCACATAATGAATATGTGCTCCTCTCCTTTGAGCTATCTCCAAAATATATAATTTGGTTATAATTTGTCTCAACATGTCCATAATAGCACCGTCAACATTTCCTCTACCTACAACCATCTTGACAAATAGGTTCCTGCAAGATTGTGACCCTTGACAAGTGATAGCTCAAAAATGTAGATTTTCCACCCTACAACCAAATCAATTTAGGGTTCTAGATGATCCAATCTCTTCAAGGATGAACCTTGAGCTCTTATACCACTTGACGCAAGGAGGGATAAAAAGCTAGGCCAAAGACACACCTAACTACCCAACCACCTTGTTGGGTAAACATAATGAAAGAAAAAAATATAGTAAAGAACACCAAGGAGAGAAGAAACAAAAAAATGATTTATTGATTCATATAATTATAAATATACATGCCCAACTATAAGGCCCTTTGGGTTATGACCAATAAGATTTATGAAATCCCAAATTTAGAATTTTCATATGTCCTTAATTTGGACTTCCAACTCTTCTACTTCACACTCTTCCTCTAAACATCTCTAAGTAATACCTAATCTAAAAATAAACACCCCTAGATATGCTTGCCAAAATGACTTACACAAGATTCTAGGTCATTACATAATAGAAAGTTGACCTTAAAATGGTTTGCACACATCCCAAGACAAGATCCTTACATCAAATATATGATCCAAATTAGATACATCAATAAGCTCAAACTAGGAACCAATCAAAGAAAAAATTGGCCCAAGAAGAAACTGAGCATCAATAACATTAGGTTCACTCAATGCATATAGGAATACTTGACCAACACTAGATAACTCAGCACAAATAGGAATGCTTGGCCAATATTGGATAGCTCAACACACACAAGAACTCAACAATAATTGTAACTAGACATTAACATGCATAATGAATAAAAATGAGCATGATGGAAAGGAAACCCATGATGCTCCTAGAATAGAGAGGCAAGTTTGATGACATGAGAATGAAATAAGGATAAATTGTTAAACATTATTGTAGTTGAATCAAGGAAGTGGTGAATCCTATTAGAGGAGCTCGAGTAGACATATCTAATCATACTGCGATAAGAAAGGTATTGAGGAATTTACTTTATATCTATGCAATTAGAGTATCTACAATTCAAGAACTGATATGTACACCTAGTAATCCTCTGACCCTGGATAGTCTAATTGGTAGACTTACTACATTTGAGTTATCAAATTTTGATAACTATACACCTTCTAGTGTTGAATGTACTTTCAAGTATCAAATAATCCTTCATAGATCTAAAATAAAGAAGAAGAGTATGCAGATAGTGATAGTGAATTAGATGATGATCTTGATGAGTTAGAAACATTATTAGCAAGAAGGCTATCGAGATGAAAAGGAAAATACAAAGGCAAACTCATAATCTACTTTACATGTAAAAAAGTTGGTCCTATTACTACAAGATGTCCTGATAGAGATGAGAAGGAAGAAAGGAAAGACAACAAATACTGAGGAAAGAGAGATGAAGAAAATAATACAAAGACAAATGTAAAAAATCTTATAACATTGCTGAAGAAGATGGTTCTGATAGTGATTTTAATGAAAATGATGAAGAAGTTGCTTATGTTGCAATGGAAGATGAATCTAATAAAGATGAGAAAACTGCTTTAAATTCACATGTGAATAAGAATTATAGCTAGATAATTTATTGTAGTTATTCACATCATATGATTGGTGATAAAAGTAAGTTTGAAAATATATAACATTATAATGGAAGTAGTATTAAGTTTGGAAATGATGCACCATGTTATGTGAAAGGTGCAGGTTCAATTATGCTAAATGACAAGATTAGATGTGACAATGCATATCGTGTTGATGGTTCAAAAAATAACTTGTTGATTGTGGCAAAATTGAACAATTTAGGATACCGCGTTGAATTTCAAAACAAGAAGACAAAGATTTATGATGCTACTAGTGAACCATTTGGAAGTGAAGATCAAACAAGAGGTTACTTGTTCTACCTAGACCTATATGAGGATACTTTTCTATTTGGACATTTTGAAGATATTGGTTATGGCATAGGAGGTTGTGTCACATGAAATTTGATAATTTGGCAAGCATTAGTAAGATGAAAAGAGTAAGAGGGTTACCAAGATTGAGAAAATCTGATAAAAGAGTGTGCAAACTATGTTAAATGGGAAAAATGAAAAAGCCTAGTTTTAAGAGCAAGACTTATTGTTTTGATGATATTTTGGAGTTAGTTCATACTAATTTATGTGGTCCTATTAGAGTGCAAATATGTTATGGTGATATATACTTCATTCTATTTGTTGGTGATTTCCTTAGAATAATGTGTGTGTGTCATGCCCTAAATTTATGAGGCAAAACATTGCAATTTTTTTTTTTTTGAAGGGTGTACTATAGGTTTTATGTAAAGTTCTAGGTTGATAATGAACGTTCTTATTGAATGGTGACTTGTCAATATGTATTCCCACTAATTTTAAATATGGTAGAGTAGTCAATGAAACAAAATCAGTTTAAATTGAAAACTAGATTTTTAAGTGTTGTTATAAGGGAACACCTATTTGACTTACTAGGTTTCCATACTAAATTCTAACGATATTGCAGATATAACACCTTCCATCTTCTTTGCTCTTAATTTAAGGCACTTTGCCACAGTAATTGAAGATTCAATTTTCGTATTGATGGAGTAGCATTATTTCTAGTTTTTTTAAAAATGCAGATATGTTTTATAATGTGGTTAAAAAATAGTTGCCCTCCTCATTAATCTTTCATTTGCATGTAATTGCACATGTTTGTGTATCCCTTTAATGAACTCCTGAGATATCATCTGTCTCTTTACTTTATTTTTATTTTTTATTCATTTATTTTTTTATTTTTCTTTTATTATCATTTTTTTTGATCGATAAACAGCCAAGGCCTTGAATCATTTCATTAAATAAAAGATTAAAGTTACATAGCATTACTCCATTCAAACGAGCATTGGTAGGAAAGAACGGAGAAGAAAACCTCCAGTCTTGCTCGAGACTTTTGTCCTATATTATTACATATTCAAAGGGGCATACCCCTATCCTTATAATAATTACAAAAATGTACATGGGCATTCCCATGGGTAATAAATTTATCTTAATACAAATCTCTCGCCATATTTTAGTCTAGGAAGCCTATGTCGACTCCCAATTTGCACAAATGTACTTATCTAAAAAAACTATCTCCAAAACATCTTAAAGCATTAACTAGGTTAGCTAATCCTTTGTCAAATTTTAACCATGCAAAGGAAATCACTAATTTGATACGATAATTTCATTGTTTCATCTATAAGGAAGCAAACCAAAATTAAACATAATAGAAATCCTATGGCATATTTTTATCTTTCCAATATATCATACCACTTGGTGTCATATCTAATTCAGTGCCACATAGCATAAAATATTACCTAAATAAATCTAACTATATGAGAACAACAACATCCTAAACTCACCATGATACTAAGCTAGGAGAAATCTTAGCCCTGATAGAACCATACACCTGGGGGACAATGAAACTCAGACATCTATTCTAACACAAAGCATCAAAATTAATTAATAATAATAAACCGAATCACATCAGGTCCTAAAATAATTGTCCATATTCAAATTCTAACTATTGAGGATGAATCGGTTTCATTCTCACAAAATCCTATGCAATACAATCATATCCAGTAGCCATCTTTCAGAGAAAAGTCATTCTTACTTCATTTAGCCCTAATTTTGTGGTTTCAATTCATAAAAATAGATTAATTCACTCTGTATCTAATCCTAAAACATGTTAACTGTAAGTATCCCGAATTCGATTCTTGACAAAATAGTAAGATAATTGCAAAATAAGCTAGGATGCCATACATATAATAATCCATTTGAACACAAGAATGTATGTTTTTATACGTAGTATATCCCATCAAATCATAAGCAAGACATTGTTATTCATAAAAATCTCATTCTTTGAGCACATATTAATCTAAATATTCTACCAAATAAACATATATCCCAAAATTAAAAACCCCAGAAAGCACCAAATAGTAAGTATATAATAAGGGCAAAATATTGAGTATATAGAAGTCTTTAAATTACAGTATTTAGAATTCCTCAAAATCCCCCATACTTCACTATTTCATGGGGCTTTTGAAAAACCCATAATCCTACTACATACATTCCTATACAACAAAACATATATCATCCAAACCCTATTACTGGTTACAAAAATTGCCAATCCGACCCATATCCTACTTTTTCCAAGTTACCATTATCATCTCAGGGACATCATCTGAATCGTTCGTGAAGAAATTTGGAGGTAATTCAAAATTTACCTTGGCTTTGCTCATCTTTTTTGAATTGAGGATGCAAAAATTCAGGGCATTGAGGTCATCGAAAGCCACACTCGGTTGCACATATGCTTTGAACATCTTTAGATAATTAATGACCCATTCCTTGTTATCATCCATAATGATCTTCCACCAGCACAAGAGGAAATTGACACTAGCTTCCATGTGTGGCCATTCCTTATAAAATGCCAAACTTTCCCTAGCAATAAGGGATTGTTGATGGGGAGCCATCTCTAGATCAGCTGCACCCAGAGGGAGGCCCATGTACTTTTCGAGTAATGGGATTCTAAATTTTTTGTCGATGCTATGAATTGCCTTGTCAAGCCCTTTCCTCCAAACAGGGTTCAATATGTCAAAATAGAGCCTTACTATATCTTCTCTACCAATCTTCACCCTTACCATGACACCTATGAATGAATCAATTATGGTGCTATTGGTCCTCCAAGTAGCCTTGTAATCAAAAAATTCTTCACCTATGGATCTACTTACAACAAAGCAGGTCATGTCATCTGCAGATCTAAGGAGGCAACTCCATCTCTTAGGTTTGACCTTCCCTAAAAAGGCCATGGTTCTCTCCTCAATCGTATGATAAACATGGATGTTCATCTCCATCGGTGCAAAAATAGGATATGTAGTTGATGGAAATCCTAAAGGCTTCTGTGCAAAGATCCTACAAAGACTTCAAAAACCATTCTCCAATAGTTTCTCATCATACTTTGACCTTGGTTTATGTCACCTTTAAATTGCAATGAATGCCTATACTCGACAATGATCTTAGATGATCATGACAGCTATTGTTGACACCTCACATGTGTAGTTGCACTTACTCATCATACTAGAACTTCATAATATTAGGAATACTTTAACTATTCTCTTAGATAATGGTATCCCACCAAGACCTCCAAATGATAGAAAGTTAGTCTAAGAAGCTTGGAGGAAAAGTATATACCATCTTAGCTAGAATATAATGATAAGTCGCAACCCATCCATACAGACTAGGTATGCCTAATTATTGTGGAGTAAAGAGACCTGATGGTAGCATAAATAAGATTAAGAGTAAATATATGGCCTATTGCACTTATTTATTCTTATATGTCTATTTTATCTTCCAAAACAAATCTGGTTATATTAGGCCATTGTAAAGATATACCTAAATAGGCTACTGATTATTATAAATCAATATCGATTCTCCATCAGCGCCTTTATTTGCTAGCCTATCTACTTTTTTATTACCTTTCTTGAAATATATGACCAATTTGGATTTCCTCAAAATTATATAATATCATGAGAACTTCTTGAAGCTTTAAGTTCAGGACCCAATTAGGAGTGTTTCACTTCCTTATTACATTAAGGACGATCTGAGAATCACCCTTGATGATGATCTTAGATAGACCTAGTTTATAGCAAAGTTGTAAACCTTTCTCTAATGCTTCTAATTTGACCAAGTTGTTAGAGAAAGGGGATAGGGGCGATGCTAGCTTTTCTATCCACTTGCCACACTCATAGTTTATTATGCATCCAATTCTAGCCACTCTTAGATTTCCTCTTGCCACGCCATCAAAATTGAGTTTATGCCATCCTTGTGGAGGAGGGGCCCACTTACAATCAGCCCTTGCCTCCTTATTTCTTTACGAGTATACCAGGGGTGGACTGATAAGATTGGACTAGTTCTTTTTCATAATTCCATCCCAAATAGAGAATGAGCTTTCTTCTTTAATAGATTTCCTAAGACGAGCATTTAACACCTCAACAATGGAAGCTTCTAGTTTTAGTAAAAACCTATCCACATTCATTTCTTTTTCCTGAAAAATATGATGATTTCTCTCCTTCCACAACTCCCATACCATTATGGAGGGGAAATTATTCCAAAGCTTGTTATAGACCCCCCTTGAGGGAGTTTTGAAAAGGGGTGGCCCAAGCAAGTTGAGCCCTGAGCTATTCCCAATAATTAAGTGCAAATGGACAATTGAGGAATAGGTGATCAACATCTTCACTACTTTGTTTACATAGAACACACCAAAAAGGGCCTATAATGCCAAATTTCATTAATTTGTTAGTGGTTAAGACTCTATTTTGTAGAGTTAGCCACAAAAAGAAACTAGCCTTTGGAAGACAGGCTACATCCCAACACAAATTTAGCAGTAGCTCAACAATATTCTAGCTCTGGGAATGGATAATAGCCTTATACCCCTATTTTACACTATAAATACCATCCTTAGATCCAACCTAGATAAGATTGTTTGACCTTTCAAATTTTTTGATATTTCTATTGGAAATAATCTTCTCAAAGGCCTTTAGTAATTTGGATCTAAACCTATCTCATCCAGCAAATGCCACCTCCATTTTAGTACCCCATCCGATACCTCCTTGGTTTTATAGTCCCTTACCTTACTGCCCCATACAGATGTCAATCTTAGTTTAAGATTTTCATTATTAGGGGAGGACAGGATCAGAGGGTGCCTGTCCCAAGAATCTTCCCAAAATAGGGTTTTATCACTTGAACCCACATCCCATGTTAAAAATTTACTAATCAGTTTCTGACACTTAGACATAAAATTCTAGCACTCTAATCCTTTGGCAGTCTTTTCATTCTAAAAAGTGACTCAGAATCTGTTGGATCAAGATATTTATTATATATGATCTTGTCCCATTTGTGATCATATTCCTTGTCTAACCTCCATATAAGTTTTTATCCCAAAGCCTCATTTTGCCATTGTGGCTTCTTAATCCCTAAATCCCCAAATTCTTTAGATTTGCATAAATTATCCCATTTCATAAGGGCTAATTTCTTGTCATCTTCTTTATTTTTCCATAAGAAAATTTTGAGTTTGGATTCAAATTTCATGGACATCCAATTAGAAAGGGGCAGACAAGCCATAGGAAAGATTGGAATGGCTGAAAGGACCAATCTAATCTTAGTAATTTTACCAGCCTTAGAGAGCCATTTATCTTTCCAACTTTTAATCCGCTTATCCACCTTCTCAATTGTGTCCAACCAAACATTGCTATATTTCAAGCCCTTTTCCAAGGAAATGCCCAAATACTTACACGAAAAAAGTCCCTTTTAAAAACCCATGATCCTACAAATCAAGTTGTCCATATCTGAATTGGTGTTCAGGAAGAATATCTCAGGCTTTTCCTTGTTCACCTTCTGGCCTAAAGCATCCATATAGGTTTATAAAATATATTAAAATCCCAAAGCTTGAATAGACCTCTTGCCAGGTAAAATACTATCATCTGCATACTATTGGTGGTGCTCCCTGAAGCAAAGTACAAAGGTCCTAAACATTGTTATCATTTCTTCTATTAGAATAGTTAGTAAACAATGAGATGTCTACAACCTAACAAAAATATACCTTGTGAGAGAAGCAACATGCATCCTAATCCAAACAACCACCATTTCTAGTTACAGTAATTCTTGAGATCTTCCATTTCAAATATGCATTCAAAATTTCTCTACCAAAAGCTTCAGCCATTAGTATGAAGAGAGAAGGAGATAATGGATCTCCTTGTCTAATGCCCCTAGAAATTTCAAAGAAACCTTCAGGCATCCCATTTATAAGAACCAAAATCTTAGGGGTGGAAATAAACTTGAAGATTAGATTAATCCATTGATGAGAAAAGCCGAAAGCTTCTAAGACCTTGCAAAGAAAATGCCAATCAACCATGTCGTAAGCCTTTTGTATGTCTAACTTCATAAACATACATGCGACTTTGTCTTTAGATGCCGAATGGATGGTTTCTTGAATTGTAAGAATACCATCCAAGATAGATCTCCCTGGAACAAAACCTATTTGTTCTTCAGAAATCAACTTTGGCAAAAGACCCTTGAGCCTATTGGCCAAAATTTTTGAGAAGACTTTGTAAATTGTATTGCATAAGGCTATAGGGTAGAAGTCACCATGGTGTTCTGAACCATCCTTTTTGGGAATCAAGGTAATAAAGGAGTAGTTGATTTCTGCCAACAATGATCCTCCATTTCTTGATGCTTCAATAGCTTTCCATAGGTCTTCCCCTAGAATATCTCAACACTTTTGGAAGAAAAAGGCCTGAAAACCATCAGGCCTTGGTGATTTGTTAGGATTCATATTAAAAACCACAATTCAAACCTCCTCCAGAGTTATTGGTTTATTTAGGTTTTTGTTATCTTTAGGTGTAATCAGTTTTGGGATAAATTTAAGCATTTTGGCATGTGCCTCCCTATTTGATCCTTTGTCATTATTAAGTAAACTTTTGAAATGGGAGACTAACGTGTCTTCTATTTCTTGTGGGTTCTCTATGCGTAAACCCAAAGGGTTAGTGATGCTAGTAATTTTATTTAGAGATCTGTTATAAATGGTTGAGTTATGAAAAAAAATTGTGTTACGATCTCCCTCATCCAACCATTTGTCCCTAGATTTTTGCCTCCAAAAACTTTCTTCTTTTGAGAGGATATGTTCCTGTTTTGCAAGAAGTTCTTTTTCTAAAAGGTAACTCTCATAATTCATACCATATCTTTTAATCTCCTGATTCAAATTCTTTAGTTTTTCTTCAGTCTCCAACTTTTCTTTGAAAATATTATTGAAGTGTTCTCTATTCTACCTTAGAATGTTTTCTTTCAGCAATTTGAGCTTAGAGACAAAAATAAACATTTTAGATCCTTCAAAGCTTGCTTAAGTCCACCACATCCTGATGAGTTCAAGAAATTTTGAATCTTGAAACCACATCTTTTCACATTGAATAGATTTCTGGGAGGTTTAGATAGTTTAGAGAGCTCAACGCACACCAAAAAAGATCTAATCTTGCATAAGGCAGGATAGAGGACATGAAGTTTTTATTATAATCCGTAAAGTTACCTACTATAAAAAATCTAGCTAGCTTTTTTGCAATATAAGCGTCATCCTATCTTTTATTATTCCATGTATATGAGCCATTACTGAATGGGATTTCTATCAAACTATGTTTATCAATCCATGCTTTAAATTTTAGAGATGAAGGTGCAAGATGTTGTGTACCTCCTACTTTTTTGTCCAGGCTTATAATGGTGTTAAAGTCACCACCCATAATAATAGGACTTTCTTTATAATTAAGTAAAACTAAACTTAATTCATCCCACATAGATTTTTTCCCTATGACACTATTTGGACCATATACATTAAGTAGAATAAATTTCATACCAGATTTTAAACTCTGTGTACTAACACACATCCAATTACTACTATTCACTAGGTAATTCAAATCTACTTTCTTCAAATTCCAAATAATATCTAACCCACCAGATGCGCCTATTGCCTCTAGGAAAATTGAATCCCATATACCTAGCATCTTATTTAATTTAGTACCTTCTAACTTGTTTAATTTTGTTTCTTGTATTAAAATTACCTCTAAGTTAAAATTCTTTAGATATTGTTTGATTAACCTTTTTTTACTAGGAACATTTAGGTGCCTAGCATTCCATGTGGTAATCCTCGTGGTGCCTTGGGAAGGCACTTGCCCTTCCCCATATTAAGAAGTTCATCAATTTTCCTCTATTCCCTACAAATTCCTTCAGTCTCTCATAACTCCTTTAATGATTTCCTACCTCTTTTTCCTTTTAACTTGCCATAAATTGGAGAGCTTAGTCCTTCCTGATTCATATGTAAACTAAGGTCTTGCTGATATTCAATTAGGCTATGTGCTAAAGGAGACGAATATCCTCTATTTTTCTAAACTCCTCATTTTCTAGTTCCTTGCAGATCTTACTTCCAATGTCATCTTTATCCAAACCCTCATGGTTGAGTTTTGCCATATTGCCATTGCTTATCCTATTCTTTTCCTGATTTACTTTTGGGCTGATCCCATCCTTCTCATACTGATCCATTAAATTGTCCTCCATCTCAATCTTTGATATATCTCTTTTGAGATCCTCTATTGTATAGTCTTCCCCCCCCAATTTGATGATTCTTTGTATCAATTTCTCTTTTTGAGAGACAATGCTATTATTTATATTGTCCAAACTGATGACTTGGATTAGTTCCTCAGCTAGCTGATCTAGTTATTCGTCATCTGCATATGGCATGCCCTCCTCTAGAGGGGAATTTAGTTCCTTGTTTAGAAAATTCTAAACCTTTTTAACAATAGATCCTTCTAAATTTCTATCCATATCATGCATATCGGGCTGGTTAACCACTGGAGTAAAAGGTGAAGAGATATGATATTCAAGTGTCTGCCAAAATTTAGAGGCTCCTCTGGATCCTTCATTTTGTGGAGTAGATGATTCTGCCTCAACACTTTTACCCAGTGCCTACTATTGAAAAACCTAATTTTCTGTCCTAGGAGGAGTTTCCTCCACCCTAGCCTTAGGTGAGGAAAAAAGAAGAGCATTTTCTACCTCAACTATATCATGAATCTCTAATGTTGCTGAAGCCTTGATTTGTGACTCTCCTAATTCTTCTACTCCTTTATCTGTCTTTCTTACTTGGCTTAATAATTCCTTGTTTTGATTCAAATCCCTTTTTTGATCCTTATTAGGGGAAACATCCTTGACATTCCTTGTTGTCTCTTTTAGATTCTCTTGTATTAAAGGATCCTCTGTGATATCTATTTTTGAATGGTTCCCTATTCTTCCAGTATCTGTTCGTTTGCTTTCATCATCGAGTTCTATTTGGACAATATATAAAGTTTCCTCTTGCTCTGTGTCCTTGTTTGTGGCCTTTATAATTGATGTATCAATCTTTTCTAAAACATCAAATATTCTATCACTAATTATTTGTTGCTTCTATAAAGAGCCAAGTTTTCCATTTTCAATTCTGCTTGTGTCCTTACCGATTTTCTTTGCTTCCTTTTTCTTTTTTCCTTTCTATTTTTTTGGGGACATTCCATCCAAACCCATCTCTATATTGTCTTTGGATTTAGTTACTACTACTGATTTAAGCCTTCTTTTGTTTGATAAGCACTCTTTAGTATCTTTAATATGCAACGGCTCATTCTGAACTACATGATCTTTTTGATATTTTATTGGAGAAGTCTATTCTTTGTGGTCCTGAATTCTTTTGTTCTTCATTATTCTCATCTAGGGGAACTTACTTCTAAAATCAAAAGTGATGGGGAGGATTTTGGGTCTAATTTTATGTAATTCATCAAATTTCAATATGTCGACTATTTTCCCTTTATATATTTGAAAGTTGATATCATATGAAGCCTTGTTAGTGATAAATTCCTTAAATTCTGCTGGACAATTAAAATTTACATTGATTAGTATCTTAACACTATTACAACAATAAAGGGATGCTTCAATACCTATGGCTTCACTAACCAAAAATCCTATAGATTTAATAATATCTACATGACATAGCTCCAAAGGGAGAGATGGCAAAACAAACTAGGAAGGAATCATACATTCTACCTTTTCTTTATTAAAAATTTGTGACCATTCTATGAATTTAACACAATGTCCATTAAAAAAACATTTAGAGACTGAAAGAAACTCTTTTTTAATAGATTCTTCTAAACATTGTAAATACAAAATTCTATCCGAAAAGTGGAAAATACTTACTTGGTCCTTGTAGTTTTCCTCTAGCCAATTAGATAATAGAGGGAAGCCTCTCTGTAGACCATTCCATATTGTGAAAAATACTCCCTTAAGACATTCATTCTAGGTATCTTCAACTTCTTTAATTGAAATACTGAATGGCTTATCTATAGTTTTATGTAGGGTCACACCAGCAGGTGGATTAGGGTTTGATGGAGGAGACTTGTTTGTGATTCGGTGATGTGGAGGGATATAAGATGAAGGAAGGTTTGAATTAGATGAAAGCCCTCCAAACTGAGGTGTTTCAGGATGTGACTAACCCAATGTGATTAAATAGTGTTTATGAGGCTCCGGGTGTGCATATTTTGTTAAGTTGAAGACTCAGAGCTGATTATCTAAATGTTTGACTGTGAAAAAAGAACAAAGATTAGGGATTTCAGATACCTCTATGTATGCAAAAGGAATTTTCGAAATGGGATCCATGCAAATGTTTTCTTTCTTTTGCCATTGAAGCCCTCTATCCCGTTGATGACTGTGAGGCTCTCCAACGAGATGATTAAAAACTTCAAACCTATTTCTTCTTTCAACTGCAAATCTATCATCTTGTATGTTTATGGGGTTCTTATGTTGCCATTTTTGACCATTGGCTAGAGGGAATCTCTGCCAATTATTCCCTTGAGTGCCTGAATTCTTTTTCCATCTCTTTTGTAGGAACTTCTTCCCTGAGTTTTTCATAGGTTTGAGGAAGTTCGACATTTTCGTTCATAAGCAGAGTAGAATATTCAATTATTTTTATTATCATTATTATTAAACTTATTCTTTAATTTTACTAACTGCATCCTAAAATTACATGACCATCTGTTAATACCTAATAATCTAGGTTATGATTAGATAATTCCGCATACGATTCGATCCTTCATTATTTATTCCCTCATAATCTTATACAATGATACTTTCAAAAGAATCATTGTCCTTATTCAATAATTCTAATTTAATTTATTCCTCTATTCTTACTTTGTTCAATTCTAACATTTATTGTTTAATATTATTCCATTTTATTTATAATCTTCCCTTTCCATATTATTTAATTATATCATGATAATTTAATTATTAACATATGAAGTGGGGCTTAATAGAAAATTTTAACAATAGACACCTCTAAAAATAAATAGAGAAAGACCAATTTGATTACTAACCTTAGAAAAATACTATATCATCAAATACTCTTTAACATGTGACTACCCATGCAGATAAACCCTTTTCTTTTCTTTATTAAACATGATAACTAGATCCCAAGTACCCTATTTTACACCTAGCTTAACTACATTTATTTTTAAATACTCTACTTGCCACCTATTCAATGTTTATACCTAGGTGGGTGGCCCTTTCTTCCAAAGTCCAAGGGCGACATCATGGGGAATGTTTCTTAACATCATGTTAGAGCCATAATCATGACCTAGTCGACTTGAGCAAGGTAGGCATTGTTTTTTTTGATGGGGTTAATTTATCACCACTTAAGTGTATGCCCATCTTGGCACCTAGGGAGATGTAGCTGCTCACAAATTGGGTAAGCATTTTTGCCACTGGCTAAATAGTCGAGTATTTTCATTGGCCTGCCAGTGCCCATTCTCCATCGACATCCCCATCCATGCCCACCATACCATGCAGCTGTCATGTCACGACTGCACACTCAGTCTTCACTTTCGTACTAACTCACGTAGAAGTCAGAGTGCTGTTGTCAATCAAATAAGTAATTTGGTATGCCACATGAACATTGGAGTCTGTGTAGATTCATAAATGATGGTTGTTTCCTTGTCCAATTTTACAATTTCTTTTGTTGGTTATGGAAATTTATGTAAATCGATCTTTCCCTTTAAATTGAAATAAAATAAACAAAATAGTTTGATTGATTTGTTTCTACTAATTAGAATTTGGTTTAATTTTAAATTTATATTGGTGGCATAACAATACAACAAGTTAAATTTTTTTAGTCAATGTAGACTTACAATAAAAAAGAAAATGGTGATAGATTATCGCTTGAAATTAGTAGTTAGGTATTTATTTAAATTGAAATTAATTTTGAGGTTGACATTTTAAATCATACTCATGAAAGGAAGGTGATTCATCTATTAATTTGGGCATAAAGTAGAACATATGTAAAAACTATGTAAATGTTAGAGATATAATCAAGTTACAACTTGTGATAGATATAAAAAACTATGGATATTAAATCAAAGTTACCTAATTGGAAAACATCAATAAGTTATGTAAGTTAGGAAACAAAGTTGAGTACAATCATGTTGGGTTAATAACCAAAAAGAGTACAATAACTCTTCTACTCTTCTAGATCTATAGAAGAGAGATATTTAATTTTACTACAAGTAAAATAATCTATTAGTTTATAACTATATTTTAATATAATCCTTCATAAATCAATTATATAATTAAACTATAGTTATATTCAACATATTAATAATAAGTATTCTATTAAGTAATATTTTTCAATGATCAAATATAATATAAAAGCTTATGTTATTATTAGTAATTTGATAATTTATATTGAAATATTATAAATATATTTCACGTTAAATGAACTTAATATAAAACATATATATTTAATAAATATTACTATTAATTTATAATTGTATGATTTTAATATTATAATTAAAAAAAATTTCACATTTGAATTATTATATTAAATAATATTTTTGAAAGATCAAATATAATATAAAAAGATTCTAGTGTTATTATTATTCATTTGATAATTTATACTTAAATATTATAAATATATTTCAAATTAAATGAACTAAATATTATATATATATAGTTATTAATTTATATTTTAATATTATAATTTTTGGAAAAAGAGGGGTAAAAATTTATTGAATCAAATGCAAGTTACAAAGCAATGGCCAAAGGCCCAAAACCACACTACATACTCCTGTCCTCCAATAACAATTGATCAATAATCTCAAAATACTCAGAAGGTAACTCATCCCTACCATTAATATGCCATCTATCTACCTTCTCCAAAGCCCACTTTTCCAGATAGTCTACCACTCTATTCCATTCACGAGGGATATGAAGAAAGGAGATAGAGTCTAAGGAGCTACAAAGGCTAACAATTTGTCTGGCCAAAGAGGCAAGTTGCCAATTGACATCCTCCAACCTCTGGTTATTTAGCATATCAATAACAATCTAAGAGTCTGACTCATAGATGATCCTTTGCCACCCTAAAGAGAAACCATGCTCAATAGAAACTTTAAGAGCCAGGGCCTCCATCAAATTATTAGAATTTTGACCCTTATACATAGAGAGGAGAAAAACTGCACCACCGTCATTACCTCTACCAATAGCCCCAATACTAGCATGACCAGGGTTCCCCCGAGAAGACCCATCTGTATTGATCTTCAAGAACCCAACCGGGGGAGGAGATCGCCTCCCATCTTGACAAACCCTTTGCTTAACATGGCTAGGTCCTTTTCTGGGAGTGCATCCTCAGCTGTTATCTCTTAGGTTCAGATTCCTCACAATAGCTTGATCCCCAGGATCAATAGTAACAGACATATCACACTTTGCATAAATCATCTCCTGAAGCCTATTGAGAATCTTCTCCCATAGTTGGTAGCTTCCTAATTTGGAATCACAAAAAATTCTATGATTCCTTTCCAACTAGAGGTTCCAAAGAATGAAGATCGGTCCAACAATCTAGGCAACTTGTAAGAAAGGAGTCTTCAATGGAGGTCAGCCCAAACTTTCCCAAAAATCAATAAGTGAAGAAGCATGAATACAACCATGACACCAAACCTCCCACCATCTATGCCATATCTCTCTCAAAAAGGGGTAGAGAAAAAAAAAATGAGAAGCACACTCCTCATTGTGCCAACAAAGACAACAAACCAAAGGTCCCTGAAAGCCTTGTTTGTGAAGATTCTCCCAAGTGAGACATTTCTTCTGAGCCAACAACCATAAGAAAAAGTTACATTTGGGCCATGAAAAGATGCTCCAAACCTTCCACTAGTGCACTTTAGTTAGCCCGTGTAGGTTCCTGTCAAGAGTAGCATAGCCATGGGCCACTGTAAATTTACCTTTTGGACTAGGAATCCAAGCCAAGTTGTCCCTCCCCTTGAGAGAGCTACAAAACCTATTTTCCAAAACTCTAGAGAGAAGGGCATGGTCCTCATTAGAGCCACCAACTAGCCACTCCTGAGAATCCTTCTAGCAAGCCACCTCAACCTGACCTAGGCGTATGACAATCTTAAAATGCTCCACTTTAAGCCAACTTGCATTAGTAAAAGAATGGGAAAGGGGAAGAAGCTGGGGAAAACTAGAGAGAATGGGAGGATGGCCGTCCCAAGAGTTCTGCCAAAATAGAGTATCCGAGCCTCCATTATAAAACTAGAAGAGACCCTCCTTCACTAGTTGGGCTCCCTTCTTAAGTGTATCCCAAATATAGGAGCCTTTACCCACCAAAGGAAGTCCTGGCACCTCAGAGCAATTTGTACCAGGAAAGTACTTCTGGGAAAGAATCTTGGCCCAATCTTGATCTTGATTATTACACCATCGCCAATACAACTTGGTAGCCAAGGCCATGGCAACAAGAGCCACTGAGCGAAGCCCAAGACCACTAGCCTGCTTCGGTCTACACACAAACTCCCACTTGACCAAGCTCCATTTCAAGGATAGAAGATTACCAGACCAAAGGAATTATTGGGATAAAGGATCAAAGTCCCTCACAAGATTAGAGGGGGGAACCTAAACACACCACCTATAAATCGAGAGAGATTGCACCATAGTCTTTAGTAGAACCACTCTCCCAATAGAAGATAACCATTTGTAAGTCCAGTGACTAACCTTACGCTTGAATTTGTCCAAAATCCCCTACCAATAGTCCCTCCACTAAGCACCCAAGACCAAAGGGACCTCGAGGTACATAAGTAGAAGAGAGCCAATTTGGAACCTAAGAATTCTAGAAATTCTATTTTGAATAAGATGAGGCATGTTAAAGAAATAAATAGAAGACTTATCATCATTAATTCTCTGACCTGAGGCTTTCAAATAGGTATCTAGAGCTTTCCTAATATTCACTACCTCATCGATTCTAGCCATGCCCATAAAAATGGTATCATCCACAAACTGAAGATGAGAATATGAGGAAAGATCATTTTTCCAGCTCCATCCTTGGATAAGACCCTGTCGCACCTAAGCTTTTAAAAACCTGCCAAGACCCTCTACCATATAATGAACAAGTATGGAGATAGCGAGTCTCCCTACCAAAGTCCTCAAGAGGCCCCAAACAAGTCTAAAGGTTCTCCATTAATAAGAGCTGAGAAGGAGGCCGAGGTCACACAACTAAGAACCCAATTGACCCACTCTGCAGCAAATCCAAAACTCAAAAGAATTTTCTGTAAGAACTGCCAACTCACCCTATCATAAGCTTTGGCCATGTCCAACTTAATGAACATAGCTTTCTCCTTAGAAGTATCCATAGAGTGGACTGCCTCTGTTGCTATCAAAACCCCATCCAAGATTTGTCTTCCATCAACAAAGCCATCTTGTTTAGCAGAGATCAAAGAACCAAGGATAGGCTTGAGCCTCTCAACAATCAATTTGGTGATGATCTTGTAGACAACATTACATAAAGCTATAGGCCTAAATTGATCCAACCAATTAGCCCCTTCCTTCTTAGGTATGAGAGCCAAGAAAGTGGAATTCAAATACTTCAACATTTGTTTATTACTATATGATTCCTGGACCACATCTAAGAGATCATACTTAATTATCTCCTAGAATTCTTGGAAAAACTCAATTGGAAACTCGTCTAGACCTGGGGCCTTACCTTTCTTCATATTAAACATGACTTTCTCCAATTCTGGAAGTAAGATAGGGCATAAGAGGGTGTCATTCATCTCAATAGAGACTAGGTGAGGGATATAATCAAGGATGTCCTGCACCTAGGATCTTCCCTAGAAAAGAGATCAGAGAAGTAATTGACAACTTCCCTAGAAATATCATCACTAGAATAGATTTGGGTCCCATTAGTTAGGACCAGAGAGGGTAGAGATTTCCCATGCCTTCGTGCCTTAATAGAGTTGTGGAAAAAAGCAGTGTTCCTATCCCCCTCCTGAAGCCAATCAACATGAGATTTCTGCTTCCAGAAAATCTCCTCTTGGAGCTCCCATTCTTCCAGATCCTTAAGAGTTGAGGAATCAGTTATACTCAACTCAGAGCTCAACCCATGGTCACATATCTGGCAGGTGATATTATCTAGCTTGGTTTGAGAAGCAACCTTTTGCACATGTAGATACCCAAGACACTATTTATTCCATCTCTTAAGTCTGTACTTCACATGTTGGAGCCTCTTATTGAAAGTATACATGGCTATACCATGATAGGCATCCCCTCATACCACCAATCCACCATAAGATTAGGTAAAGACAAGTCTCAGAATCACATCAACTAGAATTTGAAATGATTCTTGGTGACTCTGTATGAAGTGATGGAAAGCTTAATGGGCCAATGGTCTGATGCCCTCCAGTCAAGAATTTCAAAACTAGTAATCCACTTGTTGTCCATCCAATAACAGGATACCAAAAATCTGTCAAGCCTTTTTGAGATAGCCTCACCACCACATCTCTGATTATTCCATGTAAAAACACCGTTGGTTGGCTTCACATCAATGAGAAATAGTGAGCCAATCATATCTCTAAGCAGATTTGAAGATGGGTCCAGCCTAGCTAGCCCACCTTTTTTTTCCTCCAGGCTAGTAATTGCATTAAAATCTCCCACCATAATCCATGGTAAAAAAGGTTCTAGAGATCGGATGAATCTAATGTGAGCCCATAACTAGGATTTACCTGCAAAGTTTGTAGGAGCATAAATATTGGATAAAAGGCACCTTTCTCCATTCTCAAAGCTAGTGACGATCAAAGACATGGAGGACCGAATGGAGCTCCACCATATTGGGGAGACTTTCCTTGGGTCCTAGAAGCAAGCCATCCCACCTGAACTATTCACAGCCTCCACCCCCTACCAAGAGCCCTGGGGCTAGATATACGTAGAACAATTAGCCAATCCATCCAAAGAAAGTTTGGTTTCCTGAATAAAGACCATATCAAGAGACTGAGACTCAATTAATTTATGAACAACCTTTTGTCTGGGGCTGTTGTTCAACCCCCTTACATTCCATGATAACACAATCATTTATGGGGGTGGGTGAAATGAGAATCAATGGGTTTCATAGACCCAAGCTCAACCAAATTCTCACCCATTATCTTCACTTTCTCCTGATCAGTCTTCCTACCACTTTTTGATGGTTTATCTAAAGGCCCCTTTTTGAAGGGTTTTTGATGTATGCCTAAAACAAGGGGAGCCTTATTACTCTTTGCAGAATTGGAGGTCCCCTTAGGCATGGGGGGGTCCAGAGCCACAAAAATTAGGCCCTTTGAACCCTATGATCCATGAAGATCTTTGATATCCTAAACAAGAGGGAGCAAATTGATATCCAACTGCCTGGCCTGTAGGTCCCCTATAGATGGAATTTGATCCTCTCTCTACGAATCCCCTACTTGAATCTCATGCTAACTTTTGGCCTCAGAAGAGAGCTCAACTGGGATGCCTTCCTCTTGGACCATGTCTCCAAGAGCCTCAAACCTGTTAAAGGTGTCATCAGTCTGCCTATCCATCCAAGTTCTCTTCTTACCTTTTCCCTTATTGCAAGATATAACTTGCATAAATCCCTCATTCTCAATAGGTTCGTTAGATCCCTTAGCCTTTCCCTTGTCCTCCCTAGGGGATCTTGGAGTATCCAAGGGGGGGTTCTTATACCTGGGACATCTACAAAGTAGATGCCCATATTCATGACAGATTCTGCATCTAAATGGTAAGGTCTCATAGTCCAACTGTTGAATCCATGAAATTGAGCCCATACAAATCTCCAAAGAATTTGGCAATGGATTATTTAAATCAACTTCTACACAAATATGAGCAAAAGGGATTACCTTACGATCTTGAGTCTGTGAAGTTGATCCCACAGGTTTTCATAGAAGCATTGAGATTGAGTGGAGAATATCTTCCCTCCAAAATTCCAAAGGAAGTCTCAGTAGGCGAACCCACACCGAAACTCAAGAGACGATTTCTTCCATAGAGTTAAAGCTTGTGTGCCAGGGTTTGATGAAGAGCCCCACCTGATTAAAGAAATAAGGGCCGCCTTCAAAAGCCTTATTCTTGTTCGACATGCATGAGAAGATAAGCATAAAATAATTATTAGCTGCTATCAAAATCTCCATATCTCCTTTTGGGTTTCACACCTGACAGGCCCAAGAATCCAACATAGGCAATGAAAGGCAGAGGCCTAGAAATTTGTAAATAAGAGCATGATTGCTCTAGTACTCGACATCCTTTGAAACCTGTTCTAGTTGGATAACCAAGATTGGCCAGACCTCAGCTTTCTGCAAACATCCATTGATTTTTTGTAATCAGAGCTTCCCATTTGAAGAAGATTCTCCTTCCCCCAATTGGGGTAAACCATTCAGAGCCTTACTACTGGCATGCACCATCAAAGCTGGCTCACCCATCTCCAAATCTTCACCAGGAGGCAAGGGAGAAGCGACCCCAAGATCTCCCATTCACCCCTAACCCCGATTTAACAAGCAAAAGAGGGAAGGATAGGGAAAAAGCCCCTCAACCCACAACACCACTGATCCCCCCCTGCCCCCCCAAAAAAAAAAAAATGTAGCAATGGCCAAAAAATAATAGGCATTCACTCATGGAAAGAGGGAGAACTTGCGTTTGAAATAGGAGCATGCAAACAACGACCCCCAAAACCAGAGACAGACGCAACCAAAACCAGGACAGATGCGGGCTAGGCTACATAGGCCCTAGCAGAGCAGGAAAAACTCGCCCGCGAGCTTCAAATGTAGTTGCATTTCCTCCTCAGTCGCTGACGTTCTCATTCCATCATATTTTAATATTATAATTAAAAACCTTTTCACATTTGAATTATTCTTTTTATGCTTTATTATGTTTGAACTCTATTTTAAATTTTTAAAATTAAAAAAGTTCTAGTTTCAATTAGATTTATTTTATTTGAATTCTATCTCTAAGTATAATTTTTTTAAAACATGATATATATTATGTTTTATACTTATTAAGATTGTAACATACATACTACTATTATTTTTAAAATTACATAGAATTAATTTAACTACTAGGGATAACATTGCTTCAAGATTTTAGATTATATATAATATTAAAATCGTATAATATAAAACCATCATAATATTTGTTAATACATTTATAACTTTTAATATAAATATTAATATAGTTCTTATATCCATTTTTAAAAAATAAAATGATTTTGTATTTTATGAAAAATAATTTATTTTGGTTATAGTTTTCAAAATTTTCAATAAATTATTAACTAAATAAAAAGTAATTCTATAATAAATATTAGTTTTTAAAAATAATTTATTAAAATTTACAATAATATTTAATAGATTACACACATATAACTTTAAGTCAAAGAAGATAAAAATTAAAAAAATATCAAAACCACGAGAAACTTTCAATGAAAAACATTATGCATAAGATATAAATTAAATAATATGTAAATATAATTATAATTTAATTATATGTTTAATTTGATAAAGATTACATCAAATAAATTATTAACTAAATAAAAAGTAATTCTATAATAAATATTAGTTTTTAAAAATAATTTATTAAAATTTACAATAATATTTAATAGATTACACACACAACTTTAAGTCAAAGAAGATACAAATTAGAAAACATCAAAACCATGAGAAACTTTCATTGAAAATCATTATGCATAAGATATAAATTAAATAATATGTAAATATAATTATAATTTAATTATATGTTTAATTTGATAAAGATTACATCAAATAAATTCTAAACTAATAAATTTTGTATTCTAAGTATAAAATTATATATTTAATTAAAAAAAATTAATAAAATTTTATATCGTCTTATTATTTATGCAATTACTTAAAAGAATAAAGGTTTTATTTTTAATACTCATTAAACACAAATATAAATTCATAAATAAGATTAGAATAAAACATAATAAATTTAATTGGCATATAAAATTTGAATTGCCTTGAGCTTTATTTCCAATTGTCAATAGTTTAACAAGCCCCTTAAAATTTTAGAATAACCAGTCATCAACTAGTATTCAATATTCACATGGCATAGAAATTGATTAGTTTAAATGACAGCAACGCTAGCCTCTACAATAAAATACGGGAACAAAGGATGAGTGTATGGCCCTGATGTGATAGTAGCATGGTATGGTGGGCATGGATTGGGATGTCGATGGGGAACGGGCACTGGCGAGCCGGTGCAAATATTCAGCTATTTAGCTAGTGCCAGCATTTCCTTCATTGCATAACATTTTTTTCTCAAACCCAATGCATGGCCCTTAAACCAAGGTGGGAGGAGATTGGGATTTGGGGGCTGACTTTTGTGAGCAATGTTCCCCCCATCTTGTGTCCTTGCTATATACACCTAGGCCTTCAAAAGGCATGGAAACACTTGGAGAAGAAGGATTCTTAAATTATTGTAATTTCAAATTTACATTTGATGGGAATCCTTGCCATTGGATACTCCCTAGTACTTAAAAAGTAGATGTTAGATTTAAGCATTTTATATATATTTCTTTTGTCCCCATCTTATTTGTTTCTTTATATATATATTATTATTGGTATCACGTGGGTCACGGGATCCTAAGGGAGTTGTTTTCTTCTTTGATTAAGGCTAGGTATAATATTAATGTATGAGTCTCTTTTTGTTTTTGTTTTTTGAGCAAAGTATTATCCTACAATTTTTTTGATGCACCAGAATCTAAGAATATCCTTTGATTAAAATATTTCTCTATATTCTAGGGGAGAATTTGTTTCCCTTCCCATACATTTTCTAGAGAGGAAAATGTGGACCTATAGCAAGGTTGGAATATGCATTTTCTCTACTCATGCAAAATTTCATTTCATTCCTTCATAATTTTCTCTTTTCTTTTTAGTGAAAAATATTTGTTGGTAGGATGGTTATGTCTTCTTAAAAAACTTGATTGAACTTGAGAGCCAAATGAATAAATATTTATGCATGTATAGTGAATTACCAAACATAATAATTTTATTCCAAGCTATGAAATGCACAACATATATCTTTTCAATGCAACTTATCTATTTTGATTCTTACCAACTCTATTCATAACAATCTTCTACATGCCATTTATGAAGCACATATCTACAAATACATCAAGGAGAAAAGGCTCATACAATCTTTCTTCATAACACATGAAATTTAACATAGAAGATTTCATTACAAGTAGAAATATAAGTATACAACCCTTCAACCCTTCCTTCCACAATTTTCAAATGGTAACAATGATAAAATCTCTTTTACAACTCAAACTAAACTTTTCAATAACACATCAATTTTCTAATAACCATTTCCTTATAGGTAAGGTATGAATATATATACACAACTTCCTAATCTTTCCTTCAACAATTTTTTAGGTGATAAAAAATGTTACAATCTCCTTACATCACAATGAATAACAATAGAGGTTTACAAAATCACAACCCAATGAGATGACATGAACATTGATCTTTCTTCACACAATTGGATCTTTTCCACTTATCAAAGTGAGGCCCTAATACTTTCCAAAGGCTGCATCTTCTCAAGAATTGCACATAACACACCCACACAAGGAACCATGGAGGCTCACCTCCCAACCTAGGCTTCTAAGAAGCCACCCACCGAGCAGGGGAAACAAGAACCAAATGGGTTAGACACATACATCCTTGCCAATGCATGAAAAACACTACAAAAACACAAAACAACTCCCTCCCATGGCTTGCACAATGATTCACTATTGGAATCATCTCACATTGGGTGAAGGTGGGCTCTTCAAAGAGGAGATGCCGTTGCCAAACATAAACAACATATTGCCATTGCATTTTGCCTCTCAAGGCCATCATAAACATCTCCTTATTCACACAAAACCCCTTCTATCTCCCAAAATAACAAAGGTATATGGCTTCAATGGAGCCCATACTCCATGAAATAAACAAATTCTCATCATGAGGTAACTCTCTCAACTGCAACGATGAGCCTAACTATGCCCTTCATCCAAGGCTTCTCTTCCCTCCCAAGGGTGAGTGAAGCCTTCACACCCATAAACACATTTAGCACTCACATTCAAAACAAGAAAATCAAGAAGGCAAAAAAACCCTAAAGGAAATCTTCAAGAACACATAACACCTTCACATTTACAGAACAAAATGCCAAAGCCCACAATGCAAGATTCTAACAAAATGCATGCTCCATCAACAAAACCTTCACACTTGCAGATTTCTTTGCCATACTAACAGAAAGAAGAAAGGAAAGTGAAGCATAGTTTAATAAAAAACACCAACCTTGGTCCAAGATAGGGTAATGATGGTTGTAGTAGGGCTCCCTTAACCTCCCTTCAAACCTAAATATCTCTAAAATTAGAGAGTGGGTGAACAACCCACTAATTTGTCACCCCCCCCCCCCCACCCCCACACTAAAAAGACTCTCAACTACCCTTTTTTAGTAGGAACATCAAGCCTCCCCTTTATTACATTGTTGCTCCTCCAAAATAAGAAAGTTGACCAAGTGGGATTGTGAAGGTACTCTCATGGGGAAACTCAAAATTTTGAATTGGTTCAAGAGAGCTTTGTTTAAGGGGTCCCCTAAGTTAGGTAATCACTAAAATAGTTAAATTTAGGCCCCTAACATTTTGTACTACCATTTGGGTGGATTTTTATCAATAAAATAACACTTTAGGATCCCATTTAGACCCCCTGAAATCCCTAGCAAGCTTGAATTCGAAAATCAACATGATGTTGACCCATCCTAACACTCTCTCCCAAGTGGGTGTACTTAAATATTAATTGGAAGAAAAGGAGAAGACCAAGATTAAGTGACCTTGTGACCAACACTCTAGGTGACATGTCATTCACACATAGACAGATACAAGTGTCAAGTGACACATTAAAGTACATTACACTTCACCATGATGTGTCCTTAATGCATCTACATTATGACTAAACATATTCACAAGCAAGCAACCATACAATTACGAAGAAAAATACTTTCACAACGAGGCTCTTGAATCTTCCAAAGATTCACCTTGGTTAAACTATGTTCACAAGGTTTGGCACTTGTTTCCCCCAAGAATTTTCATGGTTCCTCTTCCTACACATCAAACTCGAGCACCAGTAGTCCCAGGGGGTTAAATAAACATATACAACATAAATGCATATAATAATATTATCCATATTAACATAATTCGAATTAGATTTCCTTTCCTAGTCTTTTCAATTATTCAATTCAAAATGTTAAGATATCAAAATTTGCATGTCATAAGTCATCATTATAAAATTAACATCTATTTGCATATCATAATCATTCATCTGCATGTCATAAAGCATCATAATCAAATCAACATTTATCTATAAATCAGAAATCATTAGAATCCAATTAACAATTTGTATTGCATCATAATCTAATAATATTGTGTCATAAAGCTGCATCCATATGTGTTTGAACATTTCTTACACAATAATAGGTTCTTAGTACATATAACAATGTAAACACTACTGAAGTATCAAAATCAATAGATAAAGCAATCCACTATCCATCTAAATATCGAATAATTGTCAAAATATCAAGGTCTCGAATATCGAAATATAAATAAATATCCATGCTATTACGGGTTGGGGTGAGGCCTCATAGTGTGATGTTTCTTAAAGATAAATTTGATGCTTTTCAAATGTGTGGTTAGAGTTGAAAAGAAAACATGCAAGAGTCTAAAGTACTTGAGATAAGATGAGATAGCTGAAAGAAGTAATAGATCAATCATAGATTGTGTAAGAACAATGATGATGGAAAATGATGTTTCAAAAAAGCATTGGAGAGAATCTCTAAGTAATGCAATCTATACTTTGAATGAAGTTCAAGTTAAAAAAGGTGCAAAAAAACCCCTTTTGAACTATGATATTATGTATCTAATGTCAATTATTTCAAAGTTTTTGGAAGCAAGTTCTACATATCGAAAGATACACAAAAATGAAAACTTCATGCAAAGAGTGATGAACATATATTCATAGGATCTTCAACTAAATGCAAGGCATGCAAGTGTTTTAATTCTAACAATAACAAAATTGTATAAAATGCAAATGTTAGAGTCAATGAATTTGCAAAAAAGAATGAAGAAAAATGCAACAAAGAACCTGTAGATTAAAGAAATATTGTCTACATCTATGAAGGAGAACCAAGTACATTACCTGAACCAAAGAAAGAGGGTGTTGAGCATCAACAACTTGGCACTATTTAGGTTTAGCAAAAAATCTCTATTGAGCATCTGGTTGGAGAAGCCAAGTCACAGAGAGAAGAAGGTAAATGTTAGAGAGAGGAAACTGAACATTAGATAGACAATGCCAAATCTTAGCCAAAGATAACTAAAGGAGATGAGAAAGATGACTCAAGTGAGTTACCATAACAAGAAAGAAGACTTGAAACCATCTTAGCAAAATATATGAGGAACCATACACAAGACCAAATCATCAGAGACAAAGATTCATGAGTATTAAAAAAAAGTAAGTTGAATATTGACACATGTTTATTGTGTGAGGTTGAACATAAATATGTTAAATATTCTCTAGAGAATGAATATTAGATTAAAGTAATGAATGAGGAAATTGATCAAATAGAGAAAAATAAGGCAAGGACACTAGTACCAAGACCAAATTATAAGAATGTGATTGGAACCAAGTGGATATTTAGAAATAAACCAAATGAGAAAGATGAAGTTACAAGAAATTAAACAAGACTAGTTTGTAAGGGATATACAAAAGAGGAAGAAATTGATTATGGAGAGACCTTTTCCCTAGCTGTAAGGTTGGAAGCATTGCAAACTTTTCTTGTATAAGCTTCTTAAAAAGGTTTCAAGGTATACCAAATGGATGTCATCTAAATTTTTGAATGGACTCTTAGAAGAAAAACTCTACATTGAACAACCTAAAGAAATTATTGATCCAAGCAAGAAAAACATGGTATGTAAGTTGCACAAAGTATTATATGGTTTGAAACAAGCCCCTAGAGCATGTTATGTAAGGTTACATACGAATTTGGTGAAAATTGGTTTTGCAAGAACTAATGACAATATAAATATGTGTAATACCCCTAAAATTGGCATAGTGGCACTCTAAACCAATTTCAGTGCATTAATCCTACAACATCAATTTCTACTTCAATTAAGTCCTATTGTACTAGACATTTATGATTCTAATTAGCTTTACTTGACTTAAGTGCCAAATACAAAAAACCCCTAATCTGTATTAATCACATACTTCATTTAATTTCTAAATATTGATCTGAATTGGCTAAATTAACCTTTTAATCAAATTAATTTAATTACAAGTCCTACCACTTTAACTAAATTAAAATCTACCCCCTTTAGCTAATACACATAAAAATTAAATTAAATATATTAATCTAACTAAATATCCTCATCATAATTGTTGAAACTAATTATTTAAGTAATTAGAATATTAGATTATAAGGTCATATTTGAATGGATCAATATTCCTTCCTAATTCATCTCACATGAAAATAGAATTAAAAATAAATTGATTTAATTAAATATCCTCCTCATACTTGTTGAAACTAATTATTTAATTAATTATAATATTAGATTATGAGGTCATAATTGAATGGATCAATATTCTCCCCTAATTCATCTCATTCAACTCCATAAAAAATGGAAGACTCAATCTCTCCTCCAATCTGAACCATACATCCAGTTTAATCTTGACCATTGATTGGGTCCAAGATTCTATAAAAAAGACCCCTAAACTCTCATTTCAAGGGGATATAATTAAGTGAAGAGTATCAAACCACTATTGGATTTAACACTGAATAATTTTTCATTCACATCTCCATTTCTTTTACATGCTTATCATATATATTACAATGCATTCATTTAGATTAATTTGTCTATCTTGTTTCTTAGGTTAATTTGAATATCATATAAATTAATTCATATAAATCTTAAAAAAATAGATTAATCTTGCATTTTCTTTCATTCAAATACTTTGTACTAGTTTAGTCTGGTTACTAAAATCTCAATTTTGAGAGCACATACTAAAACCCTGTCTAGTTAGAAAGCAATAGATTGCCTTCTGTAGACATGCCAGATAATCTCATGTTCATTTTAGGATTTTATTGACAAAAAATGATCATGTTGAAGTGTGTGGTTGAACTAGAGGCCCATATTTAACACTCACATTTCTGGCACCCACTGTGTGGTAGAAAAATTAATTTTTTGGCCTCATCTATCTTCAATTTTGACATTTTGGATTTTGTTCCATACAATATAGAAAAATATCATGCCCAAAGATCTTTTCTCACACAAGAATTCAAAATGCTCACACTATCCTTTGTACTTTTTCATGTGAAATTGTATATGCTTGTGTGGAGAGAGAATTCTCTCACGCAACAAAAAGCATTAACTCACGTGGCCTGGTGCAAAGTCTAGCACGAGACTTGACAATAGAATATCCAAAATTTATATTTTTCACAATCTGTCATTGATATTTTTGATCTAGTCTCTATTTCTAAAGCAACTATTTCATGATTTCTAATTTCTTGAATATCAAAATAGTGGTTTATAAGATGATTGTCAAAGATACCTTGAAATGAATAGAAAAAAATTGCTAATGATTTGGTTGCAAGATGCTTGTCAAAAAACTATTTGTTGAAGACAATTCAAACCCTTATGTTTATTTACATGCTTTCAATTCACATAGTTTAAATAGGCCTTGTGAACTTTGTAGGTCTCTAGTCAAAGGAATAAGGGATTATACTTTTTACTTCTTGGATGTGATGCCCAAGTGTAAATCAGAAATCTAGACACCTTTGGAAGATGACACCCAAGGGAGGCAAGAAAGGTAGTGGTTCTCCCAAATTTTTTTTTTAATGAAGGGATAATTCTCTTTTCCCCTTGGGAAAATTAGAAACCTAGAATAGGACAAGTTGGTATTGACAAACTAGCTCGATGATGAAAGTGTTCTACATGTTTGGGTGAGGTGAAAAGGTAAGTATGATTGAATTGAAAACTTGGACCTTTGAATCCAAACCTTGGGGAATGACCTAAGTGAGTACACACCTAATGTCGATGATTCTAACTCACTATAATAAAGAAACTTTATAGAGTCAAAAAATCCAAAGCCATTTTAATTTCTTCCTCTTGATTCTAGATATTGCATGTCAAGAGGAGGCTCTCTGTTGCATTAGGAAGCCCTGCCCCCAATCTTGCTAGTCAAATGTGTGCACTTTTAGGTGTCAATGTGGGCTGCAAGAGTTAACCTTGTTTGTGAGGCCACTGAGGATTAATGTGAAAAAATCCTATTAAACACTTTATAGTCAGTTGCTACTCGGTTCACCTCCAAAAGGGGGCATAATCTTTGTGCAAGGAGGGGGAAGAATCTCTCCTATAGGTCCTCACCATAGGCATGTACTTGGATGCTAGAATGTGGTATATGACACTATCCCCTACCTCAAGGGTAAACTTTGAACATATATGCTATTAAGTCCTTGGAATATACCAAAAGTACAAGCACTCTCTGGTGGGGTGACATGATTGTGTGAGGTGAACTCATGCACATAAGATGTGAGAGAAAGATTTTGCTGCCTCTACCATTTTTATTTAGAGGGATAGAAAGTACATTTTTTGACTTAATGATTGCTCACATTGTCCAAAATAAATAAATTCAAGACTCCTCCATCCCTCTGAGTTGTTTACGAGTACTACTTGTGTCCTCTTGTCTATTTATACAAATTACAATTCTGAAAAACCAACTGTCATACTTTCCAAATCAGTCCAAAATGATGTCAATTTGAAAATGATGTCCAAATCTATCTAAAAACAAGAAGAATTATCTGAAACTTGTCAAAATTAATCAATATATGTTCAAAATATGGTCCAAAATTGTTAGTTTTTCCTTTACTCATTTGGTTTGTTGCAAAATTTTGTGTGAGTTAGGACCTTAGGGTCTCCTAGTTTGCATTTCCTCTTGTCACTTTTTGCTTTTCTTTGTTGGAACACCATCAAAGTTGGTCTTAAATATAGTTAAATTTGTCTTTTATCACTTCCTCGCATAGTTCCTCACAAAAACTTCATGCGAGTTAGGAATTTTTGTTCCCTTTCCTCACATTGATCTATACACTTCCTTGTATGGTTTTGTCTAGATCCTCGTGCATTGTCAAATTTTGCTCAAAATTGTATATTAGAAGTCTTTACTCACCCAATTTATGTCATTTGATCACATCAAATTCATTTGCAACTCTATGATATGCAAGAACAATTGGCACAAATGATGAAAGACAAAGACAAACTGGCTAAATAATACACACTAGATACTATTTGTCTATTTACATGGGTATATCCAATCCCCAAGATCACTTGAGGGAATTTGGTGCCTTGTTGATGAAGTTTATATACAATCAAATATACATCATGTACTTATTCTTACAAAGTTTGGGTGGTCAAGCTATGGAGTGGTTCTCACAATTACCTAATAGAATCAAATTTTTTAATGAGACTGCAAACATATTCATACAATAATACTCACATAACATCCAACATCCGATTAACATAAGGATCTTTGTAACCTTAAATAGAGAGTTGGAAAACCTTTCTTAACATTCCTCCAAAGATGGAGATAACTCTGCACCATATACTCATGTAAGATACCTGCGATTGAAAACCTTGATATTTTCATGGATAACCTCTTTCCTGATTTCAGATACTAAATACAGCTTCAAGGTTCACATACCTTTGAAGAAATGATTACACAAGGTATATGTATAGAGGAGTTCATTGTTAAGAAAGGTGAATTGACCCTTCAAAAAGAAATCAAACAAGGGTCTAACTCTAGCAAAGACAAGTCCAAGTTGTAATCACCTAAAAAATGGGCATTTAGAGTATTAGCCCCCTTCTCAACATTTTGGCTAATTTAATTAATCATTTACCTAGACCATATTGCTAATAACCAATTGATTTTATTATAACCTATAGTTTGACTATGCTATCCTAAGTTCATTATTTGATTAACAGAACATATCCACTTTTAATTAAATAAAAGACCTCATTCTTCTAACCCACTTGAAGTGCACACATAAAGTCCTTTTTCTATTTTTCAAATTAAAAGAAAAGGCTTTGTGACTTTTGTGTTATATGGGAAGTCAACTTCTATTTTATTGGTTGACTTGCTTGTGCACATGGATCACTCCTATTATTGAACTCCACCATTGATCTTGCATCATCTTGACCTTGATCTCTACCATCCGTACAATTTTAAAAGATAGAGAGAGCCCCCCTTAGAGGATCTATCCACCTTTTGAATATTGTTATGATGCAGGTTTTCTAACAGGTTTCTTTGGAGATTTGTGGAGAACTTCCATTTTATTGTCTCCATTCTCTCATTCCATCACATTCTAGCTTAATAACGTTGCATGTTAGTTTTTTTAGTGTAGTTTTTTATTTCCTGGTAGGTTATTTATTTTTTCCTATATTGCTAAGTTTTTCTTACACTTTTAATATAATAAAACATGTCTTATTAGGTGAATAGTTGCGAGGTGTCACCTTCCTACATGTGAGCATCCATTAGCTATCTTGGGAAGATACTGTGCTATTTTTAGTTTGATAGATGGTTGCTTCTCATTGGTTGATGTTGCCACCTCCTCCCTCTTCTTAGCCTATATAAGCATGCTACTTGGCTTGTATTTTCATCTCTTTCTTTTGCATCCTCTTAATGCTATTTTGCTTCTAGAATTTTTATTACTCTCTTGGAGACTAACTCTATGTTGCTATTTTGATTTGTATCATTTGCATTCATAGTTTAGATATCTATTCTTTGCACTAGTTTTTTGGGTTATTAATCTTTTCAAATTCTAACATGGTATCAGAGCTTTTCTACGTGCAAGAGTAGATTTTAGTTTCCTTATTTGAGAGATTTAGGGGGGGCTAATAAATCTTATTGCAAGTTTTTGAAAACCCTAGTATGCTCTTCTCTCACATTTTTAGATGATCTTGAGAATTAGAAAAGTTTGACAAAAACATTTTTAACCTTTGGGGTTTACACGTGCTTTATGAAATCTGGGTGATTGCTGTATTTATGGTTATACTGGCAACATTTTTGGTTATTCCAACGCATTCAGAAGGCTTGAGAAAGTCAAATTTGGCTTTCATTTCACTGAGATCAAAAATCATCATACAAGTTGCAAAATTGGGGTTTCAATCTCAAATCTGACAACCTACTTGCATATTTGGTGTTTTCAATCAATATTATAGGTTCTAGAATACCATTGATTGACTTGGGTAGCTGATTCAACCTTTTCATGATGTCTTTTGGTTACTAGGGCCATTTTTTGGTTGTTAAAGGTGTCTAATTTACACTACAGCTACATCTTTTGTACATTAGCAAGAAAAATGATTTTTGGGTCTTGTTCGTAGTTCCAAAAAACATCTGAGTATCTTTTAGTTTTTACATGCAATCTATATATTTTTTAGAATCAGTGTGGAAAGCTACATCCATACCCCTCTACTTTGGTAGTCACAGATTTGAATGCAATTTTCAAATGCCTCGTTCTTGCTCATACGAACTCCAATTTTGATGATTGTTGTTGTGATCTTGGCTTTTTTTTTGTGCTCTATCCACTAGTGTAGTCATTTTTTGATTTTCATGCATAATTTTTTTAGAAATTGTAGATTTTTAGCCGTGACTTTGCACAGTTCTCATTTTGAAAACTCTGGAGGATCATAACTCTCTCATACAACCTCGTATCAAGGCAATTCTTTTTTTGAAAGTGCATGATTTTTTGACTAAATTGTAGTGGTGCTATTTGTTTCCTTGAGTATTGTGTCCAAGTTTCAGTTTTAAAATATGCTCTTCATGAGGGATTTTGTAATGCATTGAAATCAAGACCACTTAGTATTTCTTGCTATTGGTAGTGTAAATGCACTAAAACAAAGTGCCAAATCATATTTCTTTGGGGGGGTTCTTTGATTGAGTAAAAAGGGGGGGCATTTTCGTGACTAGGTTCTCTTCTTTTTAGCATTTCTTCTCTACATTTCTTCATCATGGATAAAAAAAATGCCCATCCTAACTCCATACAATTACTTTGAGTGGAAATCACGGATGACAGTTCACTTAAAGAAAGCTGGATTAAATAGAATAACTATGGGACTTGAAACTAAACCTAATAAAGATGAAGATAAGCCTAAGTGGTTTAACAAATGTGATGAGGCATATGGAACATTGTGTTTGTCTATTTCTCTTGACTTGCTATTTCACATTGAATCTTTGGATACACCAAATGAAATATGGACAGAGTTAGAAACACTATTTGACACAAGATTTAACGAGGGGTCATATTTTGGAAAATGAACTAATTAGTTTAAGTCCAAGAAATTTCAACACAATCCAAGATTTCTTCACTAAATTAAAATTACTAAGGCTGTAGTTAAAAAAATGTGGAATTTAAATGAAAGATAAACAATCGATTCTTAGTATTCTCTCTAAGCTAAGTTCAAAATATTCTATGTTTGTCTCTACCTTCTATGCTACTAAGGGTGCACTTGGTACTCAATTCACCATGCCATCTTTAGATGATTTTGATATCAATCTCCTTTGAGAACATGACAAGCTAAATCAGATGGGCACTCTTAAGTGCTCTAAGTCACATGCTTTGGCTGCCAACCAAGGTACAAAAGAACAAAAAGGACAAAGTAGTAACAACAATGGTAAGTATGAGAAATAAATAATAGAAAGGAGAAGAAGGATTAGATACCGGTTGCTTCAAAAGAAACTATTGATACCCCATCTTCCAAGGGCAATAAGCATAAGAAATAAAAAGTTTAATGTACCTATTGTAAAAGACCCTGTCATGATGAACATAAATGTTTGAAGAAACAAATTGATCACTTGACAAACATTCTTGAGAAGAATAACATCAGTGTTCCTGAGTCTATCAAAAAAAGTTCTAATGAAGGGTCTAACAAGGAAAAAGAAAACAACAAGAGGAAAGGAAAGGGCAAGGCCCTTATTGCAATTTCTTCCTCACCATCCACTTGGGTTCTTGATTCGGGTGCTTCACACCACATCGCTTCATCTAAGGCAGATGTTGCATCCTTGGAGCCATGTACTATGCCTTCTATTTTGATGAGTGATGACACTCCTATTGAGGTGTGTGGGATAAGGTCTATTGATGTGGGGGCTGGCACATTCCATGATTTTCTTTATGCACCCTCATTATCAACTAATCTCCTATTAGTACACCAGATCACTCACATAGGTTTAGGCAAGTGGGTTGAGTTCACTCCTAATTCAGTGGATATATGTGAGTTGCAAAATGATTCTACAATTGCAATTGGGAGAGTAGATCATCAACCACGACTCTATCTATTTTCTCACTTTGTTCCTGATCCTCCTTTGACTATTTTTCTCACTCAGTTTAATGATGTGAGTAAATTATGGCATGAGCAGTTTGGCCATCTTAACTTCTGCTATTTGCATCAACTCAACCAACAGAGCATGGTCATAGGGTTGCCTTCAGTTCAGTTCTTAGGTGGTGTTTACCAAGGTTGCATTCTTGGTAAGCATCCTAAGGAAAATTTTGACAAAAGCAAGGCATGGAGAGCTTCATAGATACTAGAGTTACTTCATAGTGATTTGGCTAGTCCATTTAAACATCCTTCTTTCAGTAGGGCCTGATATGTCCTCACATTCATTGATGACTTTTTTGATATACTTGGGTGTACTTTCTCAAATAGAAGTCAGAGGCATTTGATCATTTTTAGGACTTCAAAAATTTTGTAGAAAAGAAATCCAGGAAAGCCATCAAATTTTTGCACATAGATAATGGTGGTGAGTATGTTAAACATTAGTTTGAAAGATTTTGCACTTTAGAGGGGATTGATTTACAACATTCAGTTCCATACAATCCTTAGCAGAATGGTGTTGTAGAATGAAAGAATAGATCCTTGAACGAAATGGAAAACTATATGATTCACTCTAGATCTCTTGCTTGTTATATCCAGAACTGTGTTCTTCACCAAGCCTTGAAGGGAGTTACTCCTTTTGAAGCTTGAAGCAGTTAGAAACCATCAGTAAAGCACTTTCAATTTTTTGGCTCTCCTACATGGGCCACATTCCTATAGAGAAACATAAGGCCTTAGATCCGCAGAGTAGACCTTGCATATTTGTAGATTATCTTGATGGTGTGAAGGGTTATTAGTTGCTCCACCCTACTACTACACATGAGTTTTTCATTGAGAGGAGTGCTCAATTTGAGGAGGGATTTTCAAGCTCACTTTCTATCACTTCTCTAACTCCTACTTTGACATTGGAGTCACTTGAAATTTATGATAGATCTTCTGACGAGTCAGATTCACCTAAGTAGTATTCTACCTCCACTTTTGATGTAGAGAGTGATTTAGAGAACTCACCTCCTTCCTCTCCTATTCATCATTCAAAGGTTAATGATTCCCCTCTAGATTCTCCATCTTCCAATCCACTTTGGGCTAGATAGACCTTGTAGTCTATAGGTGATTGGGTTGGGGATCCATTAGACACTAGGTAAACTCGTTCACAATTCCAAGATGCTCCACATATCTTCATTGCTACTACCTCAAATCCATAGTCCTTTCATGAGGCTTCTATACTCTTGAGTGGGATACAACTATGCAAAAAGAGTATAGTTCCTTGATGGGAACTACACTTGGGATCTTGTCCCTCTTCCTAAGGGAAGAAAACTTGTTCAATGTAAGTGGATCTATTCAATTTTTTTTGTAGTGGATGGGTTAGTTGACAAACACAAGGTTCACTTGGTTACCAAAGGATTCTCCTAGGTTCCTGGGATTGACTACTCTAAGACTTTTGTGCTAGTTGCTTGAATGAATTCCATTTGACTTGTTCTTGGCATTACTATAGCTAATCATTGGGAAGCACATTAGATGGATGTGAAAAGTGCTTTTCTTCATGGTGACCTTCTTGAGGAGATCTACATGGATTATCCATAGGGCTTCCTTCAGGATTCTTCACTTGTGTGCCATCTTTAGAAGTCTCTCTATGGCCTCAAATAGGCTCCTCGAGCCTAGTATGCCAAGATGGATTCCTTCTTTCTATCAGCTGGGTTCACTCAGTGCCATTCAATCCTAATGTCTACATTTTGCAACAAGATGATTCACTTCTATTTTTGGTTTTGTATGTTGATGACTTGCTAATCACAAGAAGTTCTTCACCCACCATTAAGGCTATCAAAGGTTCCCTTCAGGTTTTTTTTTTGATGATTGACTTGGGCATGTTGCATTACTTTCTCAAGATTAAGATCTTTTAGTCTCTTTTTGGGATCATCATCACACAGTCCAAGTATGCTCTAGATTTACTCTCGAGGTTTCATATGGCTGACTATAAGCTTGTTCTGACTCCCTTCCTTTCTGGAGTCAAACTTGAGGCTCAATGTTCTTCTCCACTTGTTGATGGCACTTTGTACTACCAACTTGATGGGAGTCTCATTTATTTGACTCATACAAGACCTGACATCTCATATGCTATAGGCATGGTCTGTCAATTTATGTAGGAGCCTCATGAGCTGCATTAGAAAGTAGCCAAGTGGATCCTTCACTACATTAAGGGTTCTCATAGTTTTGGGATTCACTATGCAACATGTATTGAGATTGATTTGGTGGATTACACAAATTTAGATTGGGTGGGTGATTCTTAGGATCACAAGTCTACTTCAAGTTATAGCTTCTCACTTGGTTTAGGTCCTAAATATTGGTCAAGCAAAAAATAGTCTTCTATTGCTCTATCTTCTACTAAAGTTGAGTATTGGGGGGTTGTAAATACCACCACTAAGGCCATTTGGCTTCAACATCTTCTCACTAAGTTTGGTATCTAGATTAGATGGCCATCAGTCATATTTTGTGATAACCAGAGTGCCACTCAGATCACATAGAATCCAGTCCATCATTAGTAGACCAAACACATAGAGATCCACATGCACTACATCCGAGAGCTCATCCATAGTCACACCATCAAACTTCTCTATTTTTTAACTTCCAAGTAGGTTGCTGATATCTTCACCAAACCCTTTACTAAGAGTAAGTTCCTTCATTTGCAAGCTTTGCTTGGGGTGTAGGATGCTTCATCTTTTGGGGGGGCTTCTTCCTCTCACTCAAAGGCCTAATTTTTTTTTTGGGGTCTCTTTTCTCTCTCTTTTGGGGGAATTTTATGTACATAGGTACCTCATTAGGCTTGACTTTCCAAGACCCATTTCTACATCTAGCTAAGCTTTGCTTATGGGGGGTGTTAGTGTAGTTTTTTAATTTCCTAGTAGGTTATTTATTTTTCTCTATATTGCGAGCTTTTTCCTACACTTTTAATAATCTTTCTCAGGTTAATAAAGCATGTCTTATTAGGTGAATGGTTGCGAGATGTCAACTTCCTACATGTGAGCATCCATTAGCTATCTTGGGAAGATACTTTGCTATCTTTAGTTTGACAGATGGTTGCTCCTCATTGGTCGATGTTGTCACCTCTTCCCTCTTCCTATCCTATATAAACATGCTACCTGGCTTGTATTTGCATCTCTTGCTTTTGCATCCTCTTAATGCTATTTTTCTTCTAGCATTTGCATTACTCTCTTGGAGACTAACTCTGTGTTGTTATTTTTATTTTGTATCATTTGCATCCATAGTTTAGATATCTATTCTTTGCACTAGTTTTCTAGGTTATTAATCTTTTTAGATTCTAACAAGTTTAGTTTCTCTTTTGAAATGATTTATCTCACATAGCTTAACTAGGTTGGTGGTAACACTCTCATCCTTGCTTAACATAGCTACATTTTGTATTTTCATACTAGTTTAGTCTACAATTGCATTACATTATTGAGGCATACTTTGTAGACATTTTCACTCGTGTATCTTGTCTCTAAGAGAGCCTCCCATTGCATGGCTTACTGGAAAGAAGAATATTCCTAAGGCTTAACTGAGAGCCCTCATATTTGAATCATAATTTATTGCACTCCATGGATAGGGAGCTCTAAGCCAGCATCCAACCATTTCAAACTCATGGAATCCCTTGGATAGAATGGTTTAGAGTGTGACACATTTCTTGGTGTACATTTTTGGCACCCAATGTGGGGTAGAACACTTGGTTTTGTCCTTTATCTCACTATTTTTGTTACATTTTCTACATGCTATCTACACTTTTCATTTTTTACAGTTGCAACTTTTAGGTGATATTTTGCTAGTTTCATACGACATTTATTTTAACTACAGTGTGATACTTTTCTAGTAAAAGTGTCACAAGATAGTACTGAACTCTGTCGCTCCTCTATAGTATATTTTGTTATCCAACTTAGATAGAAATATCACATGAAAGAAATCTGTCACACTCATATATTGAGAAGTATCACATGATAGACTTCTATCACTTGTTCTAAGCTTGCTTGCTAATTGAGTGATTAGATCAGTTTCTTAGTTATACTTGTTGTTTGCTGGATTTTTTTATAGGTCTATTGTGGTTTTACAGAGGTCTATTTGTAGATTACATGATATTTTAAAGCTAACTTTTGGAACTAATGGTTGTATTTGTAGGTTGTTACCTTGATATTTTTGCCTAATTGCCTAAAAAAAAAAACACATGTCAAAGCTTCAAATGCACAAGGGCTACTAATGATTGTTTTCAGGGCTGCCCAAAGCATAAAAACTCAAATTTACTTATATTTCCTTTATTTCATGTGCAACAATATTACTAGTTGTTTCATTTTCATAGGCACATTAAACTTGCAATTAAGGTCCTTTGGTGATAGGAGAGTATGCTCTTCACTCTCGTGGTGAATCAAAAATCTTGACTTGCCTTTGGATTTTGAAAGCAAGGGGATAATTGGATCTTCTTGGCATGTTTGGGGGAAGTGATCAAGATAGGAGAGTATGCCCTTCACCCTTGTGGTGAATCAAAAATCTTGACTCTTAAAAGTGGATCCAATCTGTGGTAGTAATAATCCTTTAGAGGGCCTACTCTTGGACAACTAAGAGAAACAACCCAAGTGGGGACAATTGAACTTGGCTATTCCAACCCACTATAAACTCAAGGCTATCAAGGATAAAAACCTTGTTAGATGTATTATTTTTCTTCAATTAGTTTTGATTTCTTGTGAGATTGCGATCATGAGGAGATCACTAGGAAAGAACACTTAAGGTGCTCTTATGACCATGAGTTCTATTGCCCATCACAAGGTGGGGTGCCCCTTAATTGGGTACAAGAGGAATAGTATGAATAGAAGCCCTTTCTAAACACTCTAAGTTGGTAGCTACCTTATTTTTCCACTCAACTTCTTGGTGCAAAGATTGATCCTAGTGGATTACCCAGATCACCCCAAGATTTTACACTCACCATATATATTAGCTTGATTGTGCTTATGGAACTTCCATGACAAAGTCAATATATGGGTAACCACTTGGTTTGAGGAAGGAGCACTTAGTGTGGGCTGAGTTCTTGAGTAATGAACCATGAATCTAACTAATGTAGATTGCCTAGCTAATATTTTTGAATGTGTCAACTTGTGTAAATGTTTGTACAAATCAAACACCTCAATAAAATTGGTAGGAAGGTTGTTCTAATATCACAAATGTATATTGGCAAGATTTTTTTGACCCTTTTTTAATTGTTTGATACATGCTAAAAACCCCTACTATTTGCAAACCTTGCTATTACTTGACACAAACTAAAACATGAAAATGTCTAATCCTAAAACTATCTAACTATCAAACCAAAACACAAAAAAATTGGAGTAAAAAATTCTCCTTTTTTAACACAAAATTGACACTTTATTGCACACTCTCTAGAGAAATATCACGTGATAGTTTTTGTCAAAAATTATGTCACCTTACTATTGTAGAGTTTGTCACCCTAATATACTAAAATCCATCATCCCACCTTGTGCGAACTATCACCCAAGAGAAAAATGTCACATGAGAATTATAAATTATGTCATACAATATATTCTGCCATCCTACTATTTTTTGGGTTTTGAAAGAATATCGCCTGAGCTTTTTTTGCTGTCAAAATAGTGTCTGTGTTATGCTTTATCTCATCTAGGGTCTTGTTGCTTGAGTCCTTCCTAGTCTTGGTCACACATCTATATGTTAGGTGCTGTCCCAAGTTGAAAATATAGGTTTAGTCCATTAGATGTAAGTCTCAAAGTGTCATTGATGATCACTTTTCAAAATCTAGTTACTGTTCTATGCTAGCTATTCACCATTGAGCTTCTTGCTCGCTTGCTCGACTCAAGTCACTAGTGTTATAAATTCTTGAGCACCTTTGACAAGCCATAAATTCTACCTTGACAAGTGATTATTCTATATTGTAAGAGCTTCACATCTGAAACACTTCTCTCATCCTATTAAGCAAAGACACATCCTTACATGCTGGTCATAGTTAGGTTCCAAGTTTGTAATGGTAGTCATTCTCCTTTAATTTTTGCACAATTAGAGACTCCACCTAGGCATTCTCATGGGAAACCTTGTGTGGGAGACCCCAATTCTAGTCAAACACAAATGACCAATATTCAACACAATCCACTTTAGAGTTTTGAAACCTATTTAAAACACCCTTTGACACACCATGGGTGAAAATACTTTGATTAACATGCATCTTGATGAAATCAAATTTCACTTAGAAGAGAAAGCACATGAAGATGAAATAATTTTGGCAATTATTTGTGCTAGGGAAAGAGTGGATCAACAAGTTGAAGCTAACCATCATACACACAATGAGGAAACTAGAGGAGGCTATTATCACAATCCTTTTGACCAAATTCCCATCGATGGTAACAATGGAAATCACACACCTCTAAGGACTCCTAGGGTCAACATGAAAGCATGTCCATAACCACCTAGACAATCACAATCACATCAGAAAAGTGAGGATAAGATCACTAATGAAGATGTTGTAAGATTTCAACAAGATGAGCTCGCTCAAAAACTAATGCTAAAAGCTTTAGAGAAAAATGGGGATCAATTCTTCCAGTATATGGAAATGAAAGGATGGAAAATAACCTAAGATTTTGATGTGCAATAAAATTTCCAAAAAAGAGGGCATACTGAGGCTAAAATCTTGAGAGAAGAAATAAAAGAACTAAGGAAACAACTTGCACAATTGTAAACTTCCAAAGAGCCACCTAAAACTTCATTTATTGAATCAATATGTGCTCTTCCATTTGATAGGAGTTTATACATGCCCCCATTTCCTAATGATATAGAGGTTCCTAAGTATGACAAATATGATGAAAATGGTGACCCTCATGATCTTGTGAGGAATTTCTATGCTATTAGCATGGATTTCATGCATGAAGACTCCTATATTATGTGTTTTTCTCCTAGATGTCTAAGAGGGCAAGCTATGGGTGGTTCACAAAATTGACTCCCCCTCTCAAAAAATTTGATGAGCTTGCACAATGCTTTATCCAAAAATACTCTTATAACATTCAACATCCCATAACTGTGTTGGACTTATGCCAAGTTAAACAAAAATAGGGAGAAATTTTTGCAACATACCTTGAATGATGGAGATCCCTATACTCAAGGTACCCTTAACAAGTTCTTGAAGCTAAGAAAATTGAAATTTTTGTCAACATGCTTGTACTTGAACTATACTTTGACTTAAGAAAATAGTTGTTCACATCCTTTAATGTAATGGTTGAGAGTGTATATCACATTGAGGATGTTGCTATCAAGAAGGGTGACATTGTTGTGAACAAAGACAAAAATAAAAAATGGAAATGGAAAAGACAAGAGAAAACCTTGGAATAAAAAAATATGTTGTCAATGAAAAAGTAGTAGACACTCCTAAGACCAAGGAATCTACCTTTAACCATTCTAATGCTATCTATGCTAGAAAACAACAAGAAGGTTTCAAACCACAAACATCTAACAAGAGCTCTAAGTTTATAAAAAAATGACATGTTTATACACCCATGGTTGAGTCTTAAAAAGTGGTCTTAAAAACCTTAATTGCAAACAAGTTGGTTACTTTACCAGATAATTCTTGTCCCTATGACCCACTTGTTAGACCCTTGTGGTGGATAGAGGATCACATTTTCAGTTATCACCAAATCAAGGGTCACAATACTAAAAAATATTTCAAACTCAAAGATGTAATTCAAGATCTCATTGAGGCTGGTAAAATTGTCACAAATGGCCTTGTTAAAAATTCTAACCAAAAAGCTTTTAAACAACCCTTACTAGAATAGAAGAAAGGTAAAACTTCCAAAGCTCCTCAAAAGAATCATGATTCCAAGATCAGCTATGCCTATGCTGACACATACAATGTTATAGGCATGCTTGAGCCTATTGAGTATCTATGTATGGAAAGTTCTAATGATAAAAAATGACTTGAGGATGAAAGACCCAAATTTGTCATAAAAATTTGAAATGCTCCCCAACACCATAATGAAACTAGACCCAAGGTGGTGCTCTAAGTGGTCAAATATTCCTCTTCAAAGAGTAAACCACTTAATCCCATCACTAGGGGGCAATCTAAAGTGGTCCTAAAAGTTTTTCATGATCCTAAGATTAAATTATCTTCTAAAAAACCATCTACTTCTAGGATCTCGAACTATGACCTTGTTAGCCAACTAAAACATACCCCAACTCAAATTTGCATTTTTGAGTTGTTAGAATTATCCCCTTTGCACAAGGATATCCTTGAAAAAGTTTCATGTTCTACCAACATTCCCACAGATATTGATACATAATGATTCCAAGCTATGGTGAACCATATCTCTTCACCTCACCACCTCACCTTTTTTGAAGAAGATGAGTGATCTCTTAGTCATCTCCACAACCTTGCTCTCCATGTCAAAGTCCAAATCTTTTGTACTCACATTCACCGAGTCTTGATAGACAATGGTGTAGGGTTGAACATCATTTCATTCAATATGATCCAACAATTAGGCATGTTTGAATTTTTCATTGACCCTAGGCACAAGATCACTATAAAAGCCTATGATGAGGTTGAAAGACCTTTCAAAGGTCTAATTGTGCTTCCAATTAGAGTTGGTCTAGTTGAGAAGGATGTCATTTTCCAAGTCCTAGACATAACACTTGTATACAATTTGTTGTTGGGATGACCATGGATTCATGACATGGAAGTAGTACCCTCTACATACCATCAATGCATCTAGTTTCCTTTTAATGGTATTGAAATAGTTGTCCCTGATGACAACTCAATGCCTATCAACACATTAGCTATGGTAAAAATTTTGGTTCCACATAATTTCTCTTCTCATGAGCTAACACCATCCTTTATAGAGTGTGAATAGAAATTGAAAATGAGCTTTAGTATGGGTGAATACACTCTAGACTCTATTCCTATTGGACCTATTTCCCTTTAGTCTTATAAGAAACTCTCTACCAAAAAGAAGCCTTCTACCTTTGCAATGACTCTTTTTGGCACCTTTGTGCAATCCTTAGTTCCCCTAGAAATAGAAAAATAAAAACAAGAAATTAAAGATTGGATCTATAGAGAAGAGGAAAATGAGGAGGAAGTCATAGTTACTACTCTGATATCTCCTAAATGCTATGGCAAAGGATATAAATTTCTCACCAACATGGGCTATTAGGGCCAAAGATCCTTAACTAGTAATAAAAAAGTCATAGTGGAACCTTTAAGTCATACTCGAGGTTGCGACTCTTGAGATACCTCTAGCCTAAGTTTTGGGATAGAAGATGAAATATCAACATTTGATTGAAGAGCACCCATGTCTAGAAAATCAGAGGATGATGATCCCCCCTTTGTTGCTACTACTTCACAAGATGTGGAATCTATGCCTCTAACTTCTCTCGTTTGGGGAGAAGACACACTAATGCCAATAATGATGCTGAAGCTTCCACTTCTCAATAGCTGGGATAAAATGAATCTAACCATGATGACATGAATAGAGGATAGATTAGACAAAATATTATTTGTCTAATTGCTAGAGATCAGAGTATAGACTCTCACGAGTATGAATGGGAAAGTCTATCAGATGCATCTTGTGAGTTAGGAGTGGATGTCATTCACGCTTATGCAACCCAATCAAATGTAGTCAAAGAGTCTAGTATAGGGTCAGATGAGTTTGGTTTGCAACATAATTTAGTGGATCACGCTGGTCTCTCTAGGTCTATACCTAATTTGGACTCCTTTGTAATGTTCATTATAGGCTCAACTTTGCATGTCACTAGAGATGACTCTTTTCATATTGACAACCTTGAAGCTTCTACATCACTCTCATTAATTCACCCTGATCTCATAGATTGGTTAGTTCAAAATCAAAAAGTTGAAATACCATCTTTTCAAAATGACTATGAGATCACTTGCTACCTAAATGCCATTGAACCTGTCACTTCTTCCACCAATGTGATGTAGGAGCATCCAGAGGTATAAGGGCAATCCTGTGTCACCCAAAAAAAGTACTTAGACTTAGTTTTTGTTTCATGTGTTTTCATTTTTGGACACCCATTTGGGTCAAATAAAGGTTCCAACTCTCACAGTTCCACTATCAATGTGCTAGTAAATCTCAAAAAAATAGGAGCATGTAATTGGGCCATCATTTTGGTGAACTAGAAGTTGTGAATTGGCCAGATAAATGTAATTATGATTTAGAGCATTCCAGAAAAAGAATCAGGTCAAAAGGCCCCACGGTTTGAAAGTTATTGCAGTTTTTCAAGTTTTGGAGACCTCCTAAGAATGCTTCAAAGTCAAGTTAGGGGCATTAAATGAGCTCAAAAAGGGCCAAAAAATGGGGGATGAGAAAATCTGTCCATAGCCCTATAGAGCGCTTTGAGAGCTTTTTGAAAATGTAAACAGTTCATCAATCAGAGCTACGGTTCAAAAGTTATGCCTCTCAAAAGTTCGGTTACCATTTCTGGATTCTTCTAGATTTGTGTCGACTTCTAATGTAGCTTCTAAGGCCTTCTATTTGGTTGGTGGATACCTACTAGCACCTTCTAGAATGTATTCCTAGTCCTTAACCCTCCAGGGTCTATTTAAGGAGATTCTTGGCATTATAGAAGGCAGTTCGGAGTGGAGTTTGAGAGGAGGTACTGAAAGGAGAAATTATCTCCACATTTATGCTATTGTAAGCCCTTAGGGCATATTTTGAAGTTTATTTTATCTGTACTAAATGTACTAGCTTATTTTTTAGTTAATAGAATTTCCCTTTTGCTGTTGTGTCCATTCTGTTCTTGGGTTGTGTCCCCATCAAGTGGTATCAGAGTAGGTTTTCTTGAGTGTGTAGCACCGAATGTGAGGCAGTTTGCACCAGGACTGTGTGGTTGTGGGTTCAAGTTAGAAGATGCCTCCATGAAGAGAGTGTGGTGGAAGGGCACGAGCTATTAATCTTGAAGAGGTTAGAGCCCTCCAAAGGCAAGTACATGCACTGCAAGAGGAGCTTCGTAGAGGAGCAAATGTTGCCATAGGTGATGACAGTGAGGATGACAATGAAGAAGAAGAAATGGGACCAAAAAGGGAATTTGATGGGGAAGTTTTGAATCATGTAGAGGAAAGGCTTTTTAGGGCCATTACTAAGTTTGGGAAAAGACCCACAATTGAAGTGGGTGTATTTTCAGGAAATTTGAAACTAGATGAGTTGATCGATTGGATCAATGAACTGGAAGAATACTTTGAGTATGAGGATATCAGGGACCCAGATAGGGTTAAGTTTGCAAAGGACAAACTGAAAGGCCATGCCAAAATCTGGTGGCAAGAGGTTCAATTGGAAAGAAATAGAAGAGGAAAGGAGAAGATCACAAGATGGAATTGCATGGTGGACAAATTGAAGAAGCAGTTCATTCCTGTGGACTACGAGCTTGATTTGTTTAAGAAGATGCATGGGTTAAAGCAAGCAGGAAGATCAGTCCAAGAATATACAAATGATTTTTACCAACTCTTGATTAGAGTGGGGCATGCAAAAAAAAATAAGGAGAAGGTTGCTCGTTATATCAGTGGGTTGCGACCTAGCATCCAGGAAGAATTAAGTCTGGTAAGAATGACCAGTTTTGAAGAGGCATACCAGTTTTCCCTACGAGTTGAAGAGAAGCTGAATAAAAGGTTTGAAGGAAGACAAAGAGGGCATGGTCAAGGAGGAAGGGGGAAGCGATAGATCATCTGGAGGCCACAATGAAACCCAAAAGAAAAATGAAGATGTGGGTACTAGTGGGAACTAGAGGAATGAGGGTTTCAACTGCTCCCATGATCAAGACTTTGGAAATCAGAGAAGAAGAGGTAGAGGACATGGGAAAGGAAGAGGAGGCTTCTGTGGTACCTATTTCCATTGCAATGAAGAAGGTCATCGTGCCTTTGAAAGCCCTTAATGACAAGGAAGGACAGATAGGAGAGCTGAGGGCCAAGCTAGGGTTGCTTATGTGGATGAAGATGCAAAATCATCACATTTAGAGGATGCAAAAAGAGGAGAGACCTTGGTAAATAAAAGAGTCCTACTAAGTGGTGAGATTGAACCAGGACAATGGAGGAGTTTGTTCTGTACCAGATGCAAGTGTGAGGATAAATGTTGTGACATGATCATTGATGGTGGTAACACTGATAACTTGGTATTAGAAGAGATGGTCTCTAAGTTGAAGCTCAAGAGGGAGAAACATCCCCAGCCCTATTGGATTTCTTGGGTAAAAGATGATCATAAGGTCTTGGTAAGTGAACAATGTTTAGTGAAATTCAAAATTGGGAGTTACCATGATGAAGTTCTCTGTGATGTTATTCCGATGGATGTTTTCCATCTATTTTTGGGTAGACCATGGCAGTTTGATAGACATGCAATACATGATGGACATGCAAACACATACTCTCTAACAAAGGATGGAGTTCACCACAAATTGAAGCCCATGAAAAAGGAAGGTGAAAAGGTATGTAGCAGTGTTAGGATTTGTCTTGTTGATGAAAGGAAGTTTTTAGATGGAATGAAACATTAGCATATGTGCTATGCTTTGATTCCTAGGAAAGATAAAGAAGGTAGTAGTGAAATACCACTTGAAGTTTCAAATTTACTAGGGGAGTTTGGAGATATTATCTCTGATAATGTTCCAGATGGACTACCACCAGTAAGGCAAATTAGTCATCAGATAGATCTGATTCCAAGAGCTAGTTTTCCTAACAAGGCTGCTCACAAGATGACTCCTACTGAAACAAAGGAACTAAATAGATAGGTCCAGGAGCTGTTGAGGAAGGGCTTGATTTGAGAGAGCCTGAGTCCATGTGCAGTACCTATAGTACTCACACCAAAGAAGGATGGAGAGTGGAGGATGTGTACATTTTCTTGAGCTATAAATAGGATAACCATCAAGTACCGATTTCCTTTGCCAAGGATGGATGATCTTATGGACTACTTGAGTGGAGCTCAGTACTTCACAAAGATAGATCTCAAGAGTGGCTATCATTAGATATGGATTATAGAAGGAGATGAGTGGAAAATAGCCTTCAAGACCAAGGAGGGTCTTTATGAGTGGTTAGTCATGCCCTTTGGATTGACGAACGCCCCAAGCACCTTCATGCGGCTCATGAATGAGGTACTTAAGAAGTTCTTGAGAAAATTTGTTATTGTCTATTTGGATGATATTTTAATTTTTAGCAAGACTTTTGAAGAACATTTACTACATATTCATAGTGTCCTTTAAAGGCTAAGGGAAGAAAAACTGTTAATTAATTTGAAGAAGTACAACTTTGCAAAAAGGGAGTTAGTCTATTTGGGGTTTGTTATATCATCTGAAGGTCTCAAAATGGATTCGAAGAAGGTAAAAGCCATCTTGGAATGGCCTACTCCAAGGTCTTCTACTGAGGTAAGATCATTTCATGGTCTTGTTAGTTTTTACAGGAAGTTTATTAAGAATTTTGGCGGCATATGTGCACCCCTAACTGATACAATAAGAGGGGATAGAAAAGAGTTCAAATGGACTGCAGTAGCAACGAGAAGTTTTGAATTGCTAAAGAAGAAGGTAACAGAACAACCTATGTTGGCACTTCTAGATTTTAGAAAGGTTTTCTAGGTGGATTGTGATGCCAGTGGCAACACTATTGGGGCTGTATTAAGCCAAGAAGGTAAGCCTATTGCATATTTTAGTGAAAAATTGAATGATGCAAAGGAGTATTTTGTTTATGATCAATAGTTATATGCAATAGTTTAGGCCTTAAAGAAATGGAGGCATTATTTATTGCCAAAGGAATTTGTTTTGTATACTAATCATGAGGCATTACAGTACCTAAATAACCAAGGTAAATTGAATCAGAGTCATATGAAGTGGGTAGAATTCTTGCAGAGTTATACATTTGTGTTGAAGCATAGAAGTGGAAAATCTAACAGGGTTGCAGATGCACTAAGTAGGAGATAGTTGTTGCTTACAGTAACGTAGGTTGAAGTAGTTGGGTTTGATGAACTTAAGAATTTGTATCCTGAGGATCCTGATTTTTCTGAAGCATGGAAAGCTTGTAAAGAACCTGTTGCTTTAGATAGAACCAAGTGGTTAGACTATTTGATTTAGGATGGCATGTTATTCAAAGGTAGTCAATTGTGCATTCTAAGGAGTTCCATGAGGGAAAATCTAATTAAGGAGAAACACAATGGAGGGATGGCAGGATATTTTGGTCAAGATAAGACCATTGCCATTCTTAGAGAACATTATTTTTGGCCTCAAATTTCATAGGATGTGAAGAAGTTTGTACAGAGTTGCCAGGTTTGTCAAATTGCCAAGGGGTTTAGTCACAATACTGGCCTATATCAGCCATTTCCTATTCCATCAAGGCCATGGGAGGACATAAGTATGGATTTTGTTCTTGGATTTCCATGTACACAAAGGGGTAATGACTCAGTATTCATGGTGGTTGATAGGTTCTCCAAAATGGCACATTTCATTCCATGCCACAAAACTCATGATGCTATCCATATTGCAGACTTGTTTTTCAAAGAGGTGGTAAGACTACATGGTCTTCCACAGAGTATATTTTCTGACAGAGATACTAAATTTGTGGGGTATTTCTGGAGGACATTGTGGAAAAAGTTAAGAACTGACTTGAAATTCAATTCCACATCACCCACAAAATGATGGCCAAACAGAAGTCTGGGCAATTTGCTGAGATGTTTAGTTGGGGATAAGCTCAAGGGATGGGATTTGATTCTACCACAAGCAGAGTTTGCTTACAATAACTCTATAAATAGGAGTACTGGAAAATCACCATTCCAAATTATATATGGGAATAGCCCAAGAACTGCACTAGAATTCAAGAAGATAGAGCAAGGGGAGAGGACAAGTGCTAAAGCGAAAGAATTTGCTGAACATATCAAGCATCTACATGAGGAGGTTCAGGCACACATTACCAAGATGAATCAAGAGTATAAAGCTAGGGCTGATCAAAGGAGAATACATAAGGAATTCCAAGTAGGAGATCTAGTCATGGTACACTTACGAAAAGAAAGATTTCTAGTTGGTACTTACAACAAGCTGAAAATGAAGAAATTTGGCCCCTGCAAAGTTTTGAAGAAACATGACTCAGGAAATGCATATGAGGTGGAGCTACCAGATGGTATTCACATTTCTCCCATTTTCAACATTGCAGATTTAATAGAGTATCATGATGATGGTGCAGATGAGGAGCTGGTGTTAGAGCCATGTCCAATTCTTGCTTCTAAGAAGGAGGAGATAGAAGACATTCTAGATCATCGTGTGGGTAGGAGTACCAGAAACAGGCAATATGAAGAGTATTTGGTCAAATGGAAAGGATGACTGATCGAGGACTCAACTTGGATTTTAGCAGCTGAGGTTTCCCATTTGGGATTTCCTCTACCATTCATAAAGTGATAGGGTCACTTTTCAATCTACCCTGGGTGTCTGATGCAGGAGCATCCAGAGGTATAAGGGCAATCCCATGTCACCCAAAAAAATGTACTTAGACTTGGTTTCTATTTCATGTGTTTTCATTTTTGGACACCCATTTGGGTCAAATAAAGGTTCCAACTCTCACAGTTCCACTATCAGTGTGCTAGTAAATCTCAAAAAAATAGGAGCATGTAATTGGGCCATCATTTTGGTAAACTAGAAGGTGTGAATTGGCCAAATGAATGTAATTGTGATTTAGAGCATTCCAGAAAAAGAATCAGGTCAAAAGGCCCCATGGTTTGAAAGTTATTGCAATTTTTTGGGTTTTGGAGACCTCCTAAGAATGCTTCAAAGTCAAGTTAGGGGCATTAAATGACCTCAAAAAGGGCTAAAAAATGGGGGACAAGCAAAGCTGGTCCATAGGGCTATAGAGCACTTTGAGAGCTTTCTGAAAATGTAAATGATTCGTCAATTGAAGCTACAGTTCAAAAGTTATGCCTCCCGAAAGTTTGGTTACCGTTTCTAGATTCTTCTAGATTTGCGCCAACTTCTAACACAGGTTCTGGAGCCTTCTATTTGGTTGGTGGATGCCTACTATCACCTTCTAGAATGTATTCCTAGTCCTTAATCGTCCAGGGTCTATTTAAGGAGATTCCTGGCATTGTCGAAGGCAGTTTGGAGTGGAGTTTGAGAGGAGGTACTGAAAAGAGAAATTATCTCCATATTTATGCTATTGTAAGCCCTTAGGGCATGTTTTGAAGTTTATTTTCTCTGTACTGAATGTACTAGCTTATTTTTTAGTTTATACAATTTCCCTTTTTTTGTTGTGTCCATTCTATTCTTGGGTTGTGTCCCCATCACAATGAACCCATGATTAACATGATGAAATTAGATATCAAGTACCTCAGTCATAAAATTAAAAGAAAAAATAAGCAATTAGATGGAAAAAACCACATTATGTTAGTATTTGAACCTAAAAAAGTTAAAAATAAAGACATATCTAATGGTGAAAGCCTCCTTGAGGCACCTACAGATGAGGTACTTGGTAGCCTAGCAAGCTATTTTTAGGATAGATCTTCAGTTCTCATCAAACCTAGACAACCTATCAACTTGGGGTTAGAGGAATCTCCTAAAATTATACATGTGACTCAATCACTATCAACTAAGGAAAATGAGAGTTTTTCCAAATTCTTTCAAGAAAAGAAGATCAATTTTGCATGGATGTACTTAGATATGCTAGGGCTTGACACATATCTTATCATGCATCATTTATCTATCTCTATTGCTATAAAAATTGTTAAAAAAAAATTGAGAAAGATGCATCCTCAAGTCACCCTATTGGTCAAAGTAGAGTTGGAAAATCTCCTAAGTGCAAACTTTATCAGAGCTATTGACTATGTAGAGTGGATTTCCAACATTCTACCTATATTGAAATATGATAAATCCATCCGAGCTTTTACTAATTTTAGAGATCTAAATAAAGTTGCATGCCCCAAGGATGACTTTCCACTACCAAACATATACATGATAGTGGACATGACGATGGGCTATGAAATGTACTCCCTCATGGATGGCTTTTTAGGGTATAACCAAATCAAGATTGCTCTAGTTGATCAAGAGAAGACAACATTTACATGTGCCTGAGGTACATTCTACTAGAATGTCATGCCTTTTGGTCTAAAAAATGTTGGTGCCACCTATCAAAGAGCAATGACCACCATCTTCCATGTTATGATGCATAAAAATATGGAAAATTATGTTGATGACACATTGGCTAAATCAAGAAAATGAGACACACATCTTGAAGACCTTAATCTGATATTAGACCTTATGGAATAATTTCAACTTAGGTTGAACCCAAAAAGTGTGCCTTTGGTGTCACATCTGGAAAATTGCTAGGCTATATTATCTCAGCAAAAGGTATTGAGGCTGATCCTAATAAGGTCCAAGCTATCATGGAAATGCCTCCTCCAAGAAATATTGATCAACTTAGAAGTCTGCAATCCATAAGAAGATACATTTCTTAGTTGGCCGATATAGCTCAATCTTTTAACAAGAATTTGCATAAAGGATCTACTCATATCTGGAATGATGAATGTCAAAAAAGTCTTGACCAAATCAAAGGGTACTTGGCTAAACCTCCAGTTTTGATGCCACCCATTCTAAGAAGACCTTTGATTTTGTACACTCAGCTATTACTTTTTCTCTAGGAGCATTATTAGCCCAAAGTGATGAGACTAGTAAAGAACAAGCTATATGTTACATCAATCAAACTTTGGTAGCTTATGAAATGAACTACATCAATATTGAGAAATCCTACCTTGTAGTGGTCTTTACTTCTCAAAAACTTTGACATTACATTTTGGCACATATAGTTCACCTAACTGCTAAAATTGATCCTTTAAAATATTTTTTGAGCAAAGCTATGCTTACCGATTTTCTATTTGAATGGATGATGATTCTTTCCAAATTTGACATTTAATATGTCAAACATAAATCCATCAACAGGAAGGCCATAGCTAAACCAATTAGCTTATTTTCCACTAGAGGATACAACACCCATGTAAATTGTGTTTCCAAATGCCTCAATTATGTACATCACTGAGAAAACTTTGGAAATGTTCTTTGATAGTTCTCATACAAAGAATGGGACTGGAGCAGGTATTTTTTTATTTCTCCTCATGGTTATACGATCCCAAAATCCTACAAACTCTTATTCCCTTGTATAAAAAACATTGTAAAATATGAGGCATTAATGAATCAGATAAAAATAGTTCTTAAATGGAGAATCACTAAATTGCACATCTATGGAGATTCTCAACTTGTTATAAACCAAGTGAATAATGAATATCAAACAAAGGATGACAAGTTGATACCTTAAAAAAAGTCGATAGACACTCTAAGGAACTATTTCACTTTTTTGACATTCCAACAAATTTCTAGAGCAGAAAATAAGGCTGCCGATGCTATGGCCACTCTAGCATCTATTCTCCAACTATAAGAACATGAATATGGATTTGAGTTCCTGGTGGAAGAACTCCATCATCTTGCCTATGATTCCTTAGATAACCAAGTGATCTGCACTTTTGTAGGTCACAATTCCTCTTGCTATGTGGCTATCTTCTCTTACCTACATGATCAAGTTATTCTTGAAACCCTCATGTGCGACCAAAAATGCCAACTCCTCCACAATGCTTCACATTACACTTTGGTCTTTGGTGACTTGTTTAGGAAGAGTCTAGACAAAACATTTCTTAGGAGTTTAGAGCTAGAAGAGTCCAAAAAGGCACTCACTAAAGTCCACAATGAAATTTGTGGGGCACCTTCTAATGGCCTTGTACTTGCTTAGAAATGGGTTGAAGTTGTACCACTATTTGCTGCTACAAGCTAACATGTTTCCCTATTTATACTAAATCACATCATATGTCATTATAGTATTCCTTCCTCCATTGTTACTGATAATGGAGCAAAATTCAAGAACAAAGACCTCAAAAAACTATGCAAAAAATTTTGAATCAGACAACATTGGTCCTCTATCTACTACTCTCAAGGGAGTGACCAAGCTAAGGCCTCCAAAAAAACATTGCTGAAGATCTTACACCACATAGTTCACAAGTTTGGGAAAGATTGGAACTTACAAATAAATTTGGCACTTTGGGCCCACAAAATGACCATTCATACTCCTACAGGGGCCAGACCCTTTTCTCTAGTCTTTGGCTCTAATGCCATCCTCCCATTAGAAGTTGAGATCCCCTCCTTGTGAGTCTCCTTACAAGGGTTAATAACTGATGAAGACCATAGAGCTATGCGAGTACAAGAAGTATAGACTCTTGATGAATGCTACAAGGTTTCTTTTGATCACATGAGGTCTTATCAGAAATGCATGTCTACTCAGTATAACAAGAAATTTCACCCTTGTGAGTTTCAAGTAGGTGAATTGGTGCTTAGAGTGAATCCAAAAAATTAGTAGCATATAGAGCAAAGGGGAAAGTTTAAACCTAATTGGTTAGGCCTGTACAATATCATATCAATATTTAGGTCTGGTTCTTATAAACTATCTACTCTTGAAGGGGAAGAACTTGTAGAGCCTATCAATTTCCTACACTTGAAAAAATTCTATGCTTAGAGGCTCACAACTCAACTATCTTATACATATTTATGATGTTGGATAAATCCTAAAAATCAAAAAATGTCCAGAAAAATGATCATCTTAGTGAAAACCTAGCAATGAGCACTTAGATGTATCACCAAAACAATAAAAAATACAAAAAATACAAAAAAATTGAAAAACCATCCTAAAAGAAATCTGCCAAGTGGTGAAAACCTAGAAATAGGTGCTACTTGAGTCCTTTACACATGTCTATCAGTCTCACTCACTCATTCTCCACATATATTTCCTACCTTAGAATTGTTCCTTGTCCTCATCTTGGGGGTACAATTTCTTAGCCTATTTGAGGTCTCCTTGCATATTAGGGTTTCTTGGGCAACTCATACAATAGTGTTTCTCAATGCTATGCCCAACTTGACATCAAGTGTTTCTCAACACTTTTCAAAGAGTTTACCTATTGTCTTCAATGTTCTGATATTTCTCAGAATAAAGTCTTGATGAAATGACCAAGTGACTTACACACATGTACTTAAACACTTAAACAAATGAGCTATGATGAACTTTATCTACTTTGTGTGTTGTCTATGATTATTTCTTTGCTATGTGTTCCCTCCTTAATTGTCTTTCGAGGATGTCATGGACTAGAAGACTAGGGCCATGGGGCATGTTTTCTTGATTTTTGCTTGTGGGTATACTTTTTTTGTTTATGGTGTTTTTGAGAATTCATGCTTGTCCTACTTGACACTTTGACTTACAATATATTATCCTTTACTATACTTTGGGGTTATCTTGGCACTTATGTCTTGATATAGGTGTAATCTTGCTACAGTAAACTTAAGAAATCTAATTGCGTAGCCATCTTGACTTACATATCTTTGATGCTTAGATTGGATTTCTACATACCTATCTGATATCAATCATATTCATATCCTCATATCTATACTAATGGTGGTTGTATGATCTAATGATGTCTTTAATAAATGCTCAATGATGAAATTAGATTCGAAATGTTATGCGCTTCTTGCTGGTGAACCACTTTGCATATTAGCTTGCATTATAGGTTCATTGTCTAGCATAGTTTTGCATTCTTGCATATGAGGAGAGATCTCTATTCATCTTTCCTTAGACATATCAACTAACTACTTTCATACCTTTCTTTACTTTCTTCTAGATCATGTCTTTTTATCTTCTTGATCTTTCACTTCACCTTTTTTCTATTCTGTCATCACAAGGGGTTAATCTAAAAATCACATTTGATCTATTGTTACATGTTTCAAAAATATAAGTCTATATCATACACATGAGAGCTAAACATCATACATGAGAGAGATACATGAGCATATCCACATAAGTATAAAAATAATGCATACTTGAGAAAGATACCAAAACATCACATGAAAACTTAAAATGCTGAAAATGAGAGAAGTACAAAAATTTGTTGATCAAATCTAGTATCTCATATATATCAATGTGTCATAATACATATATAGATGTGAGATCCAAGATTTAGATATCCATCTCAATATACATGGAGTACACTCAAAACTATCAACATTGCCAGCCTAAACCTAAGACTGACTTGCACCCTCTGTAGTTGGTGGTGGCCCTAGTGGTAGAGCCTGTCTCCTATCCAGTAGCTATACCGCACCCTCTGATCCACCAACCCACAATAAATAGTCAAGAAGTCCCTACCTTTGTGGCACCATAACCCTATAGGTGGCATAATATTATGTGGTTTGTACACCATGATGCGACACCTCTCACCTAGCTATATCTCTCTCCCTGTAGAGATCCTCTCCTCACCCTCGCTCATCCATGAGCTACTTATCCTATACTACAATGGTGACCCAAGCTACCTATAGCTCTAAGGTCTAGATCCTCACATCATGATCATTATCTCCCCTAGTAGGATGTTTTGCCTATGCCTCTACTTGCTCTACTCTCCAACATCTCAATGGATGCTCCTTCTCCTCCTCCTCCTTCTCCTCTACTTCCTCCACCTACCTCATAGCCTATGCCCACATCTGCCTCCTCCTAGATTAGGAACTATCCCTAACCTCCATCCATCCTCCACCTCCAGCTCTACATCTACCATCACCTCCTCCATGTCCCCCTATTGTAGGTAGGACATTTGGCTGCATAAATTAAGGAAAAGGATGTCTCTGCATCTAATATAGATCAGCTAGATCTACCCCTACATCAACTACATTTGGGCGATAATCCCAAGGAGTCCACACCAAGGATGCTATCTCTTAGATAGCTATTTAATAATCTAGCATTGGTAGCTAGCCTTGTGCCTCATCTAAGTGGAAGCAAGCATAGGTAGTAGTCTCCACTGAGATCACCTGTTGCTTTGCAAACTGATGCCATACCTGAATAATCAAAAATCCCTCCATGATCTTTTAGTACCTACCTACTAATGGTCTACTATATTGCATATACTCTAGCTCCCAGGCATCAAACCATCTATGAAACTCTTGATAGGGCTGCCATGTGAAAGCTATCAATGCATTAAAAATCTATTGGTAATAGGTGACATCATCACTATGAGTTTGTGGAATAAATTTTGTATATCCAAAAATGTAGGGCTGGCTCTGCTCCCATGGCTGCACCTTTGGTAGAATCACAACAATGTGGTCCCATGCCTAGATCTATGCTAACATCACTCCACATGCTTGGGAGTGATCCTTATGGTACACTATCTCATGTATCTCATGATACATGTTTGCAAGAATTGCTAGCCCTCATGCTATCCTATGAGGTCATGCAATCAAATTGACCCCATCCCAATGGGAAGCCCTTTTGGCTCCTATCTATCACCAATGCTTGTGAAAATAGAGAGCATAATAAACATGGTAGTGGTAATCATCCCCATACTCATTAGTGAGTTGCTTCCACCTCAAATGATGGTCTAAGATGGTGATGTCATGAAACATCTACTGCATCACTACTCACCCCTCTATTGGGGTTTGATCATAGTACACCTATGATATATCACCAAACTTGGTATCAATATATCTAACATCAATATCAAAACTTGAAAGCATAATAGAGCAATCAAACATACAACTCACTAGATCACCATGGAAAGGTACTCAAAGGATGTGATACACATCCTCTAAAGTGATCAAGGCCTTTCCAGTTGACAAGTAAAAGGTGTTATGCTCACTGTGCCACCGCTCAGCAAGCACAATCAACAATCAGTGATTCACGTGTATATGGGGCATTTATGGAACCCATCTCAATCCCATGCTAGCTATGGTAGTAGTCTAATCATTTTTCAAATACTCTACAACTCACAACCCCACCATTTTGAGGGCTTTGATAAGAAGCACATGAAATGCCATCTACAACACAAGACAAGCAAACATCAGTAACACATTCAAAAAATGATCAACATAAAAATTACTTCAGAATAGGCTATGCGACATTTCCTGCTATATGTAGCAAATATAAAATATTGATTAAATGTCATGCAACATTTCTTGATAGACACATGTAATACATTTATGTTGTACAAAATTTTGCACTGGCTCATGTGACAAATGGGTATGTTCCATTCAACATAGTTTTTTCTAGCCATGCATTACATTTTTCAATGCAAAGTATTGCACAGTATTTTCTAAAGTACTCATGCAATACTTTTTAAAATATCACAAGATATTCTCTATTTCACTTCTAAAACATGTGAAAATGTCAAATAAGCTCAAAAAATTGGTAAAAAGTTGAAAACTTACTGACACTTCATAGTGGATTGGTTGGTTTTGCAACTGTTTGTGCTCAAAATGGTGTCAGTGGGTCAAAATGCTTGCTAACACCATTTTCTCTCTCCAAATTCACAAAAGATAAAATGAATTTGAAAATGACACTTGGAGCCCTTTTATAGTCTTCCAACCTCATTTTGACCTAATTTTCAAACTCCTTAGAATTCCATGAAAATTGCACCCTTGGCTAATTTTGATGCCCTAGATCCATTTTTAGGATCAAAATTGAAATCCAAGTTTATCTTGATAGTCAAAATTGCATTTCATAATTCTACCTTCTTATAAGCAGTTAGTTGATCTTTTCAGGTCTAATCTTTGAATATTTGCTAGGGCATTTCCATTTCTTCATCTCTTCATCACTTCTATGCTTCATATCTACTTCAAGTCACCTTTCATGTCCAAAATCACTTTTCTACTCAAATTGACCAAATTTTCATGCTTTATCCTCTATGGTCAACTCTGGTCAAACTAGGGCATTTTGTCATTCCTTAATAGTCACTCTTTGATTCTAATAATCTATCTATCATCTTGGACACTGCTATATCTCAATTTACTCATATTAATCTCATTTCTACATTTTTCATTACCTCATTTCAATTTTGATCCTAAGGGAACAGAAATACTCTATCATCACTTGCTACAAATATCTATTTCTTAGGAGCATATGTTTGATCTTTTCATTTGCTCTCAATCCATCTACTTTGCTAGGTGTTAGTATTCTTCTTGAATTCTAGCATCATCTTTTTTCTAGTATTTAGTACTATCACTATGTGGCTATACATTCAAGATTTCCTATCTCCTTCTCTATTTCATTCTTTGGAATCATATATGTCTATCTATTGCTATCTACTTGGCTTCTATTTTCTTTGACATAATTCTTACCAAATCAATCATACATTAGTCAAAGAGGGGCAAATGTAATCACCTAAAAATGGTCATCTAGACTATTAGCCCCTTTCTCAGCATTTTGGCTAATTTAATTAATCATTTACCTAGAACAAATTGCTAATAATCAATTAATTTGACTATAACCTATAATTTGACTATGTTATCCTAAGTTCATTATTTGATTAAAAGAACATGTCCTCTTTTAATTAAATAAAAGATCTCATTCTTCTAACCCACTTAAAGTGCACACATAAAGTCCTTTTTCTATTTTTCAAATTAAAAGAAATTTTTTTGTGACTTTTGTCTTATATGGGAAGTTAACTTCTATATTATTGGTTGACTTTCTTGTGCACATGGATCACTCCTATTTTTGAAACTCCACTATTGATCTTCCATTATCTTGACGTTGATCTCTAATATCCATATGAATTTAAAAGAGAGAGAGCTTTCTCTCTTAGAGGATCCATCCACCTTTTGAATATTGTTATGGTACAGGTCTACAAGACTCTTGAAGTGAACCTCTTGAAGTGTTCTACAAGACTCTTCTTCAAAATTAGATTATTAATCCACTTGAAAATTCTAATCCATATGACCCATAATCAAGACCTTCATGGTGGAATGAGAATGAATAATATGAATACAATCAAAATAAAGGTTATAAAACTAACAATTGTATTCATCTAAGATACAAGATCCAAGACCTCATTGATGATGGTGACATAGTTGTGGGAGGACATAACAAAAATTTAGATCATAAAGGTTTTAAGGAACCAATTCCTCCATATGACAAGGGCTAAAGTTCTAAAATAATATAAAATAACAAGGTCAGTTATACATATACCAATGATGACAATGTAATCAACATGGTTGAAGCTTTAGACTCTAAATACTATGATGTAGTCATGATCAAAGGAAAAATAAATAATACAAAACCTAAGAATCCATTTGTTCTAAGAGGTGCCACATCTCTCACATCTAATCAAGAACAATCACATTTCTATGTTAATGCTATCACACATCTTGTGCTAAGATAATGCTCAAAGGCCCTACACCTTCTACTCTAGAAAATAAACAACATAAAGACAAGCCTACTACTGGTCCATCCAATAAGAAAAGGAAACTTGTAACATTCTCTACTTCTAAAAATTATAACATACTTGAACAATTACAATGAACTAATGCTCAAATAACCATTTTCAAATTACTTAAGATCTTGCTTGTTCATAGGAAAATTCTTGACAAAGCACTCACTGAGGCAAGCGTACCTCAAGATCTTGATCTTGATCAATTTCAATCCATGGTAGGTCACTTAACTTCACCTCACTACCTATCTTTCTTTGAATAGTACAATAATTATTTGAGTCATCCTCACAATCAATCAGTGCATATTGAAGTCATGATCCATAAAAAATGTGTTCGCCTTATTCTTATAGACAAAAATGTTGACCTTAATATCTATTCTGCTATTTTTCTTACACAATTGGGTTACAATGATGAGTCTATTGATTCTCACAAAAAAAGAACTATCAAAGCATAGATGAAGTAGAAAGAAAATTTGAAGGTATTGTTGTATTTCCTTTATGAGTAGGCCCTATAGAAAAATATGTTATCTATCAGGTCCTTGATGTTCCTTTAACATAAAACATACTATTAGGAAGATCTTGTATTCATGAAATGCAAGCAATACCTTTGACATACCATCAATACATGAAGTTCCCATTCCAAGGATCATAGGTTATTTTACTTTCCAATACTAGTTTCACATGTAACATGCTCAAGTTTTCTGATAGTTTTGTTCCTACTAATAAAAAGTCTATAGAAAATCATGTCAAAAAGCTCAAAGAAATGAAAAAGACTCTTAAGCTAACAAAAACTAGAATGGTGAATATCAAATTTAACTAATTTTGTCTCCAACATCTCTTCTTGAATCTCCCCATCATCATGGGAGATCAACCAAAATGAAGAGACCATTTGTTGTATTAGCTAAGTCTTTCTTCAATGGTGCCTTTATATAGGCAATTGTACCTTTAGAAGATGAATATCAAAACACAACTATTACTGCTTGGCTATATAGATAAGAGATGCTAGCTAATCTCATAGACTAGTCTCATGAAATAACTCCTAAAAAATATGGACAAGGTCTTAAAATGATAAAAAACCTTGGCTACAAAGGAAATGGCCCTATAGGACATAACAAAAAAATTTGATAGATCTAGTCAAAGAAACATCTAGGTGGCCTCATGATACAACATGCATAGGATTAAAGAAAGTTCCCTTTCATTTAGGGATCAAAAAATTTGTACCAAAATCTGATAGTTCATCTAAACATGAGTCTCAAACTAATTCTGATAACCAAGCGGATATTTTTTATGATGAGGATACCTTTCCTTATCTTATTCCATTGGATCTTGCTACATTATTTGAAAATCTAAATGAATTTGTACCATGCATCAGTACTATTATTGCTGATAGTGCTTGTACTAAGACTACTACTGACACTTCCCTAACTAAAAAGGAATAGGGTGAGTCTAGTTATGCTCTTATTGTTGAGTGGCTTTGTCAAAATCAAGATGATAATGAAAGTGGAGAATGGGTACCCATGACGATTGGGGAATACTACAATTTCACTCCATGCAATACTGGTTCTCGAGAGAATTAATGAATTTGATTCACTCTCAGATGCAACTTATGATACAAATGTTGAAAAATTTCACATATATGAAAACCAACTCAAAGTAGGAGAACAATCTAGGGTTTGGTCTGATGAGTCTCACCCTGCTAATGTTGACATGTCTTTGATTGATGTTGTTAGAATTTAGAGGAATTTGAACATACCTTTGGACAAAATTGCTCTAGGTCTTGAATTACTTTTCCATATATTTGATGACTATACTATGAACACAATTGAACCTACCACTTCTCTTTCACTCACTTATCTCAAGCTAATATACTGGAACTAAATACCACATCTAGAAAAGTCCCCATGTTCTAGAACAACTATGCTCTCGCTTGCTATCTACACACTATTGAATTGGTAATGTCTTCTACTAGTGAAAAAGTGTCAATATGACTGAAGCTGACATCAAATATCTTAGTCATAGAATCAAATGATTCCAATGTTGAAAACCACATCATGGCCATATTATAACCATAAATAGTAAAAATAAAAGATGTATCCAAAAGTGAAAACCTCTTTGAGGCACCTAAGGATGAGAAATTTGACACACTTTTGAGTCACTTTTAGGAGCGATCATCAATATTGATAGAACCAATTCAACAAATCAATCTGGGAACTAAGGAACATCCTCATATCATACATCTTGCACAATCCTTATCTGTTGAAGGGAAATGAAAACTTTTAGGAAAAGAAGATCTACTTTGCATGTACATACTCAAATATTCCAGGTTTAGATCCTAATCTTATTATACATCATTTTTCCATTACACTTGATGTGAAACCTATTAAATAGTTACTTAGAAAGATACACCCTCACATGGCACTTCTTGGTAAAGCTAAATTGGAAAAACTCTTGAAAGATGGTTTTGTTATCACTTACATTTGCACCCTTGTCCAAAGCCTATGCGTGAGGACAACCTAGTGAAACATGGAAACAACCTCCAAGCTATGGGACTTGAACTATGAGGTTGAGTCTCTGGAGAAGGCTAGCTTCCTCTTACTAGTAGGATGCACCTAACTACTCTTGGAGAGGAAAAGGGAGAAGGAGAGCATGAAAGAAAATCTACCTAATTTAATCTAAAGATGTGATGCACCAAAATAGAGTGTTTAGACCAATCTTTGCCCATATATGCACTATTGAACTAGAATGAAACTAAGGATATACACATTTAGACTTGCTTTTAATCTAATAACCACATGCAGACCAAAAAAGCTGAATGAATGACACAAGGAAAGAGAAGATTCACTTATATGTCATTCATAGGCTGAAAGAGATACAGTTAGGAAGATTACAAACTTTTACAAAATAATGGCGAAGGCAAAGAGTTCTTGCACTTTCATACCAATGGTTGAAGGAGATAAGGTAAGATCATGTAGTTCAGAGGCAAGGGGAATTTTACACTGGAGTTGCAGAGCAATAGAAAAGAATAATAGAGAATGTTTTGACCCTTTCAAAATTTACAAAAGCTTCCTTTATAGTGTAGGCATAACTGAGATGTCCTCTAATTGTAGTTACTCTTCAACCACTACATTGAAGTCCTGCAAAGAACAATCATGGGGAAAATCTGATCATGGATACAGATCTAGGGCAATGATATCTGATCCTTTGTGTCAAATAATGTCTCAAGAAGACAAAAATGGTGCCATAACTGTGCTCTTACTAGGTAGATGGATTACCAGAGGTGGTGGAGTGCTCTCTCATGTTTATCATTCATTTCCTAGTGGTTGGGATTGATCATGAAGATCAAATTCACAAAAAACATTGATTTCCTCTGTTCTTGGTTCGTGAATCAGCAAGTTAACTTAGTCAATCTATCTTGGCACCAGGATGAGCCATGTGGGCCAATTAGTTGATTCCATTCTTCCACATCATGAGTCTTACATGGTTAACCATTCCTTCCTTCACTAACTACGCCCAACTTTTCTTAAAGAATCTTGAGTGTGATGTTACACTAATTGCTAGCTGTATCTAACTGTTACTACCTCAACTGGACCCATAGAACTCTGAGGATACATGGAAAATACTCGCTATGTCACTATAGCTAAAGATCAAGCATCTTTCCATAAGGACCTAGCAAGAAACATCAATCTTCCACCATCTGACGGTCTTGAAGATACACCCACTCTGTCAGTGTGCTGACCAATATAAACCTAGCCTTTCTCCAACTTGTCCAGTAAGTTCTTTCTTTTGCGGCCTGCCAAGGAAAATAGGACCCACAATCCATGTGTCACTAGGTCGTTAACTCACTATAGCTAAACAATGTGCATCTTCCCATAGCGAGTTAACGAGGACCTTTGATCCATGCTGATCTGACGATAGTGAAAGATGCATTGAAGGGACTGGCCCACTTTTTGCACTATCATTGCCCTAGCCAATGAGAAATTGACCAACCATTGATGTGTCATTAATTTGTACATTCATTCTTGGTGCATCATTAGTTTGGAGTCCACCCTATGGCTTATGGAAAAAACCTGGCCCCACAAGACACTTGGCAATGAATTGCTATCTCGCTATATATATATATATATATATATATATATATATATATATATATATATATATATATATATATATATATATATATATATATATATATATATATATATATATATATATATATATATATATATATATATATATATATATATATATATATATATATATCTTCTGAGCATCTTTCCATAGCGAGTTAATGAGAGCCATTGATCTAAGGTCAATCCAAGAGTGAAGAAACTACATCAAGCATTCTGGAGATTGGTGGGTCCCATACTTGCTAAGCCACTATGAGTAAACAACTTACAACTTTCCATAGTGAGTTAGCAAGGACTGTTGATTTTACATTGATCCGATGGTCAGAATCCCACTTGAGCATCCACGTTGCATGAGGTCCCACCAAACACTCATTTTATGGTGACTCGATATGTTGCTAATGACAAGCTGTTTGAATTTTCTAGTAATGAGGTAGCGAGCGCCGGTGACTTTATCCAAACTCGACGTCGAAAAAAAAAACTGTTGCCAAACTGGGCTTGCCGATCTACGTGGAAAACACTCACTAAGTCGCTATGCATATCTATTAAGCAACTTTTCTTGGTGACATAGCGAGGGTCATAGATCTTGAGAAGATCCAATGACGGGATAGGATGCAGGCCGGCTGAAACATATCATAAGTTTGATTTTTTTTTTTTAGGCATTTAAAATAACATTAACTCTGGGAACTAGCCATTGGCGAGTAAGTATTTAAAATTTGAATATTGGCAGGGCACAAAATGAGCAATATTTTTGGTGACTCACAAGGGATGCAAGCTTGCTACACATAAGACCAGTGGCTTGAAGCATCCATTGGGTTACAGAGTCATAAAATACATAGATTCTAAGCACTATGAAACCCTAACCTTACCTTTGAGATAGCAAAACACTGGAAAACCCTTATTTCTGCAATTGGAACTAGAGACCAAAACCTTCATCTATAACCTTCAAAGTTTCAAAACTTGCTATCTTACGAAGACAATTATGCCGGTGCACTTCTTGGAAAAGAAGAGAATAAATAGGAAAATGAAACTAAATTAACTATATACATGGAATCTCAAATCCTCAAAAACATGGCTTGAGATAAATCCCATTGACTAGGATGGGCAAAATTTCACCACCAGGCCTACTTAATTGGAAAGCATTGGCGTGTTTACAACTTTCAATTAGATAGGGACCACTCCACAATGCATCAAACTTTGAGTGTCTTCCTAGTTTTTCCCTATCTGCATCCCATTTGAGAACCAAATCTCCCTCCCTGAAGATTTTGACCCTAGCCTTTTTGTCAAAACTCTTTTTGACTTGCTACTGGTGTGTTTCTAGGGTCTGCATAGCTTGATTCCTTTTCTCTTCCAACTCCATCAGTTCTACCATTCTCACTATCATGGCCTCATCTTCAATCAATTCCAACTAATTAGCTAACTCTAGGGCTAGGAACTCTAATGAAATTGGAAGCCTTGCTTCTCTACCATATACTAGCACAAATGGTGAATTCCCTATTGATCTTTTAGGTGTTATCCTGTCAGCCCATAGAGCTATCCTTAATTTTTTATGCCAACACCTTTGGTTATCCTCTATTGTCCTTTTAACAATTTTGATCAAGTTCCTTTTAGATGATTCAGCCAGGCCATTACCTTGAGGATAGTAATTTGAGGATGTACTCAAAAAGATATTATGATCCACTACCCATGCACAAATCTGAGCTCCAACAAAAGACTTTGCATTATCTGAAATAATGGTTGAAGGGGCACCAAACCTGGTCACAATTCTATCAAGGAACTCAACAACTAAAGATTCAGTGGCATCCTTCAATGCAACTGGCTCTATCCATCTAGTGAAGTAATCTATAGCAGCTAAAATCCATTTGTGACCAGGACTGAAGGAAGGATTGATAGGGCCTATGAAATCCAATCCCCATTGAGAAAAAGGTTGATCCACCTGGATAGGATGAAGGGGAAGAGCTGCAAGTCTTTGTTTGCCAGAGAAGAAGGCACATTTTTCACATTTCCTCACATACTTATGACAATCATGGTACAAGGATGGCCAAAAGTAACTAGCCCTCATGATCTTCATTGCAGTTGTCCTTGCTGAGAAATGGCCACCATCAGGACCATCATTAAGTTCTTTGATCATTCTTTTAGCTTGGTCTATATCAAGGCATCTTAATAGGGTTCCTTTAAAATCTCTTCTGAAAAGGATACCATCAACTATGACATAAGGAATTGACTGTAGTCTATACTGTCTCCTTTTAGTCTATCTAATCCTTGAGGGTATCCATTCCCTAATAAGAAATTCATCATACCATCCATCCAACTCTTTGGGTCACCATTTCTCATCTCTTGTTGCTATGTTAGTACCATGGCAACCTCTTCATCAAGTCCCTGAGATGATAACATCTATTTACACAACCCCCTCCCTCTTACCCACTTGGTAATCTGAATGTCAACATCATATTCCATTACCTTAGTAATCCAGTCAGCTCTTTTCTCACCAATATCTTTATTCAAAAGAAAATCCTTCACACTGGCATGGGGTACTAACAAATGAATCTTATTATGAGACAGGAGGTGTCTAAATTTCTTCAAAGCTCTGATGATTGCAAGGGCTTGCTTCTCAACATAATTGTACTTATTTTCATACTCTTTAAGCCCTTCACTAAAGAAAGCTATGGGCTACTCGTTAACTTTATCATTTCTTTGAGTCAAGATAGCAGAAATGCTTGACTAACCACCTAGAGTATAAAGGATGAAATCCTTCTCAAACTTTGGGTTCATGAGAGTAGGGGCTGAGACTATGGCTGCCTTGATCTCTTCAAAACTTTCCTTCCCTTCCTTGGTCCATGCAAAGACCATACCTTTCTTAAGCATAGTTGTAAAAGGTTTTACCATGGTAGCAAGATTAGGGATAAACCTTCTCATAAAATTTATCCTACCAAGGAAACTTTGCAGCTCCTTCTTGTGTTTAGGAAGAGGGAGGGAAAGTATTGCTTTTGTTCTCTCTGGATCAATGGTTAAGCCATCCTTAGATACAACATGTCCTAATAATTTTCCTTGGCTAGCAGCAAAGACACACTTGCTTTGGTTAAGGGAAACCCCAAACTCTCTACATCTTAAGAATACATGTCTTAGATGATCAAAATAATCTTCTACATCCTTTGAATACACAATAATATCATCAAGGTAAACTAAGAAAAACTTGTCAATCAATCTCCATTACCTTTTGAAATGTAGCACCTGCATTGGTTAGCCCAAATGGCATCTTACAATAAGCATAGGTACCCCATTTAATGGTAAATGCAGTCTTGTATCTATCAGACTCCTTAACCAGCACTTGATTGTAGCCAGAAAATCCATCAAGAAATGAAAATCTCTTTGCACTGCTAACCTTGGACAAAATCTGCTCTATAGAAGGGAGGGGGTGGTGATCTTTAAGGGAAGCCTAGTTAAGGTCCCTAAAGTCCACACACAATCTAATTTCTCCATTATTTTTCCTAATAGGGACAAGATTTGCTACCCATGATGAGTGCTTGATAGGGAAAATTATGTGGGCCTCAATCAATTTGGATAGCTCCTTTCTCATTAAAGGTTCAATCTTGGGATTCACTGGTCTCTATTTTTGTCTTACTGGTTTTACATTATGAACTAGATCTATGGTATGCTGAAATAACCTTGGGTCAAAACCCTTTAAATCATCATATGTCCAAGCAAAAACATCATTAAATTCATGACACAGATGAATAAAATTTTCTTGTTCAATTTCAAAACATACCTTACCCATGTTTAAAGACCTTCCATCAGAAACCATGACTGGAATGTAGTCACTTTCATCACCAGCTAGATGCCTTTGCCTCTTGTTTGGTCATTAGGATTAAAAACACTTTCTAAGGTAATGAGACCCTTAGGCAGCTTATTAGAACTGAGATGAATGATCTGATCACCATATTGATTCTGCAGTCTTGACTAATTTCTCTCTAAAAATTCTACCTTATTTTGCAAGAAACTCACAATTTGCTCATTAGACTCAAACACTTGCCAATGGGTGTTGTTATTAGGGATAGCAGGCCTTACTACCACTTTGATTTGTGGCTTCTTCTCCTCCTCAATATTCCCTGGCACATCATAAGATGCACCTATTGCTGCAAGTCTATCAGCACGTCTATTTTCTTTTCTAGGGATTCTTTGAATGTTAAATGCATTGAAACCTTCAAGAAAATCCCACACTCTATGTTTATAAGACTTGAGCAAACCATTCTTGGTGGTATTCTGATTTCTCACTTGATTAACCACCAACTCACTGTCTCCATACACCCTTAAGTCTTGGATTCCTCTTTTTTGAGCAAGTAGGAGGCCTTGAATCAAGGATTCATACTTGGTCACATTACTAGTGAAACTAAATTGGAGCCTAAATGAGAAGTAATACCTTACTTGTGCAGGAGAAATCAACATCACACCGACCCATGATCCATTTTTATTTCTTGATCCATCAAAGTACATACTCCATATTCTGCTCATATCTTCTTTAGTACTCACAAGATTGGGAACTAGAGCATCTTTTTCCACTATACAATATGTACTGAGGCTTGTCTCAAGGGTTTCTGACATAGGGTCAAATTGATATGCTTTAGCCCACTCATCCAAGAAAAAATTAGGTATCTTTTCTACGAAAGTAGTGGGCTCATTCACTATGTCACTCTCATTCATCTCTAGGATAGGGCAATTCATGTTGATGGAGTTGGGGATGTAGGGTTCAGTATGATGGAGGGCTTGAGGCTCTGCTCTAATTGAAGCATTTGCTCCATATCTCATTTTGAAAGACATATATGACGAATTAGAAGATATGAAACCAACTATTTGGGCAGTAAAGTCTCTTGATAGATAGATGCAAAATATGGCTTGACCTTAGCAACCGAGATATCTTGGGTTATAGTACAACCAGGGCATGCATGTAAGGCCATATCCACATTTTTAAGGATCCCTATAGTCTTGACAATACTACCATCCAACTGTAATACATCCTTGACAATGGGCTCATATTTCATTCCCAAAGCATCAACAACACACCTAGGCATCACTGAACTGCTAGCTCCTGAATCAATCATGCAATTATGGACTAGCTTGCCCCCTCTAATTAGAGAAACATAGAATGGAGGAGGTCTAACCTTTTTGCTTGTTTCTACTTCCCTTGATGGTTGTACTAGACTTGTTGCAGTTTCCATACTAGGTGTCTGATCTTTTGGTTCAATCTTTTCCAATTCTTGTTGCAGCAAACTCTTTGCATGGGTATAATAGCAACATCATTCCACATGGAGATATTCACATTTGTCTTCTTTATTTTCTCTACCACACTGAATGGCATAACAGGTGTCATCATAGAAACTTTGGGAGCTACAATTGTATGAGGTTGAGGTGGAATAGCCTGAGGATCACTTGTTTCCTTTCTGCCATGATTTTGCCTTTGCTGCTGAAAGGTACTCAATTGATTATTTGCTTCTTGCTCATAAGATACTGTACTTGAAGTTGAGGCCTCATTAGGGGGAGGAGGGATAACATCTTCCATAGCTCTTCTTTTGCTTCTGGTATTATGAGCAATGGAATCCTAGTTTACATTACAATGCTCCTCCATTTGATGATTCATAAAAGAGCAATCACCTTGTCTTTGCATATCTGAGGCATCCTTATGTTGGTCCTCTTTGTATGATTGTTTTTCTGTAGGCTCTTGAATTGTTAAAGCCATAAAAGATTCAGCCTTTTGACATATACAATAGGCATAGGAGTAGTTGCAGGATGGACAAAAATCCTGATCTTGAGCCATATTGTTTTGAGGGACTATGGCCCTACTTTGATTTACATTCAAGGTTGAAGCATGGCCACCCTACCTACTGTAATCAAAAGAATTATCCAAATGATTAGGATTTGGAGGCCTACCGCCGCTTGGGGTTTGATATGGCAATTGATGAGGTTTACTACCTTGAGCTTGCTATCTTTCTAAAGTCACCACCTTGTTGCTCACTTTCTGCATCATAGAGAAATTATCCTCCAGCCTCTTTCCTTGATCTTGCAATCTTTTCTCTAGGTTCTTCTCTCTTTTGTCCATGTTCTACATCAGAGATTGCATCATTTATTTAACTTCATCTATCCCATTTGAAGATGTAGAAGCTTGAGGGACTGGGACAAGGGATTGTGATGTAGAAGTTGTGGGAAGAGGAGCCACTATTGGTTGATGATTTGGAACATCAGGGAAGAGGGGCATAGGAGGCCTTGGAGCCAACTTACCTCCTTGTATTAGGATGTTCTCTAATTTTATTGCTATTTCATAAGCATTAGGTAAGGTATCTCCTCCCATAGTTTGGATTGTGGTGGCAATATCACTATTAAAAGCTCTAAGATAATGCAAGAAAGCATTACCAGGGGTAGGCTTCACTAAAGTAGGTATTCTATCCCATGTCTTTTGAAATCTATAATTAAAATCAGTCATACATTCATGGGGGGCTCTTTTAATAATAGTCAACTGCTCTAAAAGTGACAAATAGTCACTTTTATCCTCAAAATGTTTGCACAATCCTACTCCTAATCCATCCCAATCTATTACAGAACCATGAGCTAAACCTCTATACCATTGTAGTGCTTTTCCTTTTGAGGATGAGGCTAGGAGCCTAACTGCAACAACATCCTTTGTAATACCATGGATATTACAAACATTTGCAACCTCTTGAATGTCATCTGAGGGAGAGATAGAAGTTTCACCAGTAAACTCTGGTATACTTTTGAGAGCAGCTACTGGTATATCATGTCTTTGGGCTAATAGGAGAGGGCTCCCACCATTAAAGGTGGTAAAAGTGTGAGATCTAGGTAATGCCATATTGACAAGTGATCTATTGATATGTATTGATGGCAATCTAGGCTGAGATCTAATAGCAAGAGGAGTAGAGATAGATCTTGCAAGGGTATTTGTTACTATTGCACTCCTAACTGGTGATAAAGATATTCTAGTCCTCCTTCTTCTAGGATTTTAAAGCGAAAGCTCTTGTTAATGAAACTTACATCTAGAAGATGCCCTTGTTTCAGCTCTGGGCATTAATCACTCCACCTTTGGTTTGGAACCAGATATGTATTAAAGCTCATAGTTGCCAAGTACTTTGAAGAATGAGCCTCTTGAAGGCTTGAACACTAAAGCTAGTACTATATCCTCGATATTGGTCTTGAAATCTTCCCTTTGACACTAGTAGGCTTGAAATTTTAAGATTGTTGTAGTCCCACCGAGCATGCCAAAAATTGTTGCCACTTAGGTTTGCACCCTTGTCCAAAGCCTATGTGTGAGGACAACCTAATGAAACATGGAAACAACCTCCAAGCTCTAGGACTTGAACTATGAGGTTGAGTCTCCAAAGAAGGCCAGCTTCCTCTTACTATCAAGATGCACCTAACTACTCTTGGAGAGGAAAAGGGAGAAGGAGAGCATGAAAAAAAATCTACCTAATTTAATCTAAAGAGGTGATGCACCAAAATAGAGTGTTTAGACCAATCTCTGCCCATATATGCACTATTGAACCAGAATGAAACTAAGGATAGACACATTCAGACTTGATTTTAATCTAATAACCACATGCAAACCAGAAAAGCTAAATGAATGACACAAGGAAAGAGAAGATTCACTTATATGTCATTCATAGTTTGAAAGAGATACAGTCAGGCAGACTACAGACTTTCACAAAACAATGGCGAAGGCAAAGAGTTCTTGCACTTTCATACCAATGACTGAAGGAGATAAGGTAGAGAATCATATAGTTCAGAGGCAAGGGGAATTTTACACTAGAGTTGCAAAGAAATAATAGAGAACAATAGAGAATGTTTCAACCCTTTCAAAATTTACAAAATCTGCCTTAATAGTGCAGACATAACTGAGATGTCCTCTAATTGTATTTACTCCTCAACCACTACATTGAAGTCCTATAGAGAACAATCATGGGGAAAATTTAATCATAGATATAGATCTAGGGCAATGATATCTGATCCTCTATGTCAAATAATGTCTTGAGAAGACAGAAACAGTGCCATAACTATGCTCTTACTAGGTAGATGGATTACCGAAGGCGATGGAGTGCTCTCCTACGTTTAGCATTCATTTCCTAGGGGTTGGGATTGATCATGAAGATCAGATTCACAAAGAACCTTGATTTCCTCTATTCCTGGTTCATGAATTAGCAAGTTAACTTATTCAATCTATCTTGGCATTGGGATAAGCCACATGGGCCAATAAGTTTGTTCCATTCTGCCACCTTGTGGGTCTCACATGGTTGACTATTCCTTCCTTCGCTAACTATGCCCAACTTTTCTCAAAGAATCCTGAGCATGACATTACACTAACCGCCAACTAATCTAACCATTACTACCTCAACTAGACACACAAAACTCTAAAGATACATAGAAAATCCTCGCTATATTTCTATAGCTAAAGATTGAGCATCTTTCCATAACGACCTAGCGAGAAACATCGATCTTCCACCATCTAATAGTCTTGAAGATACACCCACTCTGTCAGTGTGCTAACCAATAGAAACTTGGCCTTTCTCAAACTTGTCCAGTAAGTTCTTGCTTTTGCTGCTCGCCAAGGAGAATAGGACCCACAATCCATGTGTCGCCAGGTCATTAACTCGCTATACCTAAACAATGTGCATCTTCCCATAGCGAGTTAATGAGGACCTTTGATCCATGCTGATCTAATGATAGTGAAAGATGTACTAAAGGGACTGGCCCACTTTTTGCACTATCATCGCCCTAGCCAATGAGAAATCAACCAACCACCAACATGTCATTAATCTTTACATTCATTCTTGGCACATCATTGGTTCAAAGTCCACCTTGTGGCTTATGGAAAAAACCTGGCCCCACAAGACATGTGGCAGCAAATTGCTATCTCTCTCTATATATATCTTATGAGCATCTTTCCATAGCGAGTTAACGAGAGCCATTGATCTGAGGTCAAACCAAGGGTGAAGAAATTGCATCAGGCATTTTGGAGATTGGTGGGTCCCATACTCGCTAAGTTACTATGAGTAAACAACTTACAACTTTCCGTATTGAGTTAGCAAGGACTATTGATTTTGCATTGATCCGATGGTCAGAATCCTTCCTGAGCATCCACGTTGCATGAGGTCCCACCAAACACTCATTTTAGGGTGACTCACTATGTCACTAACGACGAGCTGTTTAAATTTTCTAGTAGCGAGGTAGCAAGTGCCAGTGACTTTATCCAAAATCGACGCCAAAAAAAAAAAAAAAACTACTGTTGCCAAACTGGGCCAGCCGATCTACATGGTAAACACTCACTAAGTCACTATGCATATCTATCAAGCAGCTTTTCTTGGCGATAGTGAGGGTCGTAGATCCTGAGAAGATCCAATGATGGGATAGGATGCAGGTCAGCCGAAACATATCATAAGTTTGATTTTATTATTATTATTATTTTTAGGCATTTAAAATAAAATTAACTTTGGGAACTAGCCGTTGGCGGGTAAGCTTTTAAAATTTGAATATTGGCGAGGTGCAAAATGAGCATCACATGAAATTTTCTCTATGAGTTTAATAGAACCTTTTCCTTTGATTTGACATGGAGCATCATTTCCAAATCTAACACTATTTCCATCATATTGGGTAAAGGTAATAAACTTACTTTTATCTCCCGTCATGTGATGTGAGCATCCACTATCTACAATCCACTTGTCATTGTTGTTCACACAAGTTACCAGTGCTATTATCTCATCTTCATCTGATTCATCCTTCATGGCTACATAAAATACTTCATCATCATTCTCATCAGAATCTTCTTCAACAATGTACCATCTTTTTCCTTTTTCTTTGTAATCTTTGCTATCATCTTCTCTTTTATTCTTGTACTTGTTTCCTTCTTTTTAGTTCTTCTTTTGTGTACACCTTATAGCAATATGTCCTACTTCATTGAAATTGAAAAAAATGATAGGGAGCTTACCTTTAAATTTACCTTTGCCTCTATGGAATCTTCTAGCTAGTTGTGCTTGTAATTGTTCCACATCTTCCTCACCTTTGCTGCTATTACTGGATGCATGTTTTCTTTTTCTACTCTTCTTTATTGATTTCACCTCCTCAGTATCTTTCAATGATAGCTTAGCCTTGAAAGTAGATTCAAGATTCTCAGGTCTATAGTTAGCATAATTGAACAATTCAAATGTAGTAAGTCTTCCTACTATTCCTTCAAAGGTCAGTGTGTTTCCTAGTACACACCTTAGCTCTGAGATGGATGAAACTCTAATAGCATAGATGGGGAGTAAAGTTCTTAGGTATATTCTATTTACAATGTCATCTTCCAAATGCCTACCTAGACTCCTTATTACACTTACCACTTCTTTCATTCTAGAGGCATACCTCATCATTTTCATCTTCCTCTATTTTCATGTCATCAAACTTTCCTTTGAGGCTTTCTCTCTTCACTCTTTGAACATTCTAATCTCCTCCATAGATATCTTACAAGGCTTTCCACAGCTTGAACATAGTATCACAACCTTTGATGTCATCAAATTCAGTATAATTGAGTATAGAGGCAATCTCCAACATTGCTTGATTATGCTCCTTTCTTTTGTTCAAATTATCTATAGAAAGGGGTCTAGTTGGATCTACATGTTCCACTCTAATTGAGGTTTTTGCATAATCACCTATTGATCCAAGGTGTAGTTTCATTAGACTTTTCCATGCAATGAAGTTATCTTTGTTGAGCTTGGGAACTTCTCTCTTGGACATCTTGATCTTCTTACTTCTAGTACCTTGAAATTAAATCAGTAGGTGGCTCTAATACCAATTGTTATAAATGATTTACAATAACTGAGAGGGGGAGTGAATTAGTTATTCAAGATCCAAATGTCCAATTAAAACTTTTTCATCAAGTAAAGTGAGCCTTCAAAACTGTTCTTTCATCCAAGCTTAAACTTTCCTACTTAGCAAGTTACTGTAAATCAACATGCAAGCATAACACATGAAAAATCAACACATAACATAATGATTTACGTGGAAACCAAATTTGGGAAAAACCACCATTAACATGCTACTCAATTCTCACTCTTCTGAAGTGATGCCCTGTGAAAGGTGTACTCTATTAAAGGCTACAATGCACTATTAAATGTAACCTAGTTAAAGGATTTAACCACCCTCTTAGAAGTGGGCCTAGTTAAGGGACTTTAAAACATTCACCTGAAATGCCACCATATTAAAGAATTTATAAATGGTTGTTAAATGAACTGAAGTCCATAGGATTTTACCCTAACTGGTACAATTCCTAGAGAGTAACAATAAGGGGTTTGACCTAATTATAATTTGCAACTTATCTTGCAAATTTCAGATCACAATCCAACTCTTCACAATTTGCCTAGATTTTAGTCTCTGTAGCTCTTGATAGCTTGCCCTCCTTTCAATTTTTGTCTCCTTGAGTCTCCATGCTCAATGTACCAATACAATCTTCCTTCTAACCACTTATCAAAGCAGAGTCTCTATGCTCTATTCTTCCTTCTCCTCTTGATGTCTTCTCCTTGACATCTTTCAACCTCTTCACAATTTGGCATCCCATTAACTCTTGCTTCTTGGCCCATGACTCCTTAAATAGAAGTCCAAAATTTCTTTTCCTTCTCGATTCTTCCCTCCTTTATTTTTAGTTTGAATGGATTAGGTAGGATTCATTGAAGCTAACTCATATTTTCTTCCTTCTAGAAATATCATGAAGAATGATCTTGAATTCACTCAAAAATGGCTTACATAGAATTCTATGCCACCAGTTCATCATCCTTATCCTCCAACTAGTTCACAAAATTCAAGGTAGAAAACTTGTTAGCTTAGATTTGGAAAATCTTTGACTTTTCCAATAATGCAGTAGCTTGGCACTATTGAAATTTTTGTGCTCGACACACACTGTGCTACTCAGCATCAACTATGTTTTACTGATGCTTGGCACCTACTGTGGATTCACTCAGTATCCACTAAGATTTTTTGATGGTTGACACCTATTACTTTTCTTGGCACTTGAACACACTCGGATCCTTCTATATTACTTAGCACACATTAGATTTTTCATTTGCTTGGCACTAATTGAAAATCTGCTTGTCTCTAACTAGCTTGCTCGACACTCACTAATGAACTTAGTTAAGCTTTGTAGTCAAACTTGTTTCAACTTATTCCTCCAATGTTTCTAAGTGTGGCTAGCCTTTGTATCTTTAAGTATGTTATCAATACATCATTTTACTAGTGCCTTAACTGATTCTTGCACTTCATTACAAAACCATAACTCAACCTTTCCCTTAGGTGCTTTTTTTACATCTTGTTGATTAAATCTACTTCATCAATCAACTAAGTGATAGTACTTGGATCTTATAAGGAATTGTCATTTCAACAAATAGCAAGTTTGACATCAATGACAAAATAATGATTAAAGACATTCTTTATCAACCATCTTCCTTCTTTGCAACAATCTCCCTTTTTGATAGTATTCTTTTTCAATCAGTTTTCCAACAATCTCCCTTTTTCAATCAATCTTCTTCTTACAATGAATCTTTTCAATCAGATTTCCAAAAAGAAAGTATGTTCTTCACCCTTGAGGTGAATCAAAAATCTTGAACCACCTTTAGATTTTGAAAGCAAGGGGATTAATTGAGCTTCTTGGTAGGTCTGGGGGAAGCAATTAGGATAAGAGAGTATGCTCTTCACCCTTGTGATGAATTAGAAATTTTGACTCCCAAGAGTTGATCCGATCTATTTTAGTCTAGAATCCTTTAGAGGGCCTACTATCGAGTAATCAAGAGGAACAACCTAACTAGAGATAAGTGAACCCAACTATTCCAACTCACAATAAACTCAAGGCTGTCAAGGACAGAAAACCTTGGTAGACATAGTGCTTTTCTTCACTTAGTGTGAGTACTTGTGGGATTAAAGCCATGAGAAGGTAAGAACTCTTGAGGTGCTCTTATGGCTGCAAGTTTTATTACTTTCCACAAGCAAAGGTGTCCCTTAATTGGGTGCAAGGAGTACTATGAATGAATGACTTTTCTAAACACCCTAGGTTAGAAACTACCTTATTTTTTTGCTCAACATCTTGGTGCAAGGATCAATCCTAGTGGACTACCTAGATTACCCCAATATTTTATAGTCACCATCTATGTCTCCTTGGTTATGCTAATGACATATCCATGAAAAAGCCAATATCTCTTGTGGGTGACCACTTGGTGTGAGGCAAAGGGGCAATTAGTGTGGGTCAAGTTACTGAGTAATAAACCATGACTCTTAGGTAGATCTTTCTTGGCATGTATTTTTGAATGTGCTAGACCCATGCAAATGTTATTGCAAATAGAAAACCTCATTAGCATTGGTAAGGAATTTTAATTGATATTATAATTGCATGTTGGAAAGGTTTCTTTGTCCCTTGTCCAACTATTTGAGACATTTGAATTACCCTTAATGTTTGTAGACTATGCTATTCTCTATTGAAAACTAAGGTTCTATACTATCTACATTCTAAAAATATTCAAAAATCAACCTAAAACATAATTATTTTGAAGCTCAAAATTTCTTTTTTCATAGTTCACTATCATTCTATCATACCACCTTTTGATAAATATCATATGACACTTTATACTAGAGAAGTATTGTTTGCCTATTGTGAAGTCTATTGCCTGATTGTATTGAAGCCTATCATCCTCCTTAAGGAAAAATATCATCTAGAAGAAAAATACTGCCCAACTACTGTCAAATCTATTGTATGATATATTTTTCTATCCTAATATTGCATGGTTTCTATCACTTGTAAAATAGAGTCAAAATTGCAACTTAGTTGATCTAGGGGTGTCATCACTTCATCCTACCCAAATTTGGTAAAAAATCTCCATGTTAGGCACTATCATAAGTTGAAAAGATGGTTTAGTTCATTAGATGTACTCTAAAAATGTCACTAATGCTCACTTTTAAAAATTTGGTTACCTTTCTATGCTAGCTACTTGCTATCGAGCTTCTTGCTCACTCTCTCATTTTGAGTCATTAGTGGTGTAAATTCTTGATCACTCTCAAAAAGTCACCTATTTTATCTTTGACAAGTGATCATTTTTGACCTTACGAGCTTCAAATATAAAATAATTTTCTCATTCTATTAAATGAAGACATACCCTTACATGCCAACTACTACTAAGTTCCAAGTCAAAAAAGGTAGTCATCCTTCTTTCATTTTCAAATAGTTGGAAACTCCACCTAGATGCCCTTATGGACAACCTTGTGTAGAGGATCCCATCTTTGAAAAACCACAAGAAGATAATACCTTTAATAACCCTCTCTATAGCTTTGATAATCCATTTGGTACACCCTTCGATACATGTAGGGGTGAAGACAACATCTTGCTCACCATGCATCTTGAGGAGAGGCAATGTCACTTAGAAGAATAAGCCAACATGGAAAAAGAAAGAATGAAAGAGGTCATACATAGGGCCACTAGAGAAATATCCTATCATAAAGCTAAGGCTGATGGTCATGCTAATTATCATAATGATGAACATAGACAAGACTACTATAGCAATCCTTTTGACAACATTCCTCTTGGTGGCAATGATGGAAATAATACACCTCCTAGAAATCCTAGAATAAATAACAGAGGAAGTCCATCACAACCTAGATGCTCATAGTCACACCATGAAAGTGAGACTAATGATGAAATTACTAGTGAAGACCTCATGTGATTCCAACAAGATGAAGTTTCTCAAAGGATAATTCTCAAAGCCTTGGAACAAAATGGGGATCAACACTTTCAATACATGACAATGAAGAGATAGAAACTCCCTCAACACTTTGACATGCAAAGAATAATCCAAAAATGAGAACCTACTAAAGCTGAGATCTTGAGGGAGGAAATTCAAGAAATTAAAAATCAACTTGCATAGCTACAAGTTTCTAAGGAACGACCCAAAACCTCCTTTATTGAATCAATATGCACTCTTCGTTTTGATAGGAGTCTTTACATGGTCCCATTTCCTAGGGATATAGAGGTTCCCAAATATGATAAATATGATAGAAATGGTGATCCTCATGACCATGTAAGGCACTTCTATTATATTATCATGGACTTTATGCATGAAGACACTTACCTCATGAGGTTGTTTCCTATGAGTTTGAGAGGTGAAGCCATGGAATGGATCACATTACTATTACCTCCTCTTGATTTGACAAACTTGCACAAAACTTCATTGAAAAACATTCCTATAACATTTAACATCCTATTACTATGCTAGATTTGTGCAACATTAAATATAAACAAGGTGAACCCTTTGTAACATACCTCCAACAATGGAGATCTTTACATTCTAGGTACCCTCAACAAGTTCCTGACATTGAGAAGATTGACATTTTTGTCAATACCCTTGTACTTAAACTCTACTTCAATCTTAGAAAACAAGTATTTACATCCTTCAACACCATGGTTGAATGTGCATACCACATCAAGGATGTTGCTATTAGAAAATGTGATGTTGTGTTGAACAAAGACAAAAACAAGCCTTGGAATAAGAACAAATACATTGTCAATGATGGAGTAGTGGATGCTCCTAAGACCAAGGAGTCCACCTTTAACCTTTCTAATGCTATTTATGTGACAAAACAAAAAGATACTCCAAAGTCTCAAACATTTGACAAAACTAAAAATTTGTCTAAATCAAAGCATATTTACACACCAATGGTAGAAGCTTATGAAGTAGTCTTGAAGACCTTGTTTGCAAACAAACTTATCACACTTCTAGAAAAAACTTGTCCCTATGACCCATCCATTAGACCTAATTGGAGGGAGGACCACTTCGAAAGTTATCATAGGAGCAAAGGCCATAACACTAACAAATTTCTTTAAACTTAAAGATATTATCCAAGATCTCATTGATGTTAGAAAAGTCATAATGGATGGCTTAGTAAAAAATTTTGATCATAAGGCCTTCAAAGAACCATTATCAAAATATAAAAAAAGGGAATCATCTAAGGCTAACAACAAAAACTATGATACAAAGATCAACTATACGTACACTAATGCTGACAATGTCATAAACATGCTAGAACCTATTGAACACATTTGCATGATGGGTCCTCAGTTTGAAAAAGATCCCAATTATGATATAGATGATGAAAGACCTAAGATAGTGCTATAAATATAGAATCCTCAACAATGACATAGGGATACTCAGCCTAAGGTAGTTCGTAGAGTGGCAAAACCTTCCTCCTCACATGATGAGACACTTTAACACTATCACTAGGGGGAAATCTATAGTTGTCCTTATAGTTGCACATGATCCTAAGAATGCCTCATCATTTAAACAAAAAACTACCCCAACTATATCTAATTATGAAATTTTTAGTCAGTTGTAAAGAACCTTGACATGTAAATATCAATCTTTGAATTTCTAGAACTATCTCCTTTGCACAAGGAAATTCTTAAGAAATCTTTATGTATAGCCAATGTTCCCATAGATATTGATGCTGAGAAATTCCAAGCTATGGTGAACCATATCTCTTCACCACACTACCTCACATTTTTTGAAGATGATAAAAAGTTACTTAGTCATCCCCATAATCTAGCCCTACACATAGAAGTCCAAATCTTTCATACTTGCATTCAATGGTTTAGGGTAAAACATCATCTCTTTCAATGTTATTCAATAGTTAGGCATGTCTAAATTTTCTATTGACCCTAGGTGAAAGATCACCATCAAAGCCTATTATGAGGTTGAATGAGATTCCAAAGGTCTTATCATGCTACTAATCTATGTGGGTCCTATTGAGAAATATGTGATCTTCCAAGTTTTAGACATCCCACTAGAATATAATTTCTTGCTAGGAAGACCTTGGATTAATGACATGCAAGCAATACTATCTACATACCATTAGTGCACAAAGTTTCCTTTCAATGGTAGAAAAATAGTCATTCTTGGAGAAAATTCAATGTCTATCAACACATTGTATGCTACTAAAACACTAGTACCTCACAATCACTTGTCTCATGAGCTCACACCATCTTTGAAAGAGTGTGAACAAAAACTAAAAATAATGAGCCTTGGTATGGGTGAGTACACTCTAGAATCCATTTTTCTTTACCTATTTCTCCTCAAGCTTATAGGAAATCTTCTATAAAATTGAAGCCCCTAACTTCTTCTATGACTATTTTTGGCACTTTGGTTTAGCCCTAGATTCCCTTAGAAGAAAAAAATAAGACCACAGTATCATAGATTGGATCTATAGGGAAGAGGAAGATGTCAAAGAAGTTACAGTCACTACTATTCCCCAAAAATCTATGGAAAAGGCTATAAAATTTTGAAAAACATGGGATATCAGGGCCAAGGATCCCTCATTGGTATTAATAAATCTCTCATAGAAACCCTAAGTCATATTGAGAGATGCAAAAATAGAGACACCACTAGCCTAGGCTTTGGCCTCAAAGACGAACTACCTAAGTTTGATAGAAGGGCTCCCAAGATGATGATCCACCCTTTGTTACTACTATTCTAAAAGAAGAGGATTTCATGCCTCCTACTTATCTCCTTTGGAGAGAAGAACCATGGTCACCCACAATGATGCTAAGGATTCTACCTCTAGGCAACATGAACCTGATGAATCTAACCATGAAGATCCTAATAGAGGAAGGATACAAGAGAATCTTTCTCACTTAATAGCTTAGAACTAGATTATGAAATTTGGTGAATATGAATATGAATCTATTTTTGATGCATCTTGTGAGTTAGGGGTGGATATCTTCCATGCCTATGCTACCAAACTAAATGTAGCTAACGAGTCTAGGTTCTGATAAGTTTGGTTTGCAATCTAATTTAGTGGATCACATTAGTCCCTCTAGGTCTATTCCTCATTTGGATTCTTTTGGAGATTTCTCTATAGGATAGACCTTTCATGTCACCAGAGATGACTCCTTCCATATCAATAACTTCAAAGCCTCCACTTCACTCTCATTACTCCAGCCTAATATCATAGAATGTTTTTCTCAACACCAATGACCAACACTACCATATTTTTAGAATGACAATGAGATTGTTTTCTACCCATGATTTCCACCAGTGAACCCACAACTAACATGACAAAAATAGATATCAAGTAGATTTGTTAGAAAATTAAAAGAAAAGAAAAGAAAAGTAATCATATGGTAAAAACCACTTTGTAGCGGTATCTAAACCCCCAAAAAGTAAAAATAAAGATGTATCTAAGGGTGAAAACATCTTTGAGGTAGTTGAAGATGAGGTACTTGGTAGTTTGCTAAGTTATTTTTATTATAGATCATTAGTTCTCATCGAACCCACACAACTTATCAATTCAAGTACAAAAGAGTCCCCCAAAATCATTCATCTAGCTCAATCTATATTGGCTATAGAAAAGGAACTTTACTAAGTTCTTTCAAGAGAATAAAATCAACTTTTCATGGACCTATTTAGATATGCCTGGTCTTGACGCTTATCTCATTATGCATCATCTTTCTATTTCTATTGGTTTCAAGCTTGTTAAAAAGTTGAGGTAAATACATCTGAAATGTGACTCTCTTGGTTAAGGCATAACTAGAAAAGCTCCTAAGTGTAAGCTTCATCAGAGCTATTGATTATGCATAGTGGATTTCCAATATTATACTTGTCTCTAAACATGACAAGTCCATTTGAGTGTGCACCAATTTTAGAGACTTAAACAAAGCATGTCCTTAGGATTATTTTCCACTACCAAACATAGACATGATAGTGGACATGACCATTGGTAATGAAATCTACTATCTAATGGATGACTTCTCTAGGTACAATCAAATCAAAATTGCTCCTACAAATCAAGAAAAAATAACCTTTACATGTGCATGGGGTACCTTTTTTTGGAATGCCATACCCTTTGTGCTAAAGAGTGTAGGTTCTACCTATCAATGAGCCATGGCCACCATCTTCCATGACATGATGCACAAAAATATGGAAGACTATGTTGATGACACATTGACTAAATCTAAAAAAAGAGACACCCATCTTGATGAACTTAGTTTGATATTAGACCACATGGAATAATTTTACCTCACATTAAATCCTAAAAAAATGTTCTCTTGGTGTCACATTAGGAATTTTTTTAGACTATACCATATAAACAAAAGACATTGAAATTTGATCCCAAAAAGGTGCAAGCCATCATGGAAATGACTCCTCCTAGGAATATCAGTCAATTAAGAAGTCTTCCAGGATATCTACAATCTATTAGAAGGTTGATATATTAGTTGGCTAATAAAGCTCAATCCTTCAATAAGAACTTGCACAAAGGCTCTACATCTATCTAGAATGAAGATTGCCAACAAATCTTAGATCAAATCAAAGGGTATTTGGCTAAACCTTTAGTATTGATGCTACCCATACTAGGAAAACCTTTGATGCTATATATCTCAGCTATGGATTTGATTCCTCCCAAGGAGCACTATTGGCACAAAGTGATGAGGCTAGAAAAGAGCATGGTATTTACTACATCAGTTGCACTTTGGTGGCTTATGAGATGAATTACAATAACATTGAGAAGGCTTGCCTCATAGTGGCAATTTCCTCCCAAAATATTAGACATGACATGTTGGCTCACATAGTGCATATCATTGAAAAAATTGATTCCATCAAATCTTTATTAAGTAATTTTGTGCTTACTAGTCATCTAGATAAATGGATGATGATTTTCTCCAGATTTGATGTTTAGTATGTCGAATAAAAAGCTATCAAAGGGAAAGCCATTGTTGATTAACTAGATGATTTTCCATTACCAAATACAAATCCTATGCAAATTGAGTTTCTTGATGCTTCCATTATGTATGTCACTAAAAGAACTTGGAAGATATTCTTTGATGGTTCTCACACCCAAGATGGGGCTGGTGTAGGTAATCTACTTGTCACACCTCATGGTTACACTATCCCAAAGTCTTAGAAACTCTTATTTCTCTACACTACCAAAATAGAAGAGTATGAGACTTTAACAATGAAGATCAAAATAGCTTTAGAGTGGAGGATCGTAGAGTTGCATATCTATGGAGACTCCCAATTTGTTATTAACCAAGTTAATAATAAGTATCAAACCAAAGATGAAAAGATGGTACCCTACATGAAATTTATTGATGACCTAGTGAAATATTTCACATTTTGACATTTCAACAAATTCCTATAGCAAAAAATAAGGCTACAGATGCTATGGCCACCCTAGCATCTATTCGTTAGTTGCAAGAGCATGAATCATGTTTTGAGTTCCTAGTGGAAGAATTACTCCATGCTGCATATGACTCCTCTAATAATCATGTGATCTACACTATTACTGGTCATTATTCCTCTTTCTACTCCACCATTTTCTCCTACCCATATGATTAGGCCAATCCTAAACATCTCATACATAACCAAAAATGCCAACTCATTCACAATGCCTCACACTACACCCTAGTCTCTAGTGACTTGTATAGGGAAGGTCTAGACAAAATTATTCTTAGGTGTCTAGAACTATAAGAGTTTGAAAAGGCATTAGCCAAAGTACACAATGTCATTTGCAAGGTATATCCCAATGTCCTTGCACTTGCTCGAAAACTACTTAGGGAAGGGTATTATTGGCCAACTATGCAGACATACACTATTTGATATGCTATATTTTAGAAGAAATATCAGCTACATGGTAATTTGATACATGCTCCTAGACATGAGCTCATACCTTCTATTACATATTAGCCATTTCAACACTAATCCTTTGACTTGGTAGGAAAGATTCATCCAAGTTCATCTAGTGGTCACAAGTTTATCATTACAACAATGAAATACTTCAAAAAATAGGCTAAAGCTATACCTCTATATGATTCTACATGAAGTCATGTTGCCTTATTTATTGTTAACCACATTATCTATCACTATGGCATCCCATCCTCCATCATTACTAATAATGGATGACAATTCAAAAACAAGGACCTAAAACAAATTTGTAAGAAATTCAAGATCAAACAATGTTGGTCCTCAATATACTATCTCCAAGGAAATGAACAAGATGAGGCCTATAATAAAACATTACTCAAAATCCTAAATAGAATGGTTCACAAATCAAGTAGAGATTGGTACTTATAGATCAATTTGACACCATGGGCCTACATGACCACTATATGTAATCCTACATAGTCTATACCTTTTTGTTAGTCTATGGTTTTGAGGTTGTCTTACCCTTAAAAGTTGAGATCCCCTCATTGTGAGTCTCCCTACATGGGTTGATAACCAATGAAGACCATAGGACTATGAGGATACAAGAGCTAGAAATCCCTAATGAGCATCCCAAGGCCACTTTTGATCATATGAGGGCTTATAAAAAATGGATGTCTACTACCTACATCAAAAAGGTTCATCTTCACGAGTTCCAAGTGGGTGAGCTCATGCTTAGAGAAAATCCTAAAAATTAATAAAATAAGGAACAAAAAGGAAAATTTGAGCCTAATTTATTGGGTCCTTACATTGTCACAACAACATTTAGATTTAGTAAATATCAAATTTCTACTCCTAAAGGGGAACAACTTGTTGAGCCTATCAAAATTCTACATCTGAAGAAATTCTATGCTTAAAGGTTCATAACTCAAGTATCTATATATATCTATTGATCCTGAACACAATCTAAAAATTAGTAAATGTCTATTAGTCTCTTATCCACAACACATTTCCTAGCTTGGAATTGTCTCTTATCCTCATCTCAGGGGCATGACTACTTAGCTTATTAGGGTCTTCTTGTGCAATAGGGTTTCTTTGGAAACTCATGCAAAATAATGTTTCTCAACACTATCCTCCTTGACACCAAGTATTTTTCAACACTTTTTAGATACTCTACCTACATTCTAGGATGCTACAATATTTCTTACTATAAGATTCAAGTCTCAATGAAATGGACATGTGACATACAACTATACACTTAAACATTAAAATTTCTAAGCTATGATGAACTTTATCTTCTTTGTGTGCTATTTATGATGATTTCTTTGCCGAGTGTTCCCTCCCTAATAGTCTTATGAGAACATCTTGGACTAGAAGACTAGGAGCATGGGATATGTTTTACTTACTTTCTATTTATGGGGATGCTTTCTTAGTCTAAGATGTTTACAATATTCATGCTTGTCCTACTTGACACTTTAAACCTACAACATATCATCCTTGTTTGTTTTGATAAGATCATATTCTGGGGTTATCCCAATGCTTATGCCTTGATATAGGTGCAATCTTTCTATATTAAACTTAGGGAATCTAACTACATTAGTCATTTTGACTTACATATCTTTGATTCTTAGGTTGAATTCCCACATTTCTATCTAACATAGATCATATTCATATGCTCATAGCTATACTAGTGATGATTGTATGGTGTTCTGATGTCCCTAATAATGCTCATGAAATTAGAGTCTAAATGTTCTGTGTCCCTTTCAAGTAAAATATTTTGCATACTAGTTTGCATCATAAGTGCATTCTAGATTACTCTTTCATTTTGCATATGGGAGAGCTCTCTCTTCATCTTCCATAGACACATCAGCTAACTGTGCTCATCTTTTATTCACTTTCTTCTTGACCATGTTTTTTCATATTTTTTGGATCTTTCATGTTGCCTATTTTCTACCCTATCATCACAAGGGGTTAATCTAAAAACATCAAATCTAATTTATCTAAGTATTACATTTTCAAAACATGAGTCTACATTATATACATGAAAGCTAAAAATATCCATGAGAGAGATCCATGAGTATATAAACACGAGCACAAAACTAAGCATACATACACATGGGAAAAGGCTGAAACATAAACTCAAATTCTGAAACATCCGAGACAAATACACAAGTACATTGATTGAATCTAGTATCTCATATATATCAAATATGTCATAGTACACATACAATCAAAAATATGGATGGGTGTCTCAAAATACATATGGTACAACAAAATGTTACAAGGACACTAGCCTAGACCTAGCCCTAGATCTAGGATTAACTTCCTCCCTCATAAGTAGGTTGTGCTTAAGGAGTTTTTGGTACTCTCAATGGTGGCTTATCTGATCGACTAGTCCTCTTCTAGCACATAGGTACCCATCTATCAATAGGAACTATAACAATGTACACCCCATGGTAGTAGGCTTCCCTAGCCATCTATTGCTCCACCTCCCCATCTAGCCTCTACCAAATCATCCCTCAGTGATTGCTCCCACCTATTCACCTCTTCTCAAGCATCCACTAACTATAGATTTCTAACCTCTATGGTCATCCTAAACCCCTATAGCTCTACCTCCAAGGCTTGAATCCTGACATCTTGATCATCCTTCTCCCCATCTCCCTTGGTAGGCTGCTCTTCTTGTGGCTCTGCTCATTTTACTCTCCTATGTCTCAATGAACACTTGTCCTCCTCCTCATTGCTCTTCTCCTCGGTAGCCTGGGCCCACATCTTCCTCCTCCAACTTGCTCAAGAACTAATCCTGACCTCCATCTTCCTACCACCCTTGCCTCTACCTCCTTTTCTATTTCCACCACCCCCCTATCCTATTACCATAGGTGGTGCATTTGGTCATGTGAACCTTAGAAAAGGATGCCTCTACATCTCATACAAATTTATTGGGTCTAATCTTGCATTTGCTAAGTTTGGGTGATAATCCTAGGGCTTTGACATGAGTGCTACTTTATCTCTCAGGTTCATGTGTGCCTCCTCATCATGAAATTGAGCATAAGTGGTGGTCTTTATCAAGATCACCTACCTTTGAGACAATTACCACAATATTCATCTAACCAAAAATCTCTCAATAATATTTGAATGTCTCCCAACCAGTGGCTGACTATAGTGCATGTAATCAAGCTCCAATGCATTAGACCATTTGTGATACTACCAATATAGTCCCTAGAAAAAAAAGGTCAACTTGTCAAAAATGCACAGCTAGTAAGTCACATTCTCATTGTGAATCTATGGGATGAACCTTGTGTATTTGAAAATGAAGGCCTTGACACACTCTCACAACTGTGCCCATGGTTGAATCATTGCAATGTGCTTCTAAGCCCATCTTTGGCTAGCACTATATTGCATGGCCAAATCCTAGGTAACCAACCTTGTGCCTCCTGATCATGAAATTGAGCATAAGTGGTGGTCTCTATTGAGATCACCTACCTTTGAGAAAATTACCACAATACTCATCTAACCAAAAATCTCTCAACAATATTTGAATGTCTCCCAACCAGTAGCTGACTATAGTGCATGTACTCAAGCTCCAGTGCATTAGATCATTTATGATACTACCAATATAGTCACCAAAAAAAAAGGTCAACTCATCAAAAATGCACTACTAGTAAGTCAAATCCTCATTATGAATCTATGGGATGACCCCTGTGTATTTGAAAATGAAGGGCTCAGTGCACTCATGTAGCTGTGCCCATGGTCAAATCGTTGCAATGTGCTTCCAAGACTATCTTTGGCTAGCACTATATTGCATGCCTAAGTCCATCCATCATGATATACTATCTTGTAAAGCTTATGATACATGTTAGCTAGGATTGTGGGTTCCAATGTCATCCTTTGGGGTTGCCCAATCAAATCTACCACCAATCTACCCTAGCCTAGAGGGAAACTCTTCTTGCCCCTGTTAGTGATAAGTGCTTGGGCAACTAGTAAGAAAAATAGAAAAGGTAATGGATACTCATCTCCATACTCATCTATGAGCCTCTCCTAGATCAAGTGGTGTTCCAAGATAGTGACATCCTAAAATAGCTAAAAATATTGCCAAACTCCCCTCTGTCGAGGTTTTATCATAATAAATCTATGACATGCAAAAAATCATGTCAATACATCTCATATGGATATCAAAAAATTGAAAAGAATGAGAATTAAAAAAAAAATCATACTCATAAGATTTCCATGGCATCGTACACAAAGGATGCAATATAGATCCTCTAAAGTAATGGTCACTTTTCCAATAGGAAAATGAAAGGTGTTGTGCTCGCTATGCCATTGCTTAGCTGAAGGACTCAACAACTTGTTATTCACCATATATGGGGCATGTGTGTCAAAAATCTCAATCCCATACTCGATATGGTGGCCCTCTCATCACTATCCAAATTCTAAAGGACACATAACCCCACCACCTTGGGAGCTCTCATCAGAAGAGTGTGAAAGAAAATCTACAAAATCAAGTCAAATGAACATTGAAAACATCAATATTAGATACCAATAGATCAAAAAAATTATTAACCAATTAAAATGATAAAAAATAGTGCTTACACATACAAGATTTAACTCTAAACATGGAAAACAACTCAAAAATAGATCATACAACACTTTTCATTATAATCAGGCAATATTTTTTATTGATCAAGTATCATACGATACTTTTTAAACTACCTAGGTGATACTTTACTTTTAGGAAATAGTTCACACCATGCCATGTGATATTTTGGTAGGGTTAAGGTGATAGAACTTTCTAAAGTGTGTGATATATTTTGTGTGATAGAAGTATTGCACAATAATTCTCAAAGTATTTGTGTGATACTTTTTAAATATCACGTGATATTCTTTTTAACAACCCTAAAAACCTATTAAAAATGTGTTAAATTCTCAAAAATGCATAATTTTTTTTGAAGATTTATCATGGCCTCGTACTTGGGTGGCTAGGTTGTGCAACTGACTGTTCTTGAAATGATGTCTGTGGGTCAAAATGCCAGTAAGTACCATGATTTATCTCAAAATCACTCAAAAGCTCTCCAAAATCACAAAAGACAAATGAATTGAAAATGACCCTTGGACCACTTATATAGTCCTTTGACCTCATTTTGACTCATTTTTTAAACTCCTCCAAATTTTGCTAAAATTGCACCCTTGGCTAATTTCAACATCCTGTATCCATTTTTGGGATCAAAATTAAAATTTGAATTCATCTTGATAGTCAAAATTACATTTCAATATTCTACCTCCTTCCATGTAGGTAGCTTTCCTTTTGAGGTCTAATCTCTAAATCTTCACTGGGGCATCTTCATTTCTCCATATCCTCATCATTTATATACTTCATAACCATTTCATTCACATGTTTTGCTTCTAAATAATCTTTTTACTTGATTTATCCTAATTTGAATACTTTACACTTCTTGGTCAACTATGGTCAAACTGGGGCATTATATCACTTCTTTGTGGTCACTCTTTGGTTCTATATCTCAATTTTCTCATCTATTTTTGCATTCCCTTTACCTCATTTTGATTTCAATCTTGAGGGGGCAAAAATACTCTATCATCACTTGCTACAACTATCTATTTCTCATGAGCATATGTTTGATCTTTTCATTTTCTCTCGATCTATCTTGATTTCTTGGTGTTATTACTCTTCTTGGGTTTTGATATCATTTCTTTCCTACTATTTAGAACTATCGCTATCAAGTTGTACATTCAGGAATTGCTATCTCATTTTGTAATTTGTTCTTCAAAATTAGATCTCTCTATCTATTGCTACCTACTTGGCTTTTGCATTCTTTTACACCATGCATTCCTAGATCGATCACACATTAGTCAAAAAGGAGAAAATGTAATCACCTAAAAATGGTCATCTTGATTATTAGCCCCCTTTCTCAACATTTTGGCTAAATTAATTAATCATTTTCATAGCCAAATTGATAAAATTAATTTATTTGATTGTGACCTATAGTTTGACTATATTATTCTAAGTCCATATTTGATTAAAATAACATGTCCCCTTTTAATTAAATAAAATACCCCATTCTTCTAAAACACTCAATGTGCAAACATGAAGACTTTTCCCTATTTTCAAATTAAAAGAAAAGGCTTTTGTGTCACATGAAAAGTTAACTCCTTTTCATTGGTTGATTTTTTCTTGAACATGGATCATGCCAAAATTCAACCCCCACCCTTGATCATCCATCCATTAATCTTGATCTCCACCATCCCTACACCTTTAAAAGAAAGAGTTCTCTCCTTTTCAAAGCATCCACCTTCTTGAGTATTATTATGCTATAAGTTTCTTGACATATTTCTTGAAGCTTTGTAGAGAACTTCTCATTTCTTGTTCAATTATATCATCACCACTCCCATACTAGCTTGGATTCATTTTGCAAGTAGTTTAGTTCATTTTTCAATAGCTTAAATCACCTAGTTTAACTAGCTTGTCTTGGTAACATTATCACATTGTTAGCATAGTTGCATTGTGCATTTCATTCTACCTTAGATCATACTTGCATTGCATGCTTAAGAAATCCTTCTTGACACTTGCCTTCTTGCTCTTGTCTAAGTAATCTCCCATTGCTTGATTTACTAGCAATGGGTTCATCTCTAAGGCTCATTTGAGAGCTTATTTCATGCTTATTTCATGCACCTTGCACTCCATGGATAGGGAGCTCTAAGACTTGGATAGAATGGTTTAAAGGAGTACACTTTCTTAGTGTACACTAGGTTAATGATATTTATCATAAACAAGATGAAAAATTAATACCTTACAAGAGAATGGTTGATGATCTAAAAAAGTACTCAGCACATGTTGCTTTCCAATAAAGTCATGATCAAATAATAAGGTGGTTGATGCAATGGCCACTCTAACTTCTGCATTACAAATGATAGAAAATTCCTTTTGACATGAGTTCCTGGTCAAGACATTAGCCTACACTATCTATGATTTCCTTGATTCTTGAATGATCTATTGTATCATATATTCATCTTGCTACCATCAAATATACTCTGAGTTACATGACTAGATTGTTCTAGATACTTTGATTTAGAATGAGAAACATTAGCTTATTCAAAATGCTTTACGGTATGTCATCATTTCTAATGATTTTTAGGAGAGGTCTTGATGGTACACTCCTTAGGTGTCTAGAACCTAAAGAGTCAAAACATACATTAACTAAGGTACATGAAGGTATTTTTGGATCACTCTCAAATGTCTTGACACTAGATCACCAACTTATTAGAGCTGGTTACTATTGGACAAAAATGTAGGAGGCAATCAAATATGCCAAGTCTTGCAGACAATGCCAACTTCATAAAAATAGGATTCATGCTTTGGCTAGGGAGCTAATTCCTTTCTTCACACTTTGGCTATTACAAAAATAGGCCTTTGATTTGGTGAGTTAAATTCATCCATCTTCAAATGGATACAAATTAATTATAACAGCTATAAACTACTTTACAAAGTGGGTAGAGGCAGTCCCTCTTGCTAAGACTAATAGAAAAATTGTAGCTTTTTTCATTCTCAATGATATCATTTGTAGATATGGTGTACCATTCTCCATTACTACTAACAATAGAAGACAATTCAAAAACAAAAATCTCAAAGAGCTATGTTCAAAGTTCAAAATCATGCAACATTGGTCTTCCATCTACTACCCCTAGGGTAATGGACAAGAAAAAGCATCTAATAAGGATATTCTCAAAATCCTAGATCACACAATTAACAAATTTGGAAGGGATTGAAACCTTCAATTTAATCCATCTCTATGGGGTTACAAAAAAAGTATCCAAACATCTATGGGAACAACACCATTTTCTTTAGTCTATAGAGTAGATATTTTTCTTCCAATTGAGTTTGAGATTCCTACTTTGTGAGTCTCTCTAAAGGGCCTCATTATTGATGATAACTATAGATTATCTTGGACACAAGAGTTAGAATTACTAGACGAATGTCAACAAGTAGCATTTGATCATCTATGAGCTTACCAAAAGTGGATGTCTAAAAGTTACAATAAGAAAGTTAAACCATATGACTTCCAAGTGGGTAATCTTTTTTTGAGGGAGAACCCTAAGAATCAACAACATTGGGTACAAAAGGGAAAGTTTGAGCCAAATTATATTGGTTCATACATTGTCACTATGTTTTTCGGATTTGGTGCTTATCATTTCTCAACTATTGAAGGAGAATTTCTCAAGGAGTTGATCAACACCCTTCATCTAAAAATGTTCTACAATTGATATTGTTTGAAGCTCTTTGTACATACCTAAATATCTTGAAAAAAAAGTCTAAAAATTACAAAATCTCCTAAAAAATCTATTATCTTGGTGAAAACCTAGCAATAGGCACCTTGTTAATACCCCCAAAAAAAGATTTGAAAAAACAAATACAAAAAAAATTGAAAAATAAAAAATACAAAAAATTGAAAAGAGAACAAAAAAATTGAAAAATAAAGAAAAGTGCCATTGATAAAAACTTGGCAAACATGTATTGTGGTAGAAAAAATAGAATCTTTGCCAACAAGGTAAAAACCTAGTAAATAGGTGCCTCTTGATTCTAATGCTACATCTTGTGCTTTAGTTTTCTACTTTCACTCATGCATACACTCTTAGTTATCATCACGACTCTTCTCAAACCTGCATGGATTGAAACTAGTCATAGTATATGGGGTAATACCCTATAGTTTGAGAAGATCTCCTTTGCATCAGTCACCACTTATCCTAACTATGTCTTTCCATTGTCATAAAGTCTACTGATGAGATTCCACTCCAAGAAGATTTCTTTTGCATTAGTCACTAGTTTTCCTAATTGTGTTTGTCTACTGTCACTTACTGATGAGATTCCTTTCAAAGGAGATCTCTTTTGCATCAGTCACCAATTGTCCTAACTGTGTTTGTCTATTGTCACTTAGTATACTAATGATATTCCTCTGAATGAAGATCTCTCTATAGCCACTAGTTGTCCTAACTATGTCTATCTACTATCATCCCTCTACTAAAGAGATTTCTTATAATATGTTCTAAATATCAACATTTGACATCAATTTTCTAACACTAAAATTGAATTGGAAACACTAAAATTTGAGATACACTAACATTTCCTTTGAGTGTTTGATTTTTCTTTGGCATTCCCCTTTGAGAAAATTGAGGATGTCTAATTTGACTAGAGAAGCAAGGACTGGGGGCATGATCTTTTCCTTATTTTCTATTTGATGGTTTAATCCCAATTATACGAAGGATCTATATAAAAGGGGTGTCCACTGTAAGAGCCTCTATCTCATGTTGCATGGCCATGTGTACCTCAAATCATTTTATATGGACACTATAGTGAGGTTGGTTCTTCTCCTTGACTATTTGACTGAATTCTCTATGCTATAGTAACATACTAATACTCATTCTATGAAGTGAATGCAAGTATTACTACGAGTATACTTAGCAAAATTCTATCTCAGGTTATGAATACAAGGGTCAATGCAAACAAAATTCTTAGTGATTACTTAGCATGAGAAGGATCTCTCACATGTTTGGTGTTCTTGTACATAAGAAACATTATGGTCATCATAGTATTTATACGTTGATTCTTATGCTCATTTGCTACATAAATAGGAAAAGATGTTCTGGTAATTCTGGCTTCTTGTGTCTTAATGCTTACATTAATTTTGAAAAAACTATGAATTATATCATATTCATATTTTCATGATTGCAATATCAGTGAGGAGTGTACAATACTATAATGCCTCCACTATTAGGATTAGTTTGGGACAAGTAATATCTACAAAATAATGGTTAGAATCACAAACAAATAAAATTAATTATATTATTCTACCCTCTAATTTTAATCCAATCTTAAGGACATGTCAAGATTGGGCTTCCTAGCTCATAGCTACCTCTTCATCTTCCCCAAAGTGCACCCCTTAAGATTATTCTTGGATAGACATCCTCCATCCAAGGCCAATCACATATGCAAATGTTGACAACATTATAATATTATGGTACAATGATTCTCAATCATGGCAGACAATGGAGATCTTAATATCTGACATGCTTAATGCTTTGAGTCTCATTAATATCCATGGTGCTAACCTCATAGGTTAACACAATATTATCCAAAAGTATGATTCATTAATATAAATATATTTATAAACATAATTAAACAAATATAATCAATAAAGATACCTTTCTTACCTTCTTCTTTTCTTGGTCCATGTGGCTCTCTCCTTAGTCAACCCTTCAATGAATTATTCCTTCTAGATTATCTCAAATCTATATTTACTTTCTAAAATTATTCCTATTCTAATTATAAGGAAAGCATAAAATATAATTTTTTGTTTCTTCTTTTCCAAGAGTCACAACCTTTCATAATACCAATCCTTTGAAAAGTCACAACACTTCATAATTATAATCCTTTTGAAAAGTCACAACAGTTCATAATAAAACCCTTTGGAAAAGTCTCAATATATATATATATATATATATATATATATATATATATATATATATATAGTCCAAATTATTAGGTTGCTATTATGGATATGTTTGAATCTTTTCTAATAGTCATTAACTTTCTACATTAGTCTTCCATACAAATTATTTTTATAAATCCCCTTAACCCTACTAGATGACAAGATCATGCTTTGATACCATTGTAATGTCCCCACTATTGGAATTAGTTTGGGACAATTAATACCTATAAAATAATGGTTAGAATCACAAAAAAAAAATGAACTATATTATTCTACCCTCTAATTTAACCCCAACTTAAGGATGTGTTTCTAGCTCATAACTACCTCGTCATCTTCCTAGGAGTGCACCCCTTAAGATTCTTCTTGTACAAGCATTTTCTATCCAAGGCCAATCACATATGAAAATGTTGATAACATCAGAATACTTTGACACATTGATTCTCGGTCATGACAAACAATTGAGATCTTAATATATCACATGTTCCATGCTTTGAGTCTACAATGATTCTTGACCATGGTAGAAAATGGAGATCTTAATATATCACATGCTCCATGCTTCAAGTCTCATTCATATCCATGGTGCTAACCTCATATGTTAACACAATATTATCTACAAGTATGATTCATTTATATAAATATAGTTTTAAACATAATTAGACAAATATAATCTATAAACATACCTTTCTTTCCTTCTTTTCTTACTCAATGTGGTTCTATCCTTAGTCAGTACTTCAATGAATTACTCCTAGATTATCTCAATTCTATATTTATTTTCTAAAATTCTTCTTTTTATAAATATAATAAAAGGATAAAATATACTTTTTTGTTTCTTCTTTTCCAAGAGTCACAATCTTTCATAATACAAATCCTTTGAAAATTCACAACACTTCATAGTTATAATCCTTTCAAAAAGTCATAATACTTCATAACAAAATCCTTTGGAAAAGTTTCAATACTTTATAATCACAATATTTTTGAAGAGTTAGAACTATTCATAATTATGACCCTTTTGAAGGTTCACATCTTTTAAATATCATTGATACTTTTTTAGAAAGTCACTTCCTTATTTTCTTCATATTACTTTCCTCTGCCATTTTTTATTTTTGAACTTCTAGCTTCTCCTCTTCTTTTTTCCCTATCTAAAATTAACTCTCCTTCCTTTTATATCTTAATTTTAAGGAGTCATGTCTATTTGTTAAACATCTCTTGATTTTTTTATTAGATTTAGTTTATATTATTCTATGTTATATTATTTATTTACTTACTTATTTATGTTTACTATTAAATTCTATTTAGAAAGTTAACATATTTTTTAAAATATTATCTCTTGTATTTAATTTTAATTCTTTATTTACTAATTGAAATTTAATTATTTTGCAATTATTTAAAATATCATACTAAATATTATTTCATTAATAATATAGATTAAATAATAATAATTTCCTAGTTTTATATTTTAGCATTAGTTTTAATATAACTTTATTATCATTATTTATTTAATAGCATTGTATTATCTAATTATTATTAAAACTCTATCTTATAATGGGGATATGATAGACATTTAGTGGCCTTAATAAAATGCTCTATGATAAAACTATGTCTTATAGGTTCTGTAACTAGTCCTAGGGATTGCATCTCATACTAAAATTTGCATTAGCACATGATCTTGATTACTTCTTTAATTGCATTTCTCGACTTGAGAGGTCAAAGATTTTTTATATGTATCACAATTCATCTCAAGTACAAGCATTCAATCCTATGGTCAATCTTCCTGAATTTGTTGGAGCACCTGTCATGAGCAATGAATATGAATTTTGCATGAGATGTTAGTAAATATTCATTTTGTATAATCATATCATTCATTTACATTTCAACATCATGGCATACATATACATTACATCTCTATCTCTCATCCATCACATTTGCATCATAAATCACATCTCATCTATGCTACAGATTCATACATCATACACATTTGCATAAATAAAAATCCACTAGGGAAACATCTCATGTACAAACATCATAAGAAACACAAGACACAATATAATGATACCAAAAGGGATCTCTCATATATATATATATATATATATATATTGAATGAGTCCAAATGTACATTGATACAAAAATTTGTGGTACTTGAGTACTACCGATCTCAAAATGATATAAAATAATGACGACGTATCTTATATACATGATTATAATAAAAAATTGATAGAAAAGAGTGAGCTAACTATATACTCTTCTCCTTCATCCCTTGGTGGAGGAGCATTTCCTCTAGCAGGAAGATGAGCACCCTCTAATGCTCAAACATACTCGGAGAAATGGGGCACCTTCTTTGTAGCCATTGGTACTAATCTGACATATAAAGCATAATAATAAGTTGCTTATATGATTTGAGTATGTTCCTTGTCTTGGTGTTGCTCTAGCTAGTCTCTTAGCTCTTAGATATCTTGGTTACTCTATACTAGTCATGCATATCATATTGCGACTTGAATCTATAGCTCTCCTAGCTACCTCTACATTATCCTCACTTGATCTTGTGATCTCCATAGAGAATCTTATGTCTTCACTTGTATCTCTCTACCCTATGGTGTGGGAGCAAGCTGGTCATGTATCTCCTCATTACCTCCTCCCTGCGCTCCATGATCTACCTACTATAGAGGCTAATCCTCCACCCAGTGCCTTTGGCTATCACTACCGATGGAACCCAATGTTCTCATCTCTCCCCATGGACTCCTATGACTAGATCCACTCCCACCAACACCCTCATCTACCCTTATCTACCAAGGCAGAATCAAAATCTACGTTGTCCTTTGTCAAGGTCCCTACTACTATGGATGTTGTGGTACTTGTTGGGGTTTATGTACTAGTTAAATAGGTACATCCTGATCAACTAGATCTATAAATTATAGAAAATTATGACTCACAAAATGCTTCCTAAACTTGAGAGTCATCCCTCCATTGACCAATGTTGGCATATAATCCCAACGTATTAGTGATAAACTTTGCACATCTATCATGGATCACCTAGGATCTAACCTTGCTGACCACCCCTTCTTTACCTCCTTGATGAAGAAGGCATATGTAAAGTACTCCTATGAGATGTCCTAGGGATGACCACACTATCTCCAGATGCAAGTAAATGGGAATCTCTTGATCACATGGATCGATCAACTGATTAGTGGCCAAGATGTAAAAATGTAACCCAACTATGCTTGTTTATCATCCCAGGCCTTGGTCTCCCTCCATGGTCTCCATACCACTAATATGATATCATTGAGCTAAGCCCTACATTGCTCAGTCTTACCTAATGTGGGCTAGGTTATCTTTCCTTGATATGTGCATATGCACAACTCAAGAGACTGTCTCATGTCCTCACAAATGGGTCTAGTGATGGGTAAGTACTTTGATGCCCACACATGCACTACATATACAGTTTCTGCCATGCTCTTTGCCTCTCTGTAGGTAATCTCATGCATTTTCATGTCCAAATTTTTAGAGCCAAAACACCATTCAATTTTTTAATTTTTATTTTAAAAACAAATACTTACTTATATGTAACACATACAAATATAATTCTAATGTATTTTAAAATTAAAATTATTCTTTTAGTAATATGCATTTATTCTACAAAATAGAACTAAATTTGTAAGTCAAAACTAAAATAATACATAAAGGACATAATGGATCTATATTATAACATTATTAAGTACACCATTTATTATGGTTTTAAACTCTACTTACATTTTCAAATAGATTAATTTATTAAGATAATAAAGTAGCATCATTACACATGGGAATATTTAAATTTATTTCTTCCTTAAATTAATCAACTAATAAATCCAATTACAAAATACATATTGATCTTTCATTTGAGAAAACTAGACTTTCTTGAGAACTTTTACAATATTATACAAGATCTCCAATTACTTCTTCCTTTGATTGTTGCAAGGATAAAACATAGTAGAAACTTTGATTTCCTTTATTTTGTAGAAGCCTAGTAACATTCAAATAGATTTACCAATTAAAAACTAGTTGGTCTTATATAGCATGAAGACAATGTTCCTTCCTTCTTTAACATCTAAACAAAATAATAAAACAATACATTAGAATAGTCCCCTCTACACATATTACATCCAATTTTTATGGATTTACACATGAATGCAAGTTATACTTTTTTGAAGACTTGGTACACAAAGCTTTTAACCCAAATTACCATGAAGCAAGCCAACTTTACAGTTATCCCATACTCTTCCCCAAATCCATTCTTTCACTTAAGACTAGTAATACAATATCATACATGGCCATGGAATGCTCATCTCCCTACCTAAGCCTTTACAAGGCCACCCACGAGCTAGGAGAATCAAGTTTGAATGGGTGACATACAAACATACACCCAACATAAATATAACAAGAAAAAATTACAAAAAAATCCCACCCAAGGCTTGTCCACAAAGGGTCTATCTGAGACCCAAAAATGGGGTGAAGGTAGACCAAGTACCCATCTAGAGAAAGCCAAAAGTTTAACATAAACAATGTTTCCTTCAACAAGGCCAATGTACCAACAACTCCCATATTTAGTTTTCATTCAAATCAACCCTTATCACCCCCAATTCACATCAACCCTTATCATCCCTAAAACTTAAAAAAATTGCAATATGGTGCCTATACATCCATGTTTTTCCCCTCTCCTACACAAGGAGAGGTTTTGCACATGATGGGCTATCAAACACCCTTCACGCTAGGCTACTCTACCCTCTCAAGGGTGAGTGTGCCTTATACACCCAACATCACAGACTTATAACAACACATAAGAAAAATATAGACATCATACTTACATCTCCATCAAGAAACTTCACAAAAGAACTCTTTTTAATTCAATTTCAAACACCACAAATACATTTCAAATGAAAAAAATTATAAACTTAGAACATCTTTTTAGAAACACATACCAAAAATAAAATACAAATTACATAACAAGGGTAGTGAAATAACCAATGTAGAATCCAACCTTAGAGAAATGAAACTTGTAGAAGAGCTCCCTTAATGCTTCCCACCAAACTTCACACAACCTTAAAGGTATTTTGGTTTATACATGGTCTAAGAAACCATGGAAATAATAAGGATTACATGTAAAGTCCCAAGGTGAGTGTAGATGAGTCAATTTGGTTGATTTAAGTCTAGGAGGTAAAAGTTGTCAAATATGTCCTAGAAAGCAAAAAGTTGCTCAAAAGTGCTCAAAAGGGTACGATATTGTGAAAGGGCCTAGTCATTGGTAAAAGTAGGTGGAAAATGGTCATTTTATGTTTTGGATTAATGTAGGGAGGTTTGGAACCAAATTGGTCAAGTTTGGAGTCTTAGTTTGTAAAAGTTGCAAAAGTTGTCAAAACCTGCTCATTGGCAACTTTTCAATTTTGCAAAGTTGCTTAGCAAATTTTTAGGAATTTTTTTTCAAATGAACTACTTAGAGAAATTATGGATCAGTTAAATGGCCAAGAAGGAATTTGAAAACTATTTAAACATCCCTCAATCTAGTTCCAAGGGTTGGATACTTGGATGTATTGACAACACCATGAGTGCAACATTGTACAAGCATCGAAGATGTTTTTTGAGGACTAATGAATTTGTGGCATTGATTGTTTTATTTTGTTAGTTGATTTAGCTTCCTTGGATCATGTTTTTAAATTTTTCATAGTTATTTGGATTCAAGTATTTCATTTCCTTAGGTTTAAGATCATTTAGTTTGTGCAAGATTGATGTCCAGTTTTGAGTTACCAACATAGCAATAACTATGACTTGAAATTCCATGGTCAAACTCTCATGGCTTTTAGAAATTAAGTAATAGCCTCTATATAGGTTGTAAATGTAGAATTTGGTATTTTTGCAAAGATAGTTGGCCATTTTTACAAGTGATCGCTAGGCAAGCAAATAAAGCTTGGCAAGGTGCAATGAAGGCTTGTAAAGAAGTGCAGTGGTGAATAGGAGATTGGTAAGAGCCAATCTTAGTAAGGTATGGTAAGAGGTAGTTACTAAGAGTTTTTGATTTAGAGGAGGAGGTAGGAAGTGAATTTGGACACCTTAGGAGGAGAGAGACCTTGCTTTTACCTTAGAAACCCTCAAAATAGGGGTTTTTTAAAATCATACTACATAGATAGTACTAAGACCTAAAACCACCAAAATCTTTGAGCCTAAGTCAATAGGAAACAAAGTTCTATAAACACTAACTAGCCTTATTAAGGGTTTTTGGGAGGAATTGCTAAACACTTATTTTTAGGAGGGCTAATAGGGGCTCTTAGGGTTATAAGGCCAATTTGAGTAAATTGGAGTTGTAGGTGTGGTGGACCTAAAAGAATGATGCAGAATGGTGGGGAATGTGTCAAGAAACTCCATAGGAGAGAATAAAATTTCTTTGGGCTTAGGAATAATAGTGTGGTGGGATTTTCCCTTGTAGCCTTATATATGCCTAGTGGATTGTATGGGAAGGATGGAAAGTGAATTGAGTTGTTGGGGAGTTTTCTTGGGAGAGGGGAAAGTAGAGTATGATCCCCTAGAGTAAGGTTGAGGAAAAAAATGTTAGTGTAGTTTTTTTATTTTTCCTATTTTGCTAGGTTTTTCTTACACTTTTAATAATCTCGCTTAGGTTAATAAAGCATGTCTTATTAGGTGAATGGTTGTGAGGTGTCACCTTCCTAAATGTGAGCATCCATTAGCTATCTTAGGAAGATACTTTGCTATCTTTAGTCTGATAGATGGTTGCTCCTCATTGGTTGGTGTTGCCACCTCCTCCCTCTTCCTAGCCTATATAAGCATGCTACCTGGCTTGTATTTGTATCTCTTGTTTTTGCATCCTCTTAATGCTATTTTACTTCCAGCATTTGCATTACTCTCTTGGAGACTAACTCTATGATGCTATTTTGATTTTGTATCATTTGCATTCATAGTTTAGATATTTACTCTTTGAACTAGTTTTCTGGGTTATTAATCTTTTCAGATTCTAACATGGTATCAAAGCTTTTCTATGTGCAAGAGTAGATTTTAGTTTCCTTATTTGAGAGATTCGGGGGGGGGGGGGGCGGGGGCAAATAAAATTTATTGTAGTTTTTTGAAAAATGAAGTATGCTCTTCTCTTGCATCTTTGGATGATCTTGAGAATCAGAAAAGTTTTGACAAAAACGGTTTTTCTCTGGGGTTTCAATCTCAAATCTGACAACCAACTTGCATATTTGGAGTTTTCAATCAGTTTTGCAGGTTTCGGCATGCCATTGATGGACTTAGGAAGCTGATCCAACATTTGCATGTCATATTTTAGTTGTCGGGGTTGTTTTTTAATTTTTGGAGCCATTTTTTACAATTAAAGGCATTTGATTTACACTACATCAACATCTTCTGTACATTAACAAGAGAAATGCTTTCTGAGTTTTGTTCGCAGCCCCAAAAAACCATCTGGGTATCTTTTAGATTTTGCATGCAAGCTGTATATTTTGCAGAATCGAGCATGCAAAGCTACAACCATACCCCTCTCCATTGGCAGTCACAAATTTGAATGCAGTTTTCAAATGTCTCATTCTTGCTCATATGGACTTTGATTTTGATGATTCTTGTTATGAACTTGGCTATTTTTTTGTGCTCTATCCACTAGTGGAGTTGTTTTTTGATTTTTATGCATAAATTCTTCAGAAATTGCAGATTCTCAGTCGTGACTGTGCAAAGTTCTCGTTTTGGAAACTTCGGAGGATCATAACTTTCTCATACGACCTTGTATCGAGGCGATTATTTTTTTGAAAGTGCATAATTTTTTGAGTAGATCGCAGTGGTGCTATTTGTTTCCTTGATTATTGTGCCCAAGTTTCACTTTTAGCATATGCTCTTCATGAGGAGGCCCTATCAGTTTTTCTTCCGTAACTTGAGCATACAAACGTATTTTTTTGATCGAAAAAATGCGTCGAAAAGCTAATTCTGAGACGGAGATGATGGTATAAGTTTTTTTGATTTTTGCTACAATTTGGTTTCCTATTTTGGCAGTCAAACCCAGATGTTCTATTTTGTCTTCCGGGAGCCATATCTCGCTCATTCGGACTCTTTTCTGGGCTCGCCAGATATCGTTGGAAAGCTGGTTCTGTGAGTTATTTAGTTACAAAGGTCTTTTATCTAGATTCTGCTCCAAGTTCTTTCTCCTTCAAGTTTGGCACTTTCGCACTCTGGCGGATTACTTGGATTCTACAGGTCTTGGAATCTCTTCTTCTGTTCTTTTGGCTCACTCTTCTTTCTGACTTCTGAGCATTGTATGCTTCTATTCTATTGCATTCCTTTTTTTGTAAACACACTGAGATAAAGTGCCTACTTTTGCATATCTAGGATCTTGTACACCTTGTGTTTGTTTGTACTCGCACTCAGTTATAAAGTGCCATGGGTGGTCATGATGTTTTGCCATTTTGTGCTCATCCACCTTTGTCAAGTGAATTTTTCTTCCACGACATTAGCCCATGCAGTGTGCCAGTGACACCGCCCTTTATCTTGTGCTTGTACTTCTATTGCACTATTGGTGTTCCTGATTCTTCTTCTTGTAGATGTTTTTGGCATTGCATTTCAGTGTTCCTGTCACCCGTCTCCCTGTTTAGCATTATGGGGGGGTTCACTTGTTGTTCTATGCTTCTTTGGTCGATGGTTCGTGCCTTCTATTTCCATGGAGGTTCTACATATCAACATTTTGATAGAGTTTGCAGCTTCATGCTTCAGAGATGCTTCATGCTCTTTTTTGTTCCTCTCTTTGAGACATTTCCTAGATTGGAGGCTTAGTTTCCTTCATCTAGTTCTTTTTCTTGTATTGGGTACCTGATCAGGCCTTGTTGCTGGGACCCATTTTCTTGCTTTCATAGCTTTGCTAGGTTAGCATCCACCTAAGCTTCGCTTATGGGGGGGTGTTAGTGTAGTTTTTTTATTTTTCCTATTTTGCTAGGTTTTTCCTACACTTTTAATAATCTCGCTTAGGTTAATAAAGCATGTCTTATTAGGTGAATGGTTGTGAGGTGTCACCTTCCTACATGTGAGCATCCATTAGCTATCTTAGGAAGATACTTTTCTATCTTTAGTCTGATAGATGGTTGCTCCTCATTGGTTGGTGTTGCCACCTCCTCCCTCTTCCTAGCTTATATAAGCATGCTACCTGGCTTGTATTTGTATCTCTTGTTTTTGCATCCTCTTAATGCTATTTGTCTTCCAACATTTGCATTACTCTCTTGGAGACTAACTCTATGATGCTATTTTGATTTTGTATCATTTGCATTCATAGTTTAGATATTTACTCTTTGCACTAGTTTTCTGGGTTATTAATCTTTTCAGATTCTAACAAAAATTGTATGAGGCCATAAATAGGCTATTTGGAGCCAGTGAGCTCTAGTGGAAGAAGCTCCTCATCAAAGTGGTATCAAAGTTAAAAGATTTGTGGCTTGTGGTAGATGTTCTAGCCTACTGAATCAAGTAGATCTTCAAAAATTGTGACTAATGTAGAGATGGGCAAGGAAGTGGATGAGTAGAAGAAGCTATTAGAAGAAAAGACTAGGGTTCTATATGAGGCCCTAAAGGAGGTAAAAGCTAAGTTGAAAGAGCTACAGAATGCAGCCCAAGCTAGGGGAGATGAAGACTCTAGCAAGGGTAATGAGAGAGTTAGATTAGAGGATAAAATCCCTAAACTAGATCCTCTACTTGGTGAGCAAAAACCATTATTAAAAGCCCTCAAAGCATTTTGAGGATAGATTCTAGAGAATGTGTCTCTATTTCATGGCAAGATGGATGCAAAGGTAGTCTTGGAATGGTTGGAAAGCATTGAGAACTACTTTGAGTGTGAAGGGAAAATAGAGGCCTAAAAGATGAGGTTTGCAAAGTCTAGGTTGATAGGCCAGGCCTTGACTTGGTGGAAGTTTGTGTAGGAAGAAAGAGAAAGTGAGGGGAAGAAGCCTATAGCTAATTGGAAGGCATGGAAACAAAGATCAAAGAAACATACCTAATCGAGAACTATGAGATTCAAATCCATTAGTAGATGTAGAATCTCAGATAGAAAGAACTTGATGTGGCTACCTACACTAAGGAATTTTAGAAGTTGGCACTAAGGTCTAGGGTGCAAGAAGCAAAGATTATCAAGGTGGAAAGGTACTTAAATGGTCTTAAATGGTCCATTCAAGATGAATTGAGTTTTTAGCCTCACAACCCTTCAAATTTTTTTTCAAATGGCTAGGAAAGTGGAGGAAAAACTAAGGAAGAAAGGGGACTGTAGTTTGAAGAATAGGGATAGGGGAAAGGACTTTAGAGGTGGTTCAATAGGAGGCTCTCATGGTAGGAGTACAGAACAAAGAAACTATAGAGAAACTCTTAGTGGAATGAGTAGTCTAGTGAGACCAATCAAAGAGGAGGATCTAGCAGTGGCATAGGATCCAACAATGGTGGCAGAGGCATATATGGTAACAATAGAGGATCCAATTTTAGAGATATGAAATGCTATAATTGCAACAAGGTAGGACATCCTATTTATAGATGTCCTGATAAGACATCATGGTGTTATGGAGAACAGAAGATAGGCTATGCGCAGGACGAAGATAATCAGGAATAAGGTGAAGTGGATCTTGATGTGAAAAAGGGTGAAAACCTCATGTTAAGGAGTGTTTTGGTGAAGGAGCTAGTAAAGGAAGAACATAAGTAGAGAAGGGCACTATTTAGAACTACTTGCAAGATATTAGGCAAGGTATGCAAGGTAATCATAGACTCAAGATCTACTGACAATGTATTTGATTAAGGTAAAAATAGGTTTTGAAGGGACCCGAAACCCTTTAACAAAAGAAACATATAAACATTAAGAACAAACTAGGTTTTATAAGGACCCAAAAACTATAGGACCTAGAACCTATAGTTTTAAATAGAAAGCTGGATAATAAATAATAGAACTAGAAAAACCACCTAGACCAACAACTAGCACACCAGTGATCAAATAAAACACCTACAATAGTTCCTTGTTGCTCTTCTCCACCTCCTTGCCTACTTTTGCAATAGTCTAGATAATATCAATCATGGCAAAAATAAGAACCTTAGGAGCATCAACTATCTTTTTCCTCATACTCTACGTCATTATCTTGCTAGGCCCTCTTGGAATCTTCACCGCATTAGTTTCTAGAGACATGATCCCCTCATTGCTTTTCTTGCCTAGATTGGCTACTATAGCACACAAACTAGAAGTGACCTACTCCATTCTTTGCCTACTTTCCTTAATAAGTTGACAGAGTTGAGGTTCATAATCCTTTAGTTTGTTAGGGATGTTACCAAAAGGTTTCTCCAAGTGAGCTCTCATAACACATTCATGGTATTACTCTTTCTGAATGACTCCAACTTTTTTCTTGAGCTCCATGATTTCATTATAGAGCCATGAGTCTGCTTGTAGGGATGCCTCTACTTTAAGTTTGGTAATATGAAAAAAAGAGAGCTTTGCATGGTGAGTCTCCATCTTGTTACCTTCTTCAGCCCTAATCACAATGTCAATAGTAGTGTTATTGAGCTGCATGTCATTGTTAGCATTCTACTTCTCCTTAAACTCCTCTTCCTTCTCCTAACTCAATTTATGCTCTTTCATAACAAGGACATTACCCTCATTGTTCTTTTCTATGTCAATGTCCATTTTCTCCTCACTAGATTTAGTATTAGGAGGAGAAGAATGAACATTATCTTTCCCCTCATCATCCTTTAAAGCTTCAAATGCAAAATTTGATTTAATTTTTCTATCCTTACTTTCCTACACATGGTCCTTACTAGTAGACATGCCCTTACTTCTAGAATAACCTTTCAGGTTTGAGCTAAGGTCTCCCATTTCAATCTTCTTGTCATCCTCGATAGAATTCTCAGAATCTATCACTTACTCAATATTCTTCTTTTTAATCTTCCTCTTGTGACCCCTTTTAGTACTCTTACTATCACTAGTTCCTTCTTGATTTTCAAACTTTTTATTTGAGGGTTCATTACTAGACACTTTCCTTTTTTTCTCCAAAATTGGAAAGGGTTTAATAACCTTACTTTTACAATACTTATCAATAAGAAGGATTAAGACCTTGTGGAGCATAGGATGATAATCCTTCTTCCTATGAGCTTGGAGGCTTTTTATTAGAGAGTACTTTAGGTAGAATGGGAAAGAAATTCTATCTTTATAACTAAAATGATTTAGTAATAAAAAATGAAACTTTTGGACTCTCTTAGCTCTACCATCAAGGATAAAATACTCACAGATACATGATAAAACATCAGTCTAGATTACCTTAATCGACCTTAGATCATAAAAGTCAACATTATTCTCTAGTTATTTCACCTCATCTATTTTGGGGATTTTTTTAAAGGTTGCATTCAAGATACTAGTTTCCTTGCTGAATTTGAGACCCTCAATTAGAAGACTCGTAATCTCAGTGATGAAATCCTCTGACAACTTCACAGTGACCCCAGGTAATGTTACCTTGTCTTCAATCACATTTTTGAAGGACTTTTTTATGGTGTTGTTTATACCCTTAAAGTTTCTCAATATAATTCATGACTTTTCCTTTTTTCAAAATATCCCAAACATCTAAATTTTCCCTCCACTCTTTGTAGTTGTTTGATTCTTGCTTTCTTGGTTCCCCTTCTATCTTGTATTCACCTTTGCACCTACAACTAGACTGAAAAATGATCACCAAAAATGTGGGCAAGGTTTTAATGATTTCCAAGAAATCTTTAACCTTGCATGCATGCCAAGTACAATCCATAATTATACAAAAGTACCACCTAGGGATACTCAAAAAATCTACCACAAACCCATCACTTCCCTAAATAAATTTCTCAATCTTGTGTGGTCTTTCCTTCATTAGCATGTGTCATATCATAATTAATAATTTTTGTCAACTTAACTTCCTTGCTTAGGTCATCTTGCCAACTCAAGTTAGTTTCCCTATAGACTTCTTGATTTGCAATCTAGTTAGCAACTTTGTTGCCCTCCTCAAAAATATGAGAGATATAAACATTATCAATTTTTTTCATAAGGTCTTTTATTTGCATTATACTTCTCTTAATACACTAGGTAATTAGACTCTTATTTTCCAATACGTTAATGATGTTAATAGAGTCTCCTTCCAACCAAAGATTTTGAAAACCAAATTCCATTGAAATTCTTATAGTGAATAGAGTAGCCGTTGCCTCTACTCTATGACTAGTAGACTTCCCTATAGGGATAACAATAGCACCCACAACCCTACTGTAATGGTATTTCAAAACACCTCCACATCCATATTTTCCTAGGTTCCCTTTAGTAGAGCCATCAACATTACCTTTAATCTAGCCCATAGGTGGAGATCTCTACTTAACATTCTATCTTTGATCCTTTTGTTTTGTTATAGATTCTATAGCATTCATAGGATTGCATATTTGGATCTCATTAGACATTTTTCTCTAAGATTTGAAATTCTCTTTTATAGATTTGATATTTTTTTGACAACCTAAAACCCAATTAGGGGTATCCTTATTTCTAAAAATTATATTATTCCTCTCCTTCCAGATACCCCACCAAAGATGAGGTAGAGAAATATTCCAAAGAAAACCAATATCATCATCCTTAGTAGTACATGTACAACCCTAAAAACATTGATCAATGTCATTGTGATGGACCCAATCTAAATTCTAGTATTTGAGGATATAGCTCCAAACATTCTGGCTAAAACAACAATTTGAAAAATGGTGGTTCATATCCTCATAGTCCTTCTTATAGAGACAACATCTATTCACCAAGTAGATTGCTCTCTTTTGTAAGTAATCCCAAGTTATGATTTTGTTTTGAAGCAAAGTCCAAATAAATACATTGATTTTTGGAGTAAGCCCTTTAATCCATGCTTTAGCACACAAAGGAGTATTTCCTCTAGCCTTTGATTTGAAAACAAAAGAGACTTTGAAGAAACATCTTGGTTATATTCTTTTTGAGGGTAGAGAGGCTAACAAAATTCAAGGCCAACTAGATGTTGAAAAAATCCTAATTAATGACATCAATATTGACCCATTTATTTAGAACATAGTAATTATCCACATATTCATCAAAATCCTATTTACACATATCCATAAAAGTCCTATCACCAAAATCCTCAATTAGAGGATGATCTAGCAGTAATTTATCATCCCAAAACCTCATCTTTCTCCCATTACCTACTTTCCATTTGCATCCTTTGTTTAAAATATGTTTAGCTCCTTGAACCACTTTCCAGATTGTAGAAGAAGAAGGAAAAATAGGGTAGGAAAGAAAATAAAAAAAGGAAGGAACCTCATGAAGGTACTTATATTTCTAGATAGAGCTCCATTCCTTCTTATCATGATAGACTCTCCAACCTTGTTTAGCTAATAAAGCTTTATTTATACTTCTAGCAAATCTTATACCCAAACCCCCTTCCAGTTTAGGTTTACAAATCTTATCCCAAGCAATTAAGGCCATTATCTTCTTATCCTCTATTCTAGACCAAAGAAATCCCTTTGAATTTTGTCAATTGCATTAAATTTTTTTTCTGGGATCATAAAAAGGCTCAGAGCATATGTAGGAATACTATGAAGATAGGCTTTGAGGAGAGTGACTCTACCACCTTGACTCAGTAAATTACCTTTCCACCCAACTAGTTTCTTATTAAATTTCTTAATAAGATCCTCCCAAAAACTTATTAGGATTTAACCATAGATAGAAATAAAAATTACATGCAAATATAACCAATATTAGAAAATAATAGATTACATAGAAAAGAACACAAGACACCAAGATTTAACATGGTTCACCCAATCCCTAGGCTATGTCCACCAAACAACAAGTCCAATATCATTACGATCCAGTAATTACAACTTGATTATAATCTGTAATCCCTTACAACTCAATACCACCACAAGAACCAATTTCACATCACAACAATAAAAAAATTCCTAACCCTAAGCCTTTTTATACAAGTAATTTTATGCCACTTTAGAGTCATAACATGTCAGCCATATGTTGGCCACAACATTGGCCATGACCGAATTTTTTTTTTCAGGGTGATTCCTTGAATCCCAAAGAATTTATGAAGTATGTACAGTACTTCCCTAATTAGTCACCACAAAATAACAATCTCCCACTTGAGGACTGATTAGACTTTATACTAGACAACATTTTCCCACTTGGAGATTGATCCTTTAGCAATACCACTAGCACATGGGGCTCCCACTAGATTAAAACACCTTGGACTCTGCTATTCTTTTATTCATGTTCAGTCAAGAAGACCAACTAAAGCTGTAGAGGAATTTAGCTTCTCCCTTGTCACTACCTTTGTAAACATATCTGCTAGATTGTCATCTGTATAGATCTTATCTAGCATTAACTATCCATCATCCAAAATTGACTGAATGAAATGGTACCACAACTGTATGTGCTTGGTCTTTGAATCCAAAGCTAAATTCTTTGCAAGATGAATGACACTCTGACTATTTGTAAACAAATAATTATTTTTTTGAGGGTGTCCCAATTCTTCCAAGAAGAACTGAAGCCATATCAGCTCCTTCATTGCCTCTGTAGTAGAAACATACTCTACCTTTGTAGAGGATAAAGCATTAACCTTCTATAACCTAGAAATTTAGCTAATGGTTGCCCCACCAATATAAAGACAAAACTTGTAGTACTCCACCTGGTATCAATATTTGAGAATCCATTTGACTGCATTCTAATGCTCAATTCCTGGATGACTCATATTCCTACTAACAAGTCCCATTGGATGTGCAATATTTGGCCTTGACATACCATAACATACATCAAGCTTCCTACAATTGAAGCATAGGTTACGTTAGACATCTTATCCTCTTCTTCTTGTGTCTTGGGACACATCTCCTTACTCAACTTCAAATAACTAGGTAAAGTTGTGCTGACAACTTTAGCATTGTCTATAGAGAAACAATGCAAAACACCTTCTAAACATAATCAACCCAAGATAGTGTCAATTTCCTATTTTTCCTATCTCTACAAATCCTCATACCAAGGATTTTTTTTGCTGCCTTTTCACAAATCCTTCATAGAAAATGCATGTGCTAACTGGCATTTTGGCCCCTTAATGTGATCCATGTTAGACCTAGCTATAAGCATATCATTAACATATAAAGATAAAATAATGTAGCTATCATCATCTGACCTCTTAAAATAAACACAATGATCTGAATGATACCTACTATATCCATGCTCATGCATAAAACTGTCAAATTTTAGATACCATTGTCGACGTACTTGCTTCAAGCCATATAAACTTTTCTTCAATCTGCACACTAAGTTCTCCTTACCTTTGACCTCAAATCCCTATGGCTAAGCCATATATATCTCTTCATCCAAATCACCATGAATGAATGTTTTTTAACATCAATTTGTTCCAAATGCAAATCATCAGTAGCCACAATGCTTAAAACAACATGAATAGAAGTCATTCTAACAACATGAGAAAATATCTCATCAAAATTGATACCTTTTTTTTGTGCAAATCCTTTTACAACTATTTCTTACCTCCATCCTCTTCATTTACCCTGTAAACTCATTTATTCTATAAAACCCTTTTACATGTAGGCAATTTGCATAAATCCCAAGTTTTATTTTTCCATAAAGAGTACATTTTGTCTTTCATGGTAGACTCCAACTGAATCTTAGTATCCACCTATATAGCTTCATCATAACATTCAAGTTCAAGAACATCTGTTAGTAAAATAGAATACAAAGAGGGTGAATTTTTTTTTGGAGTTCTAATTAGCCTTGTTGATCATCTAACATTTACTAGTGTGTGTGGTATTTATTTTTGTGGTTGTTGCACATCATGAGGAATGGCTGGAACATCATCTTTTGGAAGATCATCTAGCACTACATAATCATCTTCTTTCTTCTCATGTTGCTGGAACAAATCTTTGTACAACACTTTCTTATTGAATATGACATCCTTGCTGCTTACAATTTTATGATTTTCAAAATCCCTAAGCCTATAACCAAATTCATTAATGTCATATCCAACAAATACACATTTCTTTTACTTAGCTTCTAGCTTGGTTCTATTTTTAGAATCTATATGAGAAAATACTTCACAACTTGAGAAAAGAATAACTCACCTTCTTACTAGTCCATGCTTCCTTTGGAATACGACAACCAAAAGGAGTAGAGGGACCTCTATTAATCAAACATAGAATAGTATTGATAGCCTCCAACCATATGTATAAGGGAAACCCAACATGCACTCTCATGCTCCTTGTATGCTCCATTATAGTCTTGCCACTCTATTTACTTATGGAGTCCTTGGAATAATTTTCTATCTATGAATACCATTTGTGGAGAAATAATCTTGAAATTCATGATTGTAATGCTCACCACCATTATCAGATCTAAGACATTTTAATTTCATACTAGTCTCATGTCAACCAAGCATTTCCATTCCTTAAAAGTTTGAAATACATTAGATTTCTATCTAAGGAAATAAGCCCATACTTTTCTAGTTGCATCATCAATAAATGTAACATAATAATGAGAGCTACCAAGGGAAGATACCTAAGTCGGTCCCCATACATCTGTATGGACAAGCTCTAATTTCTCTCTTTTATTTTTCATACAAAAAACTTTCATAGAAATCCATATTAACACATTTTAGGCCTGGTAAAACTTTCTTTAAATAAAGTACTTGCATACCTTTCTCACTCATGTGCCCAAGTTTGCTGTGCCACAATGCTATATCAAAATCTACAGTAGCTATTTGTTGTCCCTACTTAATTGCAACAACTATTCCTGAACATTCCTTTTTCTTCGAAACAATTAAAGTAGAAGGAACAATATAATGTGTACAAAGATATAAGGTGCCTACTTTCATACCTTTTTCTACTACAAGGAACCTTTTGAAACCTTCTAATTTTTATCTTAAAAGTAACTACGCAACCCTCATCACTGAGTTTTCTTACTAAATTTAAATTCCTACTCAGCCTTGGAACATGTCTTACCTCATGTAGTAGCTAATGATTCCCATTCTGAAGCTTAATCTTAACTTTTCCCTTTCCAAGAATTTGATAGGGTTCATTATCCCCCAAATAAACAAGCCCAAAATCCCCTTGGACATAATCAATCAAATAACCTCTATGAGGTGTAGTATGAAATGAAGCACCAAAATCTAAAACCCATGAATGATCAACACTTTCTAAAGATAGAAGCAAAGCATCCTCTTTGGAATTTTTAGTTACCATATTTTTCTTCTTGTATCCATCCAATTTATCTCTTTCATTTTGTTTTGAGTCCAACAATCTTTCTTTTTATGCCTTAGTTTCCCACATTAGGACTAGGACACTTGGTGTAGATGTCATTACTATGGAGAATATGGACACATTGACATGAACTATGTTAAACATCACACAAAAAAAAGAGATACCACCATAAGATGTTTCACCTATACCAAACTTGGTCATATAGCTAAGAATTGCATGAATATAGGCAAAATTAAAGATGAAAAGAAAACAAAAGTCAATAATATTTGAAAGTAGATGGGGCAGTAATGGATTCTTAAATCTACCAAGGAAGCTAGTTCAAGTAATGTTACTCAAGAAGTGGGTGACTCCACCATTTCCAACTAAGTTCTTAAGGGATAACTGGAATTGAATTATCATGATCACATCCAAACAGTTCCAATTGAAAGGTGACAAAGATGTAAATCAGTATTCAAGATACAAAAGGATCATTGAGTGAGATTGATATCAATTATCACCAACTTGAATTCTCTACTAAGCAAGGTTGGGTCGTTGACTCTACCGACCAAAGTCAAGAGTAATAAGAACATGTTTGACTACCAAGTTATGAAGCCTTTATCGAGCAACCTTAATAAATAGTGGATGACAGGTTGTCATGCATGATGTCATCATAGCTACCTTCACACTACGCATTAATGGTGAAGTTTTAATAAAAAGTAGGAATTGAATTTATTTTCACTGATAATTCTAAGTGTTATTGCGATCAAGAAAATTGTAGAGCGACAAAGTAACCTCAAGAAAAAATTGTAGTAAAGTTTTAAAAAGTTTTTCATAAGCTTACTGAGTAGCCATGGTAGCATCAAGTAGTAGTAGCAACGAAAGGAAAGGGTCATAGATGTTTGTCTGAGGAGTAGAATGGAAAACACCTGATTTAAAACTTGTTCCAGTGATTGCTGAAACCCTCGACCCAAATAGAGTGCAATCATAGATCCCTCCTAAGGTACTACTCATTAACAATATCTAAACTCATTTTAAATGTACAATTTAGGAAATTGGAACCCTAGAGATGGATGAGGCCCTAGGAGAATTGTGTGTGAATAGTGTTATTAAACTTGAACATAAGCATCTAGAAGACAAGGGTTTAACCCACATTCCCCACCTACTTTGATGTTTCCAACTAAAATGGATTAGATACATCCTAAGCTGAGTTTGCAATGGTTAGTTATGGTTTGAGCAACTAGTCTTGATCACTAAAAAGATGATTCATCACATCACCAGCCTTCCCATGCTCTCCAAGGCCAAAACCATTAAAACCCTAGGTTGGGTGGAGTTAGAAAAGAAAACACTAGCTGAGTGGGATGGTAGAGGCATGAAGATCATTAGTGTAATAGATGCAGAACTAAAATTTGGCATACACGTGATAGCTCACAAGATCTATAGTTCTAGCCATCTCAATAGTGTTTCATGTGAAGCTATTGACCTAGCTTACAAGGTTGTGAAGAACAATCCATCATATGATCTTGCAAATTTGTTGTTGAAGCAGTTTAACAAGAACATGGAAAGTATCAAGAATTCTAAGAACAACCCTTGCAAATTTGGTTCTTTATTGACTTGTTTATTTTTCTATGTTCAAAAGTTTTTTCCTTCAAAAGACACAGTAGTATGGAGAAAGGGTATGCTAGTTTTATATTAGATTAATAAGTATATTGCATAAATGGGAGAAAATTTTGTTAGTATAATGGACAATTATTTTGATGTTTTCAAGAATAAAATGAATAAAAAATTTAGGATTCCTAAGAAATTGGTGGAAGATTACAAAGATGTTGTTTGCTTAATGGTAGACTATGATAAAGTATACATTCAGGCAGTGAAACCCAAAGTTGTATGGGTAAAACCTCCTCCCTATGAGGTGAATATAGATGAAGAAAAAGACGTAATTGAAGGATTGATAAATGAACCTATTGATCCAAAGGCATGACACTTTGGAACATATGATGAGGCCAAGGCAAGGATAGAGCTTGAGATCAAGCTTCCACAGGTGTTTAACAAAGGCAAGAGAAAGATAGTACACCTCTTATGTTGACTTAGGGAAAAAGAGAAGATGTGGAAGAAGTAGAGGAGTAAAAAAAGGAAGGAGAGATAGTGAAGAAGAAAGGCAAGTTGATCATCACCAAGCCACCCAAGCCATGCACTATAATATTCACTAGAAGATCAAGGAAGAAAGGTAGTGAAGTTTTTTTTAGCAAACCTCCTCCCACCTTCCAAGAAAAAATGAAACAATAGGAAGAAGGTGCTGGCATAACCAACTTCAAATCATTGAAGTATGAAACTAGACAAAGATTGAAAAGAAACAGGTTGAAGAACTGGTGTTAACCAAGATGGGCAAATAGAAGTATTCACTTGACCAGATAGCCTCCCAAATATTTAATGAATTATTAGAGAAAATAAAGCCAAGATGGGACTTTGTAATGCAAAAAACAAAAGATATCTATGCACAATAATAGAGGCAATTGCTACCATGCATGACAGATGTTGAGGTGAAAGAGTCCATAAAGAAAAATGAAGATAAGATGACTCTTAGATTTAATACTTGTTTAATTTTTATAAAGGATATAGAGCATGTGGTTAAGAATGGAAAAAGTATGTGGAAGAATGTTTATCACTTGCATAAACAAAGTGACTTCCCTACAAAAGTCAAGGATGATGACAATGATGATGAGGAAGAAGAAACATACACTAAGCCAACACATTTTGACAATGAAGAAGTTAAAGAAGATAAAGAGGAAGAAGCTACCAAGGAAGAAGATGATGAGGAGACTGATCCTATGAAGATAGAAAAAGTAGTCATTGCCTCACTTCCTCACTCTATAAGAAAACCAATAGCTACATCAAGCTTGGAGATAGCTTCAACAAGTTTGATTTTGACCACAACAGATACATCAAATGTCCAAACACTCTTTTCTCCCCCACAACTCAACACATCAATGGTAGAAGTGTCAACCACTTCATCTACCAAGTTGTAGCCTCCCTCTTCTTTAGCTCTTGAGTTAGGATCATCAACAATGAGTCCAATATGTTCTACAATTTTATGTTCTTTTGTAGTAAGTACAATTTTGGATTCTATAGTTCTTCTATAGTTTTGGATGCTTCTATAAATACTTCAATTTTGGATTTAGTAAGTATACCAGTTAGTATTCCATTTGTTGGTACTATATCAATTTTCACTGCTAGTTCTACTTTCTCTACTATTGTTTCCATTCCAAATTCAAAGGCATTAAGTACAAGGAGAGTTGAACCTAAGGCTCAACTGAGTACAAGATTTTTGAGTAGAGGTAAGGAGATAGAGGAGAATATATATTTAGATGAGGAGATTGAGATTCCCAAATGGGATTTTGATAATATCATTGCTGATCAAATGCATATAGCTGGTCAACTCATCTGACAAGAATCTAATTTTCATATATTGTGCAAAGCTTGAACTAGGGTCAAGTTGTAACTATTGTGCACTAGCCTTTAGATCTTCATCAATATTTGTTAGTTTTCTCTTTATTTCCTTTTTAAAATTAGTAACATTAAACAACTTTCTAAAAAGTGATGTTATATTTGTGCAAGATATTTCAGAATTGGTTAAAATTGAGGAAAGCTCCACTTGTTGAATAGCAATTTGCTAAGAAATATACTAAAGTACTTTATTATCAAATTTCTTTTCTTCTTTCTCAATCAATTTATCTTCACCACTGGAGTCCTCATTAAACTTCTGGACTGCCTCTTCTAATTGGAACAAAATGTGTTGAGAAGTATCAACTTCAACACCTATTGCCTCAGTCAAAATATTCTTATCATCTTCTATAATTTTGTATTCTTTATCTCTCTCCTCTCTCAATTTCTTCTGCTTTGCCTTCTTTTAGATATGTAGGCAGAGTTGTTGAGAGAAGAAGCAAGGATCTAGTCTTCACTGATAAATATTCAAAATATGATCCTTCCCATCATGGATATAATGTAGAAGCATATTGCTCATTTCAAAACATTGATCCATGACAACAACTTCTCCATTGTAGACCACATAATAGAACTATCTATAGAAGTGCAAATTGCTCTACATTTGTGCAAAATTTTGCAAGATAACTAGGATAAGACTCTAGTGCTTATTCTGAAGGTACATTCTAATTTTATTTCTTATATAGGTGTCTCCATGTAAAATAAGTTTTGAATAAATCTTTGGCATTATTGTCAAAAAGGGGGAGAGACACTTAGTATGTATATATGGGGAGAGACACTTGTTATGCTATCTATATTGTATGGGTGAGAATCATGCAAAGTGAGAAAAGTGTATATAGCAGAGAATTTGTAGATATAGTATACTATATATACTTTCAAAGACAAATTTTGAAAAATCTCAAAAATAGTATACCATACTGAGCCAGTATCACATTGAGATGTATATAAGTTTTGGTTGATAAGTGCTTTTTTTTACTAATGCCAAAGGGGGAGATTGTTGAAATTTAGTCAAGTTTGTTATTAGTGACAATACTTATTTAGATTTTGTATAGCTACCAAGCTCATTCAATAGTCTACAATGTTTTCCATGTAATTCAGTAGCCACTGAGCACTATAGTTCCTACCGAGCATTCTAGTGGTTACCAAGGGAATTCAATTAGTGTGAAGTGCAACAGTTCAAACCAAGCAGAATCAGTTAGTGTGAAGCCTAGGTGTTTAACTCAAGCATTTCAGTGGTTATCAAGGTTTGTAGTTTAGATTGAGTTGACAATTCATGTAAAGTGAAGTTAGTGTTAACCAAGTTGTATGAAGATTAGTTTTTACTGAGTGTAGTCATGGTAAATGAGTAATTTAGTTTATACTGAGTTACACAATATTTACCAAGTCAACAGTGTAGACCAAGTTTGAGACTTCTCTGAGATGATTAGTATGGACCAAGGTTCTACTTCTACTAAGTGCATGATGATGCCAAGTAGTGACAGTGGATGTCATGTATAAGAACTTTACCAAGTCAAACTTTAGAACCCGAGTATTTACATATGGGCCAACTTTGTAATATTGTTGTTAAATTATACATTGGTTGACTTTGTAGTTTTGTAAATTGGATTGATACATATGTAATATATTGTATCATATCCAAGGAAGTATGAAAGTGTAATGGTAATGTGAAATAAAAGCATGCAAATGTGAATCAGCAATAGGCAAAGTGTATTGTGAGGCCATATTAGTAAAGGAGCAACAAAGCCATATCTATCACATAAAGGTGATTAGTACTTCAAGGAATCTCTATCAACAAATTAGTTGTGAGTCAAAGATCTACTATTTCATCCTAATAGGTGAACCAGTCCAAATCCTTTAACAGGGTAGACTTAACAGTCTTTTCTCAAATCTCTTTATTGAGTGCATACTTCATTGCATGTTTGTAAAACCTCTAACAAGGTGGACCTAGTAGTCCTAATTACTTCTAATAGGGAAGATCATCAGAAGTGATCATTGTAAGCCTTAACATGCCAACTTTATGTTGCAATATTGATGTTTTGTGGGTATCATCCCCACCCTAGTTTTACTTTCTATTTGGAAGGTTTTTGGGTCACCGAATTATTGTGTTCAAGTGTTATGAAAGTTTTATATTTTTAGTTTCTCATGCATGCAGTTAGATCTGATTTAATGAACTAAATTTTAATTGGATTATTGCAATTAAGATTTGAATAGGATAAAGTTTTTGAGGTTATTGATTCACCCCTCCCCTTTCAATAACCTAGCTAGTCTTGAATATTTCGAACACTAAGAGGTCAAGTTGTAGAACATAGGTTTGGAGGGATTCAAGGACCTATATGAGGAGGACACTAAATTCTTAGAGGCATACAAGGTATGTAGTGATTTTTCTAATCATTTTCATAGTGCATACTTTTAATATACCTTTCAGAATGGGTAATTGGTTAAGGGGCCATAGTTGTGCATCCAAAGTGGATCTATGAGGGAGAATCTCATACAAGAAAAGCACAATGGAAGCATTAGTGGACATTTTGGTTTGAATAAGACCTTGGATCTTGTGAAGAGGTTCTACTACTAGCCCAAAATGTAGAGAGACATAAGGAGATATGTGGAGTAATACAACATATGTTAGAAAGCAAAGGAAAGTTCATCATATGTAGGACTCTACCAACCTCTACCCATTCCCAATAGGCCTTGAGAGTGTATCAGTATGGATTTTATAGTGGGGTTGCCAAGAACCATGGCAGGGCTAGATAGTGTGTTTGTGGTGGTGGATAGGTTTAGTAAGATGTTCCATTTCATCCCATGCAAAACAACACATAATGTAGGTAACATTGCTAATATGTTTTTCAAGGAGGTGGTGACAATCCATGGCTTACCAAGAAGTATAGTGGTTGATAGGGATGTGAAATTTATGGGGCACTTTTGGAAGACCCTATGGAAGAGACCTGGAACAAACCTAGCACATAGTTTTGCCTACCATCCACAAACAAATGGTCAAACAAAGGTTATAAATAGGGTCCTAGGAAACCTTTGAGATTCCTTACCAAGGAGTATGGGCAAAGTTGGGAGCAGATGATACCTCAAGCATAATTTTCTTACAATGATAGAAAAAATAAAACCACTTGGTTAAGCCCTTTCCAAATTGTGTATGGCACACACCCTAGGGGAATCATGGGGTTGAGGGACTAACCTTCACATGACAAAATTAGTGGGAAAGCTGATGAATTTGTCCAATCTATGAAAGAGGTGCATGTTCAAGTTAAACAAACCTTGATGGAAGAAAATATGAAGTTGAAGGAAAAGAAGGATGATGGGAGAAGGGAGTTGCAATTCCAAGTGGGAGACCTAGTAATGGTTTATTTTAATAAGGCTAGACTAACCAAGGGAATACCAAGTAAGTTTTAGATAAAGAGGATTGGGCCATACAAGATACTTGAGAAGTATGGGCTTAATGCGTACAAAATAGATCCACCAAAGGAAATGGCTATCTGTCTCATCTTCAATGTGAGAGATCTAATACCATATAAGGGACCTAAGGTGGATGAAGGAAAATAACAAGAACTAAACAAGGATGTTACAAACTTACAGGTACCTAAAAGGGAGTCCCCATAGGTGGAAAATATTTTTGGACTGTGAAGAAAAGTACAAGAAATAAGGTGTACAAGAGCACCTAGTAAAATGAATGGATATACCTGAGGCTAAAGCTACTTGGGTTGTAGAGAGTGATTTCAATAAGCATGGCATCAGTAAGGAACTCATTAGTCTAAAGGTACCTTGAACTCTTCTTGGTAGGGGGAGAATGGTGCAGGTGCAACTAGGGGTAAGGTCAAACCCTAAAGGCTTTTTGGTTTGTACATGGTCTAACCAACCATGGAACCAATAAGAACTATATGTAAAGTCCCAAGGTTAGTTTAGATGAGTCAACTTGGTTGATTTGAGTCTAGGAGTTAAAAGTTGTCAAATAGGTCCTAGGAAGAAAAAATTTGCACAAAAGTGCTCAAAAGGGCAAAAAATTGTCAAAGGCCCCACTAAGTGCTCAAAGTATGTGGAAAGTAGTAATTTGATGTTATGGATCCATGTGGGGAGTTTTGAACCAAACTGGTGAAGTTTGGAGTCTTAGTTTGCAAAAGTTGCAAACATTGTTAAAAGTTGTTCATTGACAATTTTTCGATTTTGCAAAGTTGCTTAGCAATTTTTTAGGTATTTTTTGAAAATTAACTACTTGGAGTAGTTATGGATTGGTTCAATGGCCAAGAAGGAAGGTTAGACTATTTAGACATCCCTCAATCTAGTTCTAGGGGTTGGATACTTGGATGTACAGACAACACCTATGAGTGCAACATTATGTGAGAATCAAAGAAGTTTTTGGAGGACTAATGAATTTTTGGCATTGATTGCATTACTAATTTAGTTGATTTAGCTTCCTTGATTCATGTTTTAAAACTATTCATAGTTGTTTGGATTCAAGTGTTTCATTTCCTTAGGTTTAGAAAATCATTTAGTTCGTGCAATACTACTATCAAATTTTGAGTTACCAGCATAGCAATGGCTATAGCTTGAACTTCCATGGTCAAAATCTCATGGATTTTGGAAATTAGGCAATAGCCTCTACACAAGTTCTAAATATGGAATTTGGAATTTTGCAAAACAATTGGCAATTTTTACAAGCGATCCCTAGGCAAGCAAATAGAGCTTGGCAAGGTGCAATGAAGGCCCATAAAGAAGTGCAATGGTGAATAGGAGATTGGTGTGAGCCAATCTTATTAAGGTATAACAAGAAGAAATTACCAAGAGTGTTTGATTTAGAGGAGGAGGCAAGAAGTGAAGTGGACACCTTAGGAGGAGAGAAACCTTACTTTTACCTTAGAAACCCTCAAAAATGAGGTTTATTGAAATTGTACTATACAAATAGTACTAAGACCTAAAATAACCAAAATAGTCAAGCATAGGTCCATAGGAAACAAAGTTCTATAGACACCAACTAGCCTTATTAAGGGTTTTTGGGAGGAATTTCTAAACCCTTGTTTTAGGAGGGCTAATAGGGGCTCTTAGGGCTACAAGGCCAATTTGAGCAATTTGGAGTTGTGGGTGTGGTGGACCTAAAAGAATCATGTAGAATGGTGGGGAATATGTCAAGAAACTCATTGGGAAAGCCTTAAATTTATTTGGGATTAGGAATAGAAGTGTGATGGGATTTTCCCTCGTAGGCTTAAATATGCCTAGTGGATTATATGAGAAGGATAGAAAGTGAATTGAGTTGTTGGAGAGTTTTCTTGGGAGAGGGGAAACTAGAGTGTGATCTCCTAGAGTAGGGTTACCCTAGGAGGCCTTAGATAGCCTATTTGGAGCCAGTGAGCCCTAGTGGAAGAAGCTCCTCATTAGGGAACACCCAAATGTGTCACCAAAATTCTCCCTAAAAAGGGTCCTCACCCCTCCCATCTAACTCTCATTAATGAGGCATGGATCTCCTTCCCTCATAACTCCTCCTTGTCCCTATAAGAATTTGGTATAGCTTTGATACCATGTAAGAATTTGGTATTGATTTGATACCATGTAAGAATATGTCTAAGGAAAGAATGAAATGAGAAGATCTAGAAGCTCAAGAGATAACACAAGAGAGACTGATCAAATGAGAATGGATATCAAATGATTGGATGAATACATCATAGAAGTGGGTTGTATATAAAGGAAACTAATATGTCTAGGAGTCATACAAGAGATAAGCATAATAACTAAGCACATGTCCACCAAGAGTGGATTATCCTCGATTGTGCATGAATGTATGTGCAACAATGAGAGGATAAGAATGAAAGATGTATCTCATAAAGAGATGTAGTAGACAACATGTGCTCAATTAGAGTGAAAACTAATGTGTTGTCAATCTGACAACTCATATGAATATGAAAACTCTTAGGTGTCTACATGAAAACTAATATGGATATGAATTATCCTAAGTAAACTTTAGTAAAGTGTAAATAGTAAATACTTATTTACACCAACACCCCCTTAAGTGAAACTTAGGAGAATGTATTTAAGCTCAAAAAAGCTAAATAGTTATTAAAGATGGGTCTTGGCTACTAGGTCATGTTAAGTACCCATGTACAAACTACAAGTGAAAAAGATATGTAATGCAATCTCTCATAAAGTGGAGAAAGAGGGAAAACTACATGGGAAGAAACCCCCTCCAAAAAGAGAGATAGGTATAATAAAAGAAAATGAGAGAGAAGAAGACCTCATTTGATGAAAAGATCCCCCCATAAGAGAGAAGAAGAGGAAGATAGACCAAGTAACCCACCTCAATTTAGAATCTACACCTATGGTAGAGGCACAAGGCTCAATGTAGAAACTGCTCCACAAGTGTAGAACACTATTCCTCCCCTTAGGAAGAAAAATAACCAAATATGTATCAAAGAAGCCTCTCCCATATATATGAAGAAACCTCAAAATGTATGAAATCTCTAAAACCTACTCAAGTGTCCCCATGTTAATACTAAAAGGTGCCTCCTCTAAGTCATGTGTACTATGCCACTGTACTGAAAAAGACAAATTAGGCTCAACTAAGGATGAATATAGAACATGTATCAAAGGCTCAAATGTCTCCTTTGAAGAGAAAGTGACCTCCTCCAACTATTGTATCAAAGGGTCTACCATCATGTCAACCTCGAAAGATCAATCAAGTAGAGAATGAAGATGAGGGTTAGAGATTTCCCTTGTAAGAACTAAAGAAGGATCATATTCACCAAAGAAAAGATGAATGCCATCAATAATGTCTCCTAGATCTACCATGTTAGACTCCACAAACAAACTAGAAATGTCTGTCGAGTACTCACTGCATGGAACTTATTCTGGAAGACAATGAATATCCTATTGCACTAAATCACTTGAATTCATGGCCATGTGAATACAAATATCATCAATAACAATAGTAGATTGAATATTAGTAGGAGGAGAAGAAATAGAAGGCTTAAGAACTTGATCATATGTGAGAACACCTAAGTTCAAGTAGCCAAAGTTCTCTTCAAAGTCTAAATCAATAGTAGAAGTGTGATCAAAATCTACTAAGAAATTACTGTCATCATCATGAGAAAAATCTAAGAAGCAGTATAGCCTAGATGTGTGATCAACCACCCTTGTAGCAATGATCTCTCTAGTCTCCAAGTCTTTGATAAAAATTGAATTAAGTGTGAATTCCATAGTCCTTCCTCTATCTCCATGAGTGAGCTAATAGATAGAAAGAAGATTATGACTTAGGTGAGGTACACACAACACATCTTTGAAGTATTGCTCCCCCTTATCAATAGTTCCTTTCTGAATCAAATTAATGTAAGTATGATTTCTCATCAAAATAGGTGGAGTATGACAATGATCAAATGATGAAAGCATAGATTGTGAAGATGCCATATGATGAGAAGCCCATGAATTTAGAAGCCATCTCCCTGAATCTTAACTTGAAGTAGCTACTAAGGCTCAATCTTTTCCCTTGTGATCCTTTCCTTTATAAAAATCTAAATGTGAAGAAGATGATGAATTAGTCATTCTTGATGGTAGACCAATTTGATTCTTCTTAAGAAAATTCTTGAGTTCATCTATACCCTTCTTATAACAATGATGTTCTTCATGTCCATTCTTCTTGTAACATGCACAAGTAAGAAACTCGTTCTTGTATGATTTACCCTTATTTTTGGAGTTGTCTTATGGTGAGGAGGTTGAGTGTTCTTGATGTAGGAGCATCCTGGGTTGCCCTTTTATCTTGCTCATTTTGTTCATCCTATAGTTGGTGCCGAGTTACTTGGTGTCGAGCTACTTCTTCATGTGCCAAGTGATTCCTTCAAGTGCCGAGTTACCCAGTGTAAGCCAAGTGATTCTTCAGGTGCTCAGATACTCAGTGTATGCCGAGTGTTTCTTCATGTGCCAAGTTACTCAGTGTATGCTGAGTGTTTCTTCATGTGCCCTTTTATCTTGCTCATTTTGTTCATCCTATAGTTGGTGCCGAGTTACTTTGTTGGTGTCAAGCTACTTCTTCATGTGCTGAGTGATTCCTTCAAGTGCTGAGTTACCTAGTGTAAGCCGAGTGATTCCTTTAGGTGCCAAGTTACCCAGTGTAAGCTGAGTGATTCTTTAGGTGCCAAGTTACTCAGTGTATGCTGAGTGTTTCTTCATAAGCTGAGTTAATCAGTGTATGCCAAGTGTTTCTTCATGTGCCAAGTTACCCAGTGGATGCCAAGTGTTTCTTCATGTGCTGAATCACTCAATGCATGCCGAGTGTTTCTTCATGTGCTAAGTTACCTAGTGTATGCTGAGTGTCAGTATTTGGACATGATTTTGCAAGCTGACTTGCAAGATTTATTTCATTCATGACATTTATGTTAAGATATTTTCTTGGGATGAGTCCAGACCATTTTTGGGTCAGCCTTCCTCTTATATAATGATTCTAGAATGATCTATAAGCCGTTTTGGAAAGTATAAATAGAATGTTTAGGCTTAGAATTAGGTAAGTTTTGGAGAATCTTTTGAAAAGAAGATTAGAGAGTAGAACTGAAAGTGCAAATTTGCAGTTGGATCTTTGAATGTGAATGTATTTGTAATTGGTTGTAACCTAGAAGGCCTTACAAATGGGCATGTATGGAGATATTTTGATGAATCAATAGAAGTATTTTCTCTTCTCTTTCCTTTGGTTGCTATTCTTTGTGTTCATTTCCATTGTGTTAACTCTTGCAAGGTGGTTTGGATAGTTGGGTGAGCCTTTGGCCCTAGTTATTCACCCTCTTGCTTACGTTAGTTGGTATCAGAGCTTGAGGTTCATCCTTGTGGAGATTGGATCATGTAAAACCCTAATTTGGATTTGGTTGTAGGGTGGTAGATTTGCAGATTCGACCTATAACTTGTAGAGGGTTACGATCTTGCAGGAACCTAATTTGTAAATATGGTTCATGGTAGAGGAAATAATGTCGATAATGCTATATTGGATCAGTTGAGACAAATTACAGCTAGATTAGATGCTATGGAGATAGCCCAGAGCAGAGGAGCACATCTTGATGATGTAAGTGATGATGAAGCAACAACACAAAACCATAATCCAGAACTTGAAGAAGATCAAGATAAAGAAAGATTATTGAGAGTATTGGCTAGAGCGAATTTAAAGCCTGCTATAGAAGTTGTTCCTTATGATGGAAAATTGGATACCAATGTTGTGCTGGATTGGATCTCTGATATGGAGAAGTTCTTTGAGTATGAAAACACTCCTGATAATAGAAATGTGAAGATTACAATCACTAGGCTAAAAGGTCATGCATCTCTATGGTGGGAGCACTTGCAAATTGATAGACAAAGGAGAGGAAAGGAGAAGATCAGAATTTGGCCAAAGATGGTGAACAAGGTAAAGAACAAATTCCTCCCTACTGATTACCAAGTTAGCTTGTTGAGAAAGATGCAAAATTTGAAGCAAAAAGACATGACTATGAAAGAGTATACTAAGGAATTCTATAGACTAGACATCAGATCTGGACATGTGGATGATGATGCTGAGAAAATTGCAAGGTACATTAATGGATTGAGATCTAGAATACAAGATGAAATAAGTTTTGTGAAGCTAGAAAGTGTAGAAGAAGCATATCAATATGCCTTGAAAGATGAGGAGATCTTGACAAAGAAGCATGAACAAAGATAGAGAGATAGAGGTGGTAGATTCCAGAGAGGTAGAGGTAGATCTTATGGAAAAAGTGGTAGATCTGATAGTTCTATGCAAGATAAATAAAAATTTGAATGGAAGAATGATGACAAAGCCAAGATTGAATGAAAAAGTGGCAATTCTTACTGAAGAGGTACTAATTCTTACAAAGGAAGAGGTAATTCTTATTCTAGAGGTGGATTTCATGGTAATTGTTTTAGATGTGGCAAAGAATGGCATAGATCCTTTAAATGTAGATCTTTTGAAAGTAGGCAGAATAATAGAAATGCTATGATTCAAGAAGACATTGAGAGTTCACCAAGTGAACTTGAGGTTGGAGAAAATTTGATGGTAAGAAGAAGCTTATGTAATAAGGGAGGTGATGAGGAACCTATTTTACGGAGAAGTCTTTTCAAGACAAGATGTAAGATGGATGGAAAATGTTGTAAAGTGATCATTAATAGTGGAAGTTCTAAAAATCTGGCATTAGAAGAGCTAGTTACAAAGTTGTAGTTGTAGAGGCTGAAACATCCCAAACCTCATCATGTTTCATGGATCAAAGATGAGCATAAGATATTGGTAAGTGAGCAATGCCTTGTGAAGTTCAAAATTGGACATTACTTTGATGAAGTTTTGTGTGATATTATGCCCATAGATTGTTGTCATATTTTGTTGGGTAGACCTTGGCAATATGATAGATATGTTATACATGATGGAATATTGAATCAATATAATCTTTGGGTAAATGGGAAGAAACAAACATTGTTGCCTTTGATTGAAGTTCCAAATGAGGTCAATTGTACTGCTATAAAAACTTGCATGATTAATGGAAAATAATTTGAAAAGGAAGTGAAGAAGAATCAGGTTTGTTTTGCTATAATTCCAAGAAAATTGAGTTTTGTCAATGGAGACTGAGTGCCAGAAAACAATGTTAATCTAGTGCCAGTTAGTGGTGACTGAGTGATAGGTGGTAGTATTGACCAAGTGCTAGAAAAAATTGTAGAGTTGTTGAATGAGTATAAAGAAATTATTGCTGATAATATTCTTGATGGTTTACCTCCTATGAGAAGTATAAGTCATTATATGGATCTAATTCCTGGAGCTAGTTTACCAAATAAAGCACCATATAGATTGACACCTATAGAGAATGAAGAACTTAATAGACAAGTGCATGAGTTGTTACATAAAGATTTGATCAGAGAAAGCTTGAGTCCATGTGCTATAACTACTGTATTAACACCTAAAAGAATGGATAATGGAGAATGTGTATTGATTCTAGAGCCATTAACAAGATAACAATGAAATATAGGTTTCGTATGCCAAGGATGGATGACATAATGGATTGTTTGAGTGGAGCAAAGTATTTAACCAAGATTGATTTGAAGAGTGGCTATCATCAGACCAAAATCAGAGGAGATGAATGAAAGACTGCTTTCAAGATAAAAGATGGTTTGTATGAATGGTTGGTTATGCCTTTTGGTTTGACTAATGCACCTAGTACTTTCATGAGGTTAATGAATGAAGTTCGAAAAAGATTCTTGGGTAAATTTGTGATTGTTTATTTGAATGATATTCTAATATTCAGCAAGACTAAGGAAAAATATCTTGAGCATATTAGACAAGTATTGCAGAGGTTGAAAGAGGAGAAGTTGCTAATTAATCTAAAAAAGTGTTATTTTATGCAAGAGGAGATTGTGTATTTGGGATTTGTGACTTTAGCTAATGGTTTGAAGATGGATCCTGAGAAGGTTAAAGCAATTTTGGAATGGCCTACACCTAAGAATGTGAGTGAGGTAAGATCATTTCATGGTTTGGCTAGTTTTTACAGAAGTTTATAAAGAATTTCAGTGCTGTTTGTAATGCTATGACTGAAACAATGAGGGGAGATAAAAAGCAATTTAAGTGGACACATGGAGCTAGTAAGAGTTTTGAGACTTTGAAACAAAAGGTTTTTGAATTACCTACATTGGTTTTACCTAATTTTAACAAATATTTCAAGTTGAATGTGATGCAAGTGGTAATGCAATAGGAGCTATATTAATTCAAGAAGGTAAGCCTATTGCTTTCTTTAGTGAAAAGTTGAATCATGCTAAAAAGAAATATTCTGCATATGATCAAGAGTTTTATGCTATTGTTCAAGCATTGAAGAAGTGGAGACATTATTTGATGACTAAGGAGATTGTGTTGTATACTGATCATAAAGCTTTACAATACTTGGGAAGTCAACATAAATTGAATCAAAGATATATGAAGTGGGTTGATATTTGCAAAGTTTTACATTTTTGATCAAGCATGAGAGTGGAGTTACTAAGAAAGTTGCTGATGCATTGAGTAGAAGACATTCTTTGTTGACTGAAATGAAGGTTGAAGTTCTTAGTTTTGATGAGATGAAAGAATTGTATGATGCTGATCTTGATTTTTCTGAGGCATGGAGAGAGTGCAGAGCACCAAATCTAATAGATCACATAAGTAAGTATGATGAGTATTTCATTCAAGAAGGTATGTTGTTCAAAGGTATTTAGTTGTGTATTCCTAGAATTCCTATGAGGTTGAATTTGATTAAGGAAAATCATAGTGGTGGATTAGTTGGACATTTTGGAATTGATAAGACATTGAGTTTGCTGAAAGCAAAATATTATTGGCTACAAATGTATAAGGATGTTCAAAAATTTGTAAAGAGCTGTGGAGTTTGTCAAGTTGCAAAAAGAGTGAGTCAAAATATTGGTTTGTATACACCTATTACTATTCCTGTGAAACCTTGGACTGATATCAGTATGGATTTTGTTCTTGGATTGCCTAAAACAGTGAAAGGGTATGATTCCATATTTCTTGTAGTAGAAAATTTTTCTAAGATGGCTCATTTTATACCATGTAAGAAGACATTAGATGCTGAGCATGTTGCTAAAATTTTCTTTAAAGAGATTGTGAGATTGTATGGATTACCAAGAAGCATTATTTCAGATAGAGATAGTAAGTTTGTTGATTATTTTTGGAAGACTTTGTGGAAGAAGATGGGTACTGAATTGAAGTTTAGTTCTACATTCCATTTACAAATAGATGGACAGACAGAGGTTGTGAATAGAAGCTTGGGAAATTTGTTGAGATGTTTAGTTGGGAATAAGCCAAGAAATTGAGAGATGGTATTGGCACAAGCTGAATTTGCATATAATAATTTTGTGAATAGGAGTACAAGGAAGACACCTTTTGAGATTGTTACCAGAATGCATCCTAGAGGTATATGAAATTTGAGAGATGTTGTTGGTGTAGAAAAGAAAAGTGTTGCAGGAGAAGAATTTGCTGATTTTATGGAGTCCTTGCATAAAGAAGTGAAGTTGAGGTTGGAACAAAGCAATCAAAAGTATAAGGAGAATGCTGATCAGTCTAGAAGACACCACAATTTTCAAGTTGGTGATGAGGTGATGGTTCATCTAAAGAAAGGAAGATTCCCAGATGGAACATATAGCAAGCTGAAGATGAAGAAATTTGGACCTTGTAAGATCTTAAAAAAGTTTGACAATGGTAATGCTTATGAAGTTGAGTTACCGATGACATTGATATATCTCCTATATTTAATATTGCTGATTTGTATAAGTATTAGGAGTTAGAGGATGAAGTTGTTATACCAGATGATTATCCTAAGAAATAGATTAAGGAAGTTGAACAGATATTGGATCAGAGAGTTGGCAAGAGTACAAAAGGAAAAAATTACTTTGAATATTTGGTGAAGTGGAAGAATAGACCTATTGAAGATGCTTCATGGATTTCTCAGTTTGAGTTGGATTTAGCTCAGGTTGGGACATCTCAATGATTCAGGAGAATCATTTCTTGCAGCCTCGGTTGTCTGATGCAGGAGCATCTTGGGTTGCCCTTTTATCCTACTCATTTTGTTCATCCTATAGTTGGTGTCGAGTTACATAGTTGGTGCTGAGCTATTTCTTCATGTGTCAAATGATTCCTTTACGTGTCGAGTTACCCAGTGTAAGCTAAGTGATTATTTATGTACTGAGTTACTCATCATATGTTGAGTGTTTCTTCATGTGCCGAGTTACTCAGTGTATGCCGAGTGTTTCTTCATGTGCCCTTTTATCTTGCTCATTTTGTTCATCCTATAGTTGGTGCTGAGTTACTTAGTTGGTGCCAAGCTACTTCTTCATTTACTGAGTGATTCCTTTAGGTCCCGAGTTACCTAGTGTAAACTGAGTGATTCCTTCAAGTGCTAAGTTATCCAGGGTAAGCCGAGTGATTCTTCAGGTGCTAAGTTACTCAGTCTATGTCGAGTGTTTCTTCATGTGCTGAGTTACTTAGTGTATGATGAGTGTTTCTTCATGTGCCAAGTTACCTAGTGGATGCTGAGTGTTTCTTCATGTATCGAGTTACTCAATGCATGCCGAGTGTTTCTTCATGCATTGAGTTACCCAGTGTATACCGAGTGTTAGTATTTGGATGTGATTTTGTGAGCCGACTTACGAGATTTATTTCATTCGTGACATTTATGTTAAGATCTTTTCTTGGGATGAGTCCAGACCATTACCTTCCTCTTATGTAATGATTCTAGAATGATCTGTAAGCCATTTTGGTAAGTATAAATAGAATTTTTAGGCTTAGAATTAGGTAAGTTATGGAGAAGCTTTTGAAAAGAAGATTAGAGAGTAGAACTAAAAGTGCAAATTTGTAGTTGGATCTTTGAATGTGAATGTATTTGTAATTGGCCATACCTAGAAGGCCTTATAGCTAGGCATGTATGAAGATATTTTGTTGAATCAATAGAAGTATTTTCTCTTCTCTCTCCTTTGGTTGCTGCTCTTTAAGTTCATTTCCATTGTGTTAACTCTTATAGGGTGGTTTGGATAGCTGGGTGAATCTTTGGCCCTAGTTATTCACCCTCTTGCCTATGTCAATTCTTTCTCTTGTTGTGAATTTTGTTGCCATGATTTTTGCTTCTTGTTAGACCCTTTTCCTTGATTCCCTTTACTAGCCACCAATGCTTTGGACTTTGAAGACTTTAGAATCCCCATGCTCATCAAGTTTAATTATTATGTCATTAACATCTCTGTGAAGGAATCAAATGAAGACATGGTATAGGAAGAACCTAAGGTCAACCTATGAGTGTTGAAGCTCAAAATAAATGATGTATACTCTAGAGGAAGTTTTCTTATCAAATTATAGATCAAATTTTCATCCTCTATGGTAATTCCACAATCTTTAACCATTGACCTTAACTCATATGCCTTTGGGATATACTCTTGAATTGTGTCAAACTCCTTTGGATCTAATGACATGAAATTTTCATCAAGTTCAAAATTGATAGCTTTGTCTACTTTTACATACAAGATAGCTTTGTCTTCATGTACATACTTCCTCAAAGTACCAATAGCAAACTTATTATTATGATTCCATTCATTTAGTTTATTAGGATTAAATGGTTCAACCATAGTTCCATCAACATAATCAATTCAACCTTTTTCCATCATTTTACTCCATGCTCTAATTTTCAATGTAGCATAATTATGTGGAGTTAAAAGTGGAAACCTAGGAGAACCTACGATTATCCTCCATTGTGCATAAATGTATGTGCAATAATGAGAGGATAAGAATGAAAGGTGTATCTCATAAAGAGATGTAGTAGACAACATGTGCTCAATTGGAGTGCAAACTAATGTGTTGTCAACATGACAACTCATATAAATATGCAAACTCCTAGGTGTCTACATGAAAACAAATATGGATAGCCATTATCCTAAGTAAACTTAAGTAAAGTGTAAATAGTAGATACTTATTTATAGCAGCAATCCAACCCTTCATAAATGGAATAAAGACTAAAGGTGCAGTGTGGGGTATGGCTTCCTTACACTTCAATTTTTGTCACTTTTCAAAGGCACCCTTTACAAAGGATCATAAATAAGGTTTGGGCACCTTTTTGACTAGAAAACACACCCAAACCCAAGGTTCGATAAGTAGGGTAGGTTATTTTGGCCCTAGCTACACTCTAGGTATGCTATAACCCTCAAAAGACCCACTTCTAACTCACCTATAGGTTCAAGAGGTTTGACTCAAATCATGGCTCATTCAATGATGGGATCAACATAGGTGCTACATAAGGTTACCACTATAGGTTAGGTTTCATTTTTTTAATAATCCTTGTTTGGCCATCTCATTTAAACTTCACTTTACACGTGTCAATTGTTACTACAACAATTCCACATGACATGTCCATTTTGAGAGGGTACAAAATACTAAACATAAAAGTACATTTAGAACACTCATACTTTAAAACACATTTAAAAAATAAACACAATGCAACATGGTTTACGTCTCTTAATTATATGAATCCTTGGGATCACAGATTCACATTAGCTCAAACTCGATTCTTCAAATAAATTTCCATGGCTATTTTCCTACACATCTCAATTCAAATATTAGTAGCCCAAGAAATAATGTGTTTGATAATATTATTAACATAAAAAACTCATAATTTGATTGTATTGAACAGTTCACCATTTTCCTAATTGGATTTTCTATTCAAGAAATCAAACATATAAATCAACATAATAATCAATCCACATAAACATACATAATTCATATTGCATAATCCTTTCAATTCACAATTCAATTTCGTATAAGGCATTTTCAAAATTATAAATCATACTAAGCACAATGCCATCAATTCCCTTAAACATGCTCTGCATGTCAATTATGATTAGTCCTTATAATTCTTAGCTTAATTTCCACTATGCTAATTCTCTAAATCTATTGGTCAATACACATAGAGTATCATATATCATCTAATTCACATTTCTACATAGTTAATCAAAACTCATCACAATATATACTTTATTTTTATCTCACAATACTATATCCTCATGAATTTACTTGTGCAATAAGTTCACTTTTAATATCTAATTATCATATGATCACTTCTTGTCATGATACAAATTCTATCTACATTTCCCTTGTAACAATTCTAATGAATCAAAATATCAAAGCATCAACCTGTAATTCAATTATCACACATAACAACAAGAATTCCTACTATATATGAAAAAAATTAGGAAATCATGCTATATTCAATCAACATTTAGTTTATTCTAGAACCAAAATTCACTTGTGTAGCATAATCATATCATGAAATTAATAATGAAATTTCTTCTCAACATGATACTCATCTAAATCTATTAAGGATATAGAGTACAAGAAAGGTATCCCAATACAATCATTTAATTATCATTAATATCACAACCTAGTTGAGAAATTCCTACCATAATAAAAGAAATTAACATAATTCAACACAATATCCTTATGGAGCTACTCTCCAATATTTTACATTTAATACTTACCCTTAAGTTTTGTAAGAGCACTTCTAATCTTAATATGAGTTTCATCCCTAATTTTAAATAGTCTTCTTGAGGGTAATTACTAAGCTATAATACATAATAACTATTCAAAAAAATTATCCCTAAACTAAGCATGAGATATCACTATGACATCAACACCAAGTTGGAAATCAACATGATCCATAATATCAGGTTCTTGTCAATGAAAATTAATTTTCATAATATATCGACATAAGGTATCTAATAGAAAGTTTTTTATGAAGGAACTCAAACTATAATGAATTGGAATATAGCTTTAAACACATCAACCTAGAAAGGGATACAAAATATCAATATGGATTATGTAAACAATCAAAACCTTATTAACCATTATTTCAAAATGCATTACTATCAAAATATAGTAAGGTAAAAATATAGGTGATTATTATTCCTATCAAATTTGACAAGGAACATATTCCCTTTATAACAGCCCATCTCATTCTTCTAAACAACCCTAAACTCTTATAAGAAGACATATTCAAAAGATTAATATTTTTAAAAATGTTTCAGAGGGACCTCACATCCTCCCCTCATTGCTCTTGACTTCCTCCTGGAAGTCTTCCCAAATTAGGGACATTGTAATTTCCCCATTTTTTAGCAAGTTAGTGGAGTTCTTAGCCTTTATTTTCTCCAAAGGCTAAGTGGAGAAATAAGAAATTGATTTAATTAATTTTTTATAAAGTCATTAAATGAATTAAAAATTAAAAGGTGACTTTATATTTAATTAATTAAATTAATTATTGTATTACAAGGGAGAATCTTCTAGAGTGTGTATTAATTATTGGAAAGGTGGAATCCTCTAGTAATTTAATTGTCTAGAAGCACAATAAATTATTGTATTGCAAGATAGGAGTTTCTAGAGAGTGCATTAATTATTGTAAGGGGGAAGCTTATAGTACTTGCAATTAATTAATATTTGATTTCCTTCTAGAAGGGTGTGGGGAAACTATAAATAGAGGTGGGAGCTTCAATGTTTAGCATCAGATTATTGTATTAGATGATGGTGAATTGCATTTGATAGGAATTTTGATGTATAATTTTGTTCTTGGCATTAGAGGATGTTCATCCTCTATTGTGACATTCTAGACGTCATTTCCTTGGGGTTTGGCCTTTGAAATCCATTGCTATGTATTTAATTTTATCATTTTGAGAACTGATATTATTTTAGCAGTGGTTCAATCTTCAATTTGCATAAATTTCTTCTTGTTCATGTTATGTGGATTAAAATCTATACAAAGACATTAAAATCACTTTCAGTAGGTGGTTTAGTTCTTTAGGCATTTCCAGGGTTCCCATTATAGTGGTATTAGAGCTATAAGTCCTACAATCCTGTAGAGATCTTAAGCATTTATGTTTGAACATGTGATAAGGGCTTTATAATTTCTACAATACTAGAGCAAGAGAAAGTAGGAGTTCAAACTTGCAAAAAAAATAGGGTAGTTCATCCATGTAGAGGGACATACAATCCAATCATATAGACACAGAGGATATATTCTTTGAACATGAGAGCAGTATGGGTGATTGAGATGATAGGAATACAAGATTAGATGGAGGCAAGAATACTAGTCTAGATCAGGAAAATGTAATTTAAGGTTACTAGGTACATTAGAGGAGGGGCAATATATGCAATAGGAGCATAATAGGTGAATGGATTTGATGCAATAGGAGTAGAATAGGTGAATGGATATGATGTTGCAGCTTGTGGCTAGATAGATGGGCATCAATATTGATTATTTGTATGTTACTCTAGTACAGGAGGTAGTTGATTCCTTAGGCGGGACTGAAGCATGTATAGAGCCACCTAGCTATGATGTTGGTGATGTGGGTGTTTCAATGGAGTCAGTAGATGTGGGTTTGCACTCTAGTATTATTTATTCACAATATGGCATTCAGTCATGTATATAGAGTCAAGAGTCCACATATGAGGCTTTGTCAAGGAATGGCGATGTAGCAATAATGAGATTAGAAGAATGCAAGGATACTATCATATCAACAACCACTTCTATGTTAGTTGAACCATCCAACAAGAAGTTTAGTAGTATGCATGTAATGGTTGATGTGTGTTCTAATGATGGCTCACATGTTGACGATTATGAGTTTTCATCAACTATAGATTTGGTTCATTTTTTTGTTGCAATAGTTAGTGTTGTTCCTATATCCATATATTTCGATGCGGCTACACCTATTGTTGATAAAATTAGTATGAGTGCATATGGTTCACTTGTAGCTAAATCTTTCCCAATGCATGTTGGTGATGATCAGGATTCCAGTCCAATATATATTATGTGGGTGGATACAAGGAAAAAGAGATTTCATATATCTTCTATGGAGTTGCCTTCTAGTGACATTTTGACTTCAACATCCTTAGCACAAGTTTTAGGTGCTAGGCTAGAGTACATGTAGTTGGTCTTGATGATACTAGTTTGCAGTTGGTTTAATGTATATATGAATGTCACATACTACATTTGGGATCTAGGTGGAGGTTGGAGTTCATTGTGGTTCTGGATTGCTTGAGGACAAGAAATTTCAAGGAGGGTAGACTATAATTTCCCCATTTTTTAGCAACTTAGTGGAGTTCTTAGCCTTTACATTCTCCAAAGGCTAAGTGGAGAAATAAGAAATTGATTTAACTAATTTCTTATAAAGTCATTAAATAAATTAAAAATTAAAAGGTGGCTTTATATTTAATTAATTAAATTAATTATTGTATTATAAGGGAGAAGCTTCTAGAGTGTGTATTAATTATTGGAAAGGGGGAAGCCTCTAGTAATTTAACTTTCTAGAAGCACAATTAATTATTATATTGCAAGGGAGGAGTTTCTAGAGAGTGCATTAATTACTAGAAGGGGGAAGCTTCTAGTACTTTCAATTAATTAATATTTGATTTCCTTTGAGAAGGATGTAGGGAAAGTATAAATAGAGGTGGGAGCTTCATTGTTTAGCATCAAATTATTGTATCAGATGATGGTGAATTGCATTTGATAGGAACTTGGAGGTACAATTTTTTTCTTGGCATTAGAGGACATTCATCCTCTCTTGTGACATTCTAGATGTCATTCCCTTGGGGTTTGGCCTTTGGAATCCATTGCTATATATTTTATTTTATCATTTTGAGAACTAATATTATTTTAGTAGTGGTTCAATCTTCAATTTGCATAAATTCCTTCTTGTTCATGTTATGTGGATTGAAATCTATGCAAGGACATTAAAATCACTTTAAGTAGTTGGTTCAGTTTTTTGGACATTTCCAAGGTGTGCATTACAGACATACTCCTCCTCCTAGGGCTTACCTAGAATTAATGAAAGATTTATTCTTATTGAAGAAAAATCTATAGTAGGTATCACGTGTATATATATGTGTATTCCAATTTAATCTGATGGAATATGGATCACAAAGCATAGTTTTGAGTGTGGATATATTTCCCTTAAGTTTGATCACTTCTCAAAGTTTATATGCTAGGTACATTATAAAAATTATATCTTTAATAATTTCAAAGTACCCAAACTTCATGATTTAGTCACATGTAAATGAGTTTGGTACTAGGAACTCCCTTAGGGATATGATGCAGTTCAAATGTGTGTAAACATTAATCATAATTTTAATGAATCCTACCATTGTAACTTTACTATGGATTGACTCTCATTTAAGCCAGTGAAAAAATCTATCACTATTTCATGACCTTGCTTAGTTATCTCATACAATGTTCCTATATAGTCTTATCTAGATGCACAAAGATATATCACCCACTTAAAATGATTTAAGAGAGTGGACATTACTAAAATAATAAGGATGATGTCATGAGGACCTTTTCTTCTAAAGAGTTTTATGTCTTATAATAAGTAAATTTTTTAGTAGTTTACTCCCCTTCCACATGAGTTTTCACAAATCCTTATTGGGTATGGTTGTATCATAGTTCTCATCACAACATACTTTGCCAACATTAATTTAAAGAAAATACCTCATAAATAGAATTAAAATTGACGATAAAATAAATAATAAAAATAATTCAAGTGTGGCCACATTATTAAACCTTTAATTGAAACAAGTAAAGCATATCCCTAAGGCAAAAGGAACTATCCAAATAATTTTGGCTAAGTAGCCCAACATTACATTTTTACATTGTTGGCAATATCAAGAAAAGTAAAAGAATTCACAACAAGGAACAAAAACAATATTTCACATTGAGAAATAATTTAAACATTATGTTCATGATATGTCCATACTAGGATCATCAAGGGAAAGGAGAGGAATAATAACTTCTCATCCATGATAGTAATTAATAGTAAATATAAATCTACAAACTAGATTGGTGGTACTTTGAACACATGAGTATAATCAACATTGGTCATGTACCCTTAGGACCTGGTAAAAATTAAATCTGAAATGACTGAAAACAATCCAATATGATATCCATATTATCTTAGTATAACTATCCTAATAGGTTCCAACCATGGCCTATGGGTAAAAGTACTAAGGCTATTTTGCACTATGAATCCCACAATCGACATAGAAGGATGTCCATAGGGATTGTAGTTCATCAAAATCTTAGAGTTGGTGGAAAAATCTACTTCTTAACATAGTGTATGTTTTATATAGCAATAAAGAAGAGTTACTATCAAAATAGTTTTAATATAAGTCATGACTATAATATATATTGTTCTATCGTTTTCCTGTTATAATTTACATGTTGATGCACCTATTGTACAATCCTATATTTTACTCTTTAGATCAATACTTGCCATCATATACATGATGAAATTCAAGCTACTATATCCACTAGGTCTAGCATGCTTACTTGCACATTTTCATTCTTACTCGATATTTTTCCACCGTCATATAAAGTTTTCTTGTATTTAGCATACAAAGATGTAATTGATTCTTTTAATCTTATACCATATGAAGATTTTACACTCTCTAACCATAGACTACCTATCTTTTAGTCCTTAAATTATAGGTGTGAAAGCATACACGCTATCCTAGAGTACAATTTTCTCATCAAGTTAACCTATTATTATTGCTCTAATTTCTTATTAATACAGTTCTACTACCCAACATCACTTTATTTCTAATATTTGTACTACATGGGTCAATCTCTTTAGTTCTCTGATCTCACTACAAAAACAAAATCTTACCCCAAATCCTAGGGCTATATGGGGTTTATATTCCAACCTATATATGCTCTAGGTTCATTTTATCTATTTAATTAATTATTATTGTTGGTATTGTCTCATAACCCTAAAAAATTTATGCTTTCAAATCATGAATATTTTTTCAACAATTCAACTTATTCATTATTGATTAGTAATAACTTTACAAGAATCTCTCACTAATACTCACCTCGAAATATGAGCTTCCTAAATTAATATAATAGAAAATGGTTCCCTATTTACTCATTCCAACAAGTGCCACATAGTGGCATGTACTTGCCTTATCGTTATAAAATATATTTGTAAGTATTGAATACAAATTATAATTTTTTAAATAAATTTAATTTAATCTAAGTCAAATATTAAAAAATCAAAAAATAATTATTGCAAAAAGTGGATAAACATTTATATAATTAATAAGTTCTCTAAGCATACTTAAAATGAATAAATAGAATAGTGTAAAAACTCATTATACTCTTGTTGCTTCATTGGTAGTTGTAAATAAATTTTACTTTGATGCTTTTACATCTTGTAAATGCAGTCTCATATATAAAATTTTACTTATATATATTCTTTCGATGAAAATATTCTTTACAAAGTACAAAAAAAATTGACTATGTTATTGTAGTTGTCATAGGCTAGTACTATTGTATTCAGTTTACACAACAAGTGAATTAGTCGTACACAAATGAACCAATTACAGTGAAGTATTTTTATTTCATTTCAATATGTCTAAAGTTTCAATTTGTAATTAATTAAATATGTTCTTAAAAATAATTTATCTCAATTGGCTCAAATTATTTGGTCTTATAAGACCCCTTTTTTCGGAACTCCATCATGATGCATTTTTAATAGCCACATTTTAGAAGATTATTTATAAATATAAATATGTAACATTTTAAATAAATATAATTGCATTTTTCTACAAATTAAAAGCATGATGTATTTGGTTTTTCCATTGATATATTGAAAATTTATGCTATGATTCAAATATTTAAATTTATTGAAGAAAATATAAGTTAAACTTCTAAATCTAGGGCAACAAAAATTTCAAATAATTATTTTAATAGTTATGATTCTAACTAATTATAAATTTGTTTAAAATATGCTTTCATTAACTCAATACTATTTTTTTTTTTAAACATATATTTTGATAGCTACAAAACCTATTTTAACAATTCTATGATTAAATGTAAAACTTTAAATTTGTAAAATATACAACTATATAATTTCCAATAAAATATTCTTGATAATTCTACTTACACAAAGATATCAATTTATTTTTTGTCAAAACATATACACTAATAACAATAATATGACTTGACACAAACAACTTCAAATTATTTATTTTAATAATTTTAAAATTCATTTTAACAACTTATTAATGAATCTCAAAAGCCTATTTATATACAATAAAATAAAATTATAATTATATAATAATTTAAATTATATTATAAATAATTTTAAAACTTGACATGAAGTACATGCCACTATGTGGCACTTGTTATTATATTTATTAAGATTTATTTGATTTTTCATAAATTTGATTAACCAAAACTTATGCACAAAGAAACTAAAACTAATACAACTATTATCATACAACTTTTTTTTTACCTGAAAATGTTGCATTATGGAGAACTACCAAAAAAGGGCTCCTATAACACAAAATGAGTTGAACCAATTGTATAATTTGTATGAAATATAAAATTTATAAAAGAAAGAAAAAACTTTAAAAATATTTTAATTATTCAAAAAATATTACTTGTGATTGGTGGATAGATTTCAAACTAATTTAGTAATTGTGCAAACTCAATGCAATAGTACTAGCCTATGTCAAGTACAATAACATGATGAAAGAAATTCACTACCATAATTTTAAATAATGTGGATATTAGCACATCTCTTGTTCACTTTGACATTATTATTGTGAGAATATTTTTTTAACCATTATTAATTAGCCTTTATATTACTATTAATACGAAAAGCTTTAATTATGCTATTATTTAGTTTATTTTATTTTTACCACCTTATATATGATATCTCCAAATTGTTAATTTAAAAAGCTACCATGAATTCAACAATCAATATTAATATTAGTTCTTTATCTTATATTGACAATGAAACTCATAGTATTTTGTTTTCTTTTTACATTTATTAAAATCTCTCCCACAACTAATTAATAAAACATTATTATATAAATAAGGATAATAATTCACAATTACAATGCACACTAAAAAATTAACATATAATCACTTCCCACTTCCTCTTTAGACTTTTACCAACAATTTTTTTTTCTATTGGCTATAGAGAGATCAAAAGAAATAAACAATTCATTGAGAATCAAAAAGGAGGCAAAGCCTCACACCAAAACCAAAGAGGCAATAATACAAGTATGATAGATCAGATACAACAAGAGCCCAAAATAGAGAACAACAGAACTAGTGCAGAATATCAGAGTAGTTATCCACCCACGCGGTCCAACTGAGTGGGCCTTCCATCCAAACAATATTTTTTTGCTCCTAGATTTGGGACAGCATAAAGATCTCCTCCTATCTGGCATTATGATTCTCTTTTAATAGCTTCATTTAGCTTTTGGCACGTATGCTCAAACACCTGCAAATTATCAAGAGTCCTCCTCCACTGATACCTATATTTAAGCTTGTAAAAGAATAACATAGCTTGGCCATCCTTGAGGAACCATTGTAGTTTGTCTTTTTCAATAATCATGGTGGTCTGAACCTGCAAGAATATTTTAAAATGTGTGAGTTTATGATAAAACTCAGTAAGAACCCTTCGCTTACCTTGGTATTTTTCCTCATTCTTGCATTTCTAGATCTGCCAAAGAATGTTAGAAGAGAACATATTCCAGAAACAATTAGCATCTTTACTAAGCCCTTTAATGTGGCCCGTAACAATTTCAACAATATTCACATTAAAGGGATAGTATATACCAAAAAGATTCCAAATTTCATTAGCAAAGAGGCAATCAAATAAGATATGTCTACCAGTATCAGGTAGCCTACAAATATTACATAAATTAGAGTGCTGATTATCTCTTTTAATAGGAAGTCTATCAATTAACATAAGCCATTTAAAACATTGGATCTTAGGCTCAACTGGACTTTTCCAAATATAATCCAACATTTTATTCCAAATTTTGTTATCAAAGGAACAGTACCAGATTTTATTCAAATGAACAATAATATTTTCATTATGATCAATGACCTTGTATATATTCTTAGTTTTAAGCTTGTTTAAGACAGTTCCATCTAGCCATTTACATTTAAGGTGCCTATAAGAGTCCACATGACAAATAGAAGGAAGGTCTTTAGAAGCTTGCACAATTAAATTATAAGTCTTCTTTTGAGACTAAGGTAAATTAAATTTACTCTTAAGCTCATCCCAGGAAATAAGAATATCATGCTCAAAGATATTAGCAAATTGAGTAATACTAGATTTGGCCCAAGATTTGGCAAAAAATCCCTGGTAGAGGGCTAAAGGTTTATTGTTTATACTCAAGTTCCACCAAATGGATCTCTCACCATGAAGTTGATTATCATTATAAAAATCCTTATTGGTGAGAAACCTTTGGACATGGTCCTATACACACCAAATAGACTTAAAGATGGCATAATCTTGAACAATAACTTGAAATTTACCGACAATAAGGTCACAAAAATGGAGGTTCTTCCAAGATCTAGCCTCTTTGGGAAAACCTCTCTCAATGTTGTGTCTCACAAGCACTTTCCAAAGATTATCACCTTCCAATGACTAAAATATCCACTTAGTAGAAAGAGCTATACCATGAACCTTGAGATCTTTTAACCCTAGCCCACCTAGGGACTTATTAGTATGACACCAATCCCATTTAATAGCATGATACTTTATTTTGCCCTTGCCATTAGACCAGAGAAAATGCCTGATAGCTTTTTAAATTTCAAGAATTTGGTAATTGTTGAACATCCAAGTAGAAGAGTAATAAATACTATAAGAAGATAAAAGCTTTTAACAAACTTGAATTCTCCTAGCAAGAGATAAGGATCTATTATACCATTTATTAAGTTTATTCTCAATCTTGGCCTTCAACCAAGCTCACATATCCTTAAGAGAAGGATCAACAAAATAGGGAATGCCAAGATACTTGACAATATTTTTGGGGCCTCCCCATTGATAATTGTGCTAAAGGAACTAGTCAAGAGGCTGATCATCCCAACTCAAGCAAATAGATTTAGCCTAGGAGATCCTAGCACCTGAGATAGTACATATATATTCAACTTAACTTGTAGATTCTTAAAGTTGTTATCAGTAAGTTCAAAAAAGATAGTAGTGTCATCAGCAAAGTGGCTATTTATAAGCTTATCATTATTAAGAAGATACAGACCTCTAACTTCCAGAGACAGGGTATTATCTTTAAGAATATAGTATAAAGCTTCAGCAACAATAACAAAGAGAACAAGAGCCAAAGGGAAACCTTGCCTAATAGACAAACTAAGGGGGTAAGGGTTAGAAATAGATCCATTAATCTCAATTTGGGCACAAGTATCTTTGAGCAGAGTTTGAACAACATTACAAAAATAAGGAGGAAAACCAAAAGACTGCAACATCATGATGATAAACTTCCACTCAACCCTATAATAAGCTTTCTTAAAGTCAAGGAGGAGAAAAGTAGAGTTTTGATGAGAACATTTAGCCCAATCCATAGCTTCCCAAGCAATAATAAGATTCTCTAGAATGTATCTACCTTTAATTAAACTTGTTTGAGTAATACTAACAAACTTAGGGAGAATGTAAACCAATCTAAGGGCTAAAACTTTTGCTAAAATTTTATAAGAAACATTAAGGAGCATAATAGGCCTCCAATTCTTGATAAGAGATTTGTCCCCTTCCTTAGGAAGGAGTTTAATAATACCCTTGTTGATCTCAGGATTGAGAGAGCCAATGCTTATGGCCTAATTATAAAGATCAAACATATCCTTGTTGATCCAACTAAGATTAGCCTTATAAAATTCAATAGAAAGCCCATTAGGCCTGGGGGCCTTGTAATCCTTGAGAGCTTTAATAGCCCCTTTGATATCATCAATACATATAGGAGTTGAGAGAAACATGACATCTTCAACATCCAATTTAATAGGAAAAAGAGGCCTTCACTTGAATCTAATATCATCAATCTCCATGGAATCTTTAGAAGAGAAAAACTTACTATAGTAATAAGCAAAGGCCAAAGAAACACAATCAGTATCAGAGACTTCCTGATTATTAATAACAAGCTTGTCAATAGACTCTTTAGTTTGTTTCTTCTTAAGAAGATTAAAGAAAAATTTAGACCCATGATCACCATGTTGGAGCGAGTTAATCCTAGATCAAATTTTAGCTCCTTGGATTTTGGTCTGTTGTGTTGGAAATGATTGAAAAGCTCATGAATGAAAAGTAATAGAACTGGTAAAGAATGTTTTCAATCATTGTTTTTTCATTGATGTCAAACTTGCTACTTGCAGGAATGACAAATGCTTTAGTGATCCAAATACTATCAATTAGTTGATTGACAAGGAGGTGGCAATCAAAAAGATGTAACTAGAGTACCTAGAGAAAGGTTGAAGTTATGATGTTGTAATTAAGTATAAGGAATAGCTAAGCCATTGATGAAATAGTGTATTGATGACATACTCTAAGACATAGAGGATGGACACACCAAGACATATAAAAGATCAAGAGCCGAGCAAGCTAGTTAGTGCCAAACAAATCTTCAGTTGAAGCCAAGCAAAGTTCAACTTAGTGTATGCTGATTGGTCTTTAGGTGCTGAGCAATCTTTAGGTGCCAAGTGAAGATTAGCTGCCAAGTAGTAGAAAAGAAATAGGTGCCGAGTAAGTTTTCAAGTGTCGAACAAGATATAAGTGCCGAGTGATATTGAAGTGCCGAGTGAATTTCAAGAGCTGAGTTTCACAGAATTTCTTCAGGTGCCAAGCATCAGTAAATCAATAATGCCAAGTTGCTACATTATTTTGAAAATTGAAGATTCACTAGATCTGAGCTGACATGGTAGTTATCTAGAATTTTGTGAATCAGATAGAAGATAAGAATGATGAGCTGGTGGCACAGAACACTACGTAAATCATTCTTGACAAATACAATTGGATTCTAGATGAAGTTTCTAGATAAGATCAAGATAACAAATAGATACATTGTATCTTACCTAATCTATTGAAACCCTAAAGATGGTGAGGGTGAATCGAGTGGGAAAGGTATTCCAGATTTCTATTTAAGGAGTCATAAGGTCATGAAGCAAAGTGTGGTGGTCAAGCATGAAATTATGAAATGCTAAAGAAGGTGCTAAGGTGGAAGAGAGCACAAATACTCTACTTCGATAGATGACCATAGATATGATTGCACTGGTATGATGACTAAAAAGACTCAAGGTGACGAAGCTTGAGATGACAAGCTTTCAGAGCTATAGTGATTAAAGCCAAGCAAAAGATTGAACCAAAGTGTGATTTGTAATCTGCAAGATATGTTGTAAGTTGTATCAGATCAAAAGTCATTATTGTTACTCTCTAGCAATTGTAATAGTTAAGATAAATCCTATGGACTTAGGTTGGTTTAATAGCCATGTTGTAAATCCTTTAATAGGGTGACATTCCAAGTGAATCTTAGAAAGTCCTTTAACCAGGCCCATTCCTAATAGTATGGTGAAATCCTCTAACAAGGTCACATTTAACAATGTGTTGTAGCCTTTAACAGGGCAGGCTTTTAATAGGGCAGACCATCAGAAGTGGTTGAAATCAATTGGACAGTTATTTTTGTGGGTATCATCACCACTCCAATTTTACCTTCTTATTTTTGGAGGGTTTCTGGGTTATCAAATTCTTAGTGTTATGGTGTGATGCATGTTTACTTTTCATAGTTGTTTAAATGTTCAAATTACATGCATGATAGTTTTAGTAATGTGCTATTAAGGATTTGGAGAAAAAGTGGCATTGGACCTTGGAAAATTGATTCACCCCCCCTCTCAGTTATTCTAAAGAATTATAACATGTTGATGTTTGCTGAGGGCATCTTTGGTGGTAATCACCTAGTTCAAGAGATTCGTATTAGATGGGTTAGCTTGAGCACTATACTCAGCCATTTGAAGTTTAGAACAAAGAAGTTTTTTAATGAATCTATAGTCTTTGGCATGTTTTTGGCCTATGGTTTGAAGAAAAGCTCTCCAAGTTGGGAGATTAGCCTTCCACTTGTCAATCATGGAAGACTCCTTCATATTATAGAAGTTGATGTTTGTAATGATTTGCAAGGCATGAAGAACATATTCATCCTGCAGAAGTTTAGTATTCAGCAAGAATTTGGTATAGGTAGGTTTCTATTGAATAGGCTTAGAGTATCATACTAATACAAGTGAAAATAGGATGATGATCAGATAGGGTGGTAGCAGAAACCAAGACAATATTACCTTTACTGTCAGGAAGAAAAGAAAAGAAGTCCTTATTACCATAAAAGTGATCTAATCTAGAATAGATCCTAGATTGACCTTGTTGAAAATTGCACCATGTGTGACAAATTCCAAGATGAGAGTCTTTATTGTTAGCCAGAGGATCAAACAAATGTTTTGAGTTAATAAATTTAGACCAATGCAGATTTTCATAGTCCTTCCATCTAAAATGGTTGCTACCAATTTTATCCTTTTGGGTCTCAACCATGTTGAAGTCTCCTCTAAAAAATGAAGGAATATCAGGGAGAGCGGATAACCAATTCCAAAGGGAAATTCTATCTTTAGTGTTATTAGGAGCATAAATAGAGCAAAAACCAATAGGTTTATTATTAATATTCATAGTAAACCAGATAGCCCTTTGACAGGGAGAAACACCATCATTAGATGTAAGCATCCCCCACTTGGGATTGACAAGGACAACAATTCCACCTTTACCCTTGATGCGATTAGAGTAAAACTTAATATCATCTTTCCAAATAAAATTAAGGTTGGTATCAAGCATGAAACCATTAGGTTTAATTTCTTGCATCATAAACAAATCAATAGAATTAAAAGTGTTTTAAACACACTTAAAAACATATTTTCTATCCTGAGACTCAAGCCCCCTAACATTCCAAGATAAGAAATTTATTGTGCCACATTGAAAGGGTTTTGCACATATCTTCAATAGACATTATGGGACTGCTGGGAATATCCCTAGATTTTTTATTAGCAAAACTATTTTTGGATCTTGGTGGCCTCCCACATATTTTGGTGGAGATGGCATCTAACCTAGGAGTCTCATCAAAGACAAATAGTTCCATGTCCATTTTAACATTATTCTAAGGTGCCCTAGTAGTAGGGATAACTTTGAAAATATATTCATCGTCTATTTCCATAAACACTTTTGGTGGTAACTTTGGCAAATTTAAAGCGGGTTTGACAGTTTCAATAGAAAGAGCAAGATATTCAATCATGTCAACACTCAGAGGAGGATTCATGGTGGGAGGAGAATTGGGAATAACATTAATATTTTTGGGTTTATGGTTACTCGAGGTAATCCCTTTCCTCTTTTTCCTATTTCTAACCAACGTAAATCCTTCATCTAAGTCAGGCCTCGACATAGCCTCATGAGGGGGAGATAAATTTAAATTGAGAGCAGACACAATCTAGGTATTACCAAAAGAGACTGGAGCTTTCTTAGTAGGTTGACTATCAAAAGTGGAAGCAACAGGAGGGTTAACTGGCAATGGGGGATTGGAGGAGAATTAATGTTACTGGTAGGTTTAGTAGAAGGTTTATTAATGATGGGGAAATCTTTTCTACGATGACCTTCCTTCCTACATAGAAAGAAAGCATTCAAGCCCCCTAAAACTTCACTAGGGAAAACTAAATTTTCATTAAGCACATTAATATTAATCTCAGTAGGAATTTCTTTGCCAGGGAGAAGCGATATAAGAACCCTAGCGTCCATGTGAGGAATTGATCTAACTGTTTCATCCATCCTGACAATTTTTCCCAAATTATCCAACAATTGTGGGAAAAAATGCCAAAGAAAGGGAGGAATGTTTTTCACAAGAATCCATCTGGGAGCTGAGAGGGCCAAAACTTCCTCATGGATGGCTTTAGGGGTCCAAGCCAATGTGCAAAAAGGACATCGACCCCATTGTCTAGTATTGTTTTTTCAAAACCTCTTGTTGGGCTTCACAGTTAGTGAAAAAATAACAAATAATCCCTTTTGAATCTGTCTGCAAAACAAAATATGAAACCCTAACTTAACATTCCAAAAACTATGGAACTAGTCATCCAAAAACTTCTGTGGAGGACACTTTTCAACTTCAATTATAGCAAAAAAAATAGCAATGTCCTTAAGCCTACTTTTTTCTTTAACTCTTTTGGCAATCATCTCTAAATTAGGAATCAAAGAAAAGGGAGCCAAGGAAGCTAGAGGGTTCTTACCATCCTGGGCAACCTCATTGTTCTCAGGGTCAGCAACAAAAAACCTAGCTTGATCATTGATACCACTTGCTGAATTAGAAACTGCCTCTGAGAATGTTCTTGCTTTGAATGAACTATTAGCGGTTGAGTGGGGATCTCCATTAATGCTGGCAGATGCATTAGCTACAAATGGAGGTATGGGATGCTATGAGGAGTTAATTGAAGTGCCTACAAGTGTGCTAGAGTTAAAGGGGATATTAAGGGGAGAAATACTACCTAAGATGGTCGTACACATGGGGACATCTAGGTGTCCACCACCGTCGACCCCATGCTTTTTTGTCGCCACCTTTCTGGCACAAAATATTTAATAGAATTGAATTCACTCTGCTAAAAGTTCCCAGAAAGGAATTTCTATTTGCCATTTGTTAATCTTACCAACAATTTTTCATATCTTTCTAGATAAAAATATGAAGAACAATAATATCTCCACCTCCATTTGTATAGGAGCAAAAATAGGAGATCTAAATAATAATAAGAAATTCATATATAATTTATTGAATAACAACAAAATTTTCATTTCCCTCTTTTTAATTTTTTTTACAAAATTAGATTAAATTATAAAATCAAAATATTTCTTTATCACTTTTGTAACTAACTTAAAAGATAAAATAAAATAAAATTCAAAATTTTAGAATGAAAACTTTTCTTAAAAAAAAATTTGCATCCTTCATTCTATGGTAATGAAATCAATTTTAAAATAGGAAGCCACCTTTACATTAATTTGACTAGACAAAGGTGCATTATAAAATAGAAAGTTTCCATTCATTATAATGGATTTAAAAAATAAAATCAAAATAAAATTCAATTAACATTCATTCTAATAATAGAAAAACACCTTTTTAACAAATTGCCCTCAACTACATCTTATCCTTTCTCTTTTTTAAAAATTTGTTCATCTTTTCATTCTATGATGGATATGGTGAATGATTTTATTTTTTTAATAATTTATGTTGGGAAATGAAGGATTATTCGTGTTGAAATTTTTTTAATTAACTTAAAACTAGGCACTATTGGTAAATAGAGGGAATGGAAACAATTTAAATTTAAATTGGTTGCATCTTTGACCATCAAAATTTAAATTTACTTATTTGTACTGAGCATTGCACAATTATTTTATTTACTGATCTCTCACCACTTTATTTAAATGTCATTCTGCTTGTCAATAAATTTCACTTCTACAAAGTAGGTACTCACCTGTCATCATTATGTTGAACCACTAAAGATTTTATATTTTTCTTACATAAATAATGTTTTCTTGTCTATGCTTGACTATGAAATTAATGTACTATTTGTTGTGTATATAATAGATGCTACAATTCTGGATGTTTTGCAAGTATGGAATGGGAAGCTAAGTCAAAACAAAAATGGAGATACTTTCTTACCCACATTACAGAAGAATTGGTGAGAATGAAAGCCAATGGAACTGCCTCATTGAAAATTTGTCAACTAATTCTGTGTTATTTGAAGTTCATATAATTTCTATGAAGAATTGGAGAATGCTAATCATCTTCATTGCTCAGGTCCTCACAACCTTGCCTTTTGTTTTTTCTTTCTGTAAGAAAGTTCTTTTTAAGCTACCTCTTTTGAAACATTATTGATGCTTCTAATATATTCTGTCCATAAATATTGTGCAAATTTTTTTTTGCACAATTCTGTAAAAATGCATCAAATCATTAAGAATTTTGTTAGCATTTTCTTGAAGATTGTTGTTGTGATTAAAATGAATCACATCCACTCCAAATTATAATGTAGGTAGATGCTTACACAAAGCTTTATGGAGCTTGTGACTTCAACATAACTAAAATATATTTACAAATTAATAATAATAAAACTCTCTTCATGTTGACTTGGGGGATGAAATGTATTAAAGAGACTACTGAAAGCTATAGTCAAAGTCTAGTACAACTAGGACAATAATGACTATATTTTTGAGTCACTTGGTCTCATCAATAAGGTGTGTTTCTTATGTGGTGAACAACCAATGGAGGGTAGTCTTATGGCATAGCTGATAAAGATTAAATTCAATGAGATTTGAAAAGGGCCAATTCATGAGGTACAAGAGTAGCTGAGATTACCAATGAAAATTTTTATGGCATGACATTGGCAATATTAGAATATCCAAAATGGATTTCTATTTCTAGAAATATAGTTGTAGAGAAACAAAGGTTAAAATTCTATGAATTTTGGTGCATTTTGGTTTGTAATCTTTTCTGTACATTATTTTTTTAAACCAAGTTTAAAGATTTAGTTTCTACCTAGGAATATGTAAATTTAATTCTACTAACCTAGCTTGAAATGCTAATAGAATAATCACCTATGCAGCTGCCATATTTGAGAATTAAGATTTAAGATATGTATTATATTTAGGATTATAAACTCTTTGATCATTTTTTTTTTCTCTGTTTAGATTGTTCAATTGGATTACACAGAAGAATATATTTGTGTGAATTATTGATGTATTTAACAATAAGTTTTTATTTTTGAGAGAATAGTATGCTGACTATTTTTTTTGTTGTTGAAGAAATAAGGCAAACGTGATGTTGGACGATGCAACCAAACCATTTCTCAAGAACATTTGAGATGTTCTGAAAGAGGGGCTTTGCATGTAGGTTTCTTTTTAGAGATTTCCATCTTCAAGAGATAATGAGAGTAGAGAGTGAAGGGAAAATAGGTTATGGTAGATCACAGAGCACTTGAAATGGATGAGGTATTCAAATATATTACAGTAGGTGGAAGCTTACCTATTGATTTTAGGAAGGAGTTAATAGGAAAAAAAAGTAGTGTTCTTTATTGCATTTATTGAAAGCCATATGATGATAGGTGTAATGAATGGTATCATTTTTGTGAAAATAAATCAAAACTTCAAAAAATTTGCTCAACACTAACTAATGCCAAGTGGCCAAGTTACTCAGCATAAGAGGGTGCTAAGTGACAAGAGGATGGTGTCGAGTAAGCTTGGAACATGAAGGATCCAAGTGTGCTTAACATTTAGGGCAACATGACATAGTGTATGCTAAGTGTGCTCAATAATAAGGGATGCTGAGTGAGCTCGACAATAGAGGATGCCAAGTGAGCTCAACACTAATTGTAGAGATGAAACCCAGTTAAAGATAAGACCAAGTGAGTAGTATAATAGACTGCCATTAAAATGCAAAGAGCTAAATGATGAAGATTTGAAATGCAAAATGCCATGCAATGATGAATAGAAGAAGGGGAACAACATAGTTTAGTATGCTTTCTTTGTTGCTTGATTTCTATTCAAATAAGATAACAACTATTACAAAATTTGAGAGCAATCGGCTTCAGCTAGAAAACCCTAAAATCTTCAAATAGATAAAACTTCAAACTTCAAATGTAACTTCAAACTTATAGCTCTAATGACTACACACAACAATGCCTGGAATAATCACTACTTCATAGGTTGAATCAATAAAAGTTACATAATGACAAAAGATCCAACATGTGCAATTGCAAACATGAAAATGAAACCCTTCTATTTTTTGAACTCTGACTTGATCTGCTGATCAATTTCCTTCTTTGATATGTGCTCTTGTACTTCTCTACTCTATTCTCTCTTCAACTCTTTAACTAATCAAATGAATCAAATTAATTCCTTTTGTTTTGCAAAAATATTTTCCCTCTCATTTTGAATTCAAACTCACCTAACCACATTCAATATTTTTGACCATTGTGCAGGTCGTGAGGGTGGTAGGTGAGCATTTGGCTCCAGAGGCAAACAATTAACTGATTAACTGCATTAAATATTTCAACAATTTTGACTGTCTTTATCTTCAATGGCTAGTCAAGAGTGGCATAGAGTGTGAGCTTCTAGTAAAAAAAAAAGTATGGTTTAGACAGTTGGATTTATTAGTCCAATTTGTAAACCATCAAATAGGTAGAAAGTTCAAGTCTTCACTTAAAGGTCGAGGATGGAGACATATATTATAATGAAAATTATTAATTAATTTTTTTTTCTATGTTTATTTTACAATAAAAAAAATTTAGACCCTCTCATTTAAATAAATAAATTTTCTTATTATTTACAAGAATTACATTTCAATATATAATTATAGAACTTCTACGCTCAAATGAACCCAATTATTGTCCAAGTGTTGCATAAGCAAGCTCTGATACCAAATGTCATGCCCAACTTTTTAGAGCCAAAACACCATTCAATTTTTTAATTTTTAATTTAAAAACAAATTCTTACTTATATGTAACATATACAAATATAATTATGATGTATTTTAAATTAAATTATTCTTCCGATAATATGCATGTATTCTACAAAATACAACTAAACTTGTAAGTCAAAACTGAAATAATACATAAAGGACATAATGGATCTATATTAAAACATGATTAAGTACAACATTTATCATAGTTTTAAACTCTACTTACATTTTCAAATAGATTAATTTATTAATATGAGAAAGTAGCATCATTACACATGGGAATATTCAAATTTCTTTCTTCCTTACATTAAGAAACTATTAAATCCAATTATAAAATACATATCAATCTTTCATTTGAGAAAACTAGACTTTCTTGAGAATTTTTACAATATTATACAAGATCTCCAATTACTTCTTCCTTTGATTGTTGCAAGGATAAAACATAGTAGAAACTTTGATCTTCTTTATTTCATAGAAGCCTAGTAACATTCAAATATATTTACCAATTAAAAGATCTAACTAGTTGGTCTTATATAACATGAATACAAATTTTCTTCCTTCTTTAACATCTAAACAATAGAATAAAACAACATATTAGAATAGTCCCCTTTTAACATATTACATCTGACTTTTATGAATTTACACATGAATGCAAATTACACTTTTTTGAGGACTTGGTACACAAAGCTTTTAATCCAAATTAACATGAAGCAAGCCAGCTTTATAGGTTATCCCATACTCTTCCCCAAATCCATTCTTTCACTTAAGAACCTACAATACAATATCATACATGGCCATGGAATGATCACCTCCCAGCATAGGCCTTTACATGGCCACCCTCAAGCTAGGAGAACCAAGTTTGAATGGGTAATATACAAACTTATACACAACATAAATAGAACAAGAAATAATTACACAAAACTCCCACCCAAGGCTTGTTCACAAAGGGTCTATTTGAGACCCAAAAATGGGGTGAAGGTGGACCAAGTACACATCTAGAGAAAGCCAAAAGTTTAGTATAAATAATATTTCCTTCAACAAGGCCAACATACCAAAAACTCCCATCTTTAGTTTTCATTCACAACCTTTATCACCCCAAAAATTTAAAACAACTTTGGCAACATGGAGCCCATACATCCATGTTTTTCCTCTATCCTACATAAGGAGAGGTTTTTCACATGATGGGCTATCAAACACCCTTCACCCTAGGCTACTCTACCCTCTTAAGGGTGAGTGTGCCTTATACACCCAACATCACAGACTGATAACAACACACAAGAAAAATATAGACATCACAGTTACATCTCCATCAAGAAACTTCACAAAAGGAACTCTTTTCAATTCAACATCAAACACTACAAACACATTACAAATGAAAAACATTACAAAATTAGAACATCTTTCCACAAACACATAAAAAAAGAACATACAAAATACATAACAAGGCTAGTGAAATAACCAACCTAGAATCCAAGCTTATAGTAATGAAACTTGTAGAGGAACTCCCTTAATGCTTCCCACCTATATTCACACAACTTTCTATTTTCAAATCTCCCTAATCTCCTAGATGTCTCCAAGTTTGGAGAGTGAGTGAACACCCAAATGTGTCACATAAATTCTCCCTAAAAAGCGTACTCCCCCCTTCTCATCTAACTCTCATTAATGGGGTATGGGTCTCCTTTCCTCTTACCTCCTCCTTGTCCCACCATTCATAAATGGAATAAAGACTATAGGTATGGTGTGAGGTATGGCTTCCTGACACTTCAATTTTCATCACTTTTCAAAGGCACCCTTTACAAAGGATCATAAATAAGGCATGTGCACCTTTTTGACTAGAAAACACCTGCAAACCCAAGGTTCCATAAGTAGGGTAGGTTATTTTAGCCCTAGCTACCCTCTAGGGTCTCCTATAACCCTCCAAAGACCCACTTCTAACTTACCTATAGGTTCAAAAGGTTTGACTCAAATAATAAATCATTCAATGATGAGATTAACATAGGTGATACCCAAGGTTACCAATATTGGTTAGGTTTCATTTTTTTAATAATCCTTGTTTGGCTATCTCATTTACACTTCACTTTGCACATTTGTCAATTTTCACTACAACAATTCCACATGACATGTCCATTTGGAAAGGGAAAAAAATACTAAACATAAAAATAGATTTAGAACAATCATACTTCAAACCACATTTATAAAAAATAAATATAATACAATAAGGTTTACATCTCTTCATTAGATGAATCTTTGCCATCATAGATCCACATTAGCTCAAACTTTATTCTCTGAATAAATTTCCATGGTTATTTTCCTACACATCTCAATTCAAGTATCAATAGCCTAAGAAATAATATGTTTGATAATATTATTAACATAATCAACTCATAATCTAATTGTATTGAACAATTCACCATTTTTCTAATTGGATTATCTATTCAAGACATCAAACATAATAATTAATCCACAATAAACATACATAATTCATATTGCATAATCCCTTCAATTCACAATTCAATTTCTTATAAGGAATTTTCAAAAATTATACATCATACCAAACACAATGACATCAATTTCCTTAAACATACTTTGCATGTCAATTATGATTAGTCCATATAATTTTTAGCTTAATTTCCATTATGCTAATCATCTAAATCCATTGCTCAATACACATAGAGTATCATATATAATCTAATTCACATTTTTGTGTAGTTAATCAAAACTCATCACAATATATACCTTATTTTTATCTCACAATACTATATCCTCGTGAATTTACTTGTGCAATAATTTCACTTTTAATAAAAAATTATCATATGATCACTTCTTGTCATGATATAAATTCTATCTACATTTCCCTTGTAACAATTCTAATGAACCAAAATATCAAAGCATCAAATTGTAATTCAATTATCACACATAACAACAAGCATTCCTGCCATATATGAAAAAAATTAGCACATCATGCTATATTCAATCAACATTCAGTTTATTCTAGAACCATAATTCATTATGTATCATAATGATATCATGAAATTAATAATGAAATTTCTTCTCAACATGATACTCATCTAAATCTATTAAGGATACATAGTACATGAAAGGTATCCCAATACAATCATTTAACTTCTCAATAATATCACAAACTAGTTGAGAAATTCCTACCATAATAAAAGAAATTAACATAATTCAACACAATATCCTTATGGAACTACTCTCCAATATTTTACATTTAACACTTACCCTTAAGTTTTGTAAGAGGACTTCATATCTTAATACGAGTTTCATCCCTAATTTTAAATAGCCTTCTTGAGGGTAATTACTGAGCTATAATACATAATAACTATTCAAATAAATTATCCCTAAACTAAGCATGAGATATCACTATGACATCAACATCAAGTTGGAAATCAACATGATCCATAATATCAGGTTCTTGTCAATGAAAATCAATTTCCATAATATATCGACATAAGGTATCTAATAGAAAGTTATTTATGAAGGAATTCAAACTATAGCAACTTGGAATATAGCTTTAAACACATCAACCCAGAAAGGGATACAAAATGTCAATATGGATTATATGAATAATCAAAACCTTATTAACCATTATTTCAAAATTCATTAACATCAAAATATAGGTGATTGTTATTCCTATCAAATTTTACAAGGAACATGTTCCCTTTATAACACCCCATCTCATTCTTCTAAACAACCCTAAACTCTTATAACAAGACATATTCAAAAGACTAATATTTTTTTAAGTGTGTGAGAGGAGGGACCTCACATGTATCTCATGAAACATGTAGGCCACCATGCAATGACCCCAATGAAAATGAGAAGGCTTGTCTAACATTTGCTACATCATATGGCCTTATCCACACTCTAATCCATGCTTCCTTTTGTCAAACATCACGTAGCAACCCAATAATGCTCCCAATACCACTATTAGTGTGTGGGTTGGCCCATACTACTATACTAACTCCTCCTAGGGTATGGCCCTGCCCATGATGGTATCATCTTGAAAAGTGGCCCTTATGATTGGGTACAAGTTTTGGATTGTGTATTATACTCAATCTGTAGACAATGAAATATGATCTATAAAATCTTGGAGAATCCTCAAGAGTGATAGTCATCTCCCTGAGTGGTAAGTGGAATGTGTTCATTTTTGAATGGAAATTTTCAACTAAGGCATTAAAAAAACTGTAATTCACCCAAAGGTCAGGGATATCACGTAAATATGTGAGACCTAGATAATCAATATGCATTAGCTTGGTTGCATCCAACTACTAAGAAAAACCCTAATGGCTAGAAAATGGGATAGATGAAAGAAACTTGCAACCATGCTTGAACAACATAGTACAATCAGTATGCAATCAAAAAACATGATATTTTTATACTACAACTATACAAATATCCTACAGACATGCTATAATGACTCAAAAAAATGTTAAAGTGATAAAAAATGAAAATTTACACACAAATAGACTACAAACTCGAGTGAGTTTTTACAATCCTACATTAGACATACAATTTCTTGCATAAGGAATCTTGTCAGGCCTCGTAAAAAATGACCTCATGTGAGTTTTCCCCAATCAAATACAAATTTAGACCCTTTTGGAGGGTTTCCTACATGAGATGTGGGCATGTCTCCTTGGTAGATTCCCCATTAATTGTTCAAGAAAATGCTTCTTTAGCATATCTATACACATGGATTCCTATGTGCTCATGAAAGAAAGTGAGTTCTTGTGTGAGGACCTGACACTGACTAATTTCAAACAACCTGAAATGAAGAAACATTTAAATAAAATGCATAAAATTCATAATCACAAGGAGGATTATCAACTACTTATAGGTGGTCTATAGTCTATCAGTCAACTGTGATGCCTCAATCACTCGAATCTATATGTATGCATTAGGACCACCATTTTCACCTTAGAGATCCTTTTCCATAAAAGAAAAATGATCAAATGATTTGAAAATAACCCTTTGGGCCCTTATACATGTTTTGACCCAATTTTTTAACTTTTTTTGATGGGCATGAAAATCACCCCTAGCTAATTGGACCACTCTAAACTCATTTTTAAATTCAAAATCAAAATCAGACATAGTTAAACAACTCAAAATTAGATTTCTAAAATTTAGGATTGACGCAATTGAATATTTGTGTAGTCTATCTTTTTGATACCATATGAATGTCAGAATACCATCAATACAACATATTCTCAAAAGTTTCAAAATTTCATCAAAAGTCAACTCTAGTCATCCATGGTCAAACCTTGGTCAACCAAACTTCTAAATCACTCTGAATAGACCCAAGTTTTTCTACATGCTCTTCTAATCTATTCTACATTTTCCCAAATATCTATTCACATCACTATCATCAAATCTATTACTTAACATTACTATTATGACGTGTCATCTTTTGATTTTTCTTCTAAGGGGGTAGGATGATTACATCATTGAATCTTTCAAATCTAGCTTCAACTTCATCTAAATATAATGTCCTCATCGCTAGGTCCATCTCATCACTTGGGGCATCTTTGTTCCCTCTATCTATTATCATATACTTTCTATCTTATTTATGATTAGCTAATCAAACTCATAAAAATCCTTGTCATAGGTCAATAGACATGCATCTAGATGTTTTATCTAGACTCTTGAGGATTAAGCCTCATTCTGGAAATAATCCTACAACCCATGATAGGTATTTTTATATTTTTCTTTATGGAGTAGTATTCAAATGTTCTATATGTACTTTGGATAATTATGCTATGTTTTGGACATAATTCTAAGCTTTCCTTTAGTCACTATTTAATGGATAGGTATCAGGGCATTCTAACCCTAATTCTTGAGGATTAAGCCTCATTCTAAGGATAATCCTATGAATCATGATTAATCTTCTCATCTTTTAATGAATAGGTATTGAGGCATTGTAAGCTTGACTCTTGAGGATTGAGTCTCATTCTAGGAATGACCCTATGAACCATAACAATCTTTATTCTATTAGATTAGTATCTAGGTGTTCTATTTGGACTCCATAGGGTTAAGCTTCATTTTGGATATAACCCTAAAAATATCATCAATTGGTTTTTGTATCATCAATCTCAGAACCAATTAGAGTTCTTATTCTATGCTTTAGATTTTTAATTTCTTTGAATCAATGTGCTACTCACATATTTATTCAAATAGGGGCAAATGTAATACCCCTAAATTGGTACATTGGCATTCTGAACCAATTTTGATGCATCTATCCTACAACATCAATTTCTACTTCAATTACATCCTATTGTATTAGGCATTTCTAATTTTAATTATCTTTACTTTACCTAAGTAACATATGTAGAGAACTCCTAATCTATATTAATTATATACTTTATTTAATACCTAAATATTAATCTAAATTGGCTGAATTAACCTTCTAGTTGAATTAATCTAATTGCAAGTCTGAGTACTTTAATTATATTAAAATCCACCCTTTTAAGCTAATACACATGAAAATGGAATTAAATATATTGATTTACTTAAATATCCTCATCATAATTGTTGAAACTAATTATTTAATTTATTAGACTATTGGATTATGAGGTCATATTTGAATGGATCAATATTCCTCCCCATCTCATCTCACATGAAAATGAAATTAAAAATATTGATTTAATTAAATATCCTCCTCGTAAGTGTTAAAACTAATTATTTAGTTAATTAGAATATTAGATTATGAGGTCATTTTTGAATGGATTAATATTCTCCCCTAATTCATCTCATTCAACTCCATAAAAAATGGAAGATTCAATCTCACCTCCAATTTAAACTATACATTCGATTTAATCTTGACCATTAATTGGGTCCCATATTTTATAAAAGAGACCCTCAACCTCTCATTTGGAGGGGATGCAAGTGAAGAGTATCGAACCACTATTGGATTGAGAACTCAAGAATTTTGCATTCACGTCTCCATTTCTTTTACATGCTTAACATATAGATTACAATGCATTCATTTAGATTAATTTGTTTATCTCATTTATTAGATTAATTTGAATATCATCTTGATTAATTCATATTTTTGCATACAAAATCTTAGAAACATAGATTAATATTCCATTTGTATTCATTCAAATCCTTCATACTAGTTTGGTTTGGTTATTGAACTCTTGATTTTGAGAGTGGATAGTTTAACCCCATCTAGTTAGGACAAAACAAATTTCCTTATGCATAATGGAAATATAAGGTAGGCTAGGTGATTGAGAGGGGAGGGGTAAATTAGGCATGAATAAACTTTGAACCTAATTCACCACTCAATCCTTCATAAACTAATTAAATCTAATTGCATGCATGAAAGACTATAAGTAATAAAACATTCATAACACTTCACACAATATTTGGTGACCCAGAAACCTTCCAAATAGAAAGTAAAACTAGGTTGGGGATGATACGCACAATCATTATGACTGCAGTATAAAGTTGTCAAGGTTTAGAATTAATCAGTTCTAGTGATCTTCCTTGTTAGGAGAAATAAGGACTATTAAGTCCACCTTGTGAAATAATTTATACAATACAATGAAGTATGCACTAGGTTAGGATATTCATTGTAAGATTGTTAAGTCCACCTTGTTAGAAGATTTAACTAATGCACTATTAGGATGAACCTATTGGAAATATTCAAGATATGACAAGTTATTGAGAGGGGAGGGGTGAATCAGTAACTTTCAAAATTCTTCCTTTTAAATTTACCACAAATCAATCTATGCTACTCCATGCATTAATACTAAAAGTTAAAACATTCATTGCATAAAAGAACACAACATTTTGGTGACCTAGAAACCATCCAAATAGAAAGTAAAACTAGGGTGGGGATGATACCCACAACACTTCAATACTGCAACATAAAGTTGGTCTGTTAAGGCTTATATTGACCACTTCTGGTGATCTACCCTATTAGGAGCACAAAGGATTGCAAGGTCTACCTTGTTCGAGGATTTACAAACACATAATGAAGTATGCACTCAGTTAAGAGATTTGTATAAAGACTGTTAAGTCTACCTTCTTAGAGGATTTAGAAATTGATTCACCTATTAAGATGAAGTAGTGGATCTACTTACAACTGATTACTGATAAGATCCTTTATGTGCTGATCACCTTATGTGATGGATATAATCTTTCTACCTTTGTAATGACCTTGTTGTACTCCATGAACTACTACTGATAATCTTTCGCATGTACTTCTCAAAAATATTTTAAATTACTTCACTATTGCTTCATACATCCAATATCTTACAATACACCTTACATATATACCTTTCAAATTTATAGAATTGCAAGGTCAACCAAAGCACAAGTGAAAATATACATTACAAAGTTGGCCCAATAGTAAATAACTCAGTTTCATTGAACTGACTCAGTGACCTTTTGATACATGGCATCCACTACATTACTCGGCATCATCATGCACTTGGTAGAAGTGAAGGCTCAGTCCATACTAATCACTTGATGTAGTTCTAAACTCAGTGACCACTGGTGACTTGGTAGATGTAGTGTCACTCGGTAGATACTACATACTCAGTTTACCTTGCTTGACTCGGTAAACACTACTGCTTCCAATGCTCAGTTTACACTAAATCTTCATGACACAAACTTACTGCTCAGTAGGCACTATGAAGCTTGGTAGACACTACCAATATTCACATTTCCTGTATTCACTCGATAGCCACTATTTGCTTGGTGTAAACTACTAAACTTTTGAGAGCTTGGTTGACGTTGGAATACTCGGTGAGTGTAGAAAATTAAGTGCTAAGATCGATAGCTATACTGATATGAATAAGTGTTGTCACTAATGGAAATACTAACTTAATGCCAATAATCTCCATATTTGGTATTAGTGACAAAACACTTATAAGCCAAAACATATGTACATAAACTGACTCACTAAATTTTGGTTTTTCAAAATTGATCTTTGTAAAGCTGCTGCATATACATTTCTACATATATCTCCTTGATGAAACATAATGTATATACAAAGATACTTATGTAAATAGATATACACATATACATGCTGAATCTATTGAGTTCTATCTCCCCGTTTCACTTATACTAATATCTCTCTTTATATACCTAATTTCCCATTTTTGCTTATACTGATATCTCTCCCCCTTTTTGACAGTAATGCCAAAGGGCTACATATACTATCTATATAGTTATACCAAAATGAGAAATAAATTCTTGATGTACCTTAAGAATGAGGTCAAATGAGGTATCCCAATTCTCTTGAAAAATTTGGTAGGTGGAGAGAGCAATCTGAACTTCTGCTAATAATTTGATCATGTGATCAGTCACTGAGAAGTTCTGATCCTAAACCAATGTCTTGCAATGAGTAATATGTTTTTGCATTGTATCCATTATTGGCAAGATCATATTCTAAATATAAATCAAGGTTGATCTTATTCTTTCTTCTTCCCTTAGAAGTTTTTCTTGCACTTTTGCTAGATATTTCACCTTGGTGTGATGAGAGGAGCTGGAAGAGGGGTTAGCCTGCAACTTTGATGCACTATATTTCATGTCAGCATCAATCTTATTTAGCTTCTCCTTTATTTCATTGGTAAAGCTAGACATATCACAAAGTTTGGAAAAAAGTGATGCTACATTATTGAAAGAATTTTCAAAATTACCCAAAAATGTGGACAACTCCACTTGTTTGATTGTAATCTGCTAAGCAATATACTCTAGCACCTTGTTATCAAACTTCCTTTCAACCTTTTTAATTAGTTTCTCTTGTCTAGAGAAGTCCTCATTATATTTCTATATAGCCTTTTCTAACTGAATCAAAATATGTTGAGTGGAATCCACTTCAATACCTATAGCATCTGTAATTATATTTTTGGCATTTTCAATTATTCTGTACTCCTTATCCCTTTCAGACCTTAGCTGCTTCTGTGTAGCTTTCTTCTCTATGAGTTGACTGGCTAACCTCATTTCTTCAATAGTAGTAGTCTCATAGTCAATATTTTGTATTATTATCTCTGTGTCTAAGCCAATGTATTCTTTAATTTCCTTTCTAGTGATCAGAAGTTTAAATGGTTGCCTTTGTTTTACTTTAGTGATGACTGGTTTGACTTTTAGGATAGACACAATAGTAGAGATAGAAGGGCTAGTAGGGAAAAATGGAATAGGGATCAAGGATTGAATGCCAATAGGAGTACTAACCAAATCAAAAACTAAAACACTTCCCAAAAATGGCGCCACACTCAGTAGAATACCCATAGAGGTGTCTGAACTTACTAGAATCAAAGTAGATGCAAACAATGCTGATGAAAACAAAATTGTAGAACTTATTAATGCACTATTTGAAGATGTAGAAGTAGAGGGAGCTAACTTAGTAGCTAAAGAAGTAACAGTCAGCTCAGTAGATGAAGTGCTTGACACTTCTATTGTAGACACTTGGAGCTGGGAGGTGGCTAGTGAAGATTGAGCAATTGATGTTGTTGATGTGCTCACAATCTCACTAGTACCATAGATGTGATAGTATGTGGTGGAGTGTGAGGAAGAGATGCAATTTCTTCTATTGCAATTTTGACCAGATCATCTTCATCCTTTTCTTCCTCTTCTACTTCTTCCTCTTTTCCTTCTTCATCCATTTCTTCTACTTCCTCCTCCTCTTATTCCTTTTCTTTTTCTTCCTTCTCCTCCATTAGAGCATGTAATTCACCTTTAGTAACTATGATGGAAGGATTGCTATCATCATCATCATTGTCACTATCATCATCTTTAATCATAATAGTTTCATGTGATGGCTTGTTGAGATGATATACATCTCTCCAGATGTCTGACACATGCTTAACCATTGATTCTATGTTATTCATTAATATAAAACATGAGTTAAGCTTTAGAATCATTCTGTCTTCATGCTGTTCTATTGTCTTCTTTACTTCTACATTAGTTAGATTAGGTACTAACTATCTCAACTATTGTTCAAAGATGTCTTTTAATTTTTGCACCATGTTCTCCCATCTGACTTGGATTTTGGCAAAAAGATCTACATGGATTTGAGGTTGAATTTGTGCGTATTTCCTAATACCCATCTTCTCCATGACTAAGTCCTCAATCACTTTTTGCTCAACTGGAGTCCAAGTTGAGCTCATATTTGAGAACTTTGGAGTTACATATTCCTACTCCAATTCTTAGCTATTTCATCCTTTCCTCAAATGTAGGTGGAAAGAAAATAAATACTACTTCAATTTTACCTTTCCTACCTCTTTTAGAGATTAATGTAGTTCATTTCTTTTGAGGTTTAGTGATAATCACTCTACCTTTCTTCCTTGTTGGTTCCTCTTTCTCTGATTCTTCTTCTTCTCCTTTATCATATTCCTCTTCTTTATCCTCACCCTTGCCCTCAGTAAGCATTAGAGGACCTTCAGCTATCTTCAATTTTGTAATTCTCTTCTTGCCTTTGCTAAGAGCTTGAGGAATCTTGATACTAAGCTCTATCCTCTTCTTGGCTTCCTCATATGTGCCAAATGAGGGAAGATTTGGATTGGCTGGCTCATTTACTAGAGCCTCAATGATGTCTCTAGCTTCATCAATGTTAATTTCATAAGGCAATGGTTTTACCCATGCCACTCTTGGTATGACTACTTGAATGAACACTTTGTCATAGTCCACCATGAAGCATATGTCATCCTTGTAGTCTTTCACAAGCTTGGGTGGGTTTCAAAATCTATTGTTCATTTTCTCCTTGAATTCCTAAAAATAATTATCCAACACCCTTTCAAAATTTTCACCCATTTCTTCAATAAATTCATTTATCTGATAAAGAATAGGGGTGTCTTTCCTCCATACAACTGTGTCCTTAGACGAAAAGAATTTTTGAACATAAAAGAATAAATAGGTAAGCAATGAACCAAACTTCAAGGAATTTTTCTTTGAAGTCTTCACACTTTCAATGTTTTTGTTCAATTTCTTCAGTAATACATCTGACAAATCAAATTCAAGGTTCTTCTTTATAACCTTGTATGCTAGGTCAACTGCCTCACAAGGAATGCTATTCGATCAACTTGAGCTATAGATCTTATGTGCAATGATATGGATGCCAAACCTAAGCTCTATGCCAGTGACATTGTTTAGTTTCAAACCTCTACCATCCCACTTGGCTAGGGTTTTCTTCTATAGTTCCTCCTGACCTAGGGTTTTGGTTAACTTAGCTTTTCTTAGTATTGGTAGACTCATAACCTTGTGTATCATCTTCTTTGTAATCAGAATGGGTTGTTCCAATAATAATTAACCACTGTGGAACCGGCTTAATATATACCTTATCCAATTTACTTGGAAATTTTGAGGGATGTGAGGGATATGAGTTAATCCTTTAGCTTCCAAATGTTAATGCTCAAGTTTCAAAACTTTGTCAACACACATTTTAGCTAGGACAACATCCATTTCTAATGTCCCCAATTCTTGAACAGAACATTTAAAATGAGTTTGTATGTCATTGATTAGAAGTACCTTAGGTAGGATTTGCGATTGAGCATGATAAGGATCAAGTGATTTAGCAACGGTGGGAAAGATCTTGAAATTTGGTGCTTTCCATTCAACACCCTTAACCAGCATTTCAAAACCCTTCTTTGGTTTAGTGTTGCTTCCACTGGTAGATGCCATCGATGCTCGATAAATGATAAAATTCATGAAGATCTTGCTGCTAAATCACTTGAAAACACTACAATGCTCTTTCAAATTACTCTACTCTTTGAATGCTATGGATGCGATGAAAAATGAAGTTGAAATTACCCTATTTGTTGAGAAATTTTCATAAATGCTCGATGCCATTATGACAAAGTGCATGATAGACTGTCATCAACTGACCTAACTTAGCAAGAGTATCAACTTGGCAAACAAACCAAATTTCCTTTACTCCTAACCTCGCTCGATAAGGTCTACAACCAACTTTCCTCGATGGAGTTTGATAAAACTTAGTGAAGGATAAACTTTCTATGATTCCTAGTGTATCTAGAATACTAATTAGATCATTTGCATTCCTTATATTTCTTGGAACTGCTTATAATTTTCTTGTTGAGTACAACTCCAATGCATTCTTAGGAATTTTAGTTTGAGGGGATAGAGTCACCCACTTCTTGAGTGACTTCACCACCATGATTTGAGCTTGTATCCTTAGTAGATTTAGGAATCCATTGCTGTCTCATTTGTTTCCTTATATTGTTAGCCCTTTCTTTCTTTTCATCTTTTACTTTGCCTATATTCATGCAGTTTTTAGCTATATGACCAAGTTCAGTGCATGTGTAACACCTTATAGTAGTATCTTTCTTTCTTAGGTGATGCCTTGCATAATTTATGCTAGTGTGTCCATATTCTCCACAATAATGACATCTGCACCAAGTATTGTAGTCCCATCCAAATATTACCTTTACAAATTGTTCAGCTAGATTGAATGATTTGGATCTACATTGAGATTCCTTGTGACCATGCTTTTTGCATTTGTGACATTTACCTTCAAATTTTGATTTCTCTTTGCATTCATTGGCTTTATGACCATGTTGATTGTAGTTGTAGTACTTTCCATTAAATTTTTCTTTTCCATTGCTCCAACATTTGTTTGATGTATGACCAATTTTCCCACAATGATTGCATGAGGGTTTTTTATTCCTTTTTGCACCTTGCTTGGAAGATTCACTTTGTTCTTCATTGTATCCAATTCCTACTTTACCTTTTTTCCTATGAAGATTTTGCTCATTTTGTTCATTCAATTGATTCATATCTTATTGTTATTTCAACATTCTCTCATTGATTTGTTTTTTAGCATTTAGGTCATTCTTCAATTTTTTAATGATTCACTTTTCACATCTCAGTTCTCTCATTATTCTTTCATTAATTTCCCTTTCATAATTTAGATCACTTCTTATTCTTTCATTCTGTGCTTTGAGAATCCTAATCTCTTCATTTTTTCTAGTGATTTGATCAATGAGGTCTTCATGCTGATTGGATTGATTCTGTTCTTCATTGTTTCTTGCCTCCAAGTCTTCATTTTCCTTATTCCTTTGTTCTAAAATTTCACATAGTCTGATTGATTGGATTTCTTGTTCTCTTTTGAGTTTCCTTACTTCTTGCAGAGAGCCATTCTTTGCTAGGAGTTCCTTGATTTCCTCATTAGCTTCATCTGAGCTACTTCATGGGAAAAAGTCTTCAATATTTTCTTCAACATACTAATGGTCATCCATTTGTCTTGCAAGTTCCTTCCTTCTTTTCAAGGATTGGGAAAGATGCTCCTTTGCTTCTTTGAGTTGAGCTATCGCCATCTCCAAATCTAGCTTTTCATTTTCAATTGCCTTGTCAAGTCTGAATATCTCTATTTGTCCTTAGATCTTTGCTCAAGCTTTCAAACTTTTATCTTCAGAACCACAAAGCTCTGATACCAATTGCTGGAGATATTCAAGATATGACAAGTTACTGAGAGGGGAGGGGTGAATTAGTAACTTTCAAAATTATTCCTTTTAAATTTACCACAAATCAATCTATGCTACTCCATGCATTAATACTGAAAGTTAAAACATTCATCACACAAAAGAACACAATATTTTGGTGACCCAAAAACCTTCCAAATAGAAAGTAAAATTGGGGTGGGGATGATACTCACAAAGCTTCAATATTGCAGCATAAAGTTGGTCTGTTAAAGCTTACATTGACCACTTCTAGTGATCTACCTTGTTAGGAGCACAAAGGACTATTAGGTCCACCTTGTTAGAGGATTTACAAACATACAATGAAGTATGCACTTGGTTAAGAGATTTGTACAAAGACTATTAAGTCTACCTTGTTAGAGGATTTAGAAATGGATTCACCTGTTAAGATGAAGTAGTGGATCTACTTACAACTGATTGCTAATAAGATCCTTTATGTGCTGATCACCTTATGTAATGGATATAACCTTTTTGCCTTTGTAATGACCTTGTTGTATTCCTTGAATTGCTACTAATAATCTTTTGCATGTACTTCTCAAAAATATTTTATGTTACTTCACTATTTCTTTATACATCTGATATCTTACAATACACCTTAAATATATACCTTTCAAATTTACAAAACTGCAAGGTTGGCCAAAACACAAGTGAACAAATAGATTACAAATTTGGCCCAATAGTATACAACTCAAGTTCACTTAACTAACTCGGTGACCTTCTTATACATGACTACCACTGCATTACTTGGCATCATCATGCACTTGGTAGAAGTGAAGGCTCAGTCCATACTAATCACTCGATGTAGTTCTAAACTTGGTGACCATTGGTGACTTAGTAGATGTAGTGTCACTCAATAGATACTACATATCGAGTTTACCTTAAACTTGGTAAACACTACTACTTCCAATGCTCAGTTTACACTGAATCTTCATGCTTCCAATGCTCGGTTTTCAAACTTACTGCTTGATTTACAAACTTACTGCTTGATAGACATTGTAAAGCTTGGTAGACACTACTGATCTTCACATTGCCTATATTTTCTCAATAGCCACTATCTACTCAGTGTAAATTGTTGAACTCTTCAGAGCTTGGTTGACACTGGAATGCTCGGTGAGTGTAGAAAATTAAGTGCTAAGCTTGGTAGCTATACTAATATGAATAAGTGTTGTCACTAATGGCAATACTAACTTAATGCCAATAGAACTAGTAGTTAATCTCTTCTCTGCAACTTGGTTTGTTGTATGAGATTCCTTTGATGTAAACTGATCAACATTATGTAATGGATGAGACTCTTCTCTTCCCTTATACTACTTGTAGCCTTTGTCTTCTAATTCACATTCATTTTGCTTCTTACTTGTTTCCACTCTTAGATTTGGATCACACAAGATGTATTACATATATACCAATCTAATTAATTACCTTCTGGAGTCAACTAAAACACTAAATTCAACCAAGTTTCACCAAGTTGTATTACTACTGATACTCAAGTTTTGAAGACCACTTGGGTGATATTCTAACACCTGAAAATGTTCTCAACTTAGAAAGCTTTGGCACTTGGTTATCACTGGCGCTTGGTTCACATTGATCACTCAAGAGTAGGCAAGAGAATTCAATAGACATTGAAGGGCTCAGTTGACACTACAACTTAGTAAAGACTACCTTCCTTTAGCTTGGTTAACATAGCTAGCTTGGTAGACATTGATAAGCTTGGTTAACACTACAAATCTCATTTAACACTACTTGTATGGTTTACACTATTGAACTTGGTCGACTTTGTGAAGTTCAACTTACACTACTTTCTACTTGTGAAGCTTGACTTACACTACTTTCTACTTGTGGAGCTTGGTAGACTCTGTGAAGCTCGGTAGCAATGTAACCAACCAAATGATTAAGTGTTTGGTCACTCACTGAAAATTTATCTCACGATAAGTTGAACAATCTCCCCCTTTGGCATTAGTGAAAAAAATACTTATCATTCCAAAATTTTGAATACTCAAAAAAATATAAGTCAAAACTCCCCCTATTAGTATTCTTGGGTCTGCAACTCAGTTTTTACTATTGTAATAATAACTCAATAGATACTGACTCTATTTTGTCTTTTTCAAAATTATTTTTGTAGCTTTTTGTACATATATTTCTCCTTTGAATATATTCCCCCCTTTCTACTCTCTCTTGTATATATACATTTTTTTAAAATTTTATGATATAACTATTTCCTCCATTGATTTTATTCCTTATGATATACATTTCTCCTTGATTTTGACATAAATGCAAATAATACACATTTACAAGGTAACACCAAAATGTGAAAGGAAATCACTATGTACCTTCAAAATTATGGATATGGTTTTTTCCTAATTCTCTTGGAAAACTTTGGAACTATGCAAAGCTATCTACACTTAACTGATAATTCCATCATGTGATCAAAAATTGAAAATTTGTTGTTATGGATCATTGTTTTAGCATGAAAAATATGTTTCTTCATCACATCCATGTTGGGAATTATCATACTCTATATATATGCTAGTGTAGCCTAGATTCTAGCTTCTTCCCTCAATAATTTTTCCCACAAGCATGTTAGATATCTGATTTTTACAAAATGTGCAAAGCTAGTGCTAGGATCAAGTGACAATTGGTGTGCACTTGCCTTCATATCAATATCTATCTTAGATAACTTTTCCCTTATTTCCTTGGTGAAATTTGATGTATCACTTAACTTTATGAATAAAGAAACAACAAAATTCTCAAAAGTAACAAGAATAGTGGATAATTCCACTTGATCTATGATAATATTTTATGCCACCTTCTCCAAAAATTTGCTGTCAAATTTCCTTTTTCCCCTCTGTAGTAGTTTTTCTTATCCACTCAATTCTTTATTAAACTTGTGAACTATGTCAACAAGTTTATCCAAAATAGGTTTTTTTTTCATCAACCTTTATACTAAGTGCATCAACAAATATACCTTTATGTCTTCAAGTATTTGATTCCTCTTCTTCTTTTCTACTCTCATCTTTTTCTCTTTATTCCTTTTCTTCCAAATATCTCCTAAAGTGTCCATTTGATAAGGAGTAAGATTGGAAAGATCCCAATCTAGAATTACTATGTCATCCTCTAGATCAATCTCATCATTGGTGGCTTCTACCTCTTTTCCCTTTTCCCTTGGAATAGTAGAAGGAATAATTTATTTTCCTTTACTCAAATCCTCTGTACTTGGTTGAGGCTTAACCTCAACTATCATTGCACTTCTTGTTTTTAAACTAGTAGTAAAAATAATATTACTAATTAGAGAAATAAAAATGATAGCAAGAGAACTTTTAATACATTGCTGAGACTTAGTCTGGCCTACTTTTGTGAAGATTGGAGCCTACTACTTGGTAGATGAAGTGGTAGTAACAAAAATCATTATTGAACTTAGTAAAATAGCTCTAATAGTCAATTGAGTACTCAGTGAAACTATGTTTACCTCAATTGTCTATGACTTCATTGGAGTCTTCTCTGAGCTAGATGGCACTAAGACTTTTCTCAGAGAGTTAGAGAGAGGCCATTACCTTTACTACAATCTTCTTAAGATTTGAGTCTTGAATGTTTTGAATTTCAAGAAGATCTTCACTTACTGTTTCATCATCATCATCCTCTTCATCATCATCTTTCTCATCATCCTCTCTTTCTCATCATCCTTGTCATCATTAATTTTTACAACCTCCTCAATAAAATTTACAACATGTAATCCATAGATGTTCTTCCATGAATTTGTATTTGATTGCTCCATTTTTATTTTATTTTTAATCTCTAATTTTTTACAGCAGCATATTGGATCTAATCAAGTGCTTTTGTAGAATTATCACTTCGGTTTTAAGGCCAACCTATAAGTAGATTGGTTTGAAGGAAAAAAATCTAGTTGGTTTAAAGATTTGATTATGTCTTTTAAATCACTTAGATTTTGGTTCTAATTTTTTTTTTTTCAAGTTGGGCATGTGTCCAACATATCTTAGTCTAATTTTTAGAAAATTTTGATGTGATTTGCAGAAGTTATGATTTTTTCTTTATTTTTCATAAAAATTTGTTTATGATCACAAATCAGCATTTTTTTGGAAAATATTATATTTTTAGAAATATTTTTTAATTCTAAAGGGGGTACTTTCTTTGTGTTTTGACTTTTGTGGTAATATTAGGGATCAAAAACCTGATTTGATAAATCTGGCCTGTTTTGACAAAATCGGTCCCTAGGGCACAAATGAAGAGATTTTTTTGAATTTCTTGCATCTTTGGAAAGCCATTTGGTTTTTAGTAGTGGTCTCTTCTTTCCATTTCTATTTTTGGGTGCAAAATCATAGCAAAAAAGTCTAATCTTGTTGACTAGGTCAAAAGCAAAGAGTAAAAATAAGAACATTTGTGATTAGTTTGCACTTTCTTTGCATACACTTGATTGGAAGATAAATTGGATCTTTGAGGAAACCAACCACTTTTTGTTGTAGGTTTTTCTTGTTTTTTATGCCCTAACCTTAGTTGTTTTACAAGAAGTTTCTCATTTCATTGCTAAAAAGAATGCATGTCAAAACTTCGAATGCATAAGGGCTACTAACACTTGTTTGTAGGGCTGCCCAAAGCATACAAACCAAAACTTGCTTTTTTATTTCTTTCACATGTGGCATATACTAATTCATTTTTTTTAGTCACATTAAAATTTTCAATTGGGGTCCATTGGTGATAGGAGAGTATGCTCTTCACCCTTGTGGTGAATCAAAAATCTTGACCCACCTTTGAATTTCAAAAGCAAGTGGGTAATTTATTCTTCTTGGTGTGTTTGGGTGATACGATTGGAATAGGAGAGTATGCTCTTCACCCTTGAGGTGAATTAGAAATCTTGACCTCCAAGAGTTGATCCACTCCATGTTTAGTTAAGATCCTTTAGCGGGCCTACTCTCGGACAACTTGAGAGGAATGACCCAAGTGGGGAGAAGAAGATTACCTGGCTCTTCCAACCCACTATAATCTCAAGGCTATCAAGGACACAAAACTTTGGCAGACATAGCACTTTTCTTACCTAGTGTTATTTCTTGTGAGATTGTGACCATCAGGAGATCACTAGGGAGGAATACTTAAGGTACTCTTGTGGTTGCGAGACTGGTAACTCATCGCAAGGTGAGGTGTCCTATATTAGGAGCAAGAGGAGTGCTATGAACATAAAATCTTTATAAACACCCTAGGTTAGTAGCTACCCTATTTTTTTGCTCAACTTCTTGGTGCAAGGATTGATCCTAGTGGACTACCCAGATCACTCCAAGATTTATACTCACCATATGTGTTCCCTTGGTTGTGCTTATTGCATTTTCATGAAAAAGCCAATATCTCTTGTGGGAAACCACTTGGTGTGAGGCAAAGGAGCATCAAGTGTGGGCCAAGTTGTTGAGTAATTAACCATGACTTCTAGGTAGATATTTCTTGATGTGTTCTCGAATGTGCTAGACCTATGAAAACATTTTAAACATACACATGATGATAGTTCTAGGGATTTCTTTTAAGACCTCACATATGCTTGTATCATGCAAGGTTTCTTTGTACCTTGATTGATTGTTTGAAGACTACTCCATGTGTCACTATCTTGCTTGGAAAGAAATTGTTTTTGAAAATCAAACTTGCTATGCTATCAACTATTGTCAAACTTTGTCAACCAAGTCAAAGCATCAAGTCCTAAAAATTTTCTTGTGTTGCTTGATAAGGGGAGTCACACCATTTGATTTTAATTTTCTATGTCTCTAGTTCTTGAACATGCTTAAAGTGGCTCTTTGGTCTTAGTGCTCTTGGTCTTTTTGTCTTCATGGTCTATGTCTGCTTGCTAGTTATCCTTTTTCTAAAATGGTTACCTTGATTTCTTGACTGCACTCTTAGGTTGGCAAAGTTGTTCACTTGTCACCCCACTTGCTCTATCTACTTGTCTATTGGCTTCTTGCCTAGCTCTTGACTTGAGTCACTAGTGTCATAAGTAACTTGGACACTTTCTTAACAAGTAACTTTACTCTATCTTTACTATATTGGCAAGTGAATAATCTGCCTCTCTAGTTTGGACATCAAGTTATCTTGTGTCACCTTATTAGCTTCCTCTAGTATCCTTCATGCTTGATTATCTATCTACCACTATGGAATTCAAAGCTTCTACTACCAAACCTCAACCAAATATAGATGATCATGATATCCTCCATGTAACTAAAGAGTTTCAAGATCTATATGCACAATACAAAGAACTAGAAGAGACAAATGATCTTTCTTACCTTCATCTCTCTAAGCGCATGATAGAAATGAAGTCTAAACTTGAGAAAAGGTTAGAGGAGAAGATTTCATCATTACATGAATCTTCCTTAAGGTTTGTACATGCATGTGAGTAGCCTTATTTGAGGTTATCCTCTTCTTCTAGGTCTACATGCTCTACTTCAAGACATCAAATGTCTTCATCTTCTAGATCTAAAGACCCCCTTTAAAGAACACGCAAGTGATACCTCCTTTGAGCCTATGCCAAAATTTCATGATGTACCCATATTTGACCAAGATAATGATGAAGACATGGATGCATACCATTCACTTGAGAAACAACAAAAGGACTCTAGACATACTTCTAATAGAACTTTTTCTCCCTTGGAAGATTCTTATGATGACACTTTGCAAAAACTTCTTGGCAATAAGATCATCATGTTACCTAAGTCTAGCTCATATGGAAACCCATTCTTGGATATCTATTGTGCTTATCATCAACATACTGAGCATAGTACTTTAGATTGCATTGAGCTAAGACATAAAATCCAAGATCTTATTGATAATGTAATTATTGATACCTCTAATGATTCATGTGATGAGGATACTTTTCTTGAGAAAGATCATATTAATGAACCTATGTCTAGTGATGGTTTCCTTGATACCTCCACTTCTTCCAACACTAGTGCATCTCCCAACACTTCAAAGCTTTCCAACATTCCTCCATCAAATAAAGAACCTAATGCTTTCCACATTGACCACGTGTATCCTCAAGGGCTACCTCTAAAAGAAACTCAAGATAACCTTCACTTGGCTGCAAACCTTTTCTATGCTACTAATTCTAAACATCCTCAACCTTCATGCACTACAATGCCTAATCCAAGCACTACTCCATTCACTTTTCATTCTCCCTTGTCCTTAGAAGTGGCTCCATGTCAAGAGGACTCTCAAAAAGAAAAAGCTATAAATGTCAAGAAAGATCAAGATCAAGCACCCTTTCATCTCTTTCAAGATTTCCCCCCTCCATATCCTATATTTTGTCCACCTCCTAAGTATGATGAAGATACCACTTCCATTATCTCCCTTCAGCTTACTAAAAATTATGAGAAAATTTCTCTTCATATGCTATCTAAAGCTACTTGTCAAGATCAAAGCATCCCCTCATGTTCTACTTCTCCATATCCACTTCAAAATTGTGCTCAAGCTTCAACTGCTCCTATTAAAAGTGTTGTTCCTATCAAAGATACTCATGAGTCTATTGATAGCTTTGACCATGTTTCTCACTCTAAAGATGTTAATATCCCTTTTTACTATCCATTTGCATATCCTAATTCTATCCTTGGTCCTCATCCATTAGAGCTAAAGCCTTCAAACCTTCCATCTATATTGGGACCAGTCATATCATCCTTATTCATCCACAAATCTCAAGTCCTTTGGAAGTGACAATAAACATAAGAATCCATTGAAAAAGAAAGTTCACTATGTCCCATCTAATCGAGATGTGAATCCTAAGGAGGAGAGTTCACTAAAGACACCACAAAGGTCAACTATTAAAAAAGCTAAATCAAAGAAAATATGGGTTCCTAAACCCATTATTGAAGAAATGTGTTTTGAAGTATCCAAAGGAAAATCTAAAGCTATATGGATTTTCGAGTCTCTTTTAAAAGACTTGAATATTGAAAATACTTCAAAGTTGACATTCAAGCTTCCAAATGCTTCCATTCCATCTTCTTCCAAAAATTTTCCAAAGCCTTCCACTCCACTTTTTCCCAAATCTCTTCTACCACCTCATACATCTAAACCACAAGCTACTTCATCCATGATTCCTCCATCATTCCAATACCCTTTAAGGTGTGTGTCAACGTTGATCTTGTCCAATATTTCAGCTACCCTCATGAAATCCTCTAAAGCTTACACTTACTTTCTATACATGAGCTCTTATCCTCAATATACTCTTCCTACTACCATTTCTCTTTCATCACCCTATCAACATCTTTGAGCATACCTTTATATGGTCTTTTCTTATCATGACTTATCTTTCCTATAGGAGCACTATCTACATTCAAAAAGCTTGAGCTCTTTCTAAAAATTCAAAAAAAAAAAAAGTAAAAAGAAAAAGAGAAAAAGTAAAAAAAATAAAAATGAAAATGTGCCTTGGTGAAAACTACTTCTTGTGGCACCTTGGTAGCAAAAGTAAAGAGAAATAAATGCATCCTATGGTGAAAACTACATCTTGTGGTACCTTGAATAAGTACCATGATGAAAACCTAGTAAATAGGCATCATGTGTAATTCTTCCATCATCCATCTACCCCCTCTTGTCTCTTTGATCTTGGCAATGTTGAGCTATCTTTGCATATTGGATATCTTATCCACAATATTCTCTATTGTGCTTTCTCATTCACTCATAGCCTCCATCTTGAGTTTTATTCTTATTTCTCTATCCCATCACTATCCTATCTAGTTGACCCCATGAGTCTTAATCACAATAAATAAAAAATGGTTCTCATATGCCTCTTGACATGTCTACTCTCTTGGATTGCATGCTTTCATGCTATCTTACTCATTGGCTTCCATCGCTAATCTTATATGCTATTGCACTTGTTGGCTTCACCACTTATCCTACATGCTATCTTTCTCATTACTTCCATTGCTTATCCAAAACATGTTTCATATGACTATTTCACCACTTTCCCTAGCTTGGGTACTCTTGAGCATTCAGTCTTTGAGGATCACTTTTACTTGCTTCATACTCCTTTCTTATCCATCTCTACTTATCCACTAGCTTGTTTCTCCATCGTATCCTATACCTTTCTAGACATTAGGAAAAAATGATGTGATCTTGCTTGATAACTAGTAATCTCTAAAAACCTTCTAACAAATTTAAAAAATCATATATGACGTTGAAAAAATACTAAAAAATTAGAAAATATCCTAAAAAAATGACCATCTTAGTGAAAACCTAGCAATGGGTGCTTTGATGTATCACCAAAAAAAATATATATATATACAAAAATACAAAAAAATTGTAAAAAGTCCTAAAATTTTTTGTCAAGTGGTGAAAACTTGGAAACACGAACTACTTGAAACCCTTGCAGGCATGTCTATTAGTCTCAATCATCCATTTCACTACACATTTCCTAGCTTGGAATTGTTTATTGTCCTCGTCTCGGGGGCATATCTACCTAGCCTATTGAGGTATTCTTGTGCATTAGGGTTTCTTTGACAACTCACAAAATAGTGTTTCTCAACACTTCCCCCACCTTGAGATCAAGTGTTTTTCAACACTTTTCAGATAGTTTACCTACGGTCTCCGATGTCACATCATTTCTCGCTATCAGAATCAAGTCTTGAAGAAATGGCCAAGTGACTTACACACACACACACACACACATTAACACTTAAATGACTGAACTATGATGATCTTTATCTACTTTGTGTGTTGTCTATGATGATTTATTTACTATGTGTTCCCTCCCTAATAGTCTTTCGAGGATGTCATTAACTAGAAGACTGGGGGCATGGGACATGCTTTCTTGATTTCTGCTTGTGGGTATACTTCATTTGTCTATAGTGTTTTAAGCATTCATGCTTATCCTATTTGACACTTTGAATTTTAAATGTATCATCCTTGACCATTTTGCAAGATCACACTTAGGGTTTATCCTAGCACTTATGCCTTGATATAGGTGTAATCTTGCCAAATTAAACTTAGGGAATCTAATCGCATAGTTATCTTGACTTACATGTCTCTGATGCTTAGATTAGATTTCCACGTACCTCTTTGATATCGATCATATTCATATCCTTATAAGTTATACTAGTGATGGTTGTATGATCTCATGATGTCCCTAATAAATGCTCAATGATGAAATTAAGAGTCTAAATGTTATGTGCTTCTTTCTGGTAAACCACTTTGCATATTAGCTTGCATTTTAGGTTCATTTTCTAGCTTAATCTTATATTCTTGCATACAAGGAGAGCTCTCTCTTCATCTTTTTGTGGACATATCAGCTAACTCCTTTCATATATTTCTTTACTTTCTTCTTGTTCATGTATTTTCACCTTCTTAATATTTTGCTTCATCTCTTTTCTATCCTATCATCATATTATATAGCATTTTGACCTCTTACATAATTTTGATGTCTTGGATTCATTTTCAAGATCAAAATCAAAATTTGAGTTCATCTTGGTAGTCAAAATCACATTTTAAAATTCTACCTCTTTGGTCTAATCTCTGAATCATCTCTGGGGCATCTTCATTTCTTCATATCTTCATCATTTCTATGCTTTATATCTACTTAAATTCAACCTTTTCATGTCTAAAATAATCTTTTAACTAGATTCGACCTAATTTTTACACTGTATCCTTCATGGTCAATTCTAGTCAAACTGGTGCATTTTACTAGTCTCTTTAATAGTCATTCTTAGGTTCTACTCATCTATCTATCATCTTGGACATTTCTATATTTTTATTTTCTCATATCTAGCTTATTTCTATGTCCCCTTACCTCATTTTGATTTTGATCTCGAGGGGGCAGAAATACTCTATCACTGCTTAGGAGCATTTGTTTGATCTTCTCATTTGCTCTCACTCTATCCACTTTTCTAGGTGTTAACATTCTTCTTTAATTCTAACATTTTTCTCTTCCTAGTGTTCAATACTACCACTATCAAGCTATACATTTAGGACTTGCTATCTTTTTCTACATTTTGTTCTTCAAAATCAGATATCTATATCTATCACCGCCTACTTGGCTTTCTATTTTGTTTGACATAATGTGTTCTTAGATCGTTCACATATTAGTCAAAGAGGGGAAAATGTAATCACCTAAAAATCACCTTAAAATGGTCATGTAGACTATTAGCCCCCTTTTCAACATTTTGGTTAAATTAATTTAATCATTTACCTAGACCAAATTGCTAATAATCAATTTATTTGATTATAACCTATAGTTTGACTATGCTATCCTAAGTTCATTATTTGATTAAAAGAACATGTCCCCTTTTAATTAAATAAAAGACCCCATTCTTCTAACCCACTTAAAGTGCACACATAAAGTCCTTGTTCTATTTTGCAATTTAAAAAAAAGGCTTTGTGACTTTTGTCTTATATGACAAGTCAACTTATATTCTATTGGTTGACTTGTGTGTTCACATGGATCACTCATCTTTTCAAATTCAACTGTTGATCATCCACCATATTCATTTTTATCTCTACCATCCGTACGACTTTAAAAGGGAGAGAGCTTTCCCCCTGAAAGCATCCATCTTTTGAGTATTGTTATGCTGAAGGTTTTCTAATAGGTTTCTTTGGAGCTTTGTGGAGAACTTCTATTTCTTGTCTACATTCTCTCATACCATAACATTTTAGCTTAGATTCATGTTGCAAGTTAATTTAGCTTCCATTTTACAATAATTTATCTCACATAGCTTAATATTTGGATTGTAACACTCTCATACATGTTTTAGCATAGCTGCATTTTGCATTCTCATCTTAGCTTAGTTTCCATACTTGCATTGCATTCGTGAGGAACTCCTTGAGACATTTGAATTCTTGCATCTTGTCTTTGGAACCTCCCATTACATGGTTTACTAGCAAGAAGAGTATTCCTAAGGCTTAGCTAAGGGCCCTTGAACTTAAAATACACTTGCTTGCACTTCATGGATAGGGAGCTCTAAGTCAGCATCCAAGCATTTCAAACTCATGGAATTGTTTAGATAGAAGGGTTTAGAGTGAGGCATTTTCGAGTGTACACCATCCACACATAATGCCTCATATACTTGATTCAATTTTAGGTTACCCAATTCTTGGATTAAAGAGTGATAGAATGACCTAATATCATGGATCAGGAGTACCTTTGGAGGGATTTATAAATGCGCTCCAACTAGGTCAAATTCCTCTATGATCACTGGACACAATTTGAATGCTAGGGTTTTATGTTTGACACCTCTGACCAACATCTCCAAACCTTTCTTCAGTTTGCTACTAGATGAAGATGCTATATTGCTTGGTGATGCAAGGATAAAACTTCTACAAATTTTCTCTAAGTCACTTAAGGGGTCAAGAATGCTCTTCTCTATTTGATCTAAAATTCATGGTGAAAACAAAATCCTTTTATTCTTTCCTTTTAACCAAATTCCATGTTTAAGTTACCATTAATGCATTAAACTTTAGATAGCTCAGTGATAGTTTGTTCAACTCAGCTAAGCCTTTAAGTCAGTAGATACCTTCAATCTTCAGCTTGATAACCACATGCTTAGTTAAGTCTTCAAACTTGGTATATGCCTTCAACACTTGGTTAGAAATCCAAGCTCACCATCTATATCCAAGCATGGTTGGATCTTACAACCTGACCTAGCTTGATAAGGTCTTGCAGCCAGACCTTTCTTGGTAAGGGCTTGAAACCCAACATTGCTTGGTAAGGTCTATGACATTAATTTAGTTAACCAACTTAGTCATCCTAGTGCATTTGAAATGCTAATTTGATCTTCTTGCTTGTTGAATGGAACTGATATGCAATTTTTTCTTAGAATCATAGTTCTAGTAATCCCCTCTATACTAAGTGCATCAACAAATATACCTTTTATGTCTTCAAGAACTTGATTCCTCTTGTTGTTTTCTACTCTCAACTTCTATTGTTTATCCCTTTTCTTCCAAAGCTCTCCTAGAGTGTCCATCAAATCAATAGTAAGATTGGAAAGATCCCAATCTAGAATAATTATGTCTTCCTCTAGCTCAATCCCATCATTAAAGGCTTCTACCTCTTTTCCCTTTTCCTTGAAATAGTAGAAGGAATAAGTTCTTTTCCTTTACTCAAATCCTCTATACTTGGTTGAGACTTAACCTCAACTGTCATTACACTTATTATTTTTACATTAGTAGTAGAAACAATATTACTAATTGGAGAATTAATAGTGATAGTAGGAGAATTCACAATACTTTGTTAAGACTTGATCTAGCCTGTTGCTATGATAGTGGAGCCTACTGCTTGGTAGCTAAAGTGGTAGTAACAACACTCATAATTAAACTTGATAAAATTTATCCAATAGTCAATTGAGTTCTTGGTGAAATATGTTTACCTCAATTGTTTGTGACTCAGTTGTAACCTTCTTTGAGCTAGATAGTGTAGACACCTAAAAACCTTTAGAAAATAAAGTATTTTTATTTTCTAAAAAATTCCTGATAACATCATCATTAATTAATTTATTTATTTTTATGCCATTAAATCCCTTTATCTTAATTAAAAATATTTAATTAAGGAATCCCTCCCAAAAATGTTTAAATCTTATTTAAACATTATTTCCTTCTTTAATTTTAATTAAAGGCTAATCCCATCATTTCCTACCCCTAATCCCAACTCAAAATATTTAATTAAGATTAAATATTAATCCTCATGTTTATTAAAAATGTTTTAATAAATATCTCCTCAACCCAAACCCTTGAAATAAATAAAACTTTATTTATTTCCTAAAAATCTAATTTATCCTCATCCTAAGAAGTTCTAGACTCTTCTAGAAAGTCTTTATCTTCATCCTAGGAAATTCTAGACTATTCTAGAAAGTCTTTATCCTCATCCAAAGTCTAGACTCTTCTAGAAGATGTCTTTAAACCTAATTCTAATCCCCTCCTAACCTTATCACATTCCCTAAAAAAGGGTTAAGACTTACTAACCCAAGCCAAAGTTAACAAATATCTCCTCCTTCACCCACCCTCATTAAATGCCATCCACTTGCCTATCCCTAAGCTAATCCTAAACCATCCTAATCCATCCTCTAATCATTTGCACAATCCTAAGCAAGCTTAAAACCCTCCTAATCAAGCCCAAGTCAAAATTACTCTCATCTCCCTCAAAATATCTCAACCATAAAACTTTATGAAGCCCACTAGGCCATAAATGACTCTTCCAAGCCCTTTTATTGCTCTTACAAGTCATTATGAGAGTCTTTATGAAGATTTTATCCCTTGAGCCTCCTTTGTTGACTCATCCTTCCCCTTTCCTCCATCCTCTCACCTTGTGACATGTGTCACTCCCTGATTGGCTGTAAGGAAGCACAATCCATGTGCTCTCCTCTTATGCAATCTGAGCCCTCCATGAGCTTTTTCCCATCCTTGCATCTTAGCCCTCAATCCCTCAAGCCTCTTGCCTATAAATTGGATCCTTCCCCTTTGCAAAATAACACAATCCATGAAGTAAAGTCATAATGCCATTTTAAGAAGCCATTTTACATCAAAACCATACACTCATACCCAAATTCCAACTCCATTTGAAGCCCTTTTTGAAGCATAAGCTTGATCATACATCCTATCTCTTTAGACAAAGCCACTCAACAAGAGAGCTTCTCATTGAAAGAGTCCATTAATGGCTCATATTCTCAATTGAGAGTTCATCTTAGTCTATCTTGAAGTTTATGAATTTTGTTTAGTTTGTAGAAGCTTTATTTAAATTTGGTTTCTATTAGCATACTAACATTGCTCATATATAGATAGTAGTAAGGCTTTTATCAGAGAGTTAGGGAGGGAGGCCATTACCTCTACTACAATCTTGTTAGGATTTGAGTCTTGAATGTTTTAAATTTTAGGATGATCTTCACATACTATTTGATCATCCTCAACCTCTTCATCATTATCTTCTTTCTCATCATCATCTTTCTCATCACCCTATTTCTCATCAACCTTCTCATCATCAATTTGCACAACCTCCTCACTAGGCTTTACGACATGCAATCCATAGATGTTCTTCCATGCATTTTTATTTGATTACACCATAGATTCAATATGATTAGAAAAAATCAAGAATACATTAAACTTAGGAGTTAGCTTTTGTTCATTATTTTTAAATGCTTCCTTCACTTCCTTGTCAGAAATATTTGGCATTGTTTTTCTCAAGGTTTGTTCCCTAATATATCTGGCAACATTTTAAATTTTTTCCTAGTGGTGTGCAACTGCGTCCAATAAGATATCTAGAACTTTTTAATTGAACTTCTAAGGAGAGCATTTCCATTTAGCCATTTTAACCACTAAAGATTCTTCAGTCTATTTTTGTTCTTCCTTATTCCTTCTTTCATACTTAAGGTATTTGAAATCAGCCATACCTCCTCCATCTTCTAGTCTTCTAACTCTTTCTTCAAAAGGGGGGAAAGACCTTTTGAAGGTTACTTGCTGCTCTTCTTCATCTTCTTCTTTATCTTGCAATTTTAGTTTCTTTGTGGATTTTTTAAGTCAAAATAAGTAGTGCAAACCATGATTTCACAAAATGGGAGAAATTTCATGAGGGCTCCTAAATAGAAATTAGAAGAGATGTGGTGCAAATTTGGGGAGATCATTGAAGTTGAACGAGTCTACAAAGTTTCAAATAGGGGTGAGGAACATAATGAATGGAGAGAGAAGGAAGCTACTACTAATGTTACCTATCAAGTGAAGTAGGTTTGAGTTGGAGAGTTCTAAGAAAAAGTGAGCCAAATGAGAGAGATCTCTAAAAAAAGAAATGCAGATTAAAGAGAAATAAACCTAGCAATGAGAAAACATGAAGTGTCCCAAAGCCACTGCCCATTGCATCAACAATAGATGAAATAATTTCTAATGGGAAGAGATTTTTTTGTTAAGAAAAATGTGAACCCTCTGTTTCATTTTTGAGGAATTATGTAAACCATAGGTCTTGGTTGTTTGTAGAGGTCAAGGGTCTCTTATATGTTTAATCCCACATTTTTTATGTGGAAGTTTCTTTTGTTCTTATATACCCCATGCAAGCATAGTAAGTGTCTCAAGAGATGGGCCTTTTAAGGAAAATGGTGCTCGAGTGGAGGAGTCTAGGCTAGTTGAATGGTGACTAATAAAAAATTTTGACCCAAGGAGAAATAGTGATATCAACTTACACATGGAAAATTCTAGAGGCATAGCATGAGTCTAGGAGAAGGAGAGAGGTAGAGTTGTGATCTTATGCCAAGTCATGAGATCATAAGGAAAAAAAAGTAGACTTGAGATGATACAAAGAAAGCACATGGTAAATGGCCTCTAAATTGAGAGTTATGATATCACACCAAACATATAGTCAGGGGATGAAAAATTAAGACTTAAGATTTTACACTAGCTTGCTTGTTCATGAGGTTGGAAAGCTTTGAAAGGAGAGATATGATGATCTTCCCTTCATATGATATAAGATAGGAAAGATTGAAGTTATGATTAGAGATAGAAAAGATTGGAGTTATGATCTTACAAAATTCATAACATCGAGAGTCTCAAATAATAAAGTTAAGAAGCTATGAGAGATCATAAGATTCAAAAATTTTGAGCATACATTTGAGATGTGGATCCCTCAATGAGAAATTTGACCAAGGAGTATGCCATGTGGCACTTGGGGATTGGAGGGATAAGGTAAGGTAAAATAAAAAGTTAAAATCAAGTATATTTCTAATTTGAGTGCTCGTTCAGAGCTAAAAATTTAAAGTTAATTTGATTATTTGTATGGTTCACACTATATAAATTTTGAAAATTTTCAACATTTAAAGTATGTTCATGGCCAGGGGCCAGATTTTTCAAATACACACCAAGGGGGCCATTTTTATCCAAAATATGGAGTGTAATATATTGTTAGAAATGGGAGAAGATGAAATTTTTGAATCTATAGTCAGAATGTGTGCAAGTCTTCAATGGTAGAGGTTATAGGTATTTTTGTAAATTTTAGGGCATTCTCAACAAAATGAGTGTTTCCATGATTAAGCTTCAGAATTAGTTAGAGAGCAGATAGTGGAGTTTGTTGGCTTTGGATTTGGGAGAAATGTTCTTAGGAGTGTTATTTTTCCTCTAAAACCAAATGGCATGGTTTTAATAACTATTTGTTTTTCTCTTGCAAATTAGTTATATGATTCTATCATTCTCATAGCATTCTTAAGGATATTTCAAAATAGAATGATGAGATTTGATTTTTAGTTGAAGAAAGAGAGAAGAGAGAGGCTTTTACAACAACAGGAGATGAAGATTCAAGTGGACATGTATCACTTCCATATTAGATCCAGATTCTTCTTCCTTCCCTATATCTTTCTCTCTTTCTTTCATTGTAAAGGTTATTGATGGTTGGGTATTTCCAGATTATTGAGTAGAGCTCTAGATGTGATCCCACCATTCATGCCCAGTATTTCTCTTGTAATAAACAATAGTTAATGAATTATAGAGATAGTCCTAGTCTATTTAATTGTTTTTGAGCTAATTTCATACATCATTTATGTATTTGTTTCAAGGAAATGAACAAAAATGAAGCAAAAAGTTTATCTTTAGTCTAATTTCTTGTCTCCTATTTATGTTTTTTGTAATCTTCTATGGTTTGTGAACAAAGAGCAAAAAACTTAGTTGCAATCTATTTTAGGTTGTATGTGTTGATATATTTTTCTTATGATTAAAAAAGTCATGTAAATGCTTAGTTTATCATCATAGGGTTGTAGATTTCATGAAGGGATAGGTCAAGTATGAGAGTTAGAGATAATGTCGATGTTTGATTCACAAGGTGAATGGATAGATATGGAAGTCTTGATATATGAGATGTACCAATGATTTCCAATGATGTGTGTTAGTGATTTGTGGAAGTGCCCAAAAGATAAGGCACTGATTAGCTATAGAATTATGTGTTTTTTTGTTCATGTCTTAGTTATGCTAAAAATCAATCTTATAATCAGTATCTTTTCCTTTTTTTGTTGAAGAGCTCAAAAGAGTTTCCCTCACTTAGTTTGTCAAGTTCATTGGTCATATTACTAGCTATTTCATGTCTATGTTGTTTGTATAATAAATAGGAGAAATAATGGTTTTTATCTTCGATGAGGCTAATTATTGCCTCTATTTTATGTTAATTTTAATACCCTATTTTAATACTGCCAAGACATTTGTGAACTTATGATAAAGTCCAGATAGAATTGTTCACCCATGGGTAGATAGTTATGTCATATTTTGTCAATATTATACATATAATGCAGTATTTCATATAACCATTAGAATGTATGTTCTAATATTTGGATTTAATTTGATTATGCTTATTTGCATTTATTTCCACATCATAACTAAATTGTTAGGGAAGAAGCTAGAGTATGGTCAACAACATTCAAGGAGAAGCATTAAGGCCCAACTACGGTGGAGAAAAATCATAACAGTACTAGGAGACATGGCTACTACAAAGGAAGAGCTGTTATTCTAGAAATATAGGGATTAAGTGTTGCTATATCCCCTCTATGTTTAGTATTGTGTTGAACTATTTATCCAAACTTTATTGCTTGTATCATGAGGTGTTATATTTCCTTCTTTTTTGGTGGATTTGTAATTAGTTTGTCTTCTTTCCTATTTTAGAATAATTATCGATCCTCTATTTATAGAGATTGGATCAATAGTTTTGGTGTTGGAGGAAAGTTTATGGAAAAACATCATTAACTCTCATAGTGAGTTGTTTGACAGTTTTATGTATTGTTCTTATGTAAGGAGTTTTAGAATATAATGAAGTAATTATTGGTTTACATTCTATGTTAGTAGATTAGTAGAAGCCAACCAAGGGGGCCCACTTGGGAGCTAGATTAAATTAGAGTAGTGTAGATTTACTTTCAGCATTTCCAATATTTTAGGTATAAGTTATAAGTTTCTTCCTATAACATCATACTTTGTGAGTGTTCCTACAACATCTACAAGAGTAGTTATAGTGGATGGTTGGAGTTGAAATATAAGTTAGCATATAATTGTATTTCTAGCATTCACTTCAGTAAAGAGTTAAGTGTGTTACTTTCCTGCAGCACTAGTGTAGGTTATTTCTTTTCATTTTACTTTCTTGCAGCATAAGCATAATGACTTCTTAAGAAACCTAGTACACATATCGTGCTGACCATTTCAAGTATAAATCCATGGGTTGTCAAACTAATGCACCTCATGGTGGGGGAAGTAACCCTTAGATTGAATAAACTATTTCTAAGTAAGGCCTTGGGCATGATTATCATACACCTATTATGAGGCAGACCATTTTTGGTGTCGTTGCTGGGGATGGTGTCAAGCTAGGAACATATTTTTGGGTCATAGTTTTTTACTTAAGTTTTTAGAGATTTGTAGTCCTAAAAGTTTCTTCACAAGTGTGAAAAATTTAATTGCATGCATTGAAGAGGAAGACAATAAGATGAATATGGGAAATTTCTTCCACAAGAGTTTGTTAATTTGAATGAAAAAATTGAAGAAGAAGTTGAGTTTCCTTTTGAGGATGCAAGCCTTGATTTTCATATAGGATCTTCCTCTAGAGTAGAACCTCTGGACACAAGTGGTCTTCGGCCTTTTGCTGAAATCTTGGGTAGATTCCTTGATAATTTTGGTCCAAATTCATTTATTGCTAACAATCCTATAGCCAACTCTCCTTTTCATCAGCAATCCCATAATCAAATACCTCTAGTGATGGCACATCCTACTTTTCCATTTCCTCTTTTGAGCCTCATAACCAATGCTAATCTCAAAAATATACCCACAACTACTCTTCCAAAGTTTTATGGCCTTGTAACTAAGGATCCTAATACTTTCTTTTTTGAGTTTGACATACTCTATCGTAGCTTTTACTATAATACTGATGCCCATAGGCTCAAGTTTTTTATAGCAACATTGAAAGAATCAGCCTTACAATGGTTCGTGGGCTTAGGAGCCAATGTAGCAGGTATTTGGGATGAAATGCAAATTTTGTTTCTAGAGAAATACAAAGATTACTACAAGGGGAATGATCCAAGAGGAGATGACATTTTTAGAATATCACAAAAGGAGGATGAAACATTGGAAGACTATGTTTCACATTTATTGTACACAATGCAGAAGAACCCCCAACATGTATATGTGGAGGATTCATAGAAACTAGTCTTCTTGAGAGGGGTAAATGATAATTGTCGAGAAGCACTAGACCTGATGGCTAGTGGTAATGTATACCAATCTTCTTGGGATGACCTCAAGAAAATATTTCTTAACTACTCAAGGTCAACTGTGAAGAAAAGTAGAGGATACCAGTCCACAACCACTAAAGGGATCAGTCAAGGTATTTCAAAGCTTAAGATATCTAATCTACTCTTGGATTTCAAGTAGGACATCATAAATGATCTCGCTACACATCTTGACACAATGAATGCAAAGAGGAAGCATGCAAAAGCTGAATCATAATTGGAAGAGTACTATCCTCACTACCACAAATAGAAGCAAGACTGCACATGTAAACTAGTAGCCAACCCAAAGAATCAACATTTGTCAATGGAGTACATGAAGATAGGAGGGGATAATGATCAAGTGTTCTTTGTTACTCAATGTTGACCATAGGCTTCAAGACAAGGTATGCCTCAAGATCCTTTATAATTTTCAAATCCTTACAATAGTCAGTAGCAAAACCAAAGCTATTAGAATCCTTCTCAATACTCCAAACCTTCTTGGAAAAACTTGCAAAACAACTAGTGGCCTAACTAACAAAATAACCAATGGAAAAACTAGCAAAATAACCAATGGTAGAATCAATAGAATCAATGGCAACTACCGCAAGGAAATTGGTAGCAAAATAACCAATGGAGGGGGTCTCCACAATGGCCTAACAAAAATCCTAGTAACCCACAACTACCACCTCCAATCCAACAACATATAATAATGCCACCTCTTGTAACAAATAATACTAATCCTAAGCCTACCCGATTGCTTGCTCAATCTTAGCCAAATCCAAAAAATAAGCAACAAAAACAACAAATGTACACTACAAATACTCAATAGTGCCCTACATATTCACTCAAGGTATCTGATATCCATTTGAGATCAGTTACAACTTTTCCTACACCAAAATACCCTATTATCAGGAAAGTTGTAGAAACTCTTACAACACCCCTTCTAGAAGCTACATTGCTAAATATGAACCCACCAACTAATGCACCCAATAGGACTATTGACCATACCAACATGAATCCTCCCTTTCCACATAGACTAAATATAGAGAAATCTATATCGCAAGAGGAAGAGATGTTTGACATTGTTGAGTAGCTGAAAAATATGCACATCCAAATTCCTCTTTTCCAAGCTATCAAAGATGTCCCTCTTTATGGAAAGGCTATTAAGGAAGCATGCCTTAAGAAGCTAGAGTGGAAGAAGAAAGATCCTTAAATAGTCCATTTTGTTGGGAAATTAGTAGATATCATGTTAGGAAAGGTAGTGATACCAAAATATTCAGATCTTGGTAGTCTAATAGTTAACTTGATCATAAATGGATAGGCTATGAAAATGATTTAGTTGATCTAGGAGATGCAATAAATTTGATGAGTAAAGATACAATGCATAGGTTATGTATAGAAGGCTTAAGAAAAAACCAATAGTGTTACAATTTGCAAATAGTTCAACTATCACTTTAGATGGTCTCAGAGAAGATGTGATAGTGACCTTAGATTCATGGGAATACCCTATTGATTTTCTTATCTTATCACCAAAAGTAAAACTTGTTGGTTATCCTATCATATTAGGGAGATCCTAGTTAGCCACTATTAATGCTAAAATTAGTTTTAGATCAGGCAGTATGACAATTTCAAATGGTCAAACCATAAGGGAGCTAGAGCTATATCCACCTGCCCAACCCCAACTAGACTTGGGAGAACCTATTTGGATAGATTTAGGGGATAAAGAGGAAAAACTAAATTTTGTAGCTTAGCTCATGATGTTGTATAGGAAATCTTCTTTAAAAATGTAGGAAGAAGATGATGTAGTATAACGAATTCTTACCAATGAGTGTATAGTGGCCAAAGATATTGCTGAAAGTTCTATCTTAAACCTATATACCTATGAAGATTGTGTCTACCCAGAAACTCAAAAATAATTGAGCAATTATTGTCAAGTGAAGTAGCTATAAGTCTAGTACCAAAAGTTTCAATGGTAGAATTAACAACTACTAAGGAACTTTCTTCTAGTCATAATCTCCATGTAAACAACAAGTTGTCCCTATCACAATTGGAATTGTTAACCAATCTCCTCAATTAGCATAAAAAAGCCTTTTCTTGGGATTAAAAGGATATGGTAGGATTCACCCCTAAACTCTACTCCCATAGGATATAGATCAATGATGGAAGTTTGCCACTCCATCAGCCTCAGAGGAGATTAAATTCAACATTGAATGAAATAGTTAAGACTAAGTTACAAAAGTTGTTGGATGCTAGATTCATCTATCCAATCTCTGATAGAAAATGGGTATCACCACTAGTTATTATACCTAAGAAAGGAGAAAAGTGGTAGATATGTGTAGAATATAGAGAGTTAAATAATGCCACAAAGAAGGATCACTTTCCTTTACCCTTTATTGATCAAGTTTTGGATACTTTGGCTAGAAAGAAATACTTCTCATTTCTAGATGGATATAGTGGATACAATCAGATAAGTATTGCTCTAGAAGATCAAGTGAAGACCATATTTATGTGTCCTTGGGGTACCCATACCTATTCTATATTATCATTTGGCTTATGCAATGCACCTACTACTTTCAAAGAGTTGTAATCAATATCTTTGTCACCATATCGCATGATTGCATGGAGATATACATAGATGACTTCACTACATTTAGTGTCACATTTGAGGAATATTTAACAAACTTGGAAAAAGTACTAATACAATGTGAAGAGTACAACCTATCTATCAACAATGAGAAATGATTACTGATGATGCTAGAAGGTGTGGTATTAGGACATTTTATCTCTGAAGCTGGAATCCAAGTAGACACTATGAAAGTAGAGGTAATTCTCACACTCCCTACTGCCATAAAGAAAAAAGAAGTTAGATCTTTCCTAGGACATGTTGGCTATTATATGAGGTTTATCAAGAATTTTAGTCAAATAGCAAGTCCTCTTTATACTTTTCTTACCAAAGAGGATGAATTTCCTTGGATAATGGAATGTGACGACTCCTTCTAGGAGCTCAAGTCATTGTTCACAATTGCACCAATACTTAGGGGTCCTGATTGGAATTTTCCCTTTCAAATACATACAGATGCTTTTGACTATGCCATAGGTATAGTTCTAGGAAAAAAATCTCAACATCTTGAAAATGCAATCTACTATATCAGTAAGAGCCTTCATGGACCAAAGTTAAACTACACAATAACTGAAAAAGAACTATTAGCAGTAGTTTATGCTTTCAACAAATTCTTACATTACATAACTATTTATCCCATATTTGTTCATACTAACCATGAAACAATTAAGTATTTCAAGAAAAAACCTATTATTATAGGTAGGTTAGCATGACTACTTCTTTTGTAGGAATTTGATATTACAATCATTGATAAACTTGGGAAAGTGAATGTGGTAGCTGATTATCCATCCAAAATCCACCACGATGAAGAAGATACTACTTTAATAGATGATACATTTGTATATGAGCATCTATTTCATATTTTTTTCCAAACCCCATGGTATTTAGACATTGCTAATTACATTGTAGCTAATAAAATGCTAACACATTTCTCTTACAAGGATAATAGACTGCTTGTAGAAAAAAGCTTCCATTTCTCTTGGATTGATAACATGCTACTTTACAGTGGACCTAATCAAGTTATGAGGAGATATGTGAGAGAAGATGAGACACATGAAATTCTACATGCATGTCATAATGAACCATGTGGAGGGAAATTTGTAGCAAAAAGGACAGCATTGAAGATTTTAACAACTAGTTACTATTGGCCTACACTTCATAAAAATGTAGCTAATTATACATGAACATGTGATAAATGTCAAAGGATGGGTTGACCAAAAAAAATAGATGAAATGCCTCTCAATCCACAAATGGTGTTTAAAACCATTTGACAAGTGGGGCATGGACTTCACTAGTCCAATAGATCCTCCATCCAATGGGAAATCATATATCCTTGTATGCACTGAGTGCTTGACAAAATGGGTTGAAGTCAAAGCCATGAAGAATGCCTGTGACCATAAAGTTGCCAAATTTTTTGTATGAAGAAATATTTACTATTGGAAATATAAGAGGAGTAACATAGAGGGAAGGGGTGAATCAATTACTACTAAAATAAAACCCAGATCCCTTAGATGTCAGTACAAAATGCAAACTGAAAACTGAATATTGCTGAAGCTCAGTAACACACATAAAATGTTGTAACTCAGTAAATGATTGATATATAAATTCTAGATGTTATTTGTGATTACCAATAATTTAACTTAGTTGCAAACACAAAATAAAATAGCTTGAACATAGTAGACATCAAGATTTGATGTGGAAACTCAATTTGGGAAAAACCACCAATTGCAACTAGTTACTATTCTCCACTCTTCTAAAGTGAGTCCTATTAGGAGCCAACCCTATTAAAGGTTACAAAACACACTATTAGATGTGACCCTATTAAATGATTTAATTACCCTATTAGAAGTGGCCTTGTTAGAGGTCTTGAGACAATTCAAAAGAATTGCCACCTTGTTAGAGAATTTGCAAATAGTTAAGCCAACTCTGTTAGGAGATTTAGATCATTGCTATAATAGTTAGAGAATAACAATGAGATGTGATATTGCTATCAAGATTTAACTATGTGATTTTTGAGTCAAACTCATTGACCCAAAAATCAATTTGACTCAAAAATCACATAATTAAATCCTAATAGCAATATCACAATTTAACTTGTGAAAATTATCTCTTACTTATCAACAATTAGATGACTTGATTTGAATGCAACTAATTTGCTAATTAGAGATCTCTATTCTGGCTTGTACTTGATCCTTCTTGATCAAATATGGCTTTTCTACCTCACAAGAATACTCTACTTATCCTTCAAATTTGCTTCCTCTTCTCATCATTAGATCTTCAATAACATCTTCATGCTTTCTCATACACTTTTAAAGCACAACTTGATCTTATACTTATATCTTCCACTTTGTCAAGTCAGCTCAAATACAACTTAGAATAATTAATATTCATCACCTTAATTAGCTAGAATCAATAGATAAATCAATTAAGCTAAAATAAGAAAATCCTTCATTAGCTGACCCAGCTTAGTAGAAATCAACTCATAAATTATTTCCTTTGTTAACCAATAGAACCTCTGTTAACACTGTAAAATTTGCAAAAATCCTTTGGCAACTAAGTGAGCTTTGGTTAGCACTAGTTCCATCCAACTTTCCTTCATTAACTAAGTGACCTTAATTAACACTCACTTTCTGCATACTTTCCTTTAACACTCGAGTGAACTTGTTGGTAGACACTACATTTTGAACTAGGCAAACACATGAATTCTCAATAGACACACAAAACTATTTTCACTGCCTAAGTGAGCTTGGCATATACTAATTGATAATGATATTACATTTGTGTAACATCAAATACAACGCACAATTAATCAATTGTATCTAACATTTACAAGATATGGCACACCCAAAGAACTTGTTACTCACTAGGGTGCTCAATTCACTTCCAATTTGATCACAAAAATCATGAAGGAATATAATATTAGACACCAAAAATTAAGTCCCTATCACCCTCAAACTAATGGACAACAAAAAGTTACAAATCAAGAGATAGAAGCGATCTTGATAAAGATAGTTCATTTGCACTGCAAGGATTTGAGCAATAGACTACCAAAAGTTATCTGGGCATACTGAACAATATGGAAGACTAAGCACAAGGTTCATAGCATTCAAATTTTTGTATGGAAAAATGACAATGCTACCGATTGAGATTGAACACAAAAGTTTACGAACAACACTTGAGTTAAACATTGACCTTCCTGTAGCACAAGGAGAGTGCCTACTACATCTTAATTCTTTGGATGAAATACACAAGTCTACCCTAGAATGCATAGAAATCATATAGAAGAAAAGAAAATAATAGCATGAATCCCACATTAAGAGTAAGCAATTTCAAATTGGCAACTGGACATTGCTTTATGATTCCAGATTTAAAGAAATGCCAGGCAAGATGCAGACATAATGGCTAGGTCCTGATGAAATAAGCCATGTATTTGAAAATGGAGCCATCTAGTTAACCACAACTAATCTATTACACTTAAAGTTATTATTCAATAGACATTAACTAAAATTGTATAAATAGCCCCAAAGAAAAGAAGACTTCCTGTAGCAATTTCAATAGATGGTTTCAAATGCATAACAACTAACACATCCTATAGTAGAAGGTGCTGACCTTCTGCATGTAGCTCTTCAATAATAATTCCTTAGAGCATGCCCATAATAAACACTTTATGTCTACATAAAGTTCAAATTCCCCATTAACTTTCTAATTTATTCTTTTCCAACTCATCTCATTTCTTTCTCTACCATCCACCCATCTTCCACTTCATCATTTTATAATGCTTTCAATAAAACATGAAGTTCACTGACGTATGCTATTGCTATTGACCTTTGACTCTCGCCACCTTTATTTGGCATGTGTAGTGATCAAATTGGTAGGTATAAGATTTTCAAATTTTATTCATTTTTAGCACATAGAATTCATTGGTTATATCTATTATTGCATTAAATATATTGTTACAACATTATGCCAATTCTGTACCTCATGCCAAGTATGACAAGTGAGGACACTTGTCCATGTTTTATAGGGGGAAAGGAAGGTTACTAATTTCCAAAAACATTTCTATTTATTCATTAAAGATCCTCAAAATATGTACTCTCTCTTTGTTTTATTAAAATCCAATTGCCATAGTTCCCTATAAGCAAACATGGTTTACAAATTCCTTGGAACAATCATGGAGGGAATAAAGGAAGAAAAATAACTAGGAAGAGGAAAGTGGCCCAATTACCTTACAAATGCTTCTTTTTAAGTTATATAATAAACATGTTTTAACAACAACCCCCTATGGAAAGAGGAGAAAAAGGAAATGAGGAAGGTAATAATAAACCAAGGTGAAGAAATTATAGACTGATTTTTTTTTTGGAAAAATAGAACCAAAAGATGGATCATGCTCTTAAATTGGTTGATCAAATAATTACTTGTAGGCCACCACCTAGGATCTATGCCATTTTTTTAAAAGAACAATTCATTTTATTCTAGCTCATGATGACTTGAGATATAAATACAAAATTTAGGTGATCTCAGGAATTCTATGGGTTGTACCAAACTCTTCCATCGTGACAACCAAATTTACTCTGTGAATTATATGTGCATAATTTCATTATGCCTACAAAAACTCAATGAAATCCTTTACTTTACATAGGCGATATACACCTTAGGTCCCTAATGTCTTGGATTCACAATGAGGCTAGTTATGATAAATAGTTGAAAATTTATAGAGATGAGGAGAGAATAGAACCCCTACCATTAAGAGTATAGAGCAATAGACTAGAAGGAATTCTTAGGGATTGGTTTAGGTTGACCTATGGGGATGTTCACAAGGAGATAAGAAAGAAAATATTTAAGGCTAGAACAAAGGTATATGTAGAATATGATAACATGCCTTACTTTTTCTTTCAAAGAGCCTTGGCTAGTGTTAAAAGTAGATGGGATAGATTACCTAAGGGAGTCAGAAAATTAGAGCCACATAGTCCTATCAACCTAGAGGCAGCCATTCATCGAGCTCCAAAATACATACAGTTGTGAAGGCAAACTAGACCAGAACTTTGGTGTCCATTAATAATATAGCCAACTATGCTCCTTTGGCCCCTATATGAAATCAACTCTAAATAACTTGATAGGTTGCAAGAGGATCATAGAAGGGAAGTTTGGGAGATAACAAGAGGATTCTACTACACCTTCAAGAGTAACAAGCAAGGGAGGATTGAGGTTGGAAACGTCTGATCATTGGCTAGAAGATGCAATGCTTGAGGACAAGCATTAAACTTACTAAGGGGTAGATGATGAGGCTAATTATTGTCTCTATTTTATGTTAATTTTAATACTCTATTTTAATACTACTAAGACATTTGTGAACTTATGCTTAGTTGAACTTATGATAAAGTCTAGATAGAACTATTAACCCATGGGTAGATAGTTATGTCATATTTTGCCAATATTATACATATAATATAGTATTTCATATAACCATCAAAATGTGTGTTCTAATATTTGGATTTAATTTGATTATGCTTATTTGAAATTATTTCTACATCATAACTAACTTGTTAGGGAAGAATCTAGAGGATGGTCGACAACATTCAAGGAAGAGCATTAAGGCCCAGCTATGGTGGAGAAACCATAATGGTACTAGGAGACATGACTGCTACAAAGGAGGAGCTATTATTATAGGAATGTAGGGATAAAGTATTTTTATATTCCCTCTATGTTTACTATTGTATTGAATTGATTATCCAAACTTTATTGCTTGTACCATGAGATGTTATATTTTCTTCTTCTTCTTCTTCTCTAGCAAATGTGTAGTGAGTTTGTTTTCTTTCTTGTTTTAGAATAAGTGTTGATCCTCTATTTATAGGGATTGGATTGAAAATTTTTGTGTTGGAGGAAAGTTTATGGAAAAATATTGTTGACTCTCATAGTGAGTTTTTTTATAGTTTTATGTACTGTTCTTATGTAAGGAGTTTTGGAATATAATGAAGTAATTCTTGGTTTACATTCTATGTTAGTAGATTAGCAGAAGCCAACCATGGGGATGTACTTGGGAGGTGGATTAAATTGGTGTAGTGTAGATTTACTTTCAGCATTTCCAATATTTTAGGTAGAAGTTATAAGTTTCTTCCTACAACATCATACATTGTGAGTGTTCTTGCAACATCTACAAGAGCAGTTATAGTGGATTGTCTGAGCTGAAATATAAGTTAGCATATAATTGTATTTCCAGCATTCACTTTAATAAAGAGTTAAGTGCATTACTTTCCTACAACACTATTATAGGTTCTTTCTTTGCATTTTACTTTTTTGCAGGATAAGCATAATGACTCCTTAAGAAACCTAGTACACATACCGTGCTGATGATTTGAAGTATACATCTCTATGCTGATAAACTAAATGCACCTCATGGTGGTGCAAGTAATCCTTAGATTGAATAAACTATTCCTAAGCAAGGCCTTGGGCATGATTATCACACACCTATTGTGAAGTGGACCAATCTTATTTATAAGATTAAGATTGTATACTTTTCAAAACTAGTACCATATAAAAGAATTTGAGGTTCACTCACCTAGGTCTTGTAGAGACTAAAGGAGTATAGCCTTATAGTTGGTCCCAATGTTTGAAGGGTATGTTGAACATGGGAACTATCTGTATATGTGAGATGAGGGCCTTAGATCCTCACACACACTTCAACACAGTCATTATGTGAGAGATCATCCTAGAATAAACATTGAATTGTTCATCTGAGTAAATTAACAATGTGACCTATTACCTTCTATCTCAAATGATTTTTCCTTTGCTCTCAAAATGAGAAGCAGGCAACCAAACCTCTAGAATGAAGGATTTTAAGCTATATGAGATATGGAAGATTAATCTAAATGTATGCAAGATTATTCTAAGAATAAGAAAGAATAATTAATCTAAATGGATGCATTATTAAACTATATGAGATTGATATGAAATAATATCTAGCTAAGAATGCAAGATAAAATGAGTAGATATCTAGCATAAGTTCGATGTAAATTCAATTCCACCTCCATTATGAGGAATTGAAAGCTTCTTAAATAGAACCCCATAATTGATTGACGATCAAGATTAATCAAAATGGATGATAAGGATTAAAGATGAGACTCAGTTATAATGGAAAATTCCTTATGAAAAGGAAGTTAACTGATTGTGTTCGAGTAGAAAAAGGAGTTCAATGATTTAAATTTGAGTTGAAAAAGGGGTTAACTAATTTAATCCCTTTTCTAATTTTGGTTCACCCAAAGTTTCCATTTCTAAACTAAAGAGAAGATTTGTTGAGAATATTTAATTTAATAAAATAGAACATGTCCTCATAAATGGATAAACTTTGATTAATTGAATAATTAAATTCAATAAAAAAAAGGAGATATCCTATTAAATAAAATATATTTAATTTCTTTGTACATTAGCTAAAGAGGTAACTTTAATTTAATTAAATTATGACCACTTATAATTAAATTAAATCAAATCAATAGGTTTATTATAGCTAATTTGAGTATTACTTAGGAATTAAATAAATAATGTGATTGTTGGTCATTTTTGCCTTCTCGCCAGAATCACCACATTTGAATTCAATGTAGTAACATTCATAAGTTTTAAATATTCAAATATTCAAAAAGGCACAAATAATTTATGCTTAACCTCATATATTTCTTTTCGTGCGCATTTTAATGTTTTTGCAAGCCCGCAAGTCCCCATCGTCGGATCTCAAAATATCCATGGTCGGTGCTATCTCGCTATGGGAAGTTGCACGTTGTTTTACCATAGCAACATAGCACCTTTTGGTTGCATGGCCAGTTGGTCCTCCTTTTCCTTGTTGTTTCTTTGACGCCAGGTTTTGATAGATCCTTGGAGGGTGCTATGGTGCTATTGAAAAGTCTATGTTCCTCGCTATTAGCGACATAGCACCTAGACAGAAAGTGATCTTGTGACGATAGTAGAAGGAAGGTGGGTCCCAAGTATGCCCCGTCAAATATTAGTGATAAAATTTGGCACACACGGTGGGACCTTAGGCAACATGGAAGGATGATTATGCTTGAAATAAGGCTTTGATTTGTTGCCAGCTGGGCAATTCGTTGATGTCAAGAGTTACGTGGACCCATGCCCCTTTCAAATGCATGGAGATTTCCTCACCCTTGGATCAATCTGGATCAATAGTGTGCACTATCTCGCTATGGAAAGCTACAAGGATATTACCCATAGTGACATAGCACCTCGACGACGCGTGGCACATATGACATCATGGGCCTACCCTTCTCCAAAATAATATTATGATTCATCTTCGGTGGCAGTTGTTAGGTGGGTCATAGTACAGTGGCAATATTTCATTGGTCCACTTAGCCAACTCGGTGTGCAGTCATGCAATTTTATTGATCACCATAGATCTAAGGAAAATCAATGGTGGGCACTATCTCGCTATGAAAAGCTGCAAGGATATTACCCATAGCGACATAGCACCGCTATGACACATAAATCAGTGGGGCCAGGTCATGCCAAGATGAAGATGCCAGGCAGTTTCCAAGTGGTTCATGGGCCCAAGTTTTGAAGTTTCTTTTAAGGAGATGGCATAGTAATATGGCGAGTCTTCACGATTGTCATATTAGTCTAGATCTACAGTGGGTACTATCTCGCTATGGGAAATTTCTCGGAGGATACACATAGTGACATAGCTCCTCTGCAACATGTGGCAAGGTGGGGTCAAGTATTTTGAGACCATCAGTTGGTGCCAATTAGGATCATGGGGTCTGGCCAGGGTATGAGCAATTAAGGCATTGATAGTTAGTAGTCAGCAGTTAATGTGACCATCGTGGTCAGGGTTTGCAAGGTGGCATTGTCAATTTGAATATCTGGTCAAATTTGGGGAGACCCACAAGGTAGCATAAAGAAATGAGACTATTGGTCCACATGGTGCATTTTCATTGTGAGTTTCAGCTAACTCACTAACTCTGCTAATTCATTTACCAAAAATGATAAGAGGTCAAGTCTCTAGCATGATTTGATATTTATGATCGATCCCAACCACCTTCGAATGAGTGTAGAATGAGAGGGACACTCCACTACCCATTTTTTGATCCATCTACTTGGTCAAAGTGGCTTAATGGCATTGTTTCTATCTTCTCAAGGCATTATTTGACATAGAGGATCAGATATCATTTCATCTGGATCTGTATCCAGATCAAATTTTCTCCATGATTGCTCTCTATAGGACTTAATGGCAGGTTGTTGCGAAGTAATAAAGGCAAAATTTTATGAATTTTGTAAGGGTTGACCTTTCTCTATTTTCTCTGTTATTGCTCTGCAGATTCTCAGTGTAAATTCCCCTATGCCTCTAAACTACATGATTTTCTATCTTATCTCTTTCAGCCATTGGTATGAAAGTGCAAGAACTCTTTGCCTCTTACTGGTGTTTTGTAGAGATCTATGAACTGCATGACTGTATCTCCTTGTCTTATGAATGATAATATAAGTGAATCTCTCTTTCCTTGTGTCATTCATCTTGGTCTTCTAATCTGCCTGTGATTATTAGATTAAAGTAAGTCTGAATGTGTATATCCTTAGTTTCATTCTAGTTCAATAGTGCATATATGGGCAGAGTTTGGTCTGAACACTCTAGTTTGGTGCATCACCTCTTTAGATTAGATTAGGTAGATTTTATTTCATGCTCTCCTTCTCCCTTTTCCTCTCCAAGAGCAGTTAGGTGCATCCTGATAGTAAGAGGAAGCCGGCCTTCTCCGGAGATTCAACCTTATAGTTCAAGTCCCACAGCTTGGAGGTTGTTTCCATGTTTCACAAGATCATCCTTAGGTAGGAACTTTGGACAAGGGTGCAAACCTCAGTGACAACAATTTTTGGCACGCTTGATGGGACTCTTTTTAGAAAATTTTAAGCCTACTAGTGTCAAAAGGGAAGATTTCAAGATCAATACCGAGGAGATAGTACTAGCTTTGGTGTTTAAGTCTTCAAGAGGCTCATTCTTCAAAATACTTGGGGACTTTGAGCTTCAAATACATATCTAGTTCCAAACCAAAGTTGCATTAATTTATGCCCAAAGCTAAAACAAGGGCATCTTCTAGAGGTAAGTTTCAGTATCAAGAGCTTTCATTTTCAAACCCTAGAAGAAGGAAGAATAGAATATCTTTATCACCGGTTAGGAGTGCAATAGTAACAAATACACCTTCAAGATCTATCTCTACTCCTCCTACTATTAGATCTTAGCCTAGACTGCCATCAATACATATCAATAGATCACTTGTCTATATGGCGTTGCCTAGAGCTCATACTTTTGCCACCTTTAATGGTGGGAGCCCTCTCTTATTTGCCCAAGGGTATGACATACCAATAGTTGACCCCAAAAGTATACTAGAGTTTACTAGTGAAACTTATATCTCTCCCTCAGAACACATTCAAGAGGTTGCAAATGTCTACAATATCCATGGTATTATAGAGGATGATGTTGTAGTTAGGCTCCTAGCCTCATCCTTGAAAGGAAAAGTACTACAATGGTATAGAGGTTTAGCTCATGGTTCTATAACAGATTGGGATGGATTAGGAGCAGGATTGTGCAAACATTTTGAGGATAAAAGTGACTATTTGTCACTTTTAGAGAAGTTGACTACTATAAAAAGAGCCCCCCATGAATGTATGACTGATTTTAATTATAGATTTCAAAAGGCATGGGATAGAATACCTACTTTAGTGAAGCCTACCCCTAGTAATGCCTTCTTGCATTACCTTAGAGCTTTTAACAGTGAAATTGCCACTACAATCCAATCTATGGGAGGAGATACCTTGCCTAATGCTTATGAAATAGAAATAAAATTAGAGAAAATCCTAATTCAAGGAGGTAAGCTAGCTCCAAGGCCTCCTATGCCTTTCTTCCCTGATGTTCCAAATCATCAACCAGTAATGGCTCTTTTTCCCACAACTTCTACATCACAATCCCTTGTCCCAGTCCCTCAAGCTTCCACATCTTCAAATGGGATAGATGAAATCAAAGAGATGATGCAATCTCTGATGTAGAACATGGATAAAAGAGAAAATAACCTAGAGAAAAGATTGCAAGATTATGGGAAGAAGCTGGAGGATAACTCCTCTATGATGTAGGAAATAAGCAACAAGGTGGTGACTTCAAAAAGACAGAAAGTTCAAGGTAGTAAGCCTCATCAATTGCAATATCAAACTTCAAGTAGTGGTAGGCCTCCAAATCCTAATCATTGGAACAATTCTTTTGATCAAAGTAGGCAGGGTGGCCATGCTTCAACCTCAAATATAAACCAAAGTAAGGCCATAGTCCCTCAAAACAATATGGCTCGAGATCTAAATTTTTGTCCCTCCTATAACTACTCCTATGCCTATTGTATGTGTCAAAAGGTTGAATCTTTTATGGCTTTGATAGTCCAAGAGCCTGCAATACAACCATCATACAAGGAGGACCAATTTAAAGATGCCTCAGATATGCAAAGACAAGGTGATTGCTCTTTTATGAATCATCAGATGGAGGAGCATTGCAATGTAAACCAAGATTCCATTGCTCATAACACAAGAAGCAAAAGAAGAGCTATGGAAGATCCTATCCCTCCCCCCAAGCAGGCCTCAACTTCAAATGCAATATCTAATGAGAAAGAAGCAAATAATCAATCAACTGCCTTTCAACAGCAAAGGCAAAATCATGGCAGAAAAGATACAAGTGATCCTTAGGTTATTCCATCTCAACCTCATACAATTTTAGCTCCTAAAGCTTCCACCAAAGCACCTACTATGCCATTCAGTATGCTAGAGAAAATGAAGAAGACAAATGTGAATATCTCTATGTGGGATGCTATTGCTACTATACCTGTGCAAAAGAGGTTACTGCAGCAAGAATTGGAAAGAATTGAACCAAAGGATCAACCACCTAGTATGGAAAGTGCCACAAGCCTAGTACAACCATAAAGGGAGGCAGAAAAAAGTAAAAAGGTTAGACCTCCTCCATTCTATGTTTCTCTAATTATAGGGGGCAAACTAGTCCATAATTGCATGATTGATTCAGGGGCTAGCAGTTCAGTGATGCCTAGGTGTGTTGTTGATGCTTTGGGAATGAAATATGAGCCCATTGTTAGGGATGTATTATAGTTGGATGTTAGTACTGTTAATACTGTAGGGATCCTTAGGAATGTGGAGATGGCCTTACATGCATGCCCTAGTTGTACTGTAACCCAAGATATCTCTGTTGCTAAGATCAAGCCATATTTTGCCACTTTTTTGTTAAGGGACTTCACAGCCCAAATAGGTGGTTACATATCTTCTGATTGGTCATATATATCTTTTAGAATGAGATATGGAGCCAATGCTTCAATTAGAGCAGAGCCTCAAGCCCTCCATCATACTGAATCTTACACCCCTAATTCCATCAACATGAATTGCCCTATCCTAGAGATGGATGAGAATGACATAGTGAATGAGCCCACCACTTCCCTAGTAGAGATACCTAATTTTTTCTTGGATGAGTGGGCTAATGCATATCAATTTGATCTTATGCCAGAAACCCTTGAGATAGGTCTCAATACATACTGTATATTGGAGAAAGATGCTCTAGTTCCCAATCTTGTGGAGACTAAAGAAGATATGAGTGGGATATGGTGTATGTACTTTAATGGATCAAGGAATAAGATTGGGTCAGGGGCTGGTGTGATGTTGATTTCTCCTACTCAAGTAAGGTACTACTTCTCCTTTAGGCTCCAATTCAATTGCACTAATAATGTAGCCGAGTATGAATCCTTGATTTAAGGTCTCCTACTTGCTCAAAAAAGAGGAATCCAAGCCTTAAGGGTGTGTGGAGAGAGTGAGATGGTGGTTAATCAAGTGAGAAATCAAAATACCACCAAGATTTGGCTTGCTCAAGTCTTATAAAAATAGGGTATGGGATTTTCTTGAAGGTTTCAATGCATTTAATATACAAAGCATATCTAGAAAAGAAAACAAACATGTTGATAGACTTGCAGCAATAGGTGCATCTTATAATGTGCCAGGGAATCTTGAGGAGGAGAAGAAGCAACAGATCAGAGTGGTAGTAAGGCCTGCCATCCCTGATAACAACATCCACTGGCAAGTGTTTGAGTCTAATGAGAAAATTGTCAGCTTCTTGTAGAATGAAGCAGAGTTTTCAGGCAGGAATTAGTTGAGACTATAGGATCAGTATGGTGATCAGATCATTCATCTCAGTTCTAACAAATTGCCTAAGGGTCTCATTACCTTAGAGAGTGTTTTTAATCTTGATGACCAAGCAAGAGGAAGAGTTATGAACCTAGCTTCTGAAAAGGATGATCACATTCCAGTCCTGGTTGCCGAAGGAAAATCCTTGAACATGGGTAAGGTATGTTCTAAAATTGAACAAGAAAATTTTATTCATCCATGTCAAGAATTTAATGATGTATTTGCTTAGACATATGATGACTTAAAGGGCTTTGACCCAAGGTTGTTTCAGCATACCATCGATTTAATTAATGATGTAAAACCAGTAAGACAAAACAAAGACCAATGAATCCCAAGATTGAACCCTTAATGAGAAAGGAGCTATCCAAGTTGATTGAGGCCAATATAATTTTTCCCATCAAACACTCATCATGGGTAGCAAACCTTTTCCATGTTAGGAAGAATAATGTAGAAATTAGATTGTGTGTGGACTTTAGGGACCTTAACCAAGCTTCCCTTAAAGATCACCATCCTCTCCCTTCTATGGAGCAAATTTTGTCCAAGGTCAGTAGTTCAAAGAGATTTTCATTTCTTGATGGATTTTTTGGCTACAATCAAATGCTTGTTAAGGAGTCTGATAGATACAAGAATGCATTTTCCACTAAATGGGGTACCTATGCTTATTATAAGATGCCATTTGGGCTAACTAATGCAGGTGTTACATTTTAGAAAGCAATGGAGATGGCCTTCAAGAATATGATTGAAAGGTTTGTGCTAGTTTACCTTGATGATATCACAATATATCCAAATAATGTAGATGATTATTTTGTTCATCTCAGGTAGGTATTCTTAAGATGCAGAGAGTTTGGGGTTTCCCTTAACCCAAGCAAGTGTGTCTTTGCTACTAACCAAGGAAAATTATTAGGACATATTGTATCTAAGGATGGATTAACCATTGATCTAGAGAGGACAAAAGAAATACTTGCCCTCTCTCTTCCTAAACACAAGAAAGGGCTGCAAAGTTTCCTAGGCAGGATAAATTTTGTGAGAAGATTTATCCCTAATCTTGCTACCATGGTGAAACCTCTTACAGCTATGCTCAAGAAAGGTATGGTCTTTGCATGGACCAAGGAAGGGAAGGAAAGTTTTGAAGAGATCAAGACAACCATAGCCTCAGCCCCTACTCTCATGAATCCAAATTTTGAGAAAGATTTCATCCTTTATAACCTAGTTGGTGAGTCAAGAATTTATGCTGTCTTGACTCAAAGAAATGATAAAGGTGATGAGCAACCCATAGCTTTCTTTAGTGCAGGGCTTAAAGAATATGAAGATAAATACAGCTATGTAGAGAAGCAAGCCCTTGCAGTCATCAAAACTTTAAAGAAATTTAGACACCTCCTGTCTCATAATAAGATTCATTTGTTAATACCCCATGCCAGTATGAAGGATTTTCTTTTGAGAAAAGATATTAGTGAGAAAAGAGCTGGCTAGATTACTAAAGTGATGGAATATGATATTGACATTTAGATTACCAAGCTGGTAAGAGGGAGGGGGTTGTGTAAACAAATGTTATCATCTCAAGAACCTAATGAGGAATCTGCTATGATATTGATAGAGCAACAAGAGGTAAGAAATAGCAACCCAAGGAGTTGGATGGATGATATGATGAATTTATTATTAGGTAATGGATACCCTCAAGGATTAGATACAACTAAAAGGAGACAGTATAGATTACAGTCAATTCCTTATGTCATACTTGATGGTGTCCTCTTTAGAAAAGATTTTAATGGAGCCCTATTAAGATGCCTTGATATAGACCAGGCTGAAAAAATGATCAAAGAACTTCATGATGGTCCTAATGGTGGCCACTTCTCAGCAAGGACAACTGCAGTGAAGATCATGAGGGCTAGTTATTACTAGCCATCTCTATTTCATGATTATCATAAGTATTAGAGGAAGTGTGAAAAATGTGCCTTCTTCTCTAGCAAACAAAGACTTGCAGCTCTTCCCCTTCATCCTATTCAGGTGGACAAGCCTTTTGCTCAATGGGGATTGGATTTCATAAGCCCTATCAATCCTCCTTCTAATTTAGGCCACAAATGGATTTTAGCTACTACAGATTACTTCACCAGATGGAAAGAGGTAGTTGCATTGAAGGATGCCACTGAATCTTCTATTGTTGAGTTCCTTGATGGAATTGTGACCAGGTTTTCTGCCCCTTCAACCATTATTTAAGATAATGCATAGTCTTTTGTTAGAGCTCAAATTTATGCATGGGCAGTGGATCATAATATCTATTTGAATACATCCTCAAATTACTATCCTCAAGGTAATTGTTTGGCTGAGTCCTCCAACATGAACCTGATCAAGATCATGAAAAGGACAATAGAAGATAACCAGAGGTGTTGGCATAAAAAATTGAAGACTACACTATGGGCTAATAGAATAAGACCTAAAAGGTCAATAGGGAATTCACCATTTGTGTTAGTTTATAACAAAGAAGCAAGACTTCCAATTTCATTGGAGTTCCCATCCCTAGAGCTAGCTCATCAGGTAGAGTTGATTGAAGATGATGCCATGATAGTAAGAATGGAAGAGCTGATGGAGCTAGAAGAGAAGAGAAGTAAAGCCATGTAGACCCTAGAGACACACCAGCAGCAAGTAAAAAAGATTTTTGACAGGAAGGCTAGGGTTAGAATCTTTTGAGAGGGAGATTTGTTTCTGAAATGGGATGCAGATAGGGGAAAACCAGGAAGACACTCAAAGTTTGATGCATTATGGAGTGGTCCCTATCTAATTGTCAGTTGCAAGCAGGCCAATGCTTTCTAATTAAGTAAGCTTGGTGGTGAAATTTTTCCCATCCCAGTCAATGGGATCTATCTCAAGTTGTGTTTCTAACAAGGGTTGAGGTTTTGTGCATAGTTAGAGTAATTTTGTTTCCTATTAGTTCCCTACTTTTCCAAGAAGTGCACGAGCACAGGATTGTCTTCACAAGACAAAAAAATTGAAATTTTGAAGGTTGCAGAAGGAGGTTTTGGTCTCTGGTTCTAGTTGTAGAGACAAGGGTTTTAGGGTTTTCCTCTCAGAGGTAGGGTTAGGGTTTCATAGTGTATGTAGGATCCACATCTTTTTTACTCTATAGCTCAATGGATGCATGAGGTTACTGGTCTACGCATAGCTAGCTTGCATCCCCTCTGAGTCACTAGATTTGTTGGTCATTTTTGCCTTCTCGCCAAAATCACCACATTTGAATTCAACATAGTAACATTCACAAGTTTTAAATATTCAAATATTCAAAAGTGCACAAATAATTTATGCTTAACCTTATATATTTCTTTCCCTATGCATTTTAATGTTTCTATGGGCTTGCAAGTCCCCATCGTTGGATCTCAAAATATCCACAGTTGGCACTATCTCACTATGGGAAGTTGCATGTTGTTTTGCCATAGCAACATAGTACATTTTGGATGCGTGGCTAGTTGGTCCTCCTTTTCCTTGTTATTTCTCCAGCATTGGGTTTTGATAGATCCTCGGAGGGCACTATGGCACTATCAAAAAATCTATGTTCCTCACCATTAGTGACATAGCACCCAAACAAAAAGTGATCCTGTAGTGACATCAGAAGGAAGGTGGGTCCCAAGTATGCCCCATTAGATACCAGTGATGAAATTTGGCACACATGGTGGGACCACAGGTAATGTGGAAGGATGACTATGCTTGAAATGAGACTTTCATTCGTTGCCAGTTGGGTAGTTCATTGATGTCAACAGTTACCTAGACCCGTGCCCCTTTCGAACACATAAAGATTCCTCACCCTCAAATCAATTTGGATCAATGGTGGGCACTATCTTGCTATGGAAAGCTGCGAGGATATTACCCATAGTGACATAGCACCTCGGCAATGCGTGGCACAAATGACATCATGGGCCCACCATTCTCCAAAATAATATTATGATTCATCCTCGGTGGCAATTGTCAGGTGGGTCATAGTACAGTGGTGATATTTCATCAATCCACTTAGCCAACTCAGTGTGCAGTCATGCAATTTTATTGATCACCATAGATCTAAGGAAAATCAACGGTGGGTGCTATCTCACTATGGAAAGCTGTGAGGATATTACCCATAGTGACATAGTGCCATTGTGCCACGTGGATCAGTGGGGCCAAGTCACACCAAGATGAAGATGCTAGGTGGTTTCCAAGTGGTTCGTGGGCTCAAGTTTTCAAGTTTCTTTTAAGGAGATGGCACAGTAATATGGCGAGTATTCGAGATCATCAAATTAGTCTGGATCTACAGTGGGTACTATCTCACTATGGGAAATTTCTTAGAGGATACGCATAGCAACATAGCACCTCAAAAACATGTGGTAGCGTGGGGTCAAGTATTTTGAGACCACCAGTGGGTGCTAGTTAGGATCACGGGGTCTAGCCAGGGTATGAGGAGTTAAGGCATTAATGATTAGTGGCCGAAAGCTAATGTAACCATTACAGTCAAGGTTTGCAAGGTGGCATGGTCAATTTGAATATCTAGTCAAATTCAAGGAGACCCATAAGTCGGCATAAAGAAATGAGACTATTGGTCCACATGGTGCATTTTCATTGTGAGTTTTGGCTGACTTTGCTGATTCATGCACCAAAAATGATAAGAGGTCAGGTCTCCTGCACGATTTGATATTTATGATCAATCCCAACCACCTTCGAATGAGTGTAGAACAAGAGGGACACTCCACTACCCATTTTTTGATCCATCTACTTGTTTAGAGTGGCTTAATGACACCATTTCTATCTTCTCAAGGTATTTCACATAGAGGATTAGATATCATTACATCTAGATCCGTATCCAGATCAGATTTTCTCCATGATTGTTCTCTGTAGGACTTAATGGTAGGTTGTTGTGAAGTAATTATAGTTGGAGGACATCCCAGTTATGCTTGAGCTATAAAGGCAAAATTTTATGAATTTTGTAAGGGTCGACCTTTCTCTATTTTCTCTATTACTATTCTGCAGATTCTCAATGTAAATTCCATTGTGCTTCTAAACTACATGATTTTCTATCTTATCTCTTTCAGCCATTGGTATGAAAGTGCAAGAACTCTTTGCCTCTTATTGGTGTTTTGTAGAGATCTATGATCTGCATGGTTGTATATCCTTGGCTTATGAATGATAATATAAGTGAATCTCTCTTTCCTTGTGTCATTCATCTTGGTCTTCTGATCTACATGTGATTATTAGATTAGAGAAAGTTTGAATGTGTATATCCTTAGTTTCATTCTGGTTCAATAGTGCATATATGGGTAGAGTTTGGTCTGAACACTCTATTTTGGTGCATCACCTCTTTAGATTAGATTAGGTAGATTTTCTTTCATGCTCTCCTTCTTCCTTTTCCTCTCCAAGAGTAGTTAGGTGCGTCTTGATAGTAAGAGGAAGCTGGTCTTCTCTAGAGATTCAACCTCATAGTTCAAGTCCCACAGCTTGGAGGTTGTTTCCATGTTTCACGAAGTCATCCTTAGGTAGAAACTTTGGACAAGGGTGCAAACATTAGTGACAATAGTGATTAATGCATATTAGAGTTTTTTGAATTTAACGCCTAGGTCAAGTAGCAATTATTTAGAATTAGAATTGCCTAGTAAAATAGGACTTAGGAATGATTGAATAAACTAGAATTAGTTAATATGGGAATGTTTCAAGTTTGGGATATCTCATTTTGCCCCTCTTTGAATGAATTTACAAGCAACAAGTTTGATCCAAAGAAATTAGAAGTATGAAGAATAGATCAAGAAATGAGACTAGTTCCAAAATTGATGACATGGAGACTAATTGATAAGCTTTTAAATGTTATCTCCAGAATGAAGCTTAACCTTAAGGGATCTAGATAGAACACCTAGATACCTAGATTGATAAACTTTTAAAGGTCATCTCCATAATGAAGCTTAACCTTAGGGGATCTAGATAGAACACCTAGATACCAAAGTTGATAGAACAAAGATTGTCAAATTTCATAGATTTATTCCCAAAATGAGACTCAATCCTTAGGAGTCAGGGTTTAGACTATCCTGATACTTGTCCATTAAATAATGATCAAAAGGAAGATCCTAGAATTATCCCAAGAATGAGGCTGAACTCTCAAAAAAAAGTTAGGATTATCTCTAGAATAAACCTAAATCCTTAGTGAGAATTCAGAATTATCTCTAGAATAGAGCTTAATCTACTAGAATCTAGATTGTACACCTGAATACTAGTCCAAAAAGATAACAAGATCTAATCATGAGTTATATAATCATCCTTAGAATAAGGCTTGATCATCAGGAGTTGAGGTTTAGGATGTCCCAATACCTATCCATCAAACTTGGATAAGGAATGCTATAAGATTGATCGACTGATCAAAAGATAAGAGAGATGACAAAGATGCCAGATAAAGGGTAACAAGATGCTTTGAGTGATGAGGACATAAGATTCAAAATGAATATGAGATTATTCATTTAAGTTGAAATTTAGATTCAATGATGCAATCATCCTAACTCCCTTGGGAGTGAAATTGAAAGATGACACACCAAAAATAAGATGTAGAGTAGTATATGAAAGAATACTAAAGAAATTTGATATTTATCAAAATATAGCAGAGATCAGAATTATCAAAAGAAAATTTGGAGATGATTTGAAGTGATTTTGAGGGCTAGAAGACCATGTTTGACCATGGTTTGACCAAAGTTGACTTTTTCCAAAAATTTGAAAAAAATTGAAGAAAAGTTGATTTGAAAAGATTATGAGATTGACAAAGTATCAAAAAAAAAATTGGATTGCACAAGTGTTTGATCGCTTCTATCCCAAAATATTAAAATGTGATTTTGAGCTATTTAGGTGTGTCAGATTTCAAATTTGATCCTGAAAATGGATTTAGAACAATCAAATTAGCCAGGGATATTTTTGCACCAATTAGAGCACTTTAAAAAATTAGGTCAAAACCTATATAAGGGCCCAAAGGGTCATTTTCAAACCATTTGCACTTTTGTCTTTTGTGGATAAGAGAGCTCTGAGGTGAAAATGGTGGTTCCCTTGTCTACACATCGATTCGAGTGCTCCTAATGACACAACCAGTGAGTGGACTATGGGCATTCAATGAGTAGTCAATATCCTTGCTTTGTCTTTAATTTTTCATGCTTTTTGAGGTAGTTTAAGTCATTTTTAGGTGTTTTTAAATTGTTATCTTATCGATTCTCATGTAAGGATGTCTTTCCTCATGCAAAGCCAATTAGGGTTCATGGAAAGAAGTACTAGCCTGGTACTTCATCATGTAGCTTGATGGGTTTTCTTACGTGGTGGATATCTATCTGTCATGTGAAAAACCCTAATTATAGTTCTTTTTTTTTTATTACTTGAGTACTTCTCATGTGAGAAAGTATCCTTGTGCCAAGATGTGCAATCTTACACAAGAATATGAGATCTCACCAAAATTTTGGTGTTAAATGCAAGTTTTAGCTTGTGAAATTTGATTTTCATTGTAATTTCACACTATATTTTGTCATGTTTATTTAGAAGAGACTGATCTTTTGCCTATTGTGTTCATGTGTGGATGTTACCTTTTAGGATGTTAGATTTTGATCTCATTTCCTATCATACAAAGCTTTGTTGTGGAGTCTTGATGATGCCAATAAAACTCACATTGACAAATTGGGTTTATCATATCTTTTCTAGATTCCACTAGTGTTGGTGAATCGTAGCTTTTTCCCTGCACTGGTAGAGCATTTCCATTTAGAGATAAACACATTCTACCTACCATAGGGAGAGATTATAGTGACACCAGAGGACATCTATCAGATATTATGGATACCCTTCGACAGGCTGAGAGTAGTCTATGAAATAGTGTTGTAGATGGGCATAGAGGCACTGAGAGCTATGTTTCAAGAGGAGTTGATCATGGGCCAAGCCATCACCTAGGATGAGCTTGTGCACACCTACGAGCACACACATAGATTAGTAATGGTGTTAGGGATATTTATTAGCTATTTTTTAATGCCTGACAAAGGCTACCACAGACTAGAGTGTGGATGGGGAAGGATGTTGCAGATGATGTTGGAGACCCTAGAGATATATGGGTGGGGTCAGTGCATGCTCACACATGTGTTCCATGGGATGCATGAGATTATATATCATGAATGAAAGAGCATGGTCACTAGGGTTTATGTTCTTCGGATCTAGGCTTGGGAGCATGTTCTAGTTACTAGACCCATTTCTGTCGATGAGTGAGAATCGATGGAGCCATACATTTAAAAATATAGAAGCCACCTTACCTAGATAGCTCTAGGGAATATTGAGCAATAGAGGGATCATCTTGATGAGTTGGTAGTAATAGTATGGTAGCCCTAGAGAGAGACTATGGATTGGGATGATGCACCCTGGGAGCTAGGGTACATGTTTTCTTTGCAATCACTAATAGGTCAATCTATGCAGATAGTGGAGAGATTTCCACTAACTCACATGTACTACTCCTATGTGTGGATAGCTATAGTTATGGACTAGGGGTGGTCCCTGAGATTGGATCTTGGGAGATAGATGATAGATGTGCATAACTTGGTTGCAACATAATGGGACTACCTTTTGATGGTAGCAAACATAGGGATGACTCTTGCATATCAAGCTTACTTTATGAGTGATCCTTTCCCAAGGTTTATAGATGTAGTGGGGATTGTTGTACCGATCTAGCTAGTATAGGCACCACAGGGACCACCACAATAGCCACAACAATCATAATAGGTGAGAAATAGGATGCACCAAGTATTGATCCTAGCTTGATAGTTGAGAGTGGACCAAGGTGCAGGAGGTAGTGGGATAGGGCAGAGGAGGCCACAAGTGGAGATGGTATCTCTAGAACCCATCAGAGGAGATGTGTAGAGGCCTTGGATAGAGGAGCAACAACTGGCTAAGTAGGAGGCTGAGTAGGGGGATGAGGATGTGTAAGACTAGCCTTCTATAGGGACCTAAGATAAATATGCCTTAGTGTAGATCTAGGAGGCTCTAAGGAGGGATAGAGAGTGGATACACACCATGCAATGGTAGTTAGGAGAGTTGAATATAGGTAGCCATGAGAGACTCCTAGATTGCAAACATGAAGCATGAGATCTAAGATCTATGGGAGAAATTAGAGAAAGTGACATAGAGATTAGATAAGAAGCAAGACAAGATCTGGCTATAGTCAGCCAAAGTAACTTACTACTTTGTAGATTATGTAGTGGTTGTGCTAGCTGAGACCAATTGGGTAGGTGCCTTGATTTTCATAGTATGCATGAGAGTTTGTGGATGCACAGTTGGTCATGTGACCTGAGATGGATCCTCCTCCTCCTCCTCTACTAGGAGATAAGTGGGAAGGAGAGAGTTAGATTCATTATTTGTTACTCATATTTTGATCTTTCTCTATTGCAATTGGTGTGCTAGCACTATATTATACCATTTTTTATTGACAACACTCAAGCAACATCCATTTTTGGACCAATGTCCAATATATATATATATATATATATATATATATATATAGACACACACACACACATGACATTTTCATGTGTCATCTTTCTTTCTTTATAGCTTGATGTACATGAGATGTTTATGCTTTGATTATGAGTGCAAATATGATGTGATGTATGAATGTCAATTTGATATGATGTATGAATGTAGTGTAAATGAGATGAATCATGACATTATGTATGAAATGAAAATAATGAATGAACTAACATCTCATGTAGTCTTCTATTTGTTATTGATAGCTATAGGTATCCCATGAAGATCAATAGGACAAACCAGTGGACTAAATGCTTCTGTAGCCATGAAGAAACATGATACTTTGATGAAGACAAAAATCCCTCATCAAAAAGGATGTAGGTGAATTAATCATTGAACCATGTATTTATGCAATGTAAGCTGATACTAGATGCAATTCCTAGGTTAGATGTAACCTTAGGTCTGGTTACCAAGCTTCAGCAGTTATCATCATTGAGCATATAGTGAAACCCCAAATGTCATACAATCCCTATTGACATTGCAATCATAGGAATATGAATAGGACATCTATTCTGGTTTTTTCAAGATTAAATGTAAGCATTCGAGGCACAAGAAGCCAAAATGACTAGAAATTTTTTCCCTTTGAATATACACACACACACACACACACACACACACATGACATTTTCATGTGTCATCTTTCTTTCTTTATAGCTTGATGTACATGAGATATTTATGCTTTGATTATGAGTACAAATATGATGTGATGTATGAATGTAGTGTAGATGAGATGAATCATGACATTATGTATGAAATGAAAAATATGAATGAACTAACATCTCATGTAGTCTTCTATTTGTTGTTGATAGCTATAGGTATCCCATGAAGATCAATAGGACAAACCAATGGACTGAATTCTTGTGTAGCCATGAAGAAACATGATACTTTGATGAAGACAAAAATCCCTCATCATGAAGGATGTAGATAAATTAACCATTGAACCATGTATTTATGCAATGTAAGCTGATACTAGATGCAATTCCTAGGTTAGATGCAACCCTAGGTCTAGTTACCAGGCTTCGACAGTTATCATCACTGAGCATATAGTGAAACCCCAAATGCCATAAAATCCCTATTGACATTGCAATCACAAGAATATGAATAGGACATCTATTCTAGGTTTGTTAGGATTAAATGTAAGCATTCGAGGCACAAGAAGCCAAAATGACCAGAACATTTGTCCCTTTGAATGTAGCAAGTTAACATAAGTATCAAGCATAAATGCTAGGATGAATAGAATGCTTCTTGCATGCAAACACACTAGACACATGAGAGATCCTTTTTATGCAATGTAATCAGTAGTTATTCTATCCATAATGACCCTTGCATTCATATCTTAAGATAGAAGTGTGTTAGGTATACTCATAGTGACCCATACATTCACTTAGCAGGACAAGTATCAATATTTACTGTAGCATAAAGAGTTCAATCCAAAAAGAAAGGAGAAAAACCAACTTCATTGACTTATTCATATAAAAGGAGTCAATGTACAGACAACCATCCAATACAAGATGGAAGCTCTTATAGTGGACATGCCTTTTATGTGAATGTTTTAGATCATTGGAATTTAACCACAAATAAAAAGAAAAGAAAAGATCATGCCCCCAATCCTTGCTTCTCTAGTTGAAAGAGACATCATAAAGTTTCTTGAGGAGACATGATAACTTGAAAGTAAAACAAACAAAGAAAAACTCAACATATCCCAAGCAAATTTATCATTTTAAGTTCATTTTCTGTGTTATAGGATTGATGTCAAGTGTCAATGTTTAGAACATGGATGAAAGAAATATCTTCAGTAGGGTGATAATAGTACATAGACATAATTAGAAAAATTGGTGACTAAAGTCAAAGAGGAATCTTTAATAGAAGAACCTTGGTAGGAAACTGAGTGACAGTAGATAGACACGATTAGAGCAACTGGTGACTGACGTGAGAGAGATTGTCCATGAGAGGAATCTCTAAGTGACACTAGCAATAGTAGGTGGAGACAACTAGGACAACTAGTAACTATCACAAGAGAGATCTTCCATTAGAGGAATCTCTAAGTGACACTAGAGATAGTAGGTAGACATAGCTAAGACAACTGGTGACTATCACGAGAGAGATCTTCCATGAGAGAAATCTCTAAGTGACACTAGCAATAGTAGGGAGACATAGCTAGGACAACTGGTGACTGATGCAAGAGAGATTTTCCATGAGAGGAATCTCTAAGTGAAACTAGTGATAGTAGGCAGACATAGCTAGGACAACTGGTGACTATTGTGAAAGATTTTCCTATGACTTTGTAGGGTGTTTCACCCAAGTTATGACAAAATTCAATCCATGGATACATGAGTGAAAGAAGCAAACTAAAGCAAGAAAGCAACTATACATGAGCCAAAAGATGCACTGCTAGATATAACATTTGAAGTAAGAGGTACCTGTTTACTAGGTTTTCACCTTCTAGGTAGAGATTCCTTTTTTTGCTACCATGATGCCTATTTCCAAGTTTTCACTGATGACACTTTTTTTATTTTTCAATTTTTTTTTGTATTTTTATATTTTTTTGTTTTGGTATTATCAAGGTGCCTATTGCTATATTTTCATTGAGATAATGTTTTTTTAGGACTTTTTGCAATTTTTTACTTTTTGTTATGGCATTTAAGTATATACAAAGAGCTTTTGGAAATTAGATTAGCTATATAATTGTTTCAGATGGAGAGTGTTGATGGGCTCCTTGAGCACCTCTCCTTTAGCTATAGAAAGTTGGTAAGCACTAGATCTGAACACTACAGTGACTATGTAAGGACCAAGCTAATTGGGTTTGAACTTCTCTTTTTGTATTCATTGTTGCTAATTCTTAGGGTTTTCTCTCAGAATGGATCACCTAGTTGGAAGTCACGTGGCTTAACTTTCTTATTGTAACTTTTGGACGTATGCTACTAATAAGCTGAAAGATGATCATATGCCACTTGCCAATGTTCATCTAACAATACTAGCTCTTGAAGCTAAGATAATTTTTAGTCATAATTAGTAATGAGACCATTCATGGAGATGCCCAAAGTAGGAATCTCAACCTCAATGGGAAGCACAACATCCGCTCTATATACCAAAGCAAAGGGCATTGTACCTATTGGAGTTCTAATACTTGTTCTATAAGTCCATAAAGTTGGGTTAATCTAAAGGTGCTAGTCTCTTCTAGATTTTCTAACTGTGCAATGCAATGCAAGATCTTAAGGATTGCCTTGTTGGATGCCTCTACTTGACCATTACCCTAAGGATAATAGATCAAAAACCAATGTTGTGTAATTCTAAACTTTTTGCATAACTCCTTAAGATCCTTAGTTTTAAACTATCCTCCTTTTTCAGTACACCATACCTACATATGATGTAATTTGTGATAAATAGAGCTATAGTTTTTCCATTTTCTATAGAGACACTAGTACATTTGGGTTCATTTTTCAACCCAAATTTTGACCAAATTACGACAAAATTTGACCAACCCATTCATCAATATTTTTTCTAGTCAAAATTTTGACCAACTCACTGGTTGGTTGAAATTTTGACCAATATGTTGGTCGAAAACCCACCAAAGCCATTGTCTAAGTTAATATAGGAATTGGTCAAAATTTTGACCAACAAAGGTAGAAAAAAATTTATGCATTGGTGTAAATTTTGACCAACAAAGGTAGAAAAAAATTTAGGCGTTGGTGGAAATTTTGACCAACAAAGGTAGAAAAAATTTAGGCGTTGGTAGAAATTTTGACCAACAAAGGTAGAAAAAAATTTAGGCATTGGTGGAAATTTTGACCAATGAAGGTGGAAATTTTGACCAACAAAGGTAGAAAAAAATTTAGGCATTGGTGGAAAGTTCCACCAACAAAGGTAAAAAAATTTTAGGTGTTGGTGGAAATTTCGACCAATGAAGGTGGAAATTTTGACCAACAAAGGTAGAAAAAAATTTAAGCGTTGGTGGAAATTTCCACCAACAAAGGTAGAAAAAAATTTAGGCATTGGTGGAAATTTCCACCAACAAAGGTAGAAAAAATCAAGGTGTTGGTGGAAATTTCAACCAATGAAGGTGGAAATTTCCACCAACAGGTAGGTGTAAATTTTTTAGGCATTCTATAAAATAGTTCACATGTCTTGCTTATGATATGACATTTTACATTCATCCTACACTCTTTTATCCGACTGATGATAGATTACATAGAGTGATCTGAAACCATGATTCTAAAAAACATACACAACCAAATCCAAAATGAACTTGCACTACAAATAGATTGTGGAAATCTGATATTGTTAATTTTGCATGCATGTCTACCAAGACAAATATATGTTTAAGTTGTGATTGTCCTGGTAGACATGCATGCAATTTTACCAATATCATATTTCCACAATCTATTTGTAGTGTAAGTTCATTTTGGATTGGATTGTGTTTTTTAGCATCATGGTTTCAGATCACTCTGTGTAATCCATCATTAGCCAAATGAGAGAGAGTGCAGGATGCATGCAAAATGTCATATCATATGCAAGGCATGTGAACTATTTTATAGAATGCCTAAGAAACACCGATAGTAACTAATATGAAGAATATATAATTAGTTATATGATTGAGAAAAATCATGTACCAATGAGTTGGTTGAAATTTTTGAGTAAAAAAATTTTGACCAATGGTTTGGTCAAAAATTGGTTCAAAAATTCGACCAATAAAGGTCAAAAAATGAACCCAAATGTACTAATGGAAGTATGCTTGCCAAGTTGACTCTTTGAGTTTGGTCATCAAATCACCCCACCAAAGTTCCTCATCAAGGTCAGTCTTTAGGTCTTCTCATCGAGCTTGCTCACCAAGTATGCTTGACATGTCACATCTCTAAGTGACCTCACTAAGTCAGCTCGCCAACTTGCCCCACCAAGTTGCCACTTTAAGCAAACTCACCATGTTAGATTGCTAGGCTGACTCCCCAAGTTAGCTCACCAAGTTGACAATTGAAGTACGCTCGCCAAGTCAACTGTTCAAGTGCACTCTCTAAGTTGACTCAGAGTTCATTCATCAAGTCACCTAACCAAAGTGCCTCATCAAGGTCAATCCTTAAATCTACTCACCAAGTCAGCTCGCCAAGTTGCCTCACCAAGTTGGCTCACCCACATGTCCCACCAAGTCCCCAAGTCCATTCGCCAAGATGACAATTCAAGTGTGCTCACCAAGTTGACTCTTTAAGTTTGCTCACCAAGCCCATCCCTAGGTCAACTCTCCAGGTCAGCTCGCCAAGTCACTCCCACCCAATCACCTCAATGAGTTGACTCTTTTAGTCAGCTCACCAAGTGTATTATTCAAGTACGCATGCTAGTCAGATCGCCAAGCCAACCCACCAAGTCATGTCACCAAGTTGACTATTTGAGTATGCTCACAAAGTTGACTCTTTAAGTTCGTTCATCAAGTCACCCCACCAAAGCACCTCATCAAGGTCAGTCTTTAAGTCTGCTCACCAAGTTAGCTCACCAAGTCACCGCACCAAGTTGACTCACCATCTTGCCTCACCAAGTGGACTCGCTAAGTTGGCTCGCCAACTTGCCCCACCAAGTCAACTATTCAAGTATGCTCACCAAGTTGACTCTTTGAGTTCAATCATCAAGTCACCCCACCAAAGTACATCATCAAGGTTAGTCTTTAGGTCCACTCATTGAGCTTGCTCACCAAATCAGCTCACCATGTCACATCTCTAAGTGGCCTCGTGAAGTCAACTCACCAACTTGCCCCACCAAGTTACCACTTTAAGCCCACTCACCATGTTAGATCATCAAGCTGGCTCCCCTAGTCAGCTCGCCAAGCTAACAATTGAAGTATGCTCACCAAGTTGACTCTCTAAGTTCGCTCACCAAGTTCACCCCCTAGGCCAACTCTCTAAGTCAGCTCACCAAGTTCACCCCCTAGGCCAACTCTCTAAGTCAGCTCACCAAGTCACCCCCACTTGCCCCACCAACTTGCCACTTTAAGTTGACTCACCATGTCAGCTCGCTAGGCTGACTCCCCTAGTCAGCTCACCAAGACAACAATTCAATTACACTTACCAAGTTGACTCTTTATGTTTGCTCATCAAGTCTACCTCCTAAGTCAGCTCACCAAGTCTACCTCCTAGGTCAGCTCACCAAGTCACCCCCACCCAGTCACCTGAACAAGTTGACTCTTTAAGTTAGCTCACCCAGTGGTTTTACCACCTTGCCTTGGCAAGTTGGCTTGTTATGTGTGCTTGCCAAGTTTCCCCACTGAGTTGATTCTCTAAGCCCACTCACCATGTTAGCTCACTTTGTTAGCTCACTAAGTTGACTATTCAAGTACACTTGCTAGGTGGGCTCGCCAAGTCACCCCACCAAATCATGTCACCAAGTTGACTATTCAAGTATGCTCACCAAGTTGAATTTGAATTTGCTCATCAAGTCACCCCACCAAAGCACCTCATCAAGGTCAGTCTTTGAGTTCACTCACCAAGTCAGCTCGCCAAGTTACCTCTCCAAGTGGCCTCACTAAGTTGGCTCACTAACTTGCCCCACTAAGTCACCACTTTAAGCCCACTCACATGTCAAATCGCCAAGTTGGCTCCCCAAGTGAACTCACCAAGCTAACAATTCAAGTACGCTTACCAAGTTGACTCTTTAAGTTTTCTCACCAAGTCTACCCCCTAGGTCAACTCTTCAGGTCATTTGTATCCCTTGCTTTAGGTGGACTTGATCTCTGGAAAGCTTATTTTGACTGTATCTTTTATTTTCAACAATACCAATATTTTTAACTTGGCCTAGCTCTGTCCTATTAGATGCTTGATCCATGTCACTCTACCAATAATGAATAAGAATAGCATGTGTATTAAAGATAAATCACTTGAGCTAGAAACTATATCCCTCTTTATGAATCTAAAATATGACATAGCAAAAAGTGGAATAGTTTTGATGGAGAAATATTATGAATGATACAACTTTAGCATCAAATGCCTAAATAACAATCAAAGTATACCTCAAATTCATAATATTTGCAACAATATAGAGACCTTCCTCTTCATTCACTATCTACATTAGCCATTTGATTAGATGTATTTTGAGAATTAATGGAATGGTTTCGAGACAGCAATGACCAAGAACCAACAAAGAAAAATCTAGCTAGGAAACAAATGACTAATAAAAATAATTTTGAAACTTGAAATAAAAAACAATCATTTTATCTTTGCCCCTAGATAAAGAAATAACTCTAATAGTAACAAAGATCAACATGCACTTTATTTTAGAAAATTAAAATCCATAGAAATCAAATATTTAACAAGTTATAGAGCCATAATAAGTTCAAGGCCATTCATCCACTGAATAATTATTTGACTACTCAATACATTGAATTAATAAGCCTAATTAGTCATCAAAAAACACACCAAATGCCGATTGTGAATCTACTTGGCTGTGCTTCCATTATCATTGACCAAAAGGAGACCAAGTATCTACATTACAATTGAAATGATAGTTAAAATCTTATAATTAAGAGAGCTCAAAATTTCAAAGAAAACCCTCATATTATTCCTAGAATTGGCATAAATTATGGCTAAATCTAACCTGCACAACATGTCGGTGAAGTTGAACTATGTGCAAAGGAAGTGTACCAATATTTTCCCCTTTTGCAACCATTTGAAATAAAAGTTGAAGTGAATCATCTTCAATTAGACTTTGTGCTGCTCCGGGGTGACTAGCCAATGCCTTCATTATATGCACTATATTTCCTTCTACCTAAAAATGTTAAACCAATAACCACTATCAAGCAGATCTACTTACAATTTTACATTAAAAAAGCATCTACATATAGTGGATGCATGCATTTTCATAAGCAAAGGACTTCCCATATACATTGTGGTGTCTATACATTTGTCCAAAAATAAATATAAATCTATTAAAAGATAATATAAAATTGTCCAAAAGTGCAAATTATTACCCAAAGAAGATCAGAACATGATAAAATTGGAAGTCGCAAGGTAGAATGTCTAAATTACTTTAAAGTTTAAACTTCAAAAACATGAGCTTAGTAGTTGAAGACATATAGCATAATCATTGAGTAGAAAATAAACCTTCACAACTAGAACTCCTTATCCAACAGAAACCCAAACTGAAGTTCTAATATTATGTTCTGCATTACGCTCTCCAAGAACATCAGAGCTAGATCAATTTTGCTCAGCAGTATGATTGTCAATCCCACATGATGAACTCAACTGTACAAGATGAGTCTCTTGCTTCTCAGCTAATGATGACTATCTAAATGCACCCTAGGAAACATCCAACTCAAGATGCTCTACATAATTAATGCTTCCATAGGCTCTACAAACACTCAAGAGTTAGAAAATTTTCATTCAACATCATTGTCATTCCTACATGATGAACTCAATGATACAAAATGAGTCTCTTGAACTTGAGTTAATGACATCACCAAAAGTAAACCCAAATGTAATCTCACCCTGTTTGCATTACTTCTAAAGCAATAAAGACAAATAATTGCTCCATATATATTTATAAGTTTACATTAAAAAATTCACTATGCAAAAAAAATTGTAGAGTTGCATCAGAAGATAACCCAAAAAATGGGTCCCCAAAATAGAAAAAACATTTCATTTGTCATCCTCGTTTGGTTCCAGTTTTGTTAAATAAGTTTAGGAAGGTTTATGTCAAATTTTCATACAATATCCTATACAGTCTAAAAATTAAGGTTTTTTGGGCTTGTGTGGGTATGTTATCTAATATGTATCCATATCATATCCATATAGATAGGATACATGTGTCCAAGGAGGGGCAGATGTCTATCTAGCTACTATATGTTTAGGAGAGAAAAGAATGTGTACTTTGTAACTACAATCACCCCTAATTTGGTAGAAGAAATAGAAGCAATGGAAATGAATCTTTTAGGCTGTAAAGCTAAACAACCAAAGAATAACTCTCAACAAACCTCGTTTCCAAGCTTGAAACACTATTAGAGGAAAAACACTCAAGCATATGGTCCCAACAGAAACACTTGTACCTATCTGCTGTATCCAACTTTCCTGAGGTGCCTTCAGGAACATGTGTAGATTTTGTAGAAGGGCATCATATTTGGCATCAAAAAGTGTATTTTGCATTTTATTATTTCACACTATGAGTTTGATTTGTGCAATAAATGTGACCATTCACGGGTGACTAGTGGTAGACAATGCATGCTTCCATCCTCTTCTCTCCTTCCTCTTTAGGTAATAGTTGTAACTACAAAAATGATTGTGGTAGTTGAGTTCTCATGCAAATGGGTGAATGGACCATATATAAGGTTTAGTTTAGGATTTTATAAGGGAAAGAAGGTTGCGAGAAAACCAAAGTATCCAACTTCCCTGGGGTGCCCTTGGGACTACTTGTAGATTTTGTATAAAATCATCATATTTCACATCAAGGAAGGTGTATTTTGAATTTCAAGATTTAAAGCCATGAGTTTCATTTGTGTGAGTAAAGTGAATACTCTAGGGTGACATGTCATAAACTATACAAGTCTCCTTCCTCTTCTCCATACTCTCTAAGTTGAAAGCTGTAAATGCAAAAGGGATTGCTGTAATTGTGAGTGGCATTGCAAATATGTGTGTAGGTTATATTTTAGGTGTGTTTAGCATTTCATAAGTATCACAGAACAATATGTGGGCCCCCACTCCTTATTTTTCTTTCAATTTATTTTAGTAAGTGTTTGTGATTTCATATACTGGAACTACGATTCCTTCTTCTTAAATCAATTAAAGTCATGTACAATGTTCCTTTCCTGATTGGAGGTTGAGGCATTGTGTAAAAGAAGCTCTTTTGCTAGGCTCTTAAGTTTATCAATGTTAGGTTTCAAAATTGCACACTCCATTTAAATGTGATAGAAGAAATTTTTGCTAATCTTGGAGTCAATCAAGATCCTTTAACTGCTCTCTATAGCCACCTTTCAAATTAATGGGATAGACCAAAAAAACATCTGTTGTATAAGCCTCCTCAAACTCTTCATTAAGTATATTGTCCTAATGAATAACGAAGGTTGGTGATTGTGTTTGTATTTGTGTTTCTTTTTTTCCAATGTTGGAGGATGTATTGTGGTTCAATCAGAGCCTTGTAGGCACATATGAAAAGGGATCAAATTTATTTAACATATTTGTTAATCCTATTTGTTCAAGTATTGGCTCTCAATGTTTGAGTCTCTATAGCTCTGTCCAGTGAGTTGGCTGACAAGTGTCTCATTCACTCATTTCAAAATGAATTTTAAATTCATCTCAAAACTAAAACAATGGATTCCAAATGAAAATCATAAATAGAAAATGTAACTTACAAAGTTGTATTGACAAGATACATCACGCGTTGCATGAGTTGACACTGATAAGAGGAGCCGCATGAGTTGATGTTCTTTTTCATGTCATAGGAAACCCTATAGTAATGGAGTCATGTTTCCCTAGCACACAATCTAATTCATCATTCAATGCAAGACCCTGACTAAGAAGCTCCTTGTCCCTACATTAAATTTGAAATAAAGGTGAACTAGCTAGATAATGGGCTAATAAAACATGCTTTATTGCTAGTGAGAAGCATTAAAAACTAGTTCACTTTACATTTGTAACTTTGGGCACGATCTTAGCAACATGCTCGCATTGAAGCTTTGATCTAAAGGAGAAGCACACAAGCTCACAACCCTCAAGAAGGCTTTCTTAGATAAGAAGTTTCTGAGTAGACACAAATCCTCACTAATAATGCTGCTACAATTTTTTTATTTAAATCAAAACAAAGTTGTATTATCTTGGGTAGAGGAGACTACTATTTTTTGTGGTTAAGGATCCTTTAGGTCAGTAGAATCACATGTAAATTGGATGGACATGTTTTGAATGGATGTATTGTTGGAAAATTCATCATTGATGTCAAAGATATAAACTACTACAAGTTGCCTTTTATATCGAGAAGAAATTCATAATCTGAATCAACATTGATGTCAAAGGGGTGGTTAAGGTTAGATTACTAAGAAGAAAAATTAATGAAAAGATTAAATGTGAAAAAGAAGAGGATAGATAACTAATAATATAGATAAGAAACTAAGAAAGATTTCATGTGGCTGCCCTGTAAAACTTTAGATGTTGCTCAAGTACTGAATGATCTTGCCCGATATAAGAAAATAACATCAAAGATCAAGGGCAAGATGATATAAAAGATAGACACAGAGATCATGATCAGTCTTACAAGTCAAGAAATAAGATGAAGAATAATGCATCACCTATCTCTAGCAAAGATGCAGACAAGAGTTTATAGGGAACAAACTTTTGCAAGAAAGACAAAATGGAAGGTCAGTAAGACAAAGTCGAAGAACAAAAACTAGAGAAACACAAGAACACATGATTAAAAAAATAGACATAGAGGTCATGATCTATCTTAGAGGTCAACGGATAAATTGAATAACAATGCTTCACCTATGTAGCAAAGGCAAAGGCATGGATGAGCCAAATTTGAATATTTGTGTCTAACTTTGAGTTTGTACGCATAGTTACTGTTTGCTACCTGAGAAATTCCTAAAAGCTCTTGCCAGCTACAGTACTAACCTTGCATTGGAAGTATTAAATAATTATACATATAAAAGAGTTGCTCAAAAAAAATATACAATAGCACAATCAACAGAGATGGTCTTTGAAGTTTAAAGTATGAGATGCATTATGCAAATTTATGTTGATCATGGACTTAAATTACTAGATCTATTACATGGAAACCCAAGTTGTACTTTACCAGTATACATCAGCAATTAATAGTACACATAAAAACAAATTGAAAATGAAGGATTTAAAAAAATCAAATAAGACAAAAATACAAAAGAAAAAGTCATTATCTTATCTACAAATAAGAACAGAAAGGGCATTGAATTTTTTTTGAAAAGGATTTTGTCTTATATAAGACCAATCATGGTATAGAGCAGATTGTTGGTAAAGAAAAACCAATGAATGACTATAATTTTATATTGAATGAAGTGATTTAAGGAAGAAAAAAATTAGTTAAGACAAATGTTAATTTGTGTTATTCAAAACAAACAACAAATATACCAAGGGATCCATGTTTTGAAATATAGCAAAAAGTAAAAGCAATATTTATAAAAGAAAACACATTGCTTATGTGTGTATCCTTTTTGAGCACATAAATTAATAAAAACATAGGAAAGATACTTAATATCATTGATTTAACTTAAAAAATGTTTGTTTAAGAATGGCCAAAAGGGCACAATAAAGGAGTGTCTCTTAATAAGACAAGATTTATAAGAGAGACCATTTAGTGCAATATATAAAAAAGTATGTGAGGTGTGAATGCAAAAAGAAATACATCATGTTGATGGAGTGCAAGGCAGGGTGTACCACCCTTGGAGGTGACCTAGCCCCTAGAAAATAACCACACAGTGGAACATAATCAATAACACAAAGATTGAGATCCAAAACAACACATATTCTCATAATAGAATCATAAAATTTATATCCAACATGTTGGGTTGTAAGGCCTTCCAGGTTATGGCCACTACAAAGAAGAATACAACTCAAATATCATATGTGAGCTTCCACCTCCTAGCTATCATCCCTAAAGATGCTCCTAGCATGCTTACCATTGATGACTCTAGACATCTCAAGACTCTACACTTATACCTAGCAAACCACAAGTCCGCTTGGTAGATTACATTAAATAAACACTTTATCACTGACAATCCAAATGCAAGATTGCATAAGATAACTCCCACAAATCAAAGATTGTAGAAATAATCTCCAACATCTATCCAAGAAATAAACAAGGCATTACCAATAGCCACCAAAAGTACTCTAACTCCAATATGATCAATCCAATCGTTAAGCAAATATAGGACAAGGTCTATAGAGAAACCCTAAACACAACCCCAAGCTCATGAACATAGGGTCCACTCAAAACCATGCTCGATGTTCTTTGCATTAGACTCAGCTCACAACCTCACAACCCTTAGGAAGGCTTTCTTAGATAAGAATTTTTTTAGTAGACACAAATCCTCACTAATAATGCTACTATGATTTTCTTATTTAAATCAAAACAAAGTTGTATTATCTTGGGTAGAGGAGACTACTATTGTTTGTGGTTAAGGATCCTTTAGGTTAGTAGAATCACATGTAAATTGGATGTGACATTGCAGTAAGCAAACTATAATAAGACCTAGGAGCTTGCCTAGTGATCGGGGCTTGAGACTAGACACTGCATGAAGCATTTTTAGGCATTTGAGTCTCAAGCGTCACTAGCTCAAATTCAAACTAAAAAGGAAACTTGGCAAATAAAACTAAATAAAAATAGTCTTCTTGAGTAAACATCAACATTGTATGAACAATACTATTACAATGCACTATACTTGGTACAAATATATTGTTGGCTGAGTATAAAGAACATTGGTGGTGAATTCAAGTCCAAGTTGCAAAGGCAAAGACATTTACATAAAAACTAAGCAACCTCGTTTGGCAAGAAAAGATATATAGAGATTTTTGACTGAAATTACAAATTGATGCAAAAAACTTAAACCATAAGAATTGTTCTGTAGAATAATAAAGAAAAAAGATGAAGAATCAAACACCTAAAGGATACAATGTCAATGTACCTTCAGAAAGATTGTCCAAAGAACATGATATGCTCGAGCTAAAGGAGCTTTGAGATTCATTACTACACTCGAGAATGGGCTCATCTTCAATCTTCTAAAGATTGAAGATGAGCCCATTCTCAAGTGTAGTAATAAATCTAATATAATGCAATCTCATCGATGAAGCATATTAAAAGCTAATAGAGCATCTTCGCTAGCTGATCTCCCTTATGAGCCATAGGAGAATGTTGAAGATAGGCATGATGCTAATAGGCACATCATGACTATCTTCGACATTCTCCTATGGATCTTATGGTTCTACTCTTATAACATGAGGCTTCCTCTTCTTTTTTCAAGCATAAGGTTGATGCGGCCCTGTAATAAGAAATAAATGGGTTTAATTTGGATTATGTACAACACAAAGAAAACAAAATGTAATAGCATTTTTTAATAGAGAAATCAACTATATAAACTTATAAAGCTCGTAATAATAATAGGCCATAAACAAGAGCTAAATTTTGAGTAGACAAAGTTTGGACACACGAAGTGTACTTGATTGATCAAAATCAAATCACTACCAAGCTTTTTAACTACTCCTTAATAGCACTTTCTCTATCACCAAGTTTGCAGTAGGGTTTCTATTTATTTTTTGATCTAACATTAATATGGAATCTCCATCCACAAATTTCTTCAGAGCCTGAAAGATTTGTACATGAAGTGATAAAAAATTCAAAATTTGTCATGAGAAATAGAGCTCCAACACTGATAGTTTATACATCTGCTAAAATCATAACAACCCTGCTCAAGGAAAATCATCCTTTAATTCAATATGGTTCACAAGAAAAGACTTATACAAGTTTATACAATTAGGATGAAAAACATTAGTAAGGGACATTGATTGCGAGCACAAAAAATATATTGTTCATAGAAATGGCAGTGAAACTGACATTTGTATTTGTGCCAAGTACAATTATGTTATTTATCACCACATGGGTACCATATGCAAAAGAAACATGAGATAACCAAGCTTTTTGCCAAAATTTATCTTTTTATTTCACTCCAAGACTTTCTAGGTGGAAGATTTGGTCCTTTTGAGAATCGTTCTAAAACCATGCATAAGAAAGCCACTTGTCACTTAGGAGAAGTTTTGGGAACTCTTTATTAATTCTTTTCTTAAAATATCCCTCCTTGTGACAAGTGTCACAACCTTTCTTTTTCCTCAATGCTAATGACACCCAACTTCCATTAGGCTTTGCAATTAAGCTATGCAATTCAGAAACATTAAATATAGCATTGATTTGATTAAAAATAAGAGAACAACATATATAATATTAAATCCATTTGGGATTGCCCAACAAACTTATCACTTGTTAAGCTTTATTAATCTTTTTGCACCATTATTTAATTTTTAAATTAATCTTTTTGCACCATTATTTTTAAGTTTTAAACCTTTAAATTTTTTTCTTTCCTTGGTCTCAGTTATTTGTTATGTTAAAATAAATTATGGATTTTTTATTGAATGGCAACATAGCAAATCTATTTTTTTTTGTAAATGATCAAACTATTAGGATTACCTTCAGGCTCTCTAAACCCTCAAAAGTTAATTGTAGCATATAGCTCACCTTATTGGGAAGATTTAGTATTAATTTTTGGTTCTCAGTCTTCCATTTAAAATAATAATCTTTAGAAAAATATTTGAGATGAAATAATACTACTTTGTAAATATAAAATGTTTTCTTACATTTTTTTGGGGAAACAAAAATTAAACAGGACAAGCCGGGAGCTTGTAACAATGAAAATGAGCTTTCAGCACTTTATGATGAATGGATTTGTACATCGGTTCTCCATATCCTGACATCAAATGAAGTCAATTGCCAAGCTTCGACTGGAGCTTCATATTTTCTTGCTCTTTCTACTGCAGAGGGATCAAAACATGCTGAAGAATTTAGAGACAAGGTATGCTTAATAGTTTTGAATCCAAATAATCTATCCCAACAAAGAACCTCTGCTAAGGGAAAGGTTTGAATATAAGCATTTATTATTATTATAATAATTATCTTGAGTTGCTTGAGTGTTGGTGGCATTTCTATTGAATAAAGACATATTTACATAAGATGAAATATTTGTGTTGCAGCTCATAGATGTTCAGGGAATTCATAAATTATTTTCCCTTCTCTCACATGAAAGTGCTTCTGTATGCTTTAATGCATTGTTGGGTTTAGGAAATTTACTTCACCATTGTCCAACTACACATTCTAAAGCATTGCGACTTGGAGCTTTGAGAAAGCTGGCATTAATCTTCGATGAAGTAGTGAGTAAATTCAATGCTATTCATTATTCATATGAAAACAATTCATTGTGTTCTACAACTTCTAAGTTTGTGAGTTATGGTCTTTCAGCAAGAAGAACCTCAAAAGAGTCTGTGCATGGACACTTTTCTCTATCTTTGTGACTCTGATTTACCTGGTAAGCATTTTCCAAAGTACCTCTTATTATTTGCATTAATTTTTTTACATTTATTTGGATAGGCTTTGAATTTTTTTCCACTTGCTTGGAGCAGAAATATTTCATGAATTGCAGGACAATGGATTAATTAATCAAGCATTTGACTGGGTACATTGTACAATTACCAAGAGGATTTGCAAAAAGGCAAGCTTTGAAAATATTGAATATCGGTGCAGTTAAGTAGGCCTTTCCTTTAGCTTAATAAAATAGGTGCCTTTATCTAATAACTTGCTCTTTATTCTATTTAACACACTTTCAACAAATAATTTGAGATTGATTACTATCTTTCCTATTTGTGATCTATTGGTGATACTTGCCAAAATGCAAGATGTTTTGCAAAACAAAACCACACTATTTAGAACTTGTATATTTTTCATGATATTACTCTTGATGATACAAGGTTTCTACGGTGCTAAAATATTATGTTTTCTATAGGTTATTGAGTCTATTAATTTTTTAATAGATAAAACTTTAGAATCTCGTAGTGGATTACTTCAACTTCATCTTGTTCAGCCTCTACTTTCTATTATAAGAACCAATCAATGCAACAAACTCTGTCTGGTGAAGATCTTCTTATTGGTTCTCACTATTGTTTTATTTAATTTAATATTATTCTATTTAAAAATATCAAGTTTAAAAACTCTTATTTTTCAATGAACATTCTCTTAAGTATAACTATGGATCAATTCATATTAAGAGACTTAATACAAATTTATAGCATAAAGGATAGAAAATGATTTGATGTATTAATATTCTCTAATCTGTTTTATCATGGCATTCTAATACAACTAGGATTTAAAAAGAAAAAAATGTATGCTAACCTCATCATCTTCATCTCTTCATTTTTTTTCTTTGATCTCTTCTTTTAGTTTCTTTAGTATTCCATTCCATCAGGGTTGTGCCTGTATTTCCAATGAACAATTTTCAACATCATTCACTCAAAATTTCACACATGTGACTCACAATGTCAAGTTACAAAACTAAAAATGTAATCAAAATGGGAGGAGCAAAGAATGGAAATCTCTCTAAATCAAATTCAGTCAAAATCAAATTTGACAAAAGAATCCAAATAGGAAAGCTTCTCTGCAAAAAATACACAAAACTGAACCAAAAGAACTTTCATTGTAACTTCAATCAGTCTAACAGGGACTAATTTATCCTCACATTATTGAAATTTTGTCATATCAAAAGAAGTAGTATTCTGATCATTTCTTTGGTAGTACATATTTTGAGTTTTTTACAGTTGGTAGTTTACTTGGAGTTAAAAAATTTTAGACCTCTCAACAAATTTTAATGTCTTAAATTTTTCTGGACCTCTCAACAAATTTGAATGTCTAACTCCTTAGAAATCTTCTCCTACATTATCTTCCTATTATTCCAAAGCTATGTCAAGTGGAGTTGAAGGCAAATGACCCAGATATGCTTCAAAAGATGACTAATTTGTTGAGAATGACCTACTTTATAATAGAAATGTTAAATTTAGGGAAGTGACACACTCCAAGATTGAGGATGCTAATTCGTGTATCCTCTTATGAGTTGCACTGAGTTCATGCTTATCACCTGTGCATGGTCATTTATCTATGTGTGACAGGCAACACTCTTCTTGAGCATTTTATCCTTGTGGACCAAAATTTCTCAACAAATTTGATGTCTCTACTTCAAACAATAGACTCAGAAAGCCCAAAGTAGACCCTATGCATTAGCAAAGAACATCACTTAGTATCTTTGTTGCTTGATAATCTTTCTTGCAAGGAGATGGAATTCACATTTTGCTAAAATCTAACTACTGCCACAAACAAATAATCTTACATTGTCCTGAGATACATACTTGGGTTCTCCTTTAGCTACTCCATCCTAGGACATCTTGGGAATAGATGTCTAGGAGAATTTGACATTAATTATAGAGGCATTTTGACTTCAAATATCATAATACAAGTTTGGCATAATAATTCTCCTAATCTCTATATTTTAAGATCCTATAATCTATAAAGACACACCTTATCCATATTTTCATAAATATTTCAAATCTCACTACATATTTTTTTTTTCCCTATTCTTGTATAGCTATTCCTTTTGTAATGCACTAACTATCCCTTTTACAGATTAGCATGATTCATGATCATATAGTTTACAATACAACCCTGGAACATTACTAGGTACACATTCTATGGTTATAACTCTCCTTTATCATAGAAACTAAGAAAAACCTCAAATTGGCCCAAGACAGGTTGAATTTCCAACAAATTGGCTTTCAAATGAGCATGAATTAGAAGTAACAAATTAGATCTTCTTGAGATGACAACCTTATAAGCTAAAGTTGCCCAAATTATAAGAAGGGAGATACTTGGACCAAGTAACCATGGGTCTTACAAGGATCTAGTAGATAGGTTATATATTTGGTTAAGATTCTACTAAGGTTGCTAGTGCATAACACCATTTCATGTCTCAGGTTTGCAGAATGTAGTGCGACAAAGAGTTTTAAAATATCAAGATCCTTGCATTCCCTAGATGATAGAGTTTTTATTTTGATTCTAGATAGATACGAGAAGGAATTGAGATCAAAGGAGCTACAAAAATATCTCATTCAGTCAATGGCTTTGTCATTGGACAATAGTAGAATACCATGTAGGAAGGCCCCAAAATATTGGAGAACCTGGCACTACAATTGCTTTAGGGAAAATAAATTTTAAGAGGGATAATTTTTACAATGTTGGAAGATAAACCACTTCAGCCTTAGTTAATGATTCTTTAAGTGGTTGTCAAGAAGTCTGATGGTTATTTATTGTTTATGCTGGGTTGATGAAGTTTATGTTTATGTTAGCCAGTTGTATGTTGTCATAAGAGTTTTTCAAAAGCCAATTATACCACATTCAAAAGACAAAATAGGTAAAGTAGAATATTAGCTAGAAATAATATTAGGTAGGATAGAATTGATTTATATGTCCAGGTGGACACTGGCTATGTCCTATGACCATACTGTGCTTGGGCAACCTTTTGCCTAAGTCAATGCCCACAACTTTCTCAAATATTCTTGATGGGCCATAGACATGGAATTTGTTAGTCTTATAAACGAATTTGAAAAAATAGTAATTGAGTAATTCAGACATAAGAGTATATTTGGTAAAACAAAGCCTAAGAAGTAAGATGTAGAATCTTTGAGGAATAAATGGTGAGACTTGAACAGAAATTACAATATAATCCAATTATAGCTTACTCTAAGGTTTCCTAGCCTTTGTAAAACATATGTAAAGATGCCATCAGATCTATATTTCTCAAAGAGAAAAAATAGATCCAAACTTCATCTGGATCAAATGTGGTGCTAAAAGGACTGAAGGATTTTTCAGCTTGCCAACACCTGAATTTATCTAGGATCATATAAGGCCAACTAATATTACAGGGAATTCAACTTATAAAATTGATGAAATGAGAACAATTATAAAGCTGTGACAATTATAAAGCTAAGAAACCTAGACTTATTTGTAGCAAAATTATTTCCATGAACCTAAACAAATTTGGTGCCTCTAATCTTGAAAGAGGCATTTCTTTAGGAACAAATTTGATCTATTGTGCAATCCCTCAAGTATGGTAAATCCCCACATATTGATGGTCTTCTTGTAGAGTTTTAAAAAGCCAAACTTAATTGGATATATGCTAAACTTCTGGGTTTCTATATGGAAGCCATTCAAGTATGTTCCCTCTATAAAGAATTCAATAGAGAAGTTATCAAATTCTTCCCCAAAGATGGAGATGAATCTTTGATCAACCATTTCTATTAGAATGATATTGTAGTATTTACCCATAATGGTCATTTAAGTCACCTGATGCATAGTTCAGAATATCATTATTGACAACTATTGCTGAAGGCAAAAAAAAAAGGGTAAATATATAAAGGGAACAAAATGATCAAATATCAAACATTGTAGGTAGCCACACATAAATCCCATATCACATTTGTATTGTATGTTATGGGAAGCAGTAGTTGTGGATCATTTTAGACCTATGACATGCGAAGTGTCCATTTTATGTTAGTTTGAGCTTCACTTGGTTTCAAGAATACTATAATATTCTCTACTTAACAAGGCCAACGACGTGAAGGTGGAAGCTCATCTGGCCTCACCCCCCTCCCCCTAACATCAATCTAAAGTACCCATTATCATCTAATTACATACTTCATTCATTCATTCATCGATTTATGAACTATAACATTCAATCAATACAATCACATAACATTCATTAATATGATATAAAATTCATTAATACACAATACTAATCAAGAATTCACATAAAAATATTCATTAACATAAAATAAAAATCTATATTAATACGCATCATTCATACATAATTACTTAAAAAAAAGTTCTTTCATTATTCAACAAGGTTTATCAAAGAAAATTTTTAAAACATCATTTTTTTTTGTTTGTTTTTATGAGCTCTCTTAAGAAAAGTGCTCATAGGAGCATCCATATTTGCATCATTCTCCTCCTCTTCTGGCATGTGTAATGTCAAATTATGATGGCTCCTTCTCTTTGGAGGAGCAGGAGTTTGCTGCACTAAAGGGGGCTCTGTTGCAAGAACAAATGAATGGGATAAATTGGCATACTCTTTTTCTTTTTATAATCGTTACAAGTTTATAATTAAGTACGAGTACAACATAAAATGCATTTTTCTTACTTGCCAATGCCACATCATGTACATTAACATTTTCGTCTACCACCATGTCAACATGTTGAACACTTGGAACATGGTCCACTCCTTCAACATGATGTTCAACATGCTCTGAAATATTCAAAAAAAGGATACACGTCAAATTCCAATTGAAGATGTTAAATTATGTTCATAATTGCATAATTAATTTCCAATAGAAAATTAATACCTCCACCACTATAATGCACATCATGGCCTTTGTCGCAAGCAGGTTCTATGGTAGGATATGAAGGCTGCAATAAAATGTTATGCACATTGTTATGTAGTCAATTTATGTTTAAAACTAATACCAAAAAAGAATCTTCTCAACTATTTAATTTAATTTACTTTTCATCTGACCAATTTACCTATGAGATATCATTTGGTGCACTAGATTCTTGGGCAAGGCTTATAGATTCTTCGCATATGCGTGCACCCACAACTTTATAACCTTCCTTCAAGGCAATTTTTCTATCTTCATTTGTGACCTCCACATTGAAATCTGTGCCCTGTGTTTTTTTCTTGATAACGTCAATTTTCCATGTATGGTTTCATTAAACAAAAGTGTTTGCAACATTATATTTTTAAAAAAAAATGAAATTTCATTGCTCTATGTACAAGTCAAGATTGGAGATTCATATAGCCACCATAGCCAAGTTTGTGTTGGCCAACCTTTTCTACTCTCACTTTTGTAGCCACAGATGTGTCTTGCAATCTATGAACAATTTCAAACATCTTAGATTATATATTTAAAAATATCAATAATTAGTGCATGATTACAATGTACTTAATACTATAATGACATACCTCTTTTTTCTTCGTGCTGCTTCATTATCTCTATCTTCACGTAGCCTTTTCTCCTTTGCATCTTCTATTATTTCATTCCACTCCATTGGTGGAATCATAGGAGGACGGTTTTACTTTGGGTTATCCTTAAGAGCACTTCTATATTGACCCCTCACAGTCTTTATATGCTTTGTTGCTCTTTTCAAAAGTAGGCCAGTGTCAAAAATGTTTTTCCCAAATTTCTCCTCAATAGATGCAATCAGCTGATTTTTTAATTCCACAGCTTGTAAATTCCACCTTTTTAAAAACAAATAGATTGTTAGATCAATAACTTTAATATATTAAAATAAATAGGAAAAAAAAAAAATTATGTAGCAATGATATGAAACTACGTACCTTTTATGTATGGTGGATCCAAATAGTCTCAATGTCATATGAAAAAGATGTTCAAAGAAAGCATTATTACCTACAAAAACATAAAGGATTTATCAGTCCAAAATGAGTAATGTAAAAGTAAACTAAATTTACACTATAAATAATAACAATTTTAAAGCACCTGGAAACTTTCGTTCTTTTAATGGAAACATAGTTTTCTTATTTAGCAACAATGTCCCTTCATACGAAGCAATACTAATTGTAGACACCTAAATTTGATTATACCGCTTTGGTAATCTAATTTAGCCATCTCTAAAGGCATCATTAACTAAATTCCTATTTAATTAATCCTTTGCCATCCCCTAGCTGATTAATTTAATTAATCATCTATAGTCCTAATTGATAAATCAAATAACCTATCATTTATCAATTAAATCCTATTCTTCTATCTAATTTCAAAAATCTCTATTTATTAAATAAATCTATTTGATAAATAAAATCCTCAAATCCAAAAACCCCTAACTTATCCCTAATCCTTCATTTAGCCTAATCCACCCCATCCACCCATGCTAACCTTGCTTAGCCACTAACTCACCCACCCTCATTAATGCCATCCACTTGCACATCTCTAACATCCTTAATCTAATCCTAAACCCAAGCCTAATCCACCCCCTAATGTTGTCACATTCCCTAAACAAATTTAAGACTTTCTTAAACCAAATCAAAGTCTCCCCTCAAAAATCCCAACCACCAAGTCATGAGTGCTCTTACAAACTATAAAAGACTCTTACAAGCCCACTCATGACTCTTACATCCATCTTCCACACTCTTCCCTCTTCCACACTCATTCCTTTTACATCTCTCTTACATACTCAACCCCACTCATCATGACTTTAACCAACCCCTTACCCTACCTTCTCACACTCATCCTCCTTGTGACAAGTCTCACCTTCCCATTGGTGCTAAACAAGCACAATCCATGTGCTCCCCTTTGAGTGCATCTTAGCCCTCCTTAACCCTTCATCTCTCCTTGCATCTTAGCCCTCCATCCCTCAAGCCCTTAGCCTATAAATTGAATCCCACCCCAAGCCATTTCAACAACAATCTTTGAGCTAAAGTTACTATGCTATTTTGAGAACCAAAGTCATAAATCTTACCCTTATAATGCCAAATTGAGAGCTCACAAAGCTACCAATTTTCCATTACCCATCTCCACCATTGAAGCAATTGGGAAAGCAATTGAGCATACATCCACATCAAAGGATACATCTACAAAATCAAGGAAGCATGGAGTGTTTTCTCTTTTGAGGTTTGCATTTCTTGTTTGCTTTCTTTGTCTAAGCATATATGTGAATTTAGTTTTAGTTTGTGAATGTTTCTCTTATTGTTAATGTTCTTTGCATACTAGATCTTGTTCTACACTAATCACACGAACTGCTCTAGGAAATGGATCAGCTTCAGTAGTACTACTCTCTATTGGTCTATCAAATTAAACATCATGACAATTAAATAAAAATTTTAGTACTACTCTTTGTTGGTCTACCTCCCTGCCTATGTCCATGTCTCTCTATGTATGGGTATATATATGTATGTATGTATGTATGTATGTATGTATGCATGGTGTGTGTATGTATGTGTTTGTGTGTATGCAGGCTTTTGTAGACATCATTTGAGCACTAATATGCTACTTTGTTGTTCATCAACTTGCAGAAAGACATTACAAAATATAGCACATTACAAATTATAGGAAAACAAGGTTTTACCAGTTCTAGTGGGCATAGACGATGATGTTTACATGGTCTTTGTTGCCGACAATGCAACAAACAATATTGGACTGCCAACCGAAGGAGGAGTCCACAATTCATCATGAGCTAAAGAATAGAATATTGTTAGAAAATATATTTGCAATGGATAAAGATCAAATGGGATACTAGCAAGAAACATCCACAAAAAAAAAAGGTAAGTGTTATAATGTTGATTAAAAAAAATAAAGTGTTACTTACACGAAGGTTGTGCACGATAACCCTCACCATGTTCACCATGTGATGTCACAATTGGCACATATGTCTATACAATAACACATAAAATTAGAGATCATAATTCATAAGATACTATAAAATATTAATATCTATTGAACTTCTATTACTGCTTTAGTCGAATAAGATTGGATTCTACGTTCCAATTCTATTCTCAGTGCCTCTTTCTCCTCACTTCTATCACCCTTGATGATAATGTTAACAAGTTCATTAGTGTATCTTTTCATAATTTTTTGGGTGATGAATATAGGGTCAGTACTAAGGGAAATGTCATGTAGATATGACATTTGTATTTCAGATTGCATTTGATCAATGATCATGGTAGCTTTTTCCTATCATTTGTGACATCAAATATCCATATAATTTCATAAAAATAACTCCAAAGCCATAAAGAAAAGAAAATAATAATATGACATTTGTTTCTATATTAACATTAAAATTTACAATAATTAATGTTTACCTCTATTGAAGTTGTCTGAGATGGTGCATCCATATCGTACTGTGAAAAAAATTAGTAAGTCTTAGAAATCAATAGCAAAATTAAAGTAATAGACTTACCAAAAAAAATATTAATAGTAAAGTAGATTGTATATGTAAATCATTTGTCTTAAGTTAAAAATTTAGTGTAACTAATATTTATATCTAAAAAAATATTTGACATGTTTTACTTAATGTTTATATGTGCACATATGGTTTAGAAAGAAAAATTTGGTCATACAAGACCCCATCATAGTTGAAATTGATCCTACCTAGACATTTCATTGATCATCATGATCTTCATCCATGTCATCATCATCATCATCATCATCACCATCATCGTACTTGTCACTTTGATCATCATCATCACCACCACCATCTTCATCACCATCATCATCCTCTTGATCCCTATCATCATCATGACCATCATCGCCATGATCATCACCATCTTCATCACCATGATCATGATCGTCATTAGCATCATCATCATCATTATCACCATTATTGTTAGCATGATCAAAATCATCACCATCTTCTTCTTCTTCATCACTGGGTAACTATCATTCCTAATAATCATTTACTTCCTCTTGTGCTTCTTCAATATCTTCTTCTTCGATCACATTATACTTTACCAGCCTTCCTCTTGGGTCATGTCTAACAAAAAATGACCAACCTAGTTTGTATGGAAAAAAAAAAGTAAAACACTTGCTCGCATTGGCTTGGAAGAACAACTCATCTCTGACTAGCTCAAATGACCTTGTATTAATCATAGTAAATCCACTATTGTGTTCAATAAAAGTCCTATCGGGATCATTTTGATTCAGTTGTAACTTGAACCATTTGCAACATATAGAACTATTTTGAATGAATTAAAGTTGCACTCAAATATATCATCCAAAATGCCATAGTATCAATTTTTAGATTGTTGAGGATTTATGATAGTTCTAGATGAAATATTGGTGACCACAAAGACAACACTTATCCCAGAATCACATGTTTTCTTAGTTCTGTCTTACTTTTTTGTGCAGATTTATAGCCATGGTAGTACATAGCTTTGTGGTGTTTGACCTACAATTATTCAAACATGTCAAGAATCTTCTCATTGATTTGTAAGTTGATATTAAACTTATGTCTCATGATTAGTAATCTTATGCATACATGTGTATCTATTAAGCCATATATTAGATCAAGTATTGTTGTCGTAACATTGGGATCTCCATTATGAGCTAAAGGTTGGGATCCACAAGTGGTCAATCTCGTGTTCTTCCTAAAGGATCATCAGTCTATCCTTAAGTTGACACAATCACCACCAAGATTGCACATAGGAAAGCAGACCTTTCGTGCTTTGGCAACATATCTTTGAAGTTAGAATCCCCAACCCAATCCTCCTTAGGTTTTGTCATATAGCTTTGCCTCAACCTAAGAAATCATTTGCATAGAAAAGCCTTCCCCCCTTTTTGCATCCATTAGCATTTATTGCATCTCATCCCTAGAAACATTCTGCATCTTCATGCCACCCATCACTTGCTTAGCCAAGAAGAAAGAAACAATGGAGCCCTATCATTTGGATCGAACAGCCTCACCCCCCTTGAGCACTCAGACATCCTTCAGCCTAGAAAAAGCTATGCCATCACCTACTGACATTGAAGCTTTCATGAACCAACCAAGAAATGCAGTATTGGTAAACGTCATTATAGACAAGAACAAAGAGACAATCATGGCTAATTTTTGAAGGGACAATGTAGGACCCTTTGACTTTGGAAGACCCCCTCCATTATCAAATCCATCTCACCCATTGTTTGGGCAGCTGCCACCACCCATAGGCTCTTATGATCCAAATTATCCTCAATATATGCCAAAAGAAGAGCCTCCAGCCAATCCATATGATCCAACAGACCCAAACATACCATCATCCACCCGAGTTGAAATCTCCATGCCACAAGCCAACCCAGCCACCACCACTCCATCCTTGGTTCATACCTCTCCACTCCAAACCCCCTTTACCCAAAATGCCTCACCATTCACCCCCTTCACTATTGCTTCTGCTACTCCCCCAACCCAGCCTTCCAAATCCACCCATCTCCCAAATCAGTGCTAGCATCTTTGGCCAACATACCACAGGGATGCCACCCATGGGGCCAAGTAATCAACCTTTCATCATCCCTAGATTGTTCACCACAGCCCAAAGCACAATCCCATCATTTTCATTAGGTCTTGGGAGCTCAATACCATCAGCCAAAAATCCAAAAGCTACTACCCTCACTCCACAAAGCTATCAAATCCCACAAGCTACTACCAATTTTCTGCCAAGCTCCCCAGTGACCCCAGCTCCTGCCACCACTCTACCAAGCTTCCAAATCCAACCACAAAGCTATCAAACCCCATCAGTTCCATTCCCAAGCTTTCAATTCCCACCACCTCCACCACCAACTACTTTTCAATGCCACTTCTAGGAGGTAATCCACCACCCCAACCAACCATCAATTATTTGTAGATACCATCCCAAATGGGGGCACAGCCCACATACCTTGGTCAAACCCCACAAGCCCCTCGATCCTTTCCCTAAGCCTCACAATCATCTTATACCTTACCTCCACAAAGCAATCCATTTATCCCACAGCCAGCTTATGTTCCTCAATCCCAACCTAAAATCCCATATCAACAACAAGCCTCGTAGCACATGCAGCAATATGCGCCACCTCCCCCTCAGCAACCTGTCATCCACCATGTAGCTACCTAAACAATGTACAATCCCTATCAGAAAATCCCTCACAACCATCCATATGCAATGGCCCCATCTAGTGCATACCTACCTCAAGGCACTCCTACATTGGGGGCACCCCAGCCATCACCTATCAATTCAGAATGGGAGCAAATGAAGACAGCTCTCAAAGCCATCCAAGAAGGGAATGATCCAAAGACATTCAAGTTTGAGAATGTGTGTCCTTACCCATTTGATAGAGTCATTACCATGACACCATTTATGAAACACTTTGAGGTACCCAAATTTGACAAATTCAGAGGAAAAGGAGACCTTGTCACACATATCAAAGAATTTTACATGCACTGCCAAGATGTGGCATACAATGATGTCTTCCTCTTGCGCCTTTTTCCCAAAAGCTTGGCTGGACCAGCTCTTGAATGGTTTTACAGAATCCCCTATGGCACAATTAAAAACTTTGCTGAATTATCTGAGGCATTCGTAGCCCAATATGCCCATCTTGTTGAAATAGAGCTATCAATAGTTGACCTTGTCCACACTAAGCAAAAAGGTGGAGAAAGCCTTGCTAAATACCTGCAAAGATGGAAAATCCTTACCACCTGCATATCCTGCACCTTGCTAGAGTGCCATGTGGTGAAAATGTTTATTGATAATGCCCATCCCAGCTTGGCTCACCACATGACCATGAACTGTTTGCAGACCTATAAGGATATCAAAGAGCAAGGAATGATCCTTGAGCAAGGACTCATCAAAGATGGTGTGGTCAATATTTACAAAGAGGCCAACTAAAATCAATCACATTCCAATGACAAGTCTAGGTATTGGAACAAAAACAAGCATGTTGCAATAGATGGGGTTACTGACACCAGACATGTGAATATTGTTGGTCCTTCTAACCCACCATATCAAACAAACAATCAACAAGCTATCAACTACCAACAACGGAATAACCAAAGCTATCAAAACCACAATACAAGACCCAACTTTCAAGGGTCTAACAATCAAGCTAATGCCATCAATGTAGCTATAGGGAAAAAGCCTAGATTCCAACCCACACCTAGAAACTATACACCCCTTGGTGAGCCATTGGATGTTATTTTTGAGAAATTGGCTAAAGAAAACCTCATCAAATTTCCTCCTACCCAACAAATTGATCCAAGCCAATCCAAAGTTGCATGGTACAAGGACAATGAGTATTGCAAGTTCCATAGGGTAAATGGTCAAACCACCCTCAGATGCATGGAACTGAAAGATTATGTGCAAGACCTCATTGATCGGAAAGAAATCACCGTTGGTGCCCAAACCTCTTCCAATGCAAGCTTACAGATTTATCAAAATGCTTTTCCTCCACACAATAACCAAAATCTTGGAAAAGCACCTATCCAAAACAACATCAACAACCGCCAGCCAAACCAAACAACATGGGAAGAACAATGACCACACTTCATCCTATATAGACTATGGTAGCCTTATAGGTTGTATATTTGAGAAAGAGCCTTCTATCAATGTTATCAATATTCGAGGACCAGACAATGAGTGTGCAGTTACTACTCGAAGAGCACAATTTAACATCGTAGACCCACCAGTTTCATCAGCACCATCAAAAAGCTGGTACAATATCTTGGAACACCTTGGGAACATGCCAGCCCAAATCTCCATTTTAGACCTTCTCCGCACTAGTCTTGTGTACAAAGATATCCTTGACAGTGCTCTTATAGAATTCTGTGTCCCTTCTGATATCAATGCTACTAATTTTTGTAATCTCATCGGACACCTATCCTCCTCATGTGCCCTATCATTCAAACCCACCGACATACCCGCAGTCGAGCCAGATCACACCCTTCCACTTTGCATAGCCATAATGGTATCCAATTTTTTCGTGAAAAGAGTAATGATAGATAATGGATCAGCCTAGAAAATTTGCACCATCAAATTCATAAAACAAGCTGGGTATACTAAGGCAGATATGATCAGTGAAGTTATCACCATCAAAGCTTATGACAACTTGGAAAGAACCATAGAAGGGACTATTTTGCTACCAATCAAGGTTGGGCCGGTCATCCAAGAGACAGTTTTCCATGTTGTTGATCTAAACTTACCATTTAACATCCTCCTCGATCGCCCATGGATTCATGCTATGAAGGCCATTCCATCCACCTACCATCAGTGCATCAAATTTCTGCATGAGGGCACTGAGGTAACCATCAATAAGCAATAGATATGCTACTACAGAAATTCACATCATAATATGGGAATACCTCAAGTAGACTAACATCATCTAAACATGATATCCAAGCATTCCAATGAAAGCATAAATCATAAGAAAGCATACTCCAGAACTTGAAACATCAAGTAAAAAAATCTAGCAATGGTCACACTAGGACAAGAGATCATCTCTGTACACTAGTCCCTAGCAATGGTGAAGGTAGCTATGCCTCCCAACCATGTGGAACCCATAGGTCCACACTCACCATGCTGATGGAGATAAAGATCCAACCACAAACACACATAAAGCACAACATCCAAGGCTAACACTCATGCCAGATAGTATGATGGTTGTAACCAAGAACCTAAGATAATGTAAGGAGTATAGGTCCTATTCAAACACTCAAATGGCTACTAAGTAGGGGCTGACATCATGGAGAGTGGCTTGGCATCGACAAGCCCAAGATCAGATCATGCATTTCAACTCCTCAATGGAGGGCCCCGCATACACATTTTATTATCTTAAGTTTTATTACCAGTTACACACTTTTTTTAATTATCACTTATTTAAAACTTCCTCTGCCAACCCTATGGAACTGAGGTCACCACGCTATGAGATAGAAGCCCCCTCCATATGCTACCATACCCTACCCATGCTCATCCTATGACAAGTGTTCGTGGGCATGCATACTCCCATCCCAACCCCAATGATCATAACTTCCAGAAGTACCACAAAAGATTAGGCCTCACAAGTCACCCAACAAATGTATGTGCATGTACTTGTGTGTGGCACACCACCATCATGAAGATCAAAACACAAGGATAGGAATGAGAACACAACGCAAAGAAAACACCCAACTAAAAGAAACATAGGAAGGATGGATTCTACGCAAATCCCAAAGCTAATAAAACCATACATCATGAAATCACTCAACTAGCCTCAATCTAAGAGTATGGATTCTACATGAATCCCAATGATGCAACAAGACCAAACATCATAAACTTACTCAACCGACCTCAATCCAAGAGTATGGATTCTACATGAATCCTAGCACTCATGAAACAAAAGCAAAGGTCTAAAAGGAAAAATAACACCAGGTATAAAATCACTCAACCAAACACAACATCAAGTTTGACTGATATCCAAATGGATCATCCAGGTCCACGACCCACATTGTGCTGAGAAAACTTGAGAAAATAGGGCGGCACATAAAATGAGGTAAAAACCCCAAATTTTAGAAAAATTTCAAAATTAAAACCCATTTTGCCTTTGGGTTCAAAAATCTCAAAAATCAAAAAATAAAAGGAATTAGACACCGTATGCAAAAATGGACAGCATAACGATGCAAAATCCCAAACCCTCATCCCAAAAAATAGGGAAATGTTCATACCCACCCAACCAAGTAGAACTAGCATACAGAAATGGAGGGGAACACTAGTTCTTAGCCTCTAAACAAATAGCTACCAAAAACAAAAGTAGAAATGGAGTAGAAATAATAAAACAGGAAAGCCCTACCTCACAACCAAAAGGAAAAAATGAGAATCTGAACCATAAAATAAATATCCTGTAGAAGTAGCTGAAAATCATAGCAATTCAAGGTTTCCTCAAGCTGGATCCAATGAGCTCAACCTCGTGACAATCCCATGCCCGTAGCTCTCACAACGAACAAAATAATAAATCCTCATGAAGAGGATTTTGGGTTTTACTCTCCAAATTTCTAATTCAAAAGTGAGAAGTGAGGAATTAAATTCCTTTTTGGATATTTATTCACTTTTCAAGTGAATAATCGATTAGAGAAAATAACTAGCCAACCTAGTTAAACCCTGAATCAACCCAAACAAAAATAGGCTATTCCTAGAAATAGGAATTCATCTATGGCAAAGCTACCAAAAATTAAAATAAATCAATTAAAAATCTCGAAAAACCAAAAACACATAAATCTCCTTAATAACTTTCGCGACAATGCAAACCTCTAAATGCATAGACACACTTACTGGTCTAATCACATAATGCAAATGAGTTCGGATTTAATAATCACCAAAATGTTTAATTAAATAATTAAAATAAGGATATGTCAACCATACAAAGATGACATTGGTAAAATATGAATGGCTGAATCACTAACTCCATGTGTCATTACTAGGGATATAAATCTTGCACACTAACCAACACGATCAATTGCAATTGCATATAATAACATAGCCAAAGAAATAAATGCATTAAATCACCTAATTTAACTATTTATTTAATTATATTAAATTAATCTATTTACATCACTCACATTCGCATAAAGCATAACAATGCAGGAATGAAGTAAATAACCATAGCATTGAATCCATCACCTAATAGTCCAAATACCAAATAACCAGATATCATCATAAAACATACTATCATCTCAAAATGGCATCATCATGCAATATGATCAACTGAACAACATAGTAGTCTAAAACCTATGATACTGAAACCAAAGTACAACATCTGACCCTCAGGTCATCTCAAATGTAAAACATCACATAAGTAATAGATATCTCACAGATCAAAATATAACAAGGTAAATGTCTACAACACATAACCAAATAATCCAACATGAATGATCCATTCTAATTACTTAAGAATTTAATAATGATTGTTTAAACAACATTAATAAGGCACTTAAAACACATAAGAAAACACAATCATAAACATGACTACCCACTGCTATAGGAACCTAGTCCAGTGTAGCATGGTAAAAGTACACAGTGCAATCTTTGTACACATCTCAAGTTAATTACAAAACAACCTCATGATACCACATCAATCTTGGTAAGCACTAGTACAAACCTCAATGAACCATAAATCAAATCATAATCTCATAAATTAGTCAAAGCATAAACAAAGCAACTGATACAAAAACATAAATCCAAACACCTCAATGGTGTAGACCACTCATGCTCACAATCATGGTCCAACAAAACAAAAGATCAACAAGGTTGCATCCATTATGATGACTTACAGAAGTCAAATGGGAGAGGCACTACATTTTACAGCATGAGAATAGATTTTTTTTCTTTATTTTGACTTATCCATCTCTAATTCCTCTATTAGGATTGGGCTAAAGCTCTTATATCTTGGTCCTTGAGGAATCATCCAATAATTTCATTGAAACTTGATTCTTTCTCTAAATTGGGTGGTTATCAATTTTTCTCCCTAATCTACTCCCCTCATTCTTTTCTAAGAAGTGTTCCCTAATGGTTGGCTCTAGTTTTGACTTCTTTGCATTTTGTTGGACTTGTCTCACAATCTTTGATTTATTTTCTTCTTGCTACCTCTATTGTCCCCTCCTTTGAATTTTATTATCCCTCCCAGGGTGAGGATGTTTTGTGTTGGAAAATACCATTTAGAAAATATTCCTATTGTATTTTTGTGTATTTTAACTAATTAGATTATATATAAAGTTGATGGAGACACAACCCAAGAACAAAATGGACACAACAGAAAAATGAAATTGTATTAACTGAAAAATAAGCTAGTACATTCAGTACAGAGAAAATAAACTTCAAAACATGCCCTAAGGGCTTACAATAGCATAAATGTGGAGATAATTTCTCTTTTCAATACCTCCTCTCAAACTCCACTCCAAACTGCCTTTACAATGCCAGAAATCTCCTTAAATAGACCTCGGAGGGTTAAGGACTAGGAGTACATTCTAGAAAGTTCTAGTAGGCATCCACCGACCAAATAGAAGGTTCTAGAAGCTGCATTAGAAGTCGACGCAAATCTAGAAGAATCCAGAAATGGTAACCAAACTTCTGGGAGGCATAACTTTTGAACCGTAGCTTCGATTGACGAACCGTTTACATTTTTGGAAAGCTCTCGAAGCGCTCTATAGGCCTATGGACAAGCATCACTCATCCCCAATTTTTTGGCCCTTTTCAAGGTCATTTAATTCCCCTAACCTGACTTTGAAGCATTCTTAGGAGGTCTCCACAACTCGAAAAACTGCAATAACTTTCAAACCGTGGGGCCTTTTGACCTGATTCTTTTTTTGGAATGCTCTAAATTAAAATTACATTCATCTAGCCAATTTACACCTCTTAGTTCACCAAAATGATGGCTCAATTACATACTCCTATTTTTTAGGGATTTACACGAACACTGATAGTGGAACTGTGAGAGTTGGAACCTTTATTTGACCCAAATGGGTACCAAAAATGAAAACACATGAAACAGAAACTAAGTCTAATTATATTTTTTTGGGTGACACAAGATTGCCCTTATACCTCTGGATGCTCCTGCATCAAAAGTAGTTGTACCAACAAATTTAAATTTTGTTTCTATTCTATGAGAAAAGTATAAGTAAACTCAAAATAATTAGAGAAGGACAAATTGTCAAATCTAGTATAATCAATAGAATCACTCAATCTTAAATTTATTAAGTTGAATCACCAAAATAGTCAGTAGAGTCACTCAACCTTATATTTTTTCTTAAGAAATAATTATGATATTTTGGAAAATTCTTTCTTCACTATAACAAAAGATAATTATTGGAATATAAAGTGGTAGAATTTATAAGATTCATATTTTTTCTTAGCTAACTAAATAAGCCAAATAATATTTATAATAAGTAAAAATTAAGATTAATAATAACAATTTTTAAAATCTCAAGTATCATTTAAGAGAAAGATATAAGAAATATGTTTAAAAAGACAATACTAGTGGCAACCGAGAAGAGGATTCATAAAAGTTATAAATGAAAATTGTATTGAGAGAAAGAATATTGTAACTATCATATAGTAGAGAGAAATAAATTAATTAAATGATGATTCAAAATTTGATAAATTAATTCAATTAGAATTAAGTTTTTTAAATAATAACAAAATGTTAGTTATAGAAAATTTAACATTTAAATCTAAAATTAAAAGTTGAGAGTAGATAACAAGTAAAAATTATATTTATTCTATTAATAAATTATTTTCAATTACTATCCTATAATTTCACTAGTTAATATGGAAAATATAAATAATTACTTTATTAACTAAATTTAAGTTATTATTTATTTAAAAAATAAAAGTGTAACATTTAAATTAGATTCCTAGTCTTATTAGAGCTAATAAGTGTTACATAATTGATATAACTTATGATGTGATGACTAGTAATGTTAGTAATGTCATAGTACATATTTGATTTAATGATGATCAATTATTATGTTGTCATTGATGTTAACTCTTAACCTAGTATTTCTAGTACGTTTTTTAGCATAATATTGTAGTGAGGTTTAATGTGTGTGATAATTAAGAGAGCATTAAGAAGGATTCTTAAAATGCAAATGATAACCATTGTTGCTAAAGTGAAGAGTAAGTTGATTAGTGAATTAATAGTACAACTACTAGAATAGTTAGTGCCAAGTGATAGGTGATAGGTGATTTGATTGGTTTGTCAAATCTATGTCTATTGAAGTGAAGTGATCACAAGACAGTGTGAAGAAGACCTTGAAGATGATGTGGTTACAATAGAAACTTGTTATCATTATAGGTAAAATAGTTCCATGATGAAAAGGTGACTAGTGAGGTAGTAATAGGTTTGATGAATAGGTAAAAAAGGGAATGAGTTCTTGAGTAACAATCACTTAGCTAATGATTAGTGATTGGTGTCAAGGTTGTAGTGAATCTAGATGAGTCATATGTGATCTAGTGATGTGGATGAACATCTAGAGGTGATGATCTAGCATCACATTTTTTGATGATAGTGTATGAAGATTTTGGAGGAAGTAAGTGGATCGTCAAAACATGTTTGACCTCTAGAACAAAATTATATGTATTAGTTAGTGAGATCATGTAAGCATATTTTGTGGCTTGCAATATTGTCTTACAGAGTTTGGATTTGAGAATTATATTTGAAATTTTCATTGATTTCAAATTCTAGGGCTTGATTAAGGAAGTGAACTTGGAAGTCCAATATATACTAATAAAATTAAATTGTTTGATGTTGTTGATCATAGTTGAAAAAGTGCAATAAATAAGTGCATGGTGCAATCTAGCTAGGAATAAGTTAGGTGTGTTGAGAAGTGAGTTTGAGCTTTAGTGGATTTGGTCAAATAGAGGTAGTGTTGTTATACAGTTAATTATTTCTATAATTTCCTAATAGTTACAATAGTCAAAATTCCTTAACTAGGTGGATCCTAATAGTTCCTTTATTGTCAATCCTTTAACAAGATGACTCTTTAACTAGTCTTCAAAGTCCTTTAACAAGGCTATTCCTAACAAGGTAAATTTCCTCACAAGGCTAGAGGTTAAACCTATAACAAGGGGGGACCTAACAATTAGTTTGTAACTTCTAACAAGGTTAATCTCCTAACAATGTGTACTTTAAAAGAATACACAATTTATAGGTTCTAATCCCCTTTGCAATTTTTATCCAAGTTGGGTTTCTATGATACCAAAATACCTGTGTCAACTTTGTGGGCATTTTCATGTGATCAATACTTTTATGTGTTGTCGCTGAATCAATTAAGAGTTAAATGTTTAAAAGGTTAAAATGTTGATTATTTGGTTTACTATTGACTCATACCCCTCTCAACAATCTTAACCCTTAAGAATAACAATTGGCATCAAAGCTCAAGTTCTTTGTTTTGGTGAAGCTTAATAGATCAAAATAAAGATCCAAAGATGATGAGAAAGGAATGTCCTAAGTTCACAAGGGAGGACAACCTAGTGCGGTGTGGTAGGATGAAGCTCTATCTCAAAGGTATGGGTGAGCAATATTAGAATCATGTGGTTAGAAGATATGTTGTCCGTATAGAAATTCTTGAAGAATATTAGTTGAAGGTACATTAGGAGGATGCAACTATTATGGAAGCTATAACTAGATTCTATTCGATACATAATACATTAATGTCCAAGATCTAGAGATTTATTATGAGGTGTAGAAAAAAATTAATAGAGTCTATGGTGGAGACTCACATGGGAAAAAGGCTAAGGTACACAATTTGAAAGGAAAGTTGGATAAAATGAGGATGATGGAGAATGAGAACATTGAACAATATAGTTAAATGATCATTGATGAGGTTGCTACTATCAAAGGTGTTGAAGGTATTCTTGACAAAGATTATGTGCTAAGTATGATACTTAAAGTTGTATTTCTTCAATATGCTATTAGAGACTCAACTATTCAATAAATCATATCTCTAGGAAACATTGTTGTTACTTTAGATGCATTAATAGAAAATTTGACTACTTTTGAATTAAGTAACTTTGAGATCAATATGCCTAAGATAGAAGCTACATCCAAGGAATATATGATTCTTTCACTTTTGAGAAGAGGAAAATATATCATAAGTAGTTCTCATACTTATTATTCTAATGCCTATGAGTTTTTTTTGACTTGAGAGAAAGAACATGCAAAATTGTAGGTGTTTCTTGCTAGGAGGTTACCTAGAGGAAGTGGTAAATACAAAGGTATATTTCCTTTTTAAGTCCCTTTTCATGCAAGAGTATTCTATATATTTCTTTTAGATGTCCTAACAAGGTAAAAAAGGAAAGGGAAAGAAGACCCATGAGAACAACAAGAAGGCATGCTATCTTGTAGAAGAAGGTCTTATAAATGAGGAATTTTATGGGGGAGATAAAGAAGAGATTGTGCTCATTGTAGTTAAAGAAGATCCATTTATGGTGATAAGAAAGATTTGGTTTCTAGTATAACTCATAATGGAAACTAAATAACTAATAGAGGTTTCTCACATCACGTGACCAGTGATAAAATAAATTTTATCAAAATGGAAGAATGTGATGGAGGCTTGATAAGGTTAAAAAACAATAGTACTTTTATTGTGAAAGGTAAAGGTTCCATTACTTTGAATGATAAAATAAATACAATTATGTTTATAGGTTTGAATGTATGAAATATAATCTTTTAAGTGTTTCTCAACTAAATAACAAAGGAAACAAATTGTAGTTCCATGAAAGAATGTGTGGGATCATTGAGAAATTGGGATATGTGATTGCTGAAAGTGATGAGAAAACTAGAGGTAACTTATTCCGTCTAAATTATATTGTTAAGAGGTGTCTAGTTTCTAGAGTTGAAGATAGTTGTTTATAGAATAAGAGGCCATTTTGCATTAACTCTGATAGTCTAATCAAAGTAAGTAAGATAAAAGTAGTAAGAAGTATGTCTAGCCTAGTGCAACTAGACAATGTAATATGTAAAGAATATCAACTTGGGAATTTAACCTATTCTAGTTTCACTAGTAAAAGTCATTCATTTGTAGGAATCATAGAAACAGTTCATATCAATATGTGTAGTCCAATAATAACTCAAAGTTATTATGAAGATAAGTATTTTATGATATTTGTAGATGGTTAATCCAAAATGATGTTGGTTGTATTTTTGAAATGTAAATATAGATATTTCTATGTGTTTAAGATCATTAAAGCTAGAGTGGAAAGGAAAACCAGTAAGAGGTTAAAATGCCTTAGATTAGATAGAGGAGGTGATTTTACTTCACATGAACTGAATGCATACTATGAAGAACAAGGGATCATAAGACATATGTCATCCCCTAAGACACATGAGCATAATGGTATTGCTCAAAGGAGAAACATGTCAATCATTAACTGTGCAAGAGTATTAATATTATAGAAAGGTGTTACTTAGACCATCTGGAGAGAAGTAGTGAGTACTATAGTTTACACATTGAATAGGATACAACTAAAGAAATAAACAAAATACCCTATGAATTATTATATGATTGATCACCCTGTGTGGCTTATTTGCAAGTATTTAGAAGTAGATGCTATATAAAGAGAGGTAATCATTTATGAAAGTATTATTCAAGAAATGATAAAGGAATATTCTTAAGGTATTCCACTAAGAGAAAATCTTACAAGTGTTTCAATATTAGAACAAAAAACATGGTAGAAAGTGAAAACATGAGGATTAACGAATACTTCAAGTAGAATGATGAATCCAACAAAGAGAACCATAAGATTATTATGTATTTTTCTACATGAAACTAGTTGAATAAAATAATACAAAAAAATTGACGGAATAATTTGTGAATATATAGCAATCAGCCTAAGTGATTGAAGAACCTACCAAAGAAGAACCAAAATTACCAAGGTATGTCAAGTTAGATCACTACCTGGATCAAATTATTTGTGATAAAAATGTTGGCATATTGACAAGAAGAAAGGAAGAGAAAGTAGTCCTTTTCTATCTAAATTTGAACCAAAAATAATAAATGACGCATTAAAGGATAAAGATTGTGTAAAATTATTGAAAGAAGAATTGGAATATATTGAGAAACTAGACATAGACATTAGTGCCTATGCTAGTGTACAAGATTGTGATTGACATCAAATGGGTTTTAGAAAACAAGATGGAGGAGATAGGTGAGGTGTTTAGGAATAAGGGAATACTAGTTTTCAAATGATATGAACATGAAAAAGGCCTAGGGAGAAACATTTTCACATGTGGCCAAACTTTAAGGTGTAAGAATAATTTTGGCATTTTTGGCTTATGAAGGTCTTAAGGTATATCAAATAGATGTTATGTCATCATTTATAAATGGTATCTTAGAAGAAGAAGTATACTTTGAACAAACAAAATGTTTTCATAATTCAAAAGGTAAGAACATGGGGTGAAAATTATAGAAAGAATTGTATGGACTAGATAAGCTCCAAGGGCATGATATGAAAAGTTACATTCATACTTAATCAAGATTAGGATCATAAGGAAAATTAATAAAATAGATATGTACCTAAAGGCCAAAAGTGATGACGAGTTGTTGATTGTAAAAATATTTGTATATGATATCATTTTTAGAAGAAATGATGCGATGAGTATTGCATTCATAGAATAAATGAAGAAAAAGTTTGAACTTTCTATAATTAGAAAGATCAAGTTCTTCATAGGTTTGCAAATATTTCAACTCAAAGATGGAATCTACATAAGTTAAACCAAGTATGTGGAAGAGATAGTGAAGATATTTGGGTTAGATGACTCAAAACCTATTGGTGCTCCAATGGTATTTAGTTGTAAATTATCCAAGGAGGATGATTCTAAAATAGTAGATGAGACACTATATAGATCTATGATCAATAATCTACACTATGTAGTTAGTGGCTAGATCTATTATTAGCTATTAAGACTAGATATAATGCATGAAGCTAGTTTAGTGGCTAGATTTTCCTATAATCCCAAAGAATCCCATTTGATTACAATAAAGAGAATATTTTGATATCTCAAGAGGACTAAAGAGTATGTTCTATGGTATGGAAACAAAGATGATTTCACATTAAATACATTTACTAATGTTAATTGGATAAGTAATGTAGATGATCAAAAGAGAACAAGTGGACAAGCACTCTTTCTCTATGACAGGCTTGTGTTATGGCCAAGAAAGAAATGAAATTGTGTCTCACAACCATAAATTGAAGCTAAGTATATGCATCCTACAATTAATTGCACACATGTTATACAAATAAAATAGATTTGTATCATGTTAAAATAGAAGCACTTCCATGTTAAGAATGTTTAGACCTCTAAGTGTGTGGTATAGGGTTATGTTAAGTGCCTTGATTAGGTCTCTGCATAGATCTAGTTGTTTCCCCTTGTTTTGCTTATCCCCTTGTTCTGCTTATCTGGTTGTTTCCCCTTGTTTCTAGCCTCTTTTTGACAACTTTCTTAGAGAAACTAAAGACTTTAACTTTCTAGATCAATGATGACTTGATGGGTCAAGGTCAACCTCAACCCTAACCTAGATCAAAGATTACCTCAATCTAGACTAAGGGCAAAGTCGAACTTGACCCTGACCCTAACTCCAAGTTTTAAGTTTTAGAGGTAATGGGATATCAAGCTTTAGAAAGTTTCATTTTGCTTCTTCTGGGTTGGTTGTTTTAGGTTTTGGAATGGTAAACTCTTAAATTAAATTTAATCTAAGTCCTTTTCTAGGGGTTAATATTAATTAGGATTTAAGTCTCCAATGTCAACTTCTCAAGAAGTTTGTGCCCTAGATCACTATATAAGGAAGCCTCCTCCTCTCATTTTCTATAAGATACATGATGATATTACCTGCCTAGTGATAAATTTTAGGAGATGAGACAAAGATATGAACTTTCATTATCAAACAATCAAGCATTCAAGTATTCAAGATCCTATTGATCAAAGAGATCCATTATTAGCTATTGAAGGATCCAATCTCTATGGAGCCCTATTTTTAAATATTTCTTCATCCACATTCATTCGAGCCTCTTCCTATGCAAAGGTTCATTCAATATTGGTGTTTAAGATCTAATTCCATTTATTTAAGACATCCTACATAGTTCTACATTCATTTGGAGCATTCATACTTGTGGATTCAAGGATTCAAATCCTCCACAAGGATTTCAACATAATCAAGGTGAATAATTCCATTTACTTTGTTTATATATATTGCAATTTTAATTACACTTCAAGGTTGATTCCAAATATGGGTTTGACCAAGGAAAATCCCCCATCCAAATAAGAAAACCAATTTTCTTACAGGTACAAATATAGGATAGTGAATATCAGTATAGATTTGGATATCCTTTTTGGAAATCTACTAAGATTCAAGAACAAAATTTTCATCAAAGTAGTGCATGTCAAAGTTAGAAATAAAGGGGTAAGATTGTACCCCACTATCTAGGTCAAGGTTGACCTAACCTCAGAATGAAAAAAATATTTCTGGGTTTTCTCTATCTCATCATTTGCAATTCAGAGCAAGTCACAAATTTTTTTGAAACTATACATAGGCATCAAAAATAAAAAATTTCTAAATTTTCCCTACTTTGAGGTTAGTATTTACATTCTATTTGATTTAGTATTTCATGTAAATAATTTATATAGTAGATTATAAGATTTCCTAGACTTTCTTCATATTCTCCATTCTTTGATTCATGTGTGCATTGGTCACTTCTTTTTTATTAATCAATTTTTATTTTTTATTTTTATAATTTGGGTTAAGGATAGGGCTTATATTCCCCTTCTTACATCATACTCCCACATATTTCTTTCTATTCACTTTTACCTCTATTCATTTTGATGTTATATTTGAATTTTATGTTAGATCTTACATGCATATAAGAGTAGATTTATTTTATGCTCTTACATTTTTCAAAAATACAAAAAAATGCAACATCTCTTTCAAAATACAAAATATTCATGCTTTATATTTTTGTAATGCCCCGCCAAGAGATCCAAAGAATTAACCTAGAATTTCACTAAGTTTAGTAGCATTTTTTTTTTTTTTTTCATGAAAGTAAACACCACGTATAACTTATGCACAATAACAGAAGCAATAGTAATGTCCATCTAAAAGTAAACATAACATACATAATAGATTACATTCT